>OY728129.1:436378686-437628686 GCA_963277665.1 Viscum album
TTCATGTATACGCCAAGGTTTGGTTCGAGTGGTCGTTCACAAATAGCGTAATGTTTGAGGTAGGTCCCCCACTACACTCGCCGTTAAATTTCGAAATTATTAATTACTTGATATTTAATTGATTTTTAATAAAGGAGAAATAGTATTAGATATTTATTTTTGTAATAATTACTTATTGTAAAAGAAGATGTTTATTTTATTCATGGAAATTGAATTATTTTCTTGATGAATTGACGCACAATAGGGAAAGAATGATCGTTTGGACATTGAACATAATCCCTAAACTTTCATGTGTGGTTCTGATTTGATGTCAAATGTTATCTTCTGATGCGTGAATTAATGTTTTGTTTTCTCTTGAGGAATGTTGTTTCTTTTTTAAAAGTTACATAAGGCTCGTTTGCCACATAAATAAAATAAATTATTTTGAAAAAATATCTTTGGGTGACTTTAGTGTGATCTTGTTTTGTACGAAAATGGTGTGAGCTATTGTGTGTGATTTTTGTGCACTATGATTGGTTTCTTGATTTACATTATTGGATCACCCCTATTTTATTTTAGTACTCGACATGGGAACGTTACATAGTCAGTGAATTTTCTATGAACAATTGCTGCACTAGTTTTGATCATGCACTTTCTAGTGGCCCATAATAGGGGGTACTCTATTATTATTATTATTATGGGATTGGGCCCCTAAACTAGGACAGGAAGGGAAATGGTTGGGCATTAGAGAGTTATGAAATCATTGAGTAAGGCATTCCTTCAAAATGAGTCACATGTATAGTATGTTCTGGATTGTCCATGAGCTCCTGGGTTCGATCCATGTTTTCTTTAGCACTTATTTGTATGTGGCAGAAGAATGAGGTTCTTAGTTTTGTTTTTGGATTCTAGGTGGTACATTTCCATTTCCCTTGTTGTGTTTCATGTGTTTTGTATGATTTCTTCATGTTTAAAAACTAAATTTGTATTTTAAATTGTTAGCGAAAAATATTTTTAAAATGAAATAAACATTTTCCTTCAAACCTTAAACTTGTTTTTCAATTGAAAAGGAAAACGAACTATTACATTCTTTAGAAATGAAATGGTGCGTGAAAACCAATATTTTTTATAATTTATTTCAAACTTAAAATCAGTAAAATTGTTTATTTAAAGATATAGATTTTAGAAAATATTATTGGGAACACCTTCTGAGTTTTAGTACTCATGCCTATATTGGTTTACAGTTTTTAGTTTTTGTTGCAAGTTCGACTCGATATTGTTCACCATGGACGAGTGTCAGTTGTAGTCTGGAGAGTGATACTCAGGGTCACAAGGAGTTTTTTTCATGGCCAGGTTAGTGTTTTGTCGTTGGTTGTTTTTTATTTTTCATTTCATTTATTTAATTTGCGGTGTTCTACATTTTTCAACTACTTAGTCTATTTTTTTTGGGAAAAATCATTCTCATTTGTTCTCTGTTGGTTCCCTGGTTCATGTCACCATCCCATGAGGATCGGGAGTGCCTCTCGGGCCTTGCCGCAGATCGGCTCGGGTGACTAGTTCAGGGTCGACCCGGGTAGGTTTGTGACACCATTTTTCTACCAAACACCATCCAAACTCCATGGAACTTCTTCAAAGTTCCTCAAACACCCAAAAATCACAAAGGGGGGTCTATTGGGATTTTTTCCCTTACATATCAAATTAGTCATTGATTATGAAGGAAAAGTTGAGTTGCGCATGCCCCATCTAGTGATTCCCCTATACATGGAACCTTCAAGTGGGATCAAATGGGTTACATAATTATTTATAATATTTATATATCAATATTTAATTTACGAATTTATCATTATTTTTTCAGTTATAGTTTAATCATTATTTAATTTGAATTGTGATATTTTTTCTTTTTCTTATTAATTATTGAAAAAATAATTAAATAAATTAATTTTATGAATGAATAAAATTTGAAGAACTCATTTGGAGGTGCTGAGGATTCAGACCAGATAACAAAAGAGTACATTCCATGTAACTAGTTGGTATATATTATGTACTTGTGTTCAATGCACCAATAATTAATTCCAAATTAATTCTAGCCATGAGAATTTATTAAACATGTTTTGTATTTAAACACACCGCATGTTGACCAGCCCAGGCTAGCACATGGTCAGCCCTACTACATGGAATATAACATCGATAAATTATGTGTAGTTCATTAGTCAAATATGGGTAATGTATTCTCTTACACATCGTACATGATTTGTTAATATGTAAACTAGAGACCACATGTCATGTACTCCATTATTTTTATAGCATGATAACATTCTGTCTCCCTTGGTGTTTTCAATAATAGACTCTAATGTATAAACATGTTGTGTATCTGGATTTTACATGCCACTCATATTACTGAGTTCTATAGAATTAGAAGTTTATTTATTACACTACTTAAAAATTATCATATTGTGTTCCATGTGGTCATAAAGTTTATATTACATTCTATGTAATGGGTTATATATATATATATTAAATGTATAATTAATCTTGGAATAATGTTTGGAACTACATATCATGTATAATTCATAAAATAGTCATTACTCTATGTGCATTAAAACATAACACCCAATGTAAATACCTTCTGTTCTATATATTCATCCAGTTAACTCATAAAAATTGTGGCATTTTTTGATAAGTTGGGTAACTTGATATCCCATGACTAAAGAGTACAAAAATATATTACGTGTCGGGTAGTTCAGATAGGTACTCACAGTGTTGCCTCTAAGGTGCATATTTTTTTCAAGGTTAATTTTAAATAAATTGATTTAATTGGTTTAAAATTATGATGAATGAGAATATCAAGAATGTTTGGTAAATCATTAATATAAAATAATTAATTAATTAAAGAAAATAATTAATTTATTTAAGCATGAATTATCTTAAATAAGAATCATTAAAATTTAATATTATTTTATAAAATGCATGATTTATTGTTTTCATATATATGATCATGAGCATAGGCCATAAAATTTTATGAGATTGGTTTACTTTTCATTTTTTTAAATTGAATTGATTTCTTTTTCATCATCCCTCTTCTCATTATGTAAGGTCCTACATTCCCATGATTTCTTATTATGTCAATCCCTTAACCAATACTTTGGTTACCTCAGAAAAAAGTTAATAAAATAATATATAATGGATATATCTCCCTATATAAATGATGCATTTCATGTTTGGATCTGAGATAAAATCAATCCAAGGAAGACATAGGTGGATAGGTGGAAAGCAACAACACGAACTAAGTCATATTTTAAGGTGTTTTCCTCCTAGGTCAGAATTCATTTTATCATGCACTAGATAAACAAACCATTAGTAAAAGATCACGATCACAAAACATTATTATTTTATTTATTTTGAGTTGCATGTTAATTTCATTATGGATTCTGTTTCATAATCAAAAAATTAATGAATTAATAATCATTCAAGGTAGAACTAAAATAAATTGTTTTATACATAATATTTTTATAAGACATGGTTACTTTCTGAATTAAATCCACTTCATATTAATAATTATGTAATAAATATAAAATAAGATTCTTAAAAATAAAGAAATAATAATTCAAGTAAATATATTACGTTAGTATATCCATCCACTACTTAAGTTAAAATCAAACAATAGTTCAAAGTACTTGAATAGTCAAAGTCGGGGTTCTTGTAATTACTTGGGAATTCTAACGTGAATTTTTTGGTTAACATAACTTAGTTCACATTAGGTGTTGGATTACAAAGTATGAATTGGTGAAACTAAGAGGAAAAGGTTGAGGAAATCCAATTTAATGATTTTAAGATTGTGGAATCCACTCGATAGATGAAGGAACTATGAGTTAATATAGATGAAATTTTGTGGCTTGTCTATAACCCTTAAAATTTCTTGACTTGCCAAATTTGGGGTGATGAGAAGGTAAATATGGATCCCAACCACTAGAATGTATAATAAACATGATACCCTAAATAAATTGGTGGTGTATGTTGGGTTTTGACAAAATAGCGAGATATTAATAAAAATAATATTTATTTATCCATCTTTTATGAGATAAAGTTCTAAAAATTTTCTCGTCTTATTTGTAGAAATGGAAATAAAGATGACTTAAAACATATCATAGTAATCTGTACTTGAGAAGGATAAACTTATAAGTAGCATAAATTTTCAAGAGTGGAAAAGGTGCTCACACATTATTATATGAAAGGAAATTGTATATGCTGGAAGAACTTATTCCTAAAAATCTTGGTAAAGAGGCTAATAAAGAAGAGTTGTCTCTCTATGAGAAACATTTGAACAATGAAATAGGTATTCGGTGTTTCATACTATCATCCATAACAAATGATCTTCTAGGGATGAATGACTACTTTGAAGTGTATAGCATGATGTCTCACCTTTGGGATCTTTATCAAGAGAAGGAGAGACAAGTAGATACGACATCTCCAATGATCTGTTTACAACCAATCTTGTAGACTCAAGGCCAGCTAGACCTCATGTAGTCAATATTACTAGCTATATTAAAAACTTATATATCTTAGGGATTAAATTACCAGATGAGTTGTATGAATATCTCATACATTCCTTACTACCCAAGTCCTTCTCTAGTTTTATTATTAATTTTATCATAATCAATGAGGAGAAGGGTGTTTTGGAACTTCTTACTCTAATTCACCAAGTGTACAAGGACATGGGGTAGGGAAAACCTGTAGTCCTTATGGTAAACAAGAAAAGTAAGAACAAGGAAAATGGGCATAATACTCAAACAAGTTTAAAGACCTCAAGAACTGTCCTTTAAAGAATATTATGATCTATAAGTAAAGAAATGAAAAGTAAGTAGTATGTTTATCATTTGGAAAGAATGGAAAATAGAAGAGAAACTACACCCATAAGGAAGGGGAAGCTAAATGTGTCATTGTTATTGAGTGTAATATTTCAATATCTACACATTGGTTAATAGATATATTTTTGGTTACTAACATATGTATTCAAATACAGCAACTATGTACATTCTGAAAGATTTCTATAAAAGAGGTGGATTTGTGAGCTTCCAAATGTGTCAGGCTGGATACTATAGCCATTGGAGACTACTAAATTTTATTGAAAATAATAATTACATTGGTTTTAAGATATTTTTATTATGTACTTGTTTTTACATAGAACATAATTTTTTATTCTATCTTGATATAGATTATTTTTTTCAAATTTATAAATAAAATTTGTTTCTTTTATGTAGAAAAAATATGTTATGGTATGGTATATTTAAATAGTAGTTTTACATATTAAATTAATAGAAAAAAAATATTTAAAATTAATAACAAATCATGTTCCCATTACTCATATAACAATTAGCTATGTAATCACCGACTTGTTTTTTTAAATGAGAAGAATTTAACAAATATTTATCAAGATAGGTTTTGAAAATGTTTTGAGCTAATCCCACTTGAAAGATTTCATAACTTTTACAAGGAAAAATATCCAAACCACCATTAGGTGGACATGGTGAAAGGTCCACAGAGCTTCTTGGATTGGTACACATTAATGTTTGTAGACCATTTCGAGTATAATCTATATGTTTTATTCATACATTTTTAACTTTTACTAATTACTTAAGTTGATATGGATATGTCTACTTGACATGGTATAAGTACAAGTCCTCTGAGAAGTTCAAGGAATTTAAGAATTTAGTATAGAATCAACATGGAAATTTGAGAACAATATTTTACCTGATTGAGGTAGTGTATATATTAACTAAGATTTTATTGAATTTTTATGATATTTTTTGGATTCTATAAAAAATCCATCCACCTTACACACCATAGTAGAGTAGTGTTAGTGAAAGGAGGAATCATACCATTCTATACATGGTAAGGTCGATGATGAGTCATGAATATCTTTGATTATCAATTTGGGAATGTTATAAAAAAATATGGAAAACACACCAAACCAAGTAAAAACTAAATAATAATATAACATTCCATTTGATTTTTGGAGTGTAAATAAACCCATTTAATCACATACACATGTATAAGGTTACAGTTCATTTTTTAGGCCTTATTAAGAAAAAATCTAGTACCATGATGTGAAAAGTGTATTGTTACAGGTTATATTAAGGAAATAAAGTGATACTACATATATAAATCCTTAAAAAAAGAAAGTGACTATTTACATACAATCTATGTTTAATAAGAAGGATCACATCCTCATGAAATATAGTGTGAGAAATATTAACATCGATGAAATATATGCTCTAGATACACAAGAGTCAGAACATGGACAGATTCCATAGGTCCCTATGGAATAATGTTTTCTTCACGTACAAGTAGTTTTTAAGAGAAATTGAGAGTAAATAGAACTATTGTTAAATGTTTTCCTATTCACTGAAGATGGTGACTCGTTATTAGTTGAAAATAATGAACCTCTCTCCTAAAAAGATATAGTATAGAGATCATAAGTTTTAAGATGGAAATATGCTATAAATTATGAAATGGATTCCATGTATCATAACAAAGTGTGGGTTTTGGTTGATCGGCTAGTTGATGTGAATCCTATAGAGTGAAAATGGGTATTCAAGAGAAAACTATACATGTAAGGTAATGTAAGTACCATTATAGAAATTCAAGATGATAAATGTCTTAAATAGAATCAAGGGATTCACTATATTTAATCCTTTTAACTGGATTCCATGTCTAAATACATCATAATTTTACTTATTATAGTTGTTTATCATGACTATGAAATTTAGAAGATGGACATAAAAAATATCTTTCCTTAATGGTAACCTTTGAGAAGATGTATATTTGAAAAACCATAAGGGTTCATGACTCCAGGTGATGCCAAAAGGATTTAAAAATTTCATAAATCCATTTATGGATTAATGTCAGCATTTGGGTTATGGGCCACTCAATTAGATTAACCTATGAATGAATTTGGTTTCATTAAGAAGGAATTGTATCTATGTGTTTATAAGAGATTTAGTGGGAATACATTAATTATCATTATAGTATGTGTTGATGGAATATTAATTATTGGAAATGACATACTAGTCTTACAGTATATTAAGGACTGGTTAAACAAATGTTTCTCTATAATGGAATTAGGTGAAGGAGCCTATATTCTAGGGATCAATAAAATTCATGATAGATCCAAGAATATAATTGAATAATTCAAGGTACTTCATAGACTAGATTATAAGGAGATTTATTATGGAACAATCCAAGAGGGGATTGGTTATAGTGTCACATGGTATACATCTTTCCAAGAAAATGTGTCCTAAGACATAATAGAAGAAAGTTAGATAGGGTAATATCCCAAAAACATTGTTTATAGAATTAATCATTCATTCCATGTTACGTACTATACTTGATTTTTCCTATGCATTTATCATGGTAGGAATATATCAAGATGATCTAGCTGAACAGAATTGGTCTGCTGTTAAGGCCATCCTTAAATATTTGAGAAGAACTGAGGATATTTTCGTTTTTTATGTAGGATACAAGGAGCTAATAATCAGGGGTTATACTAATTCTTGTTTTCAAATAGATCACAATGATATAAAGTTTCAATCAAGTGTGTTTTTAGTCTCAATAGAGGATACGTGAGATGGAAGAGTTCATAGTATCTAATTTTCACTAATTTCACAATGTATTCCAAGTATATAGCATATTATGATTTATATACAGAATCTATATGGATACACAACTTTTTACAAGGCCTTAATGTGGTTCCTAGTAGTAAATACCATATCACATTGTATTGTAATAAAAATTCAATGGTAGAGATTATAAAAAGTCCAAGGTCACGTCAATGGAAAAAGCACATACCCTAAAAATTATCACATACTGAGGAAGTTGTATGAGAGAGGTGAAGTTTTAGTATGTTTAGTTTTCATGTATTAAAACAAGTTGGAACAAGTAACTAAATTCAAAACTCAGTAGAAGTATGAGTACCATGTGGGAGCTATCAGACTGAACGTTGGTAGTAGTTGTCTATAGTGCAAGTGAGATTCTGTTTGAGTTGGTTCCACAGAACCAACTTTTGTGTACTTTATGATAACCCATATTAATTGTTTTTAAAATCAAAAACTCCTTATCACATCATTAGTATTTAGTTCTAAAACATATCATGTGATAATGTTCTAAGATTAGTTGTTTCACTAAAAGGTCATAACAGTTCCCTACTATGATGATAACCCAGAAGTTCCATGATAGTATTCTTAAATACATGTTTTATAACCAGATAAAATAATGTTATGGAAAAAATATATATAGGATATTAGGTTTGGAGACTCATAAGACTTTTAGAGACCTTATCATGGTGTACACCCTTGGAAATTTCTATTATAAGAGATTATGTGGACAAAACCCTCCAATAGGAATTCCACATTTATATGTGTCATTAGATATACCGAAATATGGAATTGTGTATTGGTCCTTATAATTTAATATTATGAACAATGATTATTATTTGGATTAAAATTTAATATATTGATTAAAACCATGATAACATATTTTCACAGCAATGTTAGATACATTCAGTGTGCCACAAGTAATATTTCATTAGAAAATAATTCAAGAAAATATTTATCCCTTGTATTATTTAATTGAATTTTATATCTAAGGAACATTGATTTAAATTATATATCCTAAATATATCTAGGTACATTGTTTTCTATAGGAAATTTAAATTTCCATAAAGACAAAGAAAGAGATATCAATAACATAGATTAATGCACCAGCATGCAACCCGCTTGATTATGGATATCCAGATAATGGTATTATATTACATAGTAAACATATGGATGAGGTATTATGTCATTACTGCATTAAATTCTTTCCCTATGGGTTTCTTGGTGTGTTGTTAGGCACTAACATTGGGCCTTGGTCTACTTAACCTAATGCAATGATATTTATTAATTAAATAAATATTCATTATTCAAGGTCTGATAAATATTATGGAGGAATGAAGGACTGATTTTAATGTTCTGATGAGAAATGATATATATTGAATATTATTTGAATTAATAATATTGAATTAATTCTCAATTTTATCACATATTAATAAATACTATTATTTTTATTATATACATGGGATTCTACAAGAATTAAGAAAAAATAATAAGGGATCATGTGAAATTATTATTTTTTAACTCTAGAGGTATATAAACCCAATATATTGTTTCTTTTGGGGTTTAATTTCATTGGTTGTGCATAACAGAATCTGAAAAGAATTTTCTAAAATCTATAGAGATCTATCTATCCATGAACACTCTTAGGAACATAGAGAGATCCTCCTCTACCACTACTCTCGAGTCTAGAGAGATAAAATAGAACCCTTCTATGTAGAGATCATCAAGGTGATCAAATATGAATGATACAAGTATTAGGATCAACCATGTTATCACCTATATATTTCTATGATGATATTCAGAGGTTCGTAGAGAATGTGTGGATCACCTCTGGATGGAATCTACAATTTATTACAATAATCCAATGATTGTATGATGTAGAGATGTTATTAAATTCATCAATAAAGATATAATTCACCAGATGGTAATTATTGATTTTTTTAATTAATTATAAATAATATGTGATGATCTTGTTCTATGGTTACTGAGTTCTCTAATCAATTAATCTTTGATTCAATTCTATTAGTCATGGTTTTTATCATCATTCTATATATTGAATTAATAATTTATTATGGGGAAAAATATGATTTGCCCATGCCCCATTTGGAGATTCCACTATGCCTTGAACATAGACAGTATCACAATTATTAATATTAGAGAAAAATAATCCCCTTAATGGAAGTAACTTCTAGGAATAGTTCAGATACCTTCGGGTTGTGTTGCACATGAATAAAAATCTTACTTTCTAGATTCCACACTACCTAACACTCTTACAAAGGAGGTGAGTGATAAAGAGTTCATTATCAATGATAAACACTTGAGTGACACGATCTATGTTCGTTGTTTAATGATATCATCTATGTTTAGTGAATTCATGAATTATCACGAAGACATGGACACTTATAGCATGCTTGAGCATCTATGTGCCCAATATTAGGAGAGAGAGATATATGAATGGTTTGAGATATTCAAGGTTCTCTTTATAAGTAACCTTGTAATGGTTTCATCATATAAACCTCATGTAGTCATAATCATTGGTTACATTGAGCGTCTAAAGGTTCTAGAGATTAAAATCCTTAAAAAATGTGCACCAATTTTATTCTTTCATATCTCCTTTAGACATTCTCCATATTTTTTTATTAATTTTAATATGAACAATATTAATCAGTATCACCTAGATCTATTTACTCTTCTTCAACAAGATAGTAAGTATATAAAGTGTAATATGCCTTCTGTCTTTATAGTGAATAAATGGAAAGGCCAAGTGAAGAGCTCTAAGAATAAATATTCTTCAAAACACCCTTCCAAGAAGAAAAATATTGAGGGGAAAGCAAGGGATAAGGATGTTGTTTGTTTCATGTGTGGTAGGAATGGGCACTAGAAAAAATACTACACCTAGGAAAAGAAGCAAGGGGAAGCTTCATGTTCCTTTTTATCGAGTGAATTTTTTCTATTTCTACAATTTGGTTATTATATATAGCTTATGGTGTGCACATATGTATTCAAATACAGAAACCAAGTAGATTTAGTAATATTGTTCAAGGGAAGGTATATCTATGAGAAACCAATGGATCTAAACTTTCTAATGTGGATATTAATGAATACCACCTAACACTGATAATGGGAATGATCTTGGTTTTGAAATATTGTTATTATGTGCAATTTTTACCAAAAAAAAATATTTCTATATCCAGACTTCATAGAGGCAGATTTATTTTCACGTATGGGAATAAATTTTTCTTCTTTTAATAATATGTTTTTTATAGTAAGGTATATTTAAATATCAATCATTATGTGTTGTATTACATGAGCCAAGTAATAAAAATCGATAACAAAACTACAACACATGACTCACACCACACCCAACCATGGAACCATCAGCTAGGTCATGTAAAAAAAAATGTTTGATTAAATTGAACCAAGATGGATATTTTGATTCCTTTTAACTAAAATCACTCTATGTATGTCATGTGTGTTTACATAGAAAAATAACTAAATACACATTTAGTGGATAAGTTTAAAGGTCCAAGTATCTTCTTAAATTAGTTCATACCATTGTGTGTGTACAATTTATAGTTGAAGAAAGGGGTGGGTACTCATACTTAATAGATTTTACTGATGATTTTTGTAGATATGGATAGTTCTACTTGATGGGTTATAAGTTATATTCCATGGAAAAATACTAGGAATGCAAGAATGATGTTGAAAACTATCTTGGTATTAATATTAAGAAACTCCTCTTCAACCATGGTAGAGAATATCTTAATCAAAACTTCATTGATTATTTATAGAATTTTGGGATTATATCTCAACTCACACCTCCTTATACACCTTAATGGACTGGTTTATGTGAAAGGAGTAACCACACCTTTTTAGACATATTAATATCAATGATTGGTCATGTGAGTCTTCCATTATCTTTTGGGGATACATGTTTTAGATTGAAACACATATACTGAATTAAGTTCAAAAAAAAGAAAAAAATGGAATTCCATAATTTAACAGGATTCCTTGTGCCCCATGCTACTCGGTTTAGAGCGTATGCTACTGATGCTTTCGGCTACTGGACTCTTTCCATATAGGGTGCAGCACTCAACCGCTTCGCCTAGCAGCACGACGCTTGTATGGCTCTCCCACAACCCCTTTTTTACGGTTCAGGTTGCTTCCATTTCTCTCACCACTACTAGGGGAATCGCTTTTTATTTCTTTTCCACTGGGTACTAGGATGTTTCAGTTCGCCAGGTTGTCTCTTACCTTCCCATGAATTTAGCAGTATTTAGGTGATAAACTTTGACCCCCAAGGCATAAATTTTTCCTTTATAAGATACCCCAAGGAAAAAATGGGATATTACCTATATGATCCCTCATGAAAAAAAAATTATAATGTAAATACATGCTAAATTTCTTGGGTGGGGAACATATCTAAAAGATATAGTGGGAATGAGATATAATTTTCTGAAGTCTAAAATCAAGGTATAGAAGAGTTATAATTGGAATAAATTCCACAAATCCAAAAGGTAGAATATGTTCCAGAGACACAAGTACTACATAGGATTATGAGAGATGTTATAGAACCAAAATTTTATTGTTATCTAGTCATTGAGTATGGTGAATCCTTACTCATTAATAATAATGGTATTTTAACCTATAAATAAGGAATAAGTGGCGAAGTGATTCCAAGAGGTAAGAAGATTTGAATTCTGAAATGGATTTCATGTACCAAAACCAATAATGGATTTTGATATATTCTCAAGTGGATATAATCCCATTGTAAATTGGTAATAAATAATATACTGCAAATGGATAGAAATTTCATTATATATAATGTATGACTGGTTGAAAAAGGGTTCATAAAACATCAAGGTATCGACTATAACAAAACCATTTCATTTGTCTCTATGTTGAAATCCATAATAATTTTTATTCCCATTATGTTTTTTCATGACTGTGAAATTTAGAAAATGGATATCGAAATATCCTTCATTAATGGGAACCTTCAAGAAGACATATATATGATAAATACTAATTTTTTTTTATCAAAAATGGATTCAAACAAGGTATGTAAATTGCATTGATCCATTTATCGAATAAAGAATGTTTCCAGTTCATGGTACATTAAATTTGATGAATCTATGGTAGAATTTGGTTTTATAAATAATTAATTTGAGCTTTGTGTATATAAATAATTTAGTGAGAGTTTAGATGTTTTCTTAATAGTGTATATTGATGACATACAACTCATTAGAAACAAAGTTCCGGTCTTATAGTCAATTAAATTAAGGATGAATAAATACTTCTCCATGAAGGACTTAAGTGAAATGGAATATATTATTGGGATCAATATCTATAATGATAGATCTATGAGGCTACATGGTCTAATTCAAGGTACGTATATTGACAAGATACTAAAGGGAATCAGTATAGATTAATTCAAGAGGGATTTTTTTATAATATAACAGAGTATTCATCTTTCTAGGAAAATTTTCCCTAAGACACATGAGTAAAGAAAAGGGATGGAAAGGATTCAACATGTTTCTATAATTGGGTAAGTCATTTGTGTAATGTTAGGTACTAGGATAGATGTTTCATATGCCTTAAGTTCAGTAAAAAGATATCAAAATGGCCTAGTTGACTACTATTGGATAGTAGTCAATGCTATCCCAAAGTATCTAACATATATTAAGGATATGTGTATGGTCTATAGAGGAGAAGAAGAACTAGTTATAAGTTGATATATAGATTCTAGTTCCGAAATAGATTAAGATGATCAGAAATTGTAGATGGGATACATCTTCACTGTGAATGGAGGTGTTGTGAGCTTAAAGAGCTCGAATCAAGTTGTGGTCTCGGATTTCATAGTATATTTGAAGTATATTACGGTTTAAGAGGAAACTAAAGAAGTGTTACTGATTAAAACTTCTTCCAAGATCCTGAAATGGTGTTGATCATTAAATATCATATCTCACTAAATTATTATGATACTACAAAGGTTATCCTTGCCAAGGATCCACGGTCACATCACATGATGAAGAATATACTTAAAAAGTATCATCTCTTGAGGTAATTTTCTTGAGGAGGTGAATTTTCAGTGGGAAAAAATCTACAGAAGACGACATGGACGACCCCTTAAATAAATCCTTGACTCTTAAGAAACATGATCATCATGTGAGGTCTAACGGACTAACAGTTTGAGGTAGTTGTATCTAGTCTAAGTGGGAGTGTTTTGGTTTTGGTTCTCTAGAACTAGATGTTTGTAATTTTTATTACACGTATATTAAAATATTTTAATATTAATAAAACAACTTATTACATATTTTTCATTGTCCAACAAGAATTTTATGCAAATGTCATCGAGTAACTGTCACTTTAATATGGTCATAAAAATTCCTACTATAATGAGAACCTTGAAGTGCCATAGTGATATTCTTAAATATAGTTATATAGTTAGATAATGCACTCTGATAGGGAATATAGTATATAGACTATCAAGAGTGAGTACTCGTAGGCATATGAGGATTCAACTCATGAAGTTCACTCTTCGTAATATCTAAGATTTTAGATTATGAGAATAGACCCACCATTATGAATTCTACACATTTATGTCTCATTAGATATTTCTAGCTCCAAGAATATGTAACAGTACTTAGACTTGAAGATTATCATTAATTTATGTCATCACTCGCAAATTTAGATTTACTAGCCAATACTACGACTCCATATGTTCAAAGGAAGTAGGGTATGTTGTGTGTGTCATGAATGATATGTTATTAATGGATATGTTGAGGGAGGATTTTTCCCTTCCATTTTTATGGAAGTTCATATATCATCAATTTGATTGGAATGTAACGATCACCTTAAATTCAATTTCCATGGTATAATGAAATAGATGTGATACCTACATATTGAGATATTGTCATAATGGGATTATATTACATTGCAAGTGTTTGTATGTGGTTTTCAACGTTCTGACATTAAGTTATTTCTCCTGGGTACCTTCACCAGTTTCTATACAGTAATCTTATACTAGTGGGTCACATGAAAAATGTTTTCATTGATCTCAATTAAAATAAATTTTCTTTTAATTAATGTAATTTATATTATTCTCAAGATCTAGAAATAATTTTTATTGTATTTTATCGATCTCAATTATTAAATAAATATTTATTTTCCTGACTATGGATATAATATTAATTTTATTTATTTAATATTTTAAAAATGTTTGTTCACCAAATTGTAAATAAAATGCTAATTTTTGAATAAAATATTTAACTAAATATTTATTTGGGTATTCAGTAAATGTGGAGTGAGATGAGAAGACCAAGATCATGTCTAGAGATAAATATTAATTTACATGCCAATAAAATAATATTTATCATTACGCCAGTTTCTGTAAGCCATAAAATAATACTATTATTAATTTTATTATTGCATGGGGTTAAAAATATTGTATTAAATTATTTAAGGGATGGTTCTCAATTCAATAAAACATTAGCTTAAACACTATCTTTATAAATGTATTCTTATGTCTATTATGTAGGGTTAATCAAGAATTTAGGTTCATTGTGCTCAATGTACTTCTCCCTCAATTCCTCCTCCTCTCTTTTTCTCAAGAATGAGAAGCACTAGAGAGATTCCTTTAATTTAGGAGGAACTATAAGTTATAAATATGAACAAGAAAATATGATAGATCTACTACACTAGCACCCGTCGATCCATTAGTGTATCTCAGATATAAATGGAGAATGTGTGGATCACTACTAGAGGGATTCTGTACTTTGATCCTACCAGTGCAATGATGGTAATCTGAAAAGTGTTTTTCTGATGATATACATCATCATCCAATAAATATCATTAGATCAGATATTCTTCCTTTAGATAAAATATAAACTAACTATAAATTTAATATACAAAATATTCTCTTCGGGTTCTGGTATTATAAATTCAATATTCAATGAAAAAATATTGTCTATCATGACATTTACGTCATGAACAATTGGAAAATGATTCATTGAATCTGACAAAACCTACATGGTTATCGAGACGCCAATAAGCTTCCACTACACGTGGAACCTTTAATACATACATCCATACATACATACAATGATCAATGCATCCATCAATACATACATCCTTGAATCCATACATCTATACCTGCATACATCTATACATCCATCATTACATACATACATACATACATCCATACATCCATACATTCAAACATACATATTCTCATGTATCCATACATCCATCCATCCATACATACATACATCCCTACATCCTTCTATCCATACATACATTCATCCAAATATCCATACATCCATACATCCATCCATACATACATACATACATACATACATAGATACATACATACATACATACATACATACATACATACATACATACATACATACATACATACATACATACATACATATATACATACATAAGTACATATATACATACATACATACATTGAAACATACATACATACATCCATATATATATATATATATATATATATGTATGTATACATTCATACATACAAACATTCATACATACATCCATCTATTCATCCATCCATACATACATGCATACATGCATACATGAATACATATATGTATACATACATATGTACATATATATAGTAGTGTTTAATTAAATATAAATCTCTAAAATCATATTCCAATCCTTTGATGGTTATATCTCATTCATCCAACTTATTATCGAAGCATCGTTAGTGGCATTGAGACAGTTACGATTCCCCAATTTGAATTCTTGAAAATTTAATTATGATTTATTAATAAGTGATCTAAAAATCTATCGGATGCCTCTTTTGGGTACCAGGAATACAATGGAATTGGAAAAGTAGGGGAGTTTATAATTTTTATTCCATGATCTACATGAGAACATTGTCTCTAGTGATTCATAATCAAGTTATCAACATGAATAAATCTTATGAATTAAATAAGAATGAAAATTAAAAATCAAAATTGTACCTCATTTGATTTTCATCAGATGCGTGTTTTGCTCATTGTTAGAGACCTTTGTTTGAAGGATCCCAATTCAAAACACTCTAGATCATCCAAACAAGCTTTATAATCTATCTCAAACATTGATTTTTTCTATCTGTTCTATAATGGATATGTAAAGTTTCTATCGATGTCGACATAGTTTCAAGATCATTGTTTCATTGATCTGGGAGGGAGAACATGGTTTGGGATGCTTCAACCTCTCTCTTGTCTATATGGATCTTGGGAAAGAATAAGGATATCCTCTAAAAGTTAGTGGTTCAATTTCACGTAGGAATTTTTGAAAATATGTATTATATTAAGTTGAACTTATTATAAAGGAACATTGGAAATTTAATAAGTTGAACCATCTAAATTATACCATATTTCAAAAATATTTCTTAGTAAATGTGTCACTTTTTTCATAAAAACTTTATCACATACCTATAACATAAAAATAATTTTATTTCATAAAATAAAATTCATTAACTCAACTTTTCTATAGTAAAAATATTAAGTAAACCTTGAATAATTAATTATTCATTCATAAAATATTTTCCATGTATTCACTTAACAACTTGTGAATACTCTAGGTTAATAAATTCAATACTTATTATTAAAAACTCAAATAATGTTGTATTTATTTATTTTTTATGATTTTTTAACTCAGAAAATACTCAAACTCCATCATGGGGCCAACCATGTATTAAACTCATATTTATTAGAAGTTGAAAAGATTTTGAATATGCTTTGTGTGTGACCCGCTAGGCCATTATCTTGATAGCGATGAGTGTCAATAAAAAACTAAGAATGGTTTCTAGCAACACATAAAGACCCTTTAAGGAGGCAAGGCTTATTCATAGTAATGATGACCTCCTATAAACATGTTATGTGTAACACAATCTAATTATCTTGTGATATCTTATAAAGTATGATACACAACATGTGCCACTAATATTTATTGATTTTTTTATTTTTTAAATGACCTTACTGGGTGGACATACCTTCTTCAATCATAAACATAGATGTAACGAATTAGTCTAAGATGATATCCTAACCAGCACCTGACCTGATTCACTAGAGGGCTTAAAGGGCATTCCCGATCTTCACAGGTCGGGACCAAATTGATGGGCATCAAAGGGACTCCTATGGAAATGGTTTTTCCCAAAACATAGATACAACAACATAATAAATAAATAAAATAGACAAAATAAATAAAATTCATGGATAATAGGTTATAATCAACTACCATTATCTATCCCATTTGTGTATATAAGATCAAAAACCAAAATAAAAAATACAATCAGTAAAAATTGAAGCGATACAACACTTTGTGAAAATAAAAAAAAATTACACACCAACTTATGTCAAGCTCGAACCATGACTGTGAACCCTCTAGATACACACCACAACCCTTCACACCCCACATCAGCCACAAAATAAACAAGAATTATCCAACTAATAACCTAAAACTAAAATTTATTAGGCATGATCTAAAAACCCCAGTTGGTCACCACGGCCTTTCGAAACTATGAAATTAATTTCATAAGTAAATTCAAAAAAAATAATCAGAAAATAAAGCCAAAAATTAATAATTACATACATAGAACATGTTGAAAACAAAACAATTCCATAAAGAACTTACAAAACATTTTACATTTGGTTCCAAAACCAAACACACTTATTTTGAAAGAAAAGCCACCAGCCTAAGCCCTTTCTAAAATCCCCACATACATGTTTCATTTCACAAAAAAAATCACAGGTTCTATTTAAATGGAAATGGTATCTTTAAATATTTCGTAAGTAAATTACATATTTAAAACAAAACACATTTTTAGATCCACTTTAAATCAATCACACAAGATTCACTAAAAATTTAATATATGTTTCAAAAAGATCATTGGAAACTCATTTTCAAAGGAAAAAAACGAAACTCACATTGGTTAACCATATCAAGAAAGAACCAAAAATATAACTCAATGAAAATAAAAATGCAACATAAACAAGGAAGTGTTCTATATTAATGAAATAAGGTGGAAAATATAATAAATAACTAGATTAAAATCCCCACATCAAAAACTCACCTGGAAAATGAATGTATCATGGTCATCCAAAATGGTCACTAACTTGCCGAGAATCTTACCATATAGGGGTTTAACCACCCAAAATATCTACTAGAATATTCTATTTCTATAACCATCTTCCTGGTATACCACAAAAGAATCACATTAATGAAAATCCCCCCTAGTCCTTGTTCTTAGAACGACTAGTGGGAAACTAGTGACATGTGAAACAACTAGAGAATCAATCTAGATCTTCCCTTAGGAACTTAAAATCTCATGAACAATAAAACAATTAGGGAATGCTGTAAACAAACCAAGTCTAACCATAATGAATAATTATAGCTACCCTCACCCCTAACACCCAATGATTAAAATCAATATATTTATAACATGCACTCAAGGAATAACAAGAACATTCTGACACAAGGGGAACAAATAAGTATCGCATAATTATCATAATCCCATACAATAAATAAAAAAGAAAAGTGAAATCAAGGGGTTCCATCCATGTACACAAATTAAATCCAAGGTTACAAATGGGCCTCTAACACTATAACACAGCTCATAATGCAGTGTCCTTTCACATTTCATAAAATACTTTCCAAACATCATTTGGGAAAATTAGGAAAATCAACTAAGAATTTAAAACATTTTAAAGTCACCCCTATACAAGGGATATCTTATTTGAAAATATAAATCATTGAAAAAAAACCTTTTTTCCATTATACTATTCATAAAACACCACTTAAAACATTTTAAGAGGTCCAAATAAATCACTCATTTCTTTTAAAATGTTTAAAGATACCCTATAACAAGGGTATTCTTATATGAAAACCAAAACAAGTAAAAAAGGTTAAATACTTCAATAAAATCATTTAAAACAAGTAAACATGTAATTTCACATGCATTAAAATGGATACACATTTCAAATAACCATTTAAAATCCAAATTTTAACCCCATTCAAAAATCATTTTAAAGTCCACACCTCAACTCAAAACTAAATTCCCTACAAAACATTTGTTTTCACTCATTTAAAACCAAAACCAAATAAAAACCCTTTTCCCACATGGAAAACAATTGTAAAATTCGTAAGAAATATCAAAATAATCTTACCATAATAAAAATTTCATTTTAATCACGAAAATAGGGAATTTTTATAATATAAATCAATTATGCCATGCATAAAACCCAACAAAATGGTTTTAAAATACCACAAGGCTACCATAAGTAGTCAAATTTCATAAAAAGGGAATTTATAAAGATAAATCATTCTTACAATTCCAAAATTAAAGAGTTTCACAGTAACACATACCTCAAAGAAGAGAAAACCATGCTGAAACATCTTGAAACATGTCACCTTCAATGGAAACCACACCCACATGACTAGGAATGGTATCTATAACCCCTGTAAACTAAAATATCTATCATTAGAAGCAACTAGAATAGTAAAATTGATCCAAATAATAACTAGGATTCGTGGGTGAATCCAAAACCAATAGAGGTGATAAGTAGAAAGAATAAGGAGAGATAATGAGGAAGAACTCGCCACAAACCTCGTGGAAATTAACCAAAGGATGAAAAGAATACAACGTGGAGGAGGTTGGAGATCCTCCTAGATATCCATAGGGTTAGGTGAATATTGTGGGGGATAATAGGGGTGGAATAACTATTTTTTTATTATGAGATTTTGGGGACTACCTGAAATTTTAAACACCTCGATAACACACATAGTTTGGAAACACAGTAAGAAAAACTCTATGCCAATCGTTTAGGTGCCACTTCTTGTCAAATATTTTATGTTATACAATTCTTCTTGAGAGTCCACATGGATTATAAAATCATGAAACTCAATGCAGAACTACCACAATCCTTGCACATCCTCTTAGGGTTCCCCCACAAAGTTTGAAAACCCATGTAGAATCCATGCAAATGGATCTTTCAAAAATTACAGAGCTAACTGAATGTTTGACACATGGTTTAAAAACGCATGTGAAATTAATACAACACACCTTAGATACACAAAGTATTTCAATGGTTTCTCCTAGACACTATATAGGTTGGACATAACCATATGCATTCCATGCTGGAACACCATGCATAGTTTAAAATGACTGAAAATGCTCCTCGTGAAGGTAGGTTATGCGATTTACCATTAACCATGCAACTTAATCATACACAACAACAAAACATAAAAAATTGAAGCTCCAAGTTGGAATTAATCATAAACACAACCCAAACCTCTACTTACCAAAAGAACAAAAAATAAAATTATTGTGACATGGGGGTGTTACCAACTCCCCACCATGCCACTATTGTAATGCCCCAACCAGGGATCCACATAACTCATGCCTCGTGCCAGTTGGACACAGGGCCTTAAATATTCCTCCCTATATTCCAAAGGTTTCTAACTATAAGAGAGGGTAAAAGGTGGTATAGTTGGTAGACTATACCCTCATATCAGAGTTTCATTGTATATAAGATAAATTTAAGGAAATAGTAGAATCATAATTTAAACAGACACTGACCCAGGACCAATAACTCATCATAGTTGAAGCATGATATAATTTAATAGCATAGTGGAAATAAAAAAATAAATAACTATAAATTGTGGAAGCATTAATAACCAAGAATGTTTAATAATATCAAAATCCAAGTGGTTGAGTAATATTCATGATGATGTCATGGTATGATGATATACAAAGAGGGAAACACGAGATAAGCATATACAACATGCTATACAAAAATAAAAAAAGGAAAAAATATTTCTCCACTAGCAGCATACGCATATGATTGTTCCTCTTCACCCAATATCCTTGTTATATGAGTAATATAACAAACCTCTGAAGTAGGGAACTTTCCCTTATCCAATCTTGCTGACATATAATCTACTCGGGTACTAAGGGATGCCCGAGTAGGGTGTCCAATGAAATCCTAGTAGATCCCCACCAATAGTGTCTAGAAATAATCTTTCCAGTTTACATAACTAAGTAGTGTATATATATAACTAAATACTAATAAATTCTAGAAATAATAAATAACAGTTAGCTCAGGTTCAAATGGTACACCTGGTAGACTCCACCTACTTCAGCATTGACCAGAATGAGTGCCTAATCAGTAAATATATAAATAGTAATATATATGTGTGTGTGTGTGTGTGTGTTATAGTTTTATATTTTATCCACCTATATACACTAAGTATGTGAGGATGTAATTAGGCATATACCTAGATACTATGTGTTAGCTGGACCTGGGGTGTAACTCATGCATCTATAACCAGTATAACGAGTAATAGGCTTCATTAGAGGGTGCATGCCCTGAATATCATAATGAATGTGAGTTTTCATGAACAAACATTGAGATACATGGGGTGATACATCAGGAATAAAACTCAAAATAGAATAACAATGAACCTCAGTCCCATCACCTAGATAATAGTACAATGGTGAGAAACATCACACTCAACACCCGATGTTAGGGAGAGTGAAACGTCGAGATTAACAACTCCCTTAACCATCAATCTATATCCAGTATCAATGTAATAATCATATTAATATAATTAGCTTGAGATATAACCTCTAATTCATCATAATCATCAATCTTAGTATAACCAAGTGCATTATAATCCTTAAAATTCACCTTTTATAATTTTATAACAAGTGTTGTGGTCCTTCCACCCATTTCGTTCATCTTCTTTAATGAATTTATTTAATTTAGTCTAGGAAAGCCATCTTGGATCTAATTCATTCAATTATAAGGTAAGGTAATTCCATCTCATGGTAAACCCAGCACTTTGTAGGTACTTTGGTTAACTAAACAACAATATAAGAGTAGGAAAATCCATTTATAACACAAACTAAACTTTAGAAGGTGATTTAGTCATTTAAAAATTTATATTAAAGGCTAAATTAGGATGATACTCCCAAATGGGGGGAAATGGTTGACTTCAATATCCTATAAAAACTTTTCAAGGGTCTACGGGAGTATAAAAACCTGATTTAACTAATTTAAAAAGCAAGAATATTATTTAAGGAAACGTGCGGTAATGGTCAGCGTACGAAACTATAATGGATCTATGAAAACAAATAAAATTTGAGGAATAAATTATAGATTGTGTCCCTTAGGTATATATATGAATCCTCCTCCAACATCAGCTTCAGATTTGAATTAGTTTGGAAGAAATTGAATAAATGGTCCAAGTCCTTAAAAATAAGGTAAATGAGATCACACCAAAATATCATAATATATATGAATAAAATAATGAAAATTAGAAATTAGAAAAATGAGCTTAGTGATGTGGATCCAATGCTTCTGAAATCACTTGATTTGGAGTTTGGATCAAGGAGATATCAAGATACCTAGATGGAGGAATAGAATAGATCACGAGAGAAGGGATAGAGCTCCATTCATTGGAAATGATTAGGGAGGAAGTATGGTTATGGTTTTAATTTCATTAATGGAAAAAAAATAATTTCACCCATCCTAACTGGGGTGCATGGTTTGTCCACATGGTCGGCCAAACCAGGCGCCAACCATGCTCCACTCCACGACATAATGAGGGACGCCATACGTGCTAGGCACATGGTTTCCCTAAATGTGTGAAAGTCATACAATTTTCACTATCCCAAGGACCTCACCAACAAACATTGTAATTAATATGGGCTCACATAGTTGTAGAAAAAACCTTGTGGACTCCTACATTACACTGACTTCCCCACACAGTTTTGCTGCATGGGTATTATAAAAAGTAAGCTTACCATGTGGCCCACTCTATGTGCTCAATTCTTGGAGATATGGGCTCAGAAAAATCCTCGTATGATCTTGGAAGCAAAAATAGGCCATAGGGAAAGTTTTCCAAGAGAATTAAATGATTCATACAAAAAACAATGAGCCTTACCATCATGAAAATTTGGGTTGTTACAACCACCCCACCTTAAATCAACTCATCCCCAAGTTGTCCTTCTAAGTGTAAAGAGGTATCATTCAAGAAACATTCTAGACACTAAGCTCATATATTAGCTTTTTTTTCTCCCATGTTTTATGATGTACATGTTCATGCTACCATAGCACCCATACCAATGTAACTAACCTACCTTAGAGTGTCTTTACGCTCTGATCCATAATATGCACTAAATACTCCATGAAGGAAGCATCCATCTCTAACCCAACCTAAAATAGTTGGAATACGTGCAATGGTTCTGGAAATTTGGGAAATATTTTGTGTTATTTTAACCCCAAAAAATTGAACATCATTTTATATTACTTCTTTTGGAATTTAAAAGTAAAGTATGGAGAGAATAATATTTTTAAAGATACAGTTTCCATTTAGACATTGGAATGTAACTTATAGGTTGGGAAATTGATTTAAAGCTATTAAAATACTTGATATTAATAAAATAGAACATTTTAGGTCATGAGTTGCAATTAATTAATTATTAAATTGTTATTAAATAATTCTAAATTCCTTAAAAATACTGAAAAATCAAAACTGTATTTTTGTTATCCATGGGAAAAAATAAAGTATTTTTGAAAAATATCATAAATTCAACCTAACTTAATTTTTAAGTGATGATTTCAAAAATGATGTTTATTTTATCCTAATAATTGTATAATATGATAATTTTAACTTTTAAATATAAAAAACCTTATTTATTAAAAAAATAGCGGGTTGAAAATGCATAGTGAAATTTCAATCACATAAAAATTTTCAATGACGTAATAAAATTATATTATCGTTTATATATAAATATGAGTGTTTTTATCATACTATTTCATGAAAATAAATATTATTTTTAATACCTTATTTTATTAAAAAAATTACATCCTTTCTGAAAAGAAAAGTTCCTATCTGAAATATCAATTTATCAAATTCGTCAGATATTTTTTAATAAAAACTATTCATAAAATGGAATTGATGGAATAAAAATTTTATTTATACAATGGAACTACACATTAAGACATTGATTCCTCTACACATAACCTCTAATAAAACCTGCATACAACCAAAGGGTAAGGTGTGTGATTGTGATAGATTCATGGGGTGGATCTGATAACATCGATTGAGTGGTAATTTCCACTAACTTGAACTTCTCCCATAGAAGATTTCATTATATCTCACTTTTCAAGTTCAAATTTTTCAGGGTCAAGGGATAACAACAGCGAAACTACCTCCCTCCCATGTTCTGAAAAAAGGGCTTCATACTACATGACTCTACTGGTTGAGGCCATTTATTCTTCTTTCTACATTAATTATCCTTTCTCATTTATACTTATAAACACTAATTATAATGTTTAAATTACTTACAATAGTATTTTTTTCTAATATTCATAGTGAATAATGGTTGTATTTGACCAATGGTCATATAATTATCAAATTCTGATGGTCATATTTTCCTTCAAACCCTATCAAAACAACATTATTATTAAATTGATGTGTTTTTATAATGTAGAAAATAATATTAAACACATTTTTTCAGAGAAAAAATATCATTTAAAAGGTCTAGGTTGTTACATTCCACCACATTAATAAATTTAATCATTGAAATTTAAAATCGTACTCATAGTTAAGAAACATTGTGGATAGTTTTGCCGCATTTTCTCTTCTGGTTCCCACACCACTTATTCATATTTATAGTTCCTCTACAACAATGTGATGTGGTGGGTGGTCTTTTTGCATAGAACCTTATCTCTACAGTTTATGCTCTCCACCAGTTTCCCCTAATAAGATATGCCAGGTTCTAGTAGTACTACATCCATATTTAGTACTTGTGAGGGATTAGGTATGCACTTCCCCAATATAGATACATGGAATACATCATTAACTTGAGAAGTATTTGGTTTATGTGAATGTCGATGGGCCACTACTCCTATATGATCAAGGATTTCATAGGGGCCAATCTACTTGGGGATAAGCTCCCTTTCTTCCCAAACTGTATGACTATCTTTCATGGTGATATCTGAAGGAAAATTTTTTCACCAATATCAGACTCCATTTCCCAATAACAGTTGTCAGCATAGATATTCTACCAACTCTAAAAAACCTTTCTTTCCTTGGATGGAATAATCCTTTTATGTTATCTCTTTCACAAGATCAGGTCCAAGAATATTTCTCCATCCAACCTCATCCCAAAAAAGTATGTGTTTCATATCATTTACCATATAAATATTAATGTGGTACCATTTTAATACTTTAATGGAAGTTGTTGTTGTGTGATAACTCAACTAATGAGATATGATGATCCCATCCACCTCAGATCATGTTATAAGAATGTTATCAAGTGTTTTAATAGTCCTTTAATGTTATCCATCAGTTGTGGGTGATAGGACATATTAAAATTGAATTTTATACCCATATCTTGTTGAATAATTCTACAGAATTTTTCTGTGAAAATTGGAACATGATCATAAATGAAATAAAGTGGAACTCCATGAAACCTCACTAATTCGTTTACATAAATCTTGGCATGTTGTTCAATAGATAAATCTTCCGGAATAATGATGAAATGTGTAGTCATAATGATTTGGTCTATTATAACCTATATTGTATTGTTTCTTATAGATTTTATAGGGAGACTAGTGACAAAGTACATAATGATATTTTCCCACATCCATGTTGGTATTGATATTTGTTTCAATTCCCCTTTGGGATTTATTCTCTCTTTTTTCACTTGTGGACATACCTAGCACCTTGTAGTGTAGTCAGAAATCTCTATTTTCATATTATCCCACCAAAAATTATCATGATTATCCATATAAATTTTAGGTCTTCCAAGATGTATAGAGAATGTAGAACTATGATATTCATCCATCAGATCCTATTTTACTTCTGGAATAGATGGGGAACATAACCTTGAAAGAAGTTTTTGTACACCTTCTTGATCAATATTGTACTAAGGAAACTTTTTGTTCTTCACATCCTCTATCTTATTTTGTAACAAAGGATCTTCTCTTTGATCTTCCTTTATCTTCTCAAGTAATGATGTTTGAGAAATAATTTAGGATTGGATTGATGATTTACCTTCCCTCATGATTCCCATGTCTATCCTTACAAGGTCCTTGATCAAAGGATTTCGTATAATCCTCATCATTTTAAAAATAATTGGGTTTTCCAATATAATGTGTCAGTGTATTTTTTTATCTTCTAGAGTGATAATGAATTGGACATTAATATTCTTTAACAATATTGAACCATATCCTTTGTCTCGGGTTCAATTCATTATTTTTATGAAAATATACTTCAAACAATTATGGTATATATATATATATATCAAATTTCTCCCAATAAAGATAGTCCCTCTGTATATTCAGAGAAAAAAACCATTTCTAGCTCCAGGTTGTGTGTATGATAATTCAACTCATGTGTCTTTAACTATTGATATTCATTAGTAATCAAGTTTTCATTTGGAATGAGGATGCACCCAAAACCTATCAAATATGCATTATAAAAAATAAATAATCCTTTTCTAATAGAGGGTAGAGTTAACACAAGTGAAATAACAAATCTCATCTTTAGTTCTAGGAAACTATTTTCACACTCCTTATCCAACTGAACGTATCCCCTTCTTGAGTTTATAAGGTTAGTGGATTATAAAGTAATGATTTTTTTTTTCAAAAACCTCATATACTATTCTAATAAACCAAGGAAACTATGAATCTTAGTTACCATTATAGTATGTGGCCACTCCTCTACAATCATTGTCTAGGTAGGGTTAACTAATATTCCTTCATTGGTTAAAATGTTCCCCATGAAAGAAACTTGTCAAAACTGAAATTCACATTTTTTGAATTTCAAAAATAGCCTCTCATTCCTAAATGTTTTTAATATAAATTTTAGATGATCCTCATTATGCTCATGTATTTTGGAATATATCATAATATCATCAATAAAAACTTCCATTAATTTATCAAGGTTTTCCCTAAAGATTCTATTCATGAAAACCAAAAATATAGAAGAAGCATCAGTCAACCTGAAGTGAATAATAACAAACTCATAATTTATGTATCATGATTAGAATTTGGTATTTGTAATATATTCTTTCTTTTCCCTAAAATGATTATGACCATATCAATGATCAATCTTGGATAATAATTTATCCCCATAAAAATTGTAAAATAAATCAACCATCGTAGGGAAATGGTACTTTTCTTCACAATGATCCTGCTAATTTATCTATAGTCAATGCATAGACACATTAATCCATCCTTCTTATTCAAAAAGAGAATAGGTTCTCCCCAAGGAGACACTTGGTTAGATAAACCCCTTCCCCAGATTATCATGAAGTTTAAACTTTAATTCATCTAACTCCACATTTTCCATTCTATATGGGGTCTTTGATATCGTCTTGGATCTAGGTATGAGTTCAATAGAGAAATCTACCTCTCTTTCTATGGGAGTTTAAGGTACTACTTTAGAAAATGAATCTGTGTATTTATAAATGATGGGAAAATTTTATATTTTTATACTCATATTTCCTTCTTCCTCTTCACTAATCATCTCTATAAAAAAAAGGTTCTAGGAGGTGCTTCTAGACAAAGAACTGGGAATGACAACTCTCTTTTAAAAATGACTATAGGTTTTCTATTCAAGACTATTGAGATTTTATTCTTCTATAGTTAATATAAGAATTATACTTTGAGATTGAGTCTATATATATTATAGTGTCTAATTCCACCATGGGAATGACTACTATATTTGAAATGATATTCTGCTCTCCAAAGTCAACACTAGAGATCTTATACACTATTCATGTTTGGATCATCCCTTAATGAGTCTTGACTGATAACTTTAGTTCTAGTAGTTCGTGAATTAATTTGATATTATTTTTAAACTTGGATGAAATAATGGAATGTTTAGAACTTGAATCAAACAAAGTACTTTCTAGATTTGTGAGAATAATAAGAGTACCTTCCATAGGATCATTTAGATATTATACTTCATCTATTGGGATAAAAAATTCCCAACTTTTATCTCTTATCCTATGATGAGGTTGACAGTGTATCCCATACACAACATTCTGATTTAGAGAGTGATTGAAAAAGTTCCCAATATATCCCCACTTAAGGCATTATACTTCAATCTAGGCCTACACCATCTTCCATTTGTCTTTAGTGTTGAGAAGTTGAGGATTCAACTAACTATGATAGTTCTGAGCTATATAGACATCTCTTCCACACTTGTAACATTTTCCACTTCTGACCAAGTAGTTCCCTGAACACTTCTTCCCACATTTTATTTATGTGGGATGTTTCAATTTCTTTACTCATATTCTGTCATCAAAGTCCCTCCCTATGTTTGTCTCTAAATATCACTTCTTTTCATTTAATCTATGTGACCATTCCATCTCCCCGAACTCTTGTTTAACCACTATATAACTCCACACTATCTGCTCATGCCTGTAATAGTCTCAATTGGATATATTCCTACATATATGGGGGCTTATTCCACTGAATAATCTATTAACCATTCCATTAGGATTCATAAAAGAGAATGAGTTGAAACGAGAAAGTCTTGTAAATTTCATCTCATCGCTTTCCAATGATTCATTTTCCTTCTGCGTTAGCTCTTGTAATTATTTATCCATTTTTGTTCACATTAAATGGGGGAAATAATTATTGAAATAGGATACCTTGAATTCTTCCTAAATTTTAGAATCAATATATATTTCTGGATTCGTGTTTGTAATTAATGTCCATGACTAATTAGTTTCTGACTCTAAGTAGAACTCAACAAGGGTGAATTTCTCTTATTCCAAACAATGGATTACAGAAATGATATTTTCTAAAGAGAATATCCATTATTCGGAAATTAATGGTTCAGTAGACCCACTAAATTAAGGTGGTCATTAATGCATAAAAGAATCAACGAAGGTTTTTTCCCTTTATGTGAATCGTGTCTCCCAACATGATTCAATTTATTATTCATAACTCAAGTTAGTTTATTCATAATTCTCATGAATTTTTCCATTATTGGTTCTAAAAGAGTCATCATTGCATGGTCCATTGTGCTTATAATTTATGTGGTTCCTCCTATTTCCATGTTTTTTCTAAAATAAGAAACAGTAGTGAGAAAATGTGTTTATTTTAAGAATATTGTAATTTTAAAGGAATTTAATGTCTTAAAACATCATGCTTAAATATTTTATTCTTTAACAAAAAATAAATTTTCTATAATCCTTCAAAATGGTTCATAAAAATTTTATGATTAACAAAGAATATCCCCCATGATTGTCAAACTAGGAGTGAATCAGGGCTCATGGTCATGCACCAATTCTCATTCAAGCGTATCTCAAAGTGGTGTTTTCAGGTGTTACCCCTATACACATCTATTCCAGAGCCATATCGACTTGTTCCTATCCAGACATGGATTTATTTTCCTATAACCTACTTATATAAAACTTCACCAAAATAATAGGATGGTTTTATATATTTAAACTCTTTATTAGGGTTATTCCTAAAGTTCTCAATTCGTAATTTTGAAAAATAACAAAACTTCCCCTTGATGCAAACCATGGAATCCCTCCATTTTTTTATATAACATTTCATTACATTGTAAAAACATAGAATCTTTTAAAGTTATTTTTCATAGAAAAAACGTACATAATACATGAAAACATTAAACATTATTATAATACACATTAAATCATTCTTGATTGGTTTATCTTAAGTATTTTTACGGCACCTCTTAAACTGGGAACATTCATCAAAGGAAAAGGTGAGCATTAGACCGAGTAAGGGAATAAGCAAGGGAAACAGTTTACATGTGAACTTGAAGAATATAAATAAGAACATAAAGAATTTAATTATGGAATGAGAAGAATAATATGAAACACATCATAATAAAAATAAAAAAATTATAACATAGAAATAATTATATATTCAAAATCATATAAATTAGGTTATCCAACATGTTTTTGTAAATGAAAATTATCAAGGTTATTCACCAAGGTATTGTAAAAATTGACATATATCGAGATTAAATTCTTTACCCAATTTGTTGGATCAACATCAGATTTCACCCTTAATATGTATTAATTAATTTTAGATGCATATATCATAATAAAAATTCTATAAATATCCCATGGAGAATAAATAACAAGCTTAATATCAAAATCATGGCATTTAGAAGGTGCATAAAAACATGATCTTTCTGTCATTTTCAACTTATAGAAAGGGAATGTGAGTTTAATGTATGTTAATTCTAGAATAAAATAAATAATTTTTATATCTAGGTGAATACCCTTGAAAAATAAAAAGACTTGGGTATTCACAAAAATAAAATAAAATTGAATTTCTTGAGAAGAAGATAGAAATTTTGAAAAGTAAATTTGGTGCCATAACAGGTATAAAACTTATTTTTAGAAAAGGGTAAAATAAAAGAGGAAAATGGTCTCCATTGGATAAAAAATAATTTATAAGTAGGAGTCTAATCAAAAAATAACAAAAAATTCTAAATCATAACAATTAGAAGATACATATAAAAATATTTTCTTGAATTGAAGAGAAATGAAGGAGAATTCCCTTACCTTGAAAAGTTACTACTAAAACATAAATATTAAGACCTTGGGAGATTAAGTACACCTTGGGAGGACTCTTTGGGAGAAAAATACTGCATATTCATTAAGGATAAATTTTTAGTCAATGTAAATGGATAAATGGGTTGGTATTTATAGCAAAAGTAGAGGAGTTTTTTAATAATTTACAAATATAGGCCTTGGAAATCTAGGTTATGGAAAATGAAATACATGGACTTTACCATGAGTTTTTAAATTTTTTTAGATATTTGGGACATATTTTATATTATTTTAACCCATTTGAATTCATAATGATTTTAAATTAATTATTTTGGTATGGAAAAGCAAACATTCAAAAAAAAAAATTTAATGTTAAAGATTCCATTTTAGACTTTGGATAGTAACTTATAGGTTTTTAAATTGATAAAAATATATTAAAATACTTTATATTAATTAAATAACAGATTTTAAGTCATGGATTGTGGTTAATTAAACATTACATCATTATTACATATTTTTGAAGTCATTAATCATATAAAAAAAACCCAAAGAATATGTTTCCAATTCAAATAAAAAATAAAGTTTTTTTTGAAAATTCTCATAAATTCACCCTAACATGACTTTGAAAAGATGATTTCAAAGATGATTTTTATTTTATCATAATAATAATAAATGTATGATAATATTAACTTTTAAATTTAAAAATCATCATTTATTAAATGAAAATAATAAGTAGAAAATTCATAGAAATTTTATTACACTTAAAAAATCTCAATGAAAAAATAAAATTAATTTATCATTTATATTTCAATAATTCTGTTTTTATCATAATATTTAATTAAAATTAATATTACTCACAATACCTAAGTCTATTATAAAAAAATTACATTCTTTCAAAAAAGTATAATTTGTGTCAAAAAAATAAATTTATCAAATCTATCATATATTTTATTAAGAAAAAAAAGATTTAAAATGTAATTGATCGAATAAAAATATTATTTAAATAATGAAAATACACTTTAAGTGACTAAGGCCAAAACACATAAACCCTTACAACACCCTCATAGGACCAAAAGGAAAGGAGTTTAATAGTGATAGATTCATGGGGCAACTTAGATGACATCGAGGGAGTGGTGATTTCCCCTTACATGAGTTTCTCCTATTGGTGATTCTAGCTTCCCTTTTTGAAGCTTGAATTGGTATTGGTCAAGAGAAACCCCCAGTGATACTACCTCCCCCCCAAATTCTGAAAAATGGGCTTTATATAGTATGACTCTGCTGGTTGAGTTCATTGTTTCTCCTTTCAGCATTAATTATCCTTTTTTCATTTATAATTATAAACCCAAATTATAATGTTGAAATTATTACCAAGAGTATAGTTTACAACATTTATATTGACTAACATTCATATTTTACCAATCGTTATATAACGGTCAAATATTGATGGTAACATTTCCCTTTTTACTCTATCAAGACCACTTCATTATTAAATGAATATGTTTTTATTTTGTATAAAATAATATAACCCACATTTTGTATGGAAAAAATATCATTTAAAAATTTTGGTTTGTTATGTTTTCATAACCTTAAAAGTTTTAACAAATCAAGGAAAAATCATAGCCTACCTCTAAATACGTCGATGGCCTAAATTGTGTAAAACTCATAAGAAAACCCGATATCTAACAATGAACTCAATAGGTCAATGGTGTTAATTTTCATATAACAAATGTCTTGACTAAGCTATCTCTATGAACTTTTTAATCAACTACACCTTCTCTATAGTATCATGAACAATACATAGTCCAGGAAAAGCTACCTCTCATTTCTCTAACTAGCATAGAGGTGATTAGAAAGGCCTACCATATAATGCCTCGTAACGAGCCATCTAAGTAGTATCCTAAAATATATTATTGTAAGAAAAAACAATAAATGGTATGCATATCTCTTAAGAACCCTTGATGATAAGGACACATGCATATCGTATTTCCCCATATTTGTGCCCAAGGACTTCTATAACCCCTTCCTGAACTGAGACGTGATGTGAGTGTCCTTGTCGGATATGATAGATTGGGGAGTTCTTTAAATATGTATGAACTCTATCACATATAGCCTCCCAATCTCATCTATCAAGAAGGTCTCTCAAATGGGTAAGAAGTGTGAAAACTTCATCAAATGATCAATTAATACCCAAAAATAATCATTTTCATGAGGTTATTTATGGAAAATAGTCACAAAATCCATATAAACATTTTCTCATTTCAACTTAAGAATATACAATAGTTATAAAATTCCAACCTATTGCTGATGTTCCACCTTCACCTACTGATATGTGGAACATCAAGTGATAAAACTTGAAATATTGTGGTTCATAGAATTCCAAAAATACTATGGATGTAAATCACAATACATCTTAGTGAAACTGGGATGTATTGCCCAAACTCCGACATGAAATTCATATATCTTCTCTTCTTTGATGTCTGTTAGAACTAAAACAAACCATAATAGCATACGCTATCATCCTTATCTATGATATAACCAAAAGATGAATCATTATAGGAAATTATTTCCCTTAGGAATATTTTCCTGGGATTATAAGGTTGCCTCCTTCTCACCTGTTCCAAAAGAGTTTAGGTCATTTGTAAAGCTGAGAGTAGAGTCTACCCCTGATACTCTTGAACCTCAAAGTGCATCTCTGAAAACAAGGCAGTGAGCTTCCACTCACCACCGACCTCCTGAACCACTTATGTCTGAGTCTTGCATCTCAAAGTGTTGGATACAACATTTCCTTTTTCAAGCATTTAAGAATGCTTGAAATTGAAATACTACATAAACTCAACCCATATACACTTCTTGAGATTGAGATCATGTTGTGCAAAGATGTACTTGAGGCTTTTGTGATCAGTGAATACCAAAAAATTACCTCTATGTAAATAACGTCTCTAATAGAATATGGAATAAACTACAATATCTAGATTAAGGGCATGCATTAGGGAATTCCACTCACGAGGACTCAACTGATTAGACCTATATCCATCAAACCACTATTCCTATATCAAAACTACTATCATCCTTATAAATTATGTGTCATAGTAAATTGAAATGCTTCTTCCTAGGTTGGGAAGAATCTAGATTAGCGTTAATGTCAATATTCCCCTAAACTCCAAAAAGGATTCTTTACAAACTTCTAACCAAATGAATTTCACAACTTTTTTAGTCAGACAATCAAGGGGTTATACAAGGAGTGATAAATCCTAGATGAAGTGTCTATAATAAATAGATAGCTCTAAGAAACTCTGTATGTCAAAGTTATTATTAGGATTCTCCCAAGAAAATAAATCTTTTACTTTCTCTATCTATTAATACTCCTGAATTTGAGATCATATGACCCTATAAGTGGACTTTATTACTCCATAAGTGGATTTTTCTGAGCGTAGCATAAATCTAGTGCTCCCTTGGTGTATTTAACACAGTCTCGAGATTTATGGAATGGAAGATTCAATAAAATTAATACACTAATATGTAATCTACAAATACTAACTAAATAGAATGTAGATACCGGTGTAAAAAAATGATTCATCAATGCCCTAAAAACAGCATGTCATTTCATGAGACCGAACAACATGACCAGGTACTCATAAAGACCATAACTTCTCCTGAATGATGTAAGAGGTATTTATTAATACGTATCATGCACTTGATGACATCCCAACCTCAAACCAATCATTTAAAATAATCCCAATCCTCTGAGATGATCAAGTATGTCATATATTCAAGGTATTGGATACAAGTTCTTAAATGTGGTCTGGTTCTACCATAAATAATCCTAAAAAGTATAAGGGTGTCATTCACCTTCTTAGAAAAAAATGATTGGTAAAGTCCATGGAGAAGTTTTGGGTCATATATATCCTTTATCCTAAAAATCATTTAACTATTTCTTAAGCTGTAGAATCTCTTTAGGTTCTATCATGTAAAGAGGAATACACACTGGTTCTACTCCTGGAACTAGATCAGTAGTAAATTATACATATCTCACTAGAGGTAGACCCAAAAAATAATCAGGGAATACATCCCCTATATTATCCACTATAGGAGGGAAAACAGCAGGTCGAAACCACTGATCATCCAAGAAAAGACTAGAAATATGTTTTTTCACTCTTCCCAGCCCCTGATGTTCTTGGCCCGCTCGATTCTGTTAGATATCCCATTCTCCCTTATGGATATTCCTACCTCTTATTGAGTTAATAAGGTTTCCTTATTATTTTTTCATTTCTCTATGTTCTAAAAACCACAAGCACTTTAGCTTAAGGAAAATTATATTTTCCCTAAGGCTATTTTCATAAGGAATTTTTCCCTTCTATGAGGAAACTTTTATCCTCAACTTTGTTTTCATTATTCTTTTTATAATCTCTTAAATCAAAAACATTTTATTAATAATTCTAATGTTAGTATTCTTATGTAAAACCTCGGAATCTTATAATTCCTTGGACATAGTGTCTTCTGTTTTTGGACTCATAATTCTCTAAAATTATGACTCTGAATTCTCAGAAATTCAGACTCTAAATATTCTGAAATTAAGACTCCAAATTCTATGAAATTAATACTCTAAATTCCCTGAAATTCAGACTCTGAATTCTCTGAAATTCAGACTCTGAATTCTCTAAAATTCACACCCTAGATTCACTGAAATTTAGACTCCAAATTCTATCTCTGAATTCTCTAAAATTCTGACTCAAAAATTCTGACTCTTAATTCCTCATAATCTGATCTCCAAATTCCTCAAAATCCAGAATCTTAATTCCTCTAAATTCTAACTACAAATTCCTAATAAATTAAAACACTTAATTCATCATAAATCATACTCTAAATTCCTCAAAATTCAAAATCTAAATTCATTAAAATTAAGACTTTAGAATATATATAATTCATATTTTGAATTTCTTTTAAAACAAAATCTAAATTTCTATGTCTTATAAACTCTAAATGTTTATTTTGATAGCCTATGAATAATATTTTCCCTTAGAATCCAAAAAATAGATTTGGTTATGATACATTATTTTTCTTATACATATTATTATTATGAAATGATGTTGAGCAATCTTTTTCTAACTAACCATTGGTTGACTGACATGTGTACAGGTCCCTCCGAGATTCAAGTAAAAATATGACCACTAGAGGAGAGAGTCAGCTGTTAGATATTTTTCAATAAAAAGGATCTCAATAGAACGAGCTCATAATCTATTAATTGATCTAGAGATTACATGATATGAAATGATTTCTAGAGAGAGACTCTCATGCTTTGTGCGTACTGAACATCTTTTTCAGTTTGATTTGTGAAACTCTAATTGTTGTTGAGTACAATCGAGGGCTTCTGGGGATAAGAAGATAGAGGTGCTGACTACCTTAAAGATAGAGGGCTTTCAGGGATAGAAAGACATATTCTAAAATTCATATCGAGGGAATACCCTAGTGTGGGTAAGAAAAACTTTATTTAATTATAAATCAATGGACCTTTATTCATGGTTGTTGGATACCCTACTCGTTAGGGTAAAATATTTCACACTTGTTACTTGTTTTGTTTCAAGTTTATTTCCACTGTATTTTAATAAAGGAAAAACGTGTAAGTTTATTATACTTTCTTGTACTTTTTTATACTCATATAAGTAAGATTCAATACTCTTTAAGGTAAAATCTTTTCCTTGTACACTTTCCTTAAGTTTCCATTCTGAAACCAAATTTCTAGAGCCTTGAAAGTTTTTTTTCATATAACTATTTTAGGGTTTTTTCATTTACCTTGTTTAACTTTACTAAACATATTTTTTTATAACGATAAAAATGAATTTTTTAAACATATAATTCAACCCCCCCCCCCCCCACTCTTTTAAATGAGTAGCTATATTCATTATTTCGATCCCATAATTCATATCATAGAAAGTATCTGAAATACTTATATCCACATATAAGTTTTCTTTCTCAACTTTTCCTTATTCTAAATTTTCTTTATTAAATTTTCAAGTTTAAGTTTTTATTAAGGATTTTTATCTCTATTTATAATCCTTTTTTGTTAAAACCATTTGTGGAGAGAAATTTTCTTATTGAATGGCATGAATGAATATTTAGTTCTATTGACAATCATAATCCTACATGACCACCAATTTTTTATGGTAATGATTATGAGTACTGGAGATATTGGATGAAGAACATTTTTTTATTAATACTAGAGTAAATAGTTTTTTCATGATTTCTAAATATTAAAAAATTCCCAATAAGGAAGTCAATACCCTCACCAGCCAAGAAAAGTCAGAATATCAACTAAATTACAATGTACACAATACTTTTTTGTGTTCTTTGACCTAGAATATATACAGTCTAATGTCTTCTTGTGAAACTTTTAACTACATCCAAAAGAAACTTGAGGTTACTCATTTTTGAATTTTAAAAGTGATGGAGACTAGAAGAGCTATGTTGAGTAATTAATATCATGGATTTATATTTCCTTATGGAGAACCAGTATGAAAAGTACCACAGAGATTTATGACCATTGACAATAGTTTAAAATCTATAGGACATAAAGGTCTTGATGATGAATCTCTTGTCAACAATATAATTTATATCGTTCCAAATGAGTGGGAATCAAAAATGACAACTATTGATGAGAATATGAAAGTATCTTAAAATAATCTAGATGATATTTTTGGATATCTTCTTCAACATGAAACATTAATGAAAATAAAAGATCATATTAATAATAAGATGAATGGAAATCGAAGGGTAGCCTTTGCTACTACAAAATTCAATACTCTGTAAAGGGTTACAAAATCCAAGTCTAAGAAAGTCATTATTCTGTATGAATCAAGTGAAAGAGAACATTCTGAAAATGAATTAGCTAATCTTTCTAAAAGTATAAACAAGATAGTGGGAAAGAAATATTTTTAGTACAGATATATAAAGAAAGAAATAAAAGACAAGAAAGACTCAGAAGTCACTGGCTATGAATGTAAAAGGACTGGACACATCATGCTTGATTGTCCTATTCTCAAAAGAAAAGATATAAATGAAAATCATTCTGAGAGAAACAAGAAGAAGTATTACTAGTCGAAGGAAAAAAATGACTTGATGGATAATGATACATGGAGTGCCGGTGGTGGTGACTCGACTGATGAATCCTCAGAGTATTAATCTTCCAAACAGAAGAATCTTGGTCCACTAGCCAAACTACTCATTGAAAATAATTTTCTAATTTCTAAGGTACACAGTGATGAATCTATCACTAACGTATCTTGGAATGAAATTATACTGATGATAAATATTATGAATCTTTAGATAATGAAATTTTATCATCAGAAGATAATACATTACCTTCATTTAATGAAGTTTTAATATTTTTTAAACGTCTTGAGAATGAAAATTGTATGATAAAAAAGAAGTTAGAGAAAAAGAATTCTAGAATTTCTGTTTTGATTAAGAAGTATCATATGCTTCTAAATATATTGATAAAAAATATTTTGACTTTTAATGTTTTCATAAAAACCTTGATGAAGTTAATTCTATGAATGATAAAATTTCTAAGGATCTCATAAATGTAATTTTCGGGAAAAATATTTTAAAGGTAAATTTAGTTCTAAAACTAATGTTTTTGAGGATAAAAAACTAGTTATTAAACTAAAGTCATAGATATTTTCCTTAAGAAAATGTCTATCAAAATTTACCTATGGTAAGATGTATTCCCAAATTCATCCTTTAAGGAATAGTTTTGGGTTTTGTTATACCAATTCTAAGCCAATTATTAGTAATAAATATTTTGTTCCCCAAAGTACTCAATTTTATACTAAATGTCAGTGTGTGGAAATTGGGAGAAAAAACTTTCTTCAAATAGAACTGAATCTTTAGGTTTTCAAATAGCTTATTTTTCTATGAAAATGTGGATTTCTTAAATCTTACTTTCTGAAATTTTTAGATCCAAAAATGTTTTTATTTTGAAAGTATAACTCTTTTACTTTGAGAAAAATAAGAAATGTATCAATATAAATACATCGTACATAGATAGTGGATGTTCCGGACATATGACTGGTAAAAAAAATTCTTTGAAAATATTATCCAAGAGAAAGTAGGAAAAGTAACTTTCATAGATAATGCTCAGGGAGAAATTATTGGTAAAGGTAACATTTTTATTTTTGGAAAAACATTAATTTCAAATGTTTTATTTGTTAAGGGTCTTAAGCACAACCAAATTAGCATAAGTCAATTATGTGATGAAGGTTACCTTGTTAATTTTAGTAATGATAAATTATTAGAACAAAATTCCACGGAAAATATTATTATTTCTACCCATAGGCAAGAGAATGTATACACACTAAACTTAGAAGACCTTAGGAGCCAAGATATACCTTACCTTAGTGAAATGTAAGATCAATCTTGGTTATGGCATGGAAGGTTACTACACTGTAACCTTAAGAACCTATGAAAACTCACAGATAAAATAATTTTTAAGGATATATCAGAGATTATATTTTCTTCAAAAGTATTTTAACCTTGTTAATAAGGAAAGCAACATAAATCAAGTTTTACATTATTCGGTGATGTCACAATATCTGATGCCTTACAGTTAGTGCATATGGATCTTTTCAGTCCAACACAAACTGGAATCATTGAAGGAAAATATTATGTATTTTTCTTAGTTTAATATTATACTAGACTTACATGGGTCAATTTTCAAGAAAAAAATATGAAGCATTTTCTTATTTTAATACTTTTAGAGCCCAAGTCAAAAATGAGAAAAACCTTCCGTTGATAAGTATTTATAGTGATCATGGAGGATAATTTCCAAATTCATATTTTGAAACATTTTTTAGTAAGAAAGGAATTACTCATAACTTCCCAAATCTAAGAACTCCTCAACAGAATGGTGTTGTTATTATTAAAATTAATGATTAATTTTGGGATTCATGAGAGTTTAAATGATTTTTTATGATCAGGATCATGGGTGATCTCCATGGGATTTAAAATTCAATACTTTCAATTGTCTTTTGTGTTTAAATCTTTTATTCTTTGGGCATTATTTTTTTAGTTTGGAATTATGGGAGTTTGGATAAATCATTATGGAAATATAATTCAATAATTAACAAGAATAGAGAAATGAAAAGGCATAATGTGTTCAAAAACAATAGAGGGGATTTAATGTAATTGTATCTAAGAAAGAGGATTTTTGGAACATCAACCTGTGATACATTCTATTTTTCTAAAGTGGTTGAGGTAAGATATTTCTACTTCCATCAATCTAGATTCTTACAATAGAAAAATAAGAACAATATATCATGTGTGCATGATCTCATATACAAGTTTGTTATTTTAACTAATGAGAGATATATCAATATGTTATTACTAAATCCACACCCATATATTAGTTAAATTCTTTATTAAATAAAATCTATTCTTTGATGGTGAGGTATCCTATTCATTTAAAATTTTTGATTCAATTGAGAGGAATGAGGTAATATTCAAAGTCTAGTAGTACATGGGTAAACAACTCTATTTATTTTTTATTTTAATATAAGATAAATTATGATAACTTCCCTTAAAGTTTTATATCCTTTCAATAGATTTTCAAGATTTAATGATATAAAATAACACTATATTATAATCACTATTATATTAGTGAAAATTCACATCTTAGAACCCAAAACAAATGTGAAAAGGATAAGGATCTCACATTGAGGTTGAACCTTTTAAAACGTTTTGTTTACTACTTTATTATTATTAGTATTTCATACTAGTGAGGGAGAACTTTTAAGAGTGTATCATTAATATAAAAAAACATGGGTTTTAATTCCTAAAATTTATTAATTTATCGAAACAAGAACAGTTGATTCACCCCCTCAGTTGTGTATTAATTGATACCAATACTTTTTCCTAATCTAATCCAGGGGATATGGATTCTTAGATATATTAATCGAACAATAGATTGTGAGTTTGAGTGTGAAAACAAATTAAGGCATGATCTGTTTAGGTATACAGATACAGATTGGGATGGAAATATTTCAAATTGAATATCTACATCCCGCGGAGTTTTATTTTATTTTTGAGAGAGGTGTGTTTATTGTCTATCAAATAATAAAATTTATGTGGCCTTGAGTACTACTTAGGTGAAGTACAAGGGTGTAGCTCAAGCCTCTGCCCAATTGATTTAGATAAGAACTATATTAGAAGACCTCAAGTTAGAATGGAAAGGTCCACTACTTTTGGGATATGATAATAACATTTATATTAATTTATTAAGAAACCATATTCAACACTCAAGGTTTGAGCATAGTGATAACAAATATCACTTCACTAGAGATCAAGTGAATAGAAATGTGTCATATTTTTTTTACAATAATGGAGAAAATAGTTCTTGTGTTCACTAAATTATTATTAAAGGATTCATTTTAGAAATTGAGGTTTTTGATGGGAGTTTAACCTCATTATTTTTTAGGATAACGTATAGTGTCACCCCCCACTCATCCTGATCTTTAGATATTGTTTTTCAAAGGGGGAGAAAAATGAATAAAATAAATTTCTTTAACATTTCATCTTTTATAGATTTACAAAGGGGGGATTTTCTAGAGAGTATCCACTGATATTTGTTTCAAAAAATGGGGGATAGATGCCTTATTTAGGGGGATCATATATTTACAGAGAGAAGTCATTGAATGAAGTTGAATGTATTGATATTAATTTGAAATTAATAAATCAAATATAAATGCTTCAACTGTATAATGTAGAAGAGTATAAGAAAAGTTTGTAATGGAAAAATGGTTACAAAAGAAAATGGAAGAATATGAGACTTAATGTAGCATTGTTAGAAGAACAAGAAAGAGAATATATAAAAGTTACATGCTTATTTCTTTAAAAGTAAAATATTTGGAAGAATAATAGACTTGTGAAAGTAAAATTTGGAGAAGAATAAGTTGCATTGTGTACATATTATTGAACTATGAAGTGTATTAGACTCTGTTATAATTTTGAAAACTTTATATATCTTTTAAATGTTTTTGGGATGAACTAACATATTCAAAAGATGTGTAGTAAAATTTCAATGGTTAAACCATACACATTGTAATCCATAGGTTGATACTAGTGGGTAGTTTGATCACATGTGATACCGAATAACACCATGGATTAACCTTATTGATTTGAGTGGTAAACCATGTAAATATATTATTCTTTGTTCATTGTATTCATCTATGTATTTGATAGAAATATTGAATCACTTTAACTAGTAGTGAAGGTTATTTGAAAAGGGAAATATTAGAAAAAATTCTTAATCTATGATTTATCCCCAGTGATTTCACTTATATTTTTTTTGTATTTTCACTATTGGAGGTAATCTGGATAATAATACGGTATTAACATGGTTTCATTTTATAATTTCAAATTGTTTTCATCAAGAATAAGTTAAGCCCCATTTTTCATTTCGCCTTTGGTTGTAGCTAAACGTAAATTGGTAGCTCGGTCGTCTTCCCTAGACCCCAAGGACATAATCTATAAAATAGTTTATAACAAAACCAATTCCTTGCCTCATATTCATTAATGGTTGGGTTAGAATTGACTTAGGGCTAAGTGAATTTAACACAAACATAAGGAGTTTCTCCTAATAATGTTTTCTTCAAATGGTCTTATTGATAAACATGATACACTTTGTGCTATTTAGGTTGTTATGTTTGTGTTCTCTTAATATGTATGCTAATGGATCTTTTATACCATGTTTGTAAAATGATAAAGAATATTTTTTATTTTATTTGAGTGAAATATTTAAATACTAGACATGATTAATATATCGAATATTGTAATCATTCAAGGTATTTATGGTTTGATACTTTACACAAGTCATGATAGGATGATTATATTCTCAATAAAATTTATCATCATTTGATATAAGAGGTTTGATAAATATGAAACAAAGGGGTATGTTATGATCATACTGAAACAGTGTCCATGTACACCAATCAATGAATGGAAGGTTGATAGAATGAGATATCCCCTAAACACATTGAATATATTTTCCCCTTTCCCCAACCTCCAATTGGATAGTTGGATCAGATGAAATAAAACTATTATATGTTATTCTCCTTACCAAAAATGGTATGGGTATTTTATCCTAATTCTAATAATTCTCCATCTTATTTAGAGGTTAATCTGAAAGATGGATTTAGTTGTTTGGACACTTCTGATAGATTAATTTAATTGTTTTGGTTATAAAAGTTATTCTTTAAAGTAAGATAAGAATGTTACTATCTTTTATAATAATTTCTCTATTATTTTATATTGATTAATTTAATTGGGGTAGAATATTGTTTCTCATTTAGGGATGTATGGTTGATTTCATGAGGATTTTTGTGCCATCTCTTCACAGTTTTTACACATCGAGCCCATTATTTTTGGGTTCCTAGGCTATATTTGGCATTCCACTTTATGTATATCCTAGTTTTGATGTAGTCTCACTTACATACTATGTCATTTTGAGTATTTAGGACATTATTTTCTTACCTAACTTGTGTATACTTAATTTTGTGTATTTATGCCCACTTTATTGTATATTTGGTCATTTTTGGCTAGTTTGGTGTATGTTTGTGCATGTATGTGTTATATCATGATTCTCATATTATTTTTTACCATTTCACATGACTCTAGGTTATCTGGTTATACATATCATGTGTGTTTGACCATTAATTCCTATCATTATAGGGAGTAACCTATTAGGCTTATACCCTTATACATAGCGAAAAACTATCTCTAATTGATAATAATTTTAAGCCCAAGTGTTTGTGACAACCACTAGAAATTGGAAGGTGTGCCAATGTTTTTGTGGAAAACCAATCATTGTTGTATGATTAATTACGAAATGTTATTTATTATAGGGATCCACCACTACCCTTTCTAATATATTTATTCTTTATTTTTTGGGTATAAGAAAAAATTGAAAAGTTATAATAATGGGTAGCCACTCTATCATAAATCATGTAGGGGGAATTATATATTTTTGATGGATCAACTTATAAAATACATGGAGAAGTTATAATATATAAATATTCAAATATTATAGAAGATAAGGATTGTTTATGAACTAAGAAAAAGGTATTATTTGAAGGATGAAATAATATTATTATAATCTAAGAATGTGAGGTAGTCTTATGAGTGGATGTTTGATACAAAAGCTCAATTACATGACTATATACTATAACAACATAAAATCAGTAACTCAAAGCCAACAACTATTTTAATACAATGGTATAGTATTCATAGACCATAAAAATCAAGATCCATAATTTTATTAGTATTAAAAAGACAGATAAAAAATGAATGTCACAATACATTTAAAACTAAAGATACATCATATGAAAACTTTTTTATCTCTCCTTTTAATTCCTTAGGTCATATATAGTAGTATTCCTTATTTCCTAGGGAATTAATAAACAATAATAAATTGGGGAGCTCTAATACTTATTAATGTAATACATAAAATTAAACCTATCATGGAATAAGCATGACATAAATTATATGACAAAACAAATAAATTGAATAATTCCAAAACCAATCATACTATAACCGTAGACCACATAAAAAATAAATAATTAGATAAAAAAATAATTGATTTAATATTGATAGAATAAATAATGGAGGGAACATAAATCTTACTACCAAGGCCTCATGCTCAGATATATTACATAGCGCTAAGGCCTTGTGACTAGAAATTATACCAAAATGGGCGGGGCAAGCACCAAATTACCCAAACTAGTATTTCCATGATACCTACTGATGCTTAAAGAATTTTGAAACCCTATTTTGTCACAAGGATTAAAATACATTAAAGGAAAATACCAATAAGAAAATAGGGTGAAGATATCATTGATCTGAAAACCCTTAGAATCCACCTCACTTAGGCCCCTAAAATAGAACCTCCCAACAGGTCCTACCTGTGCACCAAACCACACTGTATAGGCCCAGGCAGGCACACCCAGTATCCCGAGCAACACATCTTCATACCCCATCTACATGCCACACCTGTGAAAGATGACTCCTTTTACTAGGGTACCTAGTTTTTCTATAAATAGGACATTGGGACTCCTCAATTACAGTAAAAAAATCCTAAAGAATTCTTGAAGCTCTACTCACCCTAATCCTTCTCTTAGACCCTCAAAACCCCCCAGGAATCTCTAAAAGGTCCAAGAGATGGGTTAATTAATGGGGATAGTGGAATAAATTTCCCTTAAACATAGTAAACACAAAATAGCTATGCAAGGAACCACACCCATTCTAATTTAGCAATAACTAGAACAAAGGTCCCCTCCTAAACTTAGGACATGTGTGATACCCCTACAAAGACACCTAAAGAGACCCTTGGAGCCTTAGGAAAATCCACTCCCAAGTGTTTTTTCCACGTTTTTTCTTCATTCAAGATTCACCCCTAACTCTCATTGTACTTACCTAGTGTGAATAACCTTTTGCTCGCCATGACTTGACCTATATGAGACAGTTTTGGCTTGCCTAGCCTTCACCTACAACAGCCTCCTTTGAGACCTTTTTCATGCCACCAATGGCCTGTTAAAACCTTCATTTGGAATCCGATACGAGGGAGATCAAATAAATCATCCACTGAATCATTTAAAATTTTAAAACCATGGAGATATACACACCAACATGTCCCTCATTTGGTTATGAATTCCATCAGTTAGAGGTGTCCTGTAATAATCCTACCTGACTGGTTGGGTCCTTAGGGTGAATGCTGTTATGAATTCCCTTAGTCATAAGGACCTGAACCATGGGGGAATTGATAGGGACTTTTTGGTCTCATATATGAGGGCTATGACCATGTCATTGCCTTTTCATATATAAGACTAGGGACCCTAGTTCCAGGTGGTGAGGGGGATGATCAAGCATGATTTTCCCACCTAGGTTTAGTGTCTTATCCTAGACAATAAGTAAGAGAGGAAACCGCCGCCAAAGCCCTTTCTTCTTCTCTCATTGTGTTAGCCTCATCGTCTAGCCTATGAAGTAGATTGTGGGGTTTGATAGATGTTTTTTTCCTCTCATTTATCACATTCTATCATGAATCACGTAGTCTTAGAGGTTAGTTATGATCATGAAATATACATGGTCAGATTCATATCTCAAAATATAATCTTTTTCTAGATCTTCCTCTTGTATTCCTTCAAAATGCCTCCATAAGCATACAACATGAATGCCATATATCCAGGGGTATGGGAATCCACCTATATGTTGTAATCTTAAAAAGTATTCCTTTATCTTTAAAGGGACCATATTACTGATGACGTAAGTCAAAGAGAATCATATTCGATATAATCCAAACTCAATCATCTCAACGGGCTATATTCCTTGTGAGAAAACCCATCAGAGGACCTCCATAGACATGGGTCCCCAACCCTAATCAAACTACATTAGCTTTGATTTCTATCCAGATGGGATATGTATGAAGTATCTCTGACGTCAAAACATAACACCTAAAAATAACTCAATACTATCAATGAGCACCATTCCCATTGAGACAAACATTAAGTGGAATTCCATATATGTGGGTCCTTAACCATAACTGAACTATATAAGTTTTTATTCCAATCCAAATCGGACACATAGGATGCCTCTATAAGGTACAAGGATAACACCCCAAATTAACCCAACTTATCACTAGGCCACATTACCAATAGGTTTATGTCTAACCTAGGAGTATATATCCCTTCCAGGCCCCTTGGTCTACCTTTGAATAAGTCTGATACCAAAATTTGGCCAGTAAGCATTTTCCTAGACATCTGTGTCACATGGTTTTAAATTCCACGTTTCTGTCCTCATTGCATGAACTTAAAAGTTATGATGTGTCCCATTATGTGGAACTAAACTATGTGGGTTATCACCCCTTTCAAAAGGATGCATAGGAATCCCATATCATAGGCACATTCCTATTATCAAAAACAATTCTCATATCCCTATATTATGATAAACTCTAGAGCACCACACTGCATGGCTTAAAACCAACATTGTAATAATAAATGACCAAAGGAAATCTCACCTGTATGAAAAAGGGTTCAATCAATGGAGATACTCAGATAAATATATATGTATCTATCAATTAAAAACCTCAGATACATACAAATGACTCTAGAACCATGTATGCTGGTAATTGATAGTTATTTAAATGGTGATTCATTTCATACTTAGAAATGAATGAAGGATTATGAAATATGTCTTAAACCATTAAGAGAGTTATGGAATTGGTAATAATTCCCCCAAAAAGGATGTGATGTGCCTAAAATTCCATCCTATTAAACAATGTGAGTCCCTAAGTATAATTATAACCATTTCCTAATGACCACCTACCATTAGAAAGTAGGTTCAGGAAACATCATTAATAAGGGAACCATTGGGTGTTTCCGACTCCATGAACAAAAACCATTAGAGGTCGTTCCAAAATAGAGAACTCGGTGTGAATTATTTTACACCTGCTCAAACCCCAAAAATCATAGCATCAAACAAAACATGCAAAATATTTTCAATCAGAAACAAAAATTGTGAACTCAGATTGAATCATCAACCCAGATGATAGTGCCACCTATACGCCAGGCCCCTTTCACTACCAAAATGAAAGAGGTCCGAAAAAGACAATCAATTATGAATGTGGTCATTTATTGAGATTATTATTTTATGGGGTTTTCTTTATGGTATTTTCCTCCTATATTTTAGGAGACTTTAAAAACAACTCCCCTAAATCCTATTTGAATCCTACCAGTTCTCACAGATGTGTGCATCATCCACTACACAAGTTGGCTCCTCAGACAAAAAGATGACACTATCCCCCACCCAGAGTCTTCAATAATGGGCCTAAAATGTGCTTGTTTGAGAGTAAGAACAAAATGGTACCATATCTAACCTATAGCTATCTTGATAGGCCCTCAAGCTTTTGAAGTCCCACCAGTTATTTATACTTTGATGACCGGCGGTCTAGAAGCAAGCGGCGCCAATCACTATCTCCAACCATTTCGAGAGCTCATCCTTGGGATGTAGTAATCATATATTACCTTATCATATCGAGGATGATAAATAGACCAAAATAGGCCTCACCCAAAATACATAGGGGTACATTCTGAGGTCTCCTTCCATTAGTCACCACTATCATTGCCTTGTAGGAGTGAACCCTTATCATGATGAGGGTATCATCCATGGAAGTTCATCCCATGTCATCTAGACAAAGGTACAAAATAAATCATTCCAAACAAAATGAATGATAAATATATAATATATATATTCCTCTATCCCCTCTAGATAATCACTCAGAAAAAATATTTCATCAAATAGTGAGTAGGAAAAAGCAGCAAGCAGGCACCAACACCTACCCACACCCAGAAATCCCATCAGTCAAATTTTTGGACAAACATGAGTAGGAACAAGAAGCTTTCCAAACCAACCAATCCTGAAAGAAGCCTAATCTAGAAGTATTAAAATCCCACCATTCGAATTCATTGAAAACCATAATTTGGAACAAACACCTTCCCACATCAATCAAGACTGCTAGTTAAATTCGATGGAACACTGCGAGTAGGCGCACACACCTTCCCACATCCATCAAGACATCCAGAAGCCCCATATAGTAGTACCTAGAGAAAGAATCCATCATTTCCAAATAATAAATAGGGTGAAGGCCCAAATCTATACTTTTTTATGTGAGTAATTAAAGTAAACACAACCAGTAAATGGAAGGCAAGATGAGGCACACACCCTTTATCTAGCCACAGAATAGGAATACATCCCCATTCCATCTATTGAAGTCACTAATTACATGTTGAAAATGGTTAAAATGTGGACACAAATTCTTTCCCACATCTTAAAAACATTCTAGGACATAATAATAGATGTTTTAGTGGTAGAGGGGCAAACACACAAATTTATCCCCATAATTTGGGTGACCCATGAACATGTCACTATAGAGAAGACACACACCTCTATACAGATCCTAGTGGGTCATGGGATAAATTCCACCATAACATATAGATGATCGTATAGGTCCCATACCCCAAATCCAACTAGATGTAATCAGCCTATTCCAATGCCCACTATGATGAAAGCAAAAACCTTTTCTAGAATTCTTGAAACAAATCTACAAATTTTGGTCTTGACATAGAATATAACCAAAAAAAGCTTCCATATATAAAAGCTTCTTTCCCTAGATAGAATCCTCAATCAGTCACTATAAGGAACCCAAGAAGACTCATCACCAGATATGATTGGAAAATAACAAGACGATCTACAATCCTACTCTGTATTATGTTAGAGTTCTTGAAGCCCTTAGATGCTTATTTGTGGCAACTCAAAATCCTACTCTCCCAATACCAAATTATGAAAATAGTAGTATTAGTTCCATAGGTCCTCCCCAGATCCCTCAGCATGAAGGCGTGCTTCATTTCTAGAATCTGATCGATCTCAAGATTCCATCTCTCAATGAGAGCCATGAAAAACCTCCATGTGGCTCGAAGATCAAACACTAAGAAGGTTCTCACCTTTTTATAATCCACCATGAACATCCTACCTAACTTATACACTATAAAAACACTCCTTGAAATTGGATGTTAAGCTATGATGGTAGTCCTACCCATAAGAGTGTTTCACTTCATCAATGAGGTCCTCACCCTGATTATTTAATGATGAGAACGATCTATAACCATGATTCACTTTATAAAATGTGGTTTTTCATGCCTGATACCTTGTCATTGAAAAGTGAAATCCTTTCTCACCTAGAAGATAGCCTAAGGTGATTGTCATGACCTGGCTTCACTAAAAGGAGGGAAGGGTCAGCAGATTGACAGGCCCTTCCTTCTTCAAGTTGAAGGAGAGATAATGACCCCCGAAACACGCCTTCAATAGGTCCCAGAGTGGCGACCAGCGCGAAGGGTATAGAATCACTCACTAAATGGAAGGAATTACCCTTTTTATTTTATTAGGATCAGGAGATAAGATAGTAAATCCAACAACACCAAAACTAAAAGTGCAAGAAAAGCCAAAACAACCACTCCCATATGCATGTTCCAAAAGTAAATACCACAAGGTAAAATGTGAGTACAATGGTAAAGTACAAAAGAAAGAAAAACATCAACTTCAACCTTCCCAAAGGTCCTACGCTGGTATGGTCCCGCGTGATCCCAGAAGTCCTCCTGGAAACTTGAAAACAGTTTTATATATGTAGGGTTAGCATACAAGTACACTCAGCAGGGAAAAACCAAAGACTCTCGTGCACAAGTGGGGGAATGTACTAAAGTCCCGTGAGAAACAGACAACCAATACTAATGAGGAGTTCATCCACCCCACTCACCGTCCACACTCACCGAATAACGCAAGAAAGTAATATATAGTAATAGATCATCGATGTTTGGGTATCCGCGGCACTTTCCCACTGGTTATTGAAGACATCCTACGCATCGTACCAATCGCTCCATTCTCACCGCAGTCCCACTGCCACACCCGCCAGCACACACCTGGGCCAGAACCTCACGTAGTCCCACTGCCAAACCCGCCCACACACACCTGGGCCACAACCTCACGTTGTCCCACTTCCAAACCCCGTCTGCACACACATGGGCCAGAACTGTCACACGTAACCATGCCTGCAAAGACCTAGGCTAGAACAACCACCACCACGCCTGAAGACACCTGGGTCTCATCCCGAAGATACTTGGGAAGCTACCTGCCCACACACACCTGGTCCATAACCACCACACTACCCCACCCGAAGGTTCGTGGGCTAATAATAGACCTCAAGCCATCACAGCCAGCCCGAAGATACTTGGGCTATCTGAGAAAGGGAGAAAAAAAGGATCTAAAAACCAGCCACTAATGGAAGTGTTGGGGAAAACACCCTCCCCCGGGAAATGGGGGTGTTCTGCACAAAGTGATCCACTTGGGTGGGGCACGAATACGAAACACAAAACTACAAGTATAAGTATAGGTAACAAGAACTCACCCAAAGTTTAGGTTTTTCTTCATCCTGCCTAAAGAACAAAATATGTACTACATCCAAGTCACAACTCACACCAAACCAAAACCCATTTGTCCCATCCTAGTTTACATGTTCAGTAATAATGTTTAAAAGAGTTTTCTGCACCTACTTGGTCAACTAGCAAGCATAAGAACAAGCCAAGGAAGGATAACATTTAAACATCAACTTAAACATTCACACCCAGTTCTCTCGTAAAGTCACAACAACAAAGGGATAAGTGAGATCCCTGGAGGTACTGGAACCAAAGAAAACCCCAAGATACAACCCCATGTCCCCAAGATCCAAGAGCCAACAATTTCTCAACAACAGATTTTCCCACCCCAATTCGTGATATAACAGAGGATCCCATCCTCAATTTCACAACCACCGAGAGTGTAATAACCAGGGATCCCATCCCCTCCCACGTATCCTAATAACCGTCTCATGAAAGGAGAAAAATCAAACCACTACCACCAAGCAGAGCAGGCCCATGCCGGTATTTTCAGATTTATAATATTTAACACAGTCTATGATTTTGATTTTCGTGTGCTTTAACCAGGGTTATCACGGAAGGATTAATCCTGGTGCCTCAATTTATTTATCCAGATATACATGATTAACAAATTTCCTTTTCACAGCAGGCATTCACAATTAAAAAATATATTTAAAAAATCACCAGGAGTTCATTAGTACACAGTGAAAGACCACCAATGGCAATTATTTTCAGTAGGCATAAGCCCGCACAATTCAGAAAAGAAGATCATAAAACAAAGCAGCATCAAAAGCATCATCAATCACATCCCCCCTTATTTCATTATAGAAACCATTAATTATCTTTATTTAGGTTTGGTTAATCCAATTCTACAAAATCAAAAGCATGCCCACCCTGTATGATACACAAAGGGAGAGAAGAAGGAGAAATTCCCTACTTTTTGATCAACGATGATGCTAAGCCCGGGCATGGAACTTCACGGATAGTGATGCAGATCGTCCGAACGAAAATATGATCGTCTGAACAAAATTTACTCCTACCATATGGTGATCGAGAAAAGAAACCTTGGGAGAACCCTTTAGTTCATAAAGGTCGGGGACGGTTGAGATAAGAACGCGAAACTGCATAATGAGCGGGGTCATGGGTCGACCACGCGGTTCAGACACCCCACACGTCATTAAAGGGTCGGGCTGTTTAAACCGGCGCACACACCAGGTTAATTCATTAAATATTTAATTAAAACATTTATGGGTGCTACCGGGCTTTAAAACAAGCTTAAAGGGGTCAAAATAGGATTGAAAACCCAATTTGCGCAAAAAGGAGCGCTACTAGAAAGACCCCGTGGTTGTAGGCGAGAAGCCACCGGTAGCTGGGAGCCATCGGTAGACCGAGCTACAGGTAGCCAGAGCTACCGGTATATGCAAATACCGGTAGACCGTGCTACCGGTAGATAGAGATACGAGTAGGCCTACCATTTTTCGAAACCACTGAGATTCCCCGACCAGAAAGCCCAACTTGGGATTTTCACAAAGTAATGGACCCCAAAAACCCAGGCCATTATAGTGATGGCCATTCTACAAACCACCCTTGGATCACTTGCCTTGAAATATGATAAAATAAGGTGCTAGAAATATTTATGTTTGTAATAAACCAGTAGGGAAGCATCTACATTGGTCAGACTAGGTTAAGGATCCTCTATTGAATGATAAAGAAGACATGATGAACATGAGGAAACTACTGGCTAATGATGAAATATCAGTCATGTTCTAGCGTTTAACCACTCCCCAATATAGCATTCCTAAGGAATTTTCATAAGATTGTGTTCATGATATCCACCTCAATATATGGAACACACTTCATTACTATAGAGTGAAATTATTAACCTATAATTAATATCTAAAACATGTCAATGTAATATAAGGAATACACCACCAAAGTAACTCTGCGGCTCTCCTAGCTACGCGATATCCAAAATTGGGAAAACACTAAGGATCCCTCCAAAGCACATGTCTTGACCTATTAAAATAATTACTTTGGTTGATCATATATTACCCCTCTAATGTTCATATAAGATAATGGGGTAAAAATGGGTTTCTGTATTTCTCTGTCCTCACCAATCAAAAAATCCTTCCAAAAGTGAAATCACACAATTTCATAGCCTCAGGATGGATTCAACAAACTTTCTCTATTCAAAGAATATTATATGCTCAACAAAAATAGGACTTGATTAACTATAATCAGTGCTTGGCCAGAAGAGTGGAATTCATTAAAAGAATTTTGCATCAAGAACCTAAATATATTGAGTAAGCCTTTCACATAATGGAATTCAATCATCAAATTGTTAAAATTTCGCAAATAGTGTAAATGTATTTAGAAGTAGGTAGATCAGGTGAAAATTATACAACCCACCCAACCCATGTTCGGACATAACTCCACAAAATCAAGAAGGAAGATGTGACAGTAGCAGCACAATAATCCATGTGCAGACCCATCATGCAAGGATGGGGGATTTTTTGACACAACCTTTGAGTTCAGCAAACTAGGCCAGAAAGGTTGTAGAAATGGAGAAGTAACAGCCCCATACCACAAGGATGAGAGGTTTTTACCTCAACAACCTCCTACTAATAAGAAGTTGGTCTTCTCCCTATTAGGGGGGACACCATAGAATAGATCCTTCTACTTCATCATATCCCATGACTGGTTTCCTCTATCAATACATGAATGGAAGAAATTTCTAGATACACCCTTCAAATTATTGTTCACCCAACAATCCCAAAAGAAATAATGGTGGAGAGGATGAGGCCTCATGTAGGATGAAAACAAAGTTAGTATCACTTGGAGACTAACGAAATTTATTCAATATGTTAAAAATTAGTGAATGTCATTAACACCACACCTATGGATCCCAAAAAACACATGGCCAATACAGAGGAACATGAGGAGGAATTATTGGTTCATAATACGGTCCACACAAAAACGATTGAAGGATGTGTGAACTGTAAAAACCTGAAATTTTGAATAATATTTATTTTGTAAATTTTTGTGATATTTTATTTTATACTCAAAAAAATTGTATCCTTTAATTAATGAAGTGAGTATAATTAAAATGAGACTGTTTGGTTTCAGCTGTTTTATGACTGTTGGTCAATATGACCATTAGAAAATACAATCATAACATTATGATTATTGTTTATAAATACGACTAATCAAGGTTATTTAATATAGAAAGAGGATTTTATGGCCTCATCCAGTAGACTCGGTCCATACGAAGCCCATATGTTAGATCTTGGGAAGGAGGTTGCATCACTAGGCTTTTCTTTGGACTAATCCCAAGCTGAGCTTCAACATGTAAATCTTGAACAAAATCACCTAAGATAGATTTTCAAGCTAATAGAAATCATCACTCGAGAAATCTTGTCTGAGCCGCCCCTAGATTCTATCATCATTGCGCACCTTACTCTTAGGTACTATGTAGGTGTTATAAGGGGCTATGCATCGAGGGCTTAGTTAATTTGTATAATCATTTTTTATAAATTAAAATGTTTATTACATTAAAATTTGTGAATTTCCAATGTCAAAATAAATATAGGATGAATTTACAGAAGTTCCATATTATTGGTAATTTTTTTGCAAAAAAAAATGTATTTTTTTGTATCCTTTAAATAATTAATAATGTGAAATGGATTTCATTAAATGGTCTTCTACTGTTGTGATCAGTGAGAAATTTAGAGTCTAATAAGATCAACTTAATTTTCAGTGAATAATAAATATTAATTGTAATATTACCCTTATGAATAGTAATGTGTCCAGTGGAATAGTAACATCACTTAAGAAAGTATAAATATAATTTAGGCATCTTGAATGGTAAATAATAGCATGAGTAAATAACTCTTTTAGAAATTATTAGTTAGGTATGAGTATTTATTAAGGTAAATAGTGTTTTTACTTAAAAATTCAATATCTAATAATTAGAAAATTATTTTCATAAAATGGAGTTCATTTTTGAATTTAGAGCTTTGATATTAGTTTAGGCTGAATTTATGAGATTTTTATAAAATGTTTTGTTTTCTATGAATAGTGAAAATACAGTTTTAAGTTTGGTATATTTAGTGTCATAATTAATGAAGTAATAATTATTTAATAATTTTGTTCAACATGTGTATTGTGAGATATGTTATTATGTGTCCAAAGTGGCCAATACCATGGGCCAATACCATGGGCAAGCACATGGTTTTTCAAATACCAATAATGTGGTGTCCCTTAGAAATTGATAAAATGGTCCCTCGATTTTTCTATAAATACCAACCCATTACATAATTATTTTGATGAAAAATTCATTCTAAACAAATATATGGTATTTTTACCTCCCAAGGATTCCTCCCAAGGTTCCCTCACGTCCCCCAAGGTCCCAAACCTCACGATTTTTAATTTACTCTTCAAGGTAAGGGAACCATTCACCCTCCTCTTTTATTCATGACTTCCTTTATGTTATGTCCTCTTGTTTCCATTTTATTTTGCATTTGTATGTATTATATATCATTATTACTGTTCATTTCGTTTTCAAATTGATTATATATCCTTTACTCTCTAATCAACTTATTTTCTGAATTTTTAAGTGATGTTGTTATGCTGCTGAATTTGCATAAAAGAAATCACATCTTCTATTTTATTTAATGTTTACTTTTCATGTGGTCTATCATTTGAACATCCATAACTTTATCTTATTTTAATTTTATTCTATACCTATACTATATTATGATATATATTTATGAGTGGTTTAAAATTTTTCCCTCTCTTTTTAATGTTTTCTAAAACCCTTTTATATAGCTGTTATGCTACATAAATATCGTCTCAAAATCTCTCTCTCTTTTTCTTAAGAACTTTTCTTAATTTTATTTATATGAATACCCAAAAATGTTTCGTTTCTAGAAATATTAATAAAAAAATAAATTATATATTTGATTCTATAATTTACATACATGAAACCCTCATTCATTTTCCATGGTTTATGAAGTACATAACGATCAAGTTTTTAAGCACATTTAAAACGTTGTGATTTTGAAATGAAATACATTTCTTTTATTCTTTTTGGGTTATTTATGAAATTTTTGTTCATGATATATGTGACTCACATGGAAATAATTACATATTAAGGGAGAACCCTTATATCACTCCAATTCATTGGGTAAGGATTTTAATCTCCAGATATGACAAGTTTTATGATACCTTGGTGAAAAACCTTGGTAATGTTTATAACACCTTAGGGATGGACCTTGGTTATATGTTCATGAATATCTATAATAAATGTTTTAGAAACATTTTCAAGTTATTATTAATGTAGTTAATTATATAATATGCCTATTTATCATTCCTTTATGATATCATTCATGTTCTTCTTGATATCGCTCAAGATCACATGTAAACAGTTTCACTTGTTTTCCTTACTAGGCCTTCTGCTCACCCTTTCCATTGATGTATGCCTCTAGATTATGAGTTGATGTAATTGTACATAGGTTTAACTTATGATGAATCATTTAAAGTGGATTAGAAGAAGTTTTTATGTTGTTTTGTGTCATATTTTTCCTTATTTTTAAGACACTCAACTTTAAAGATCCTCTATTTGTAAAATGTAATGAAAAGTTATATAATACAAAGGCGGGATTCTATAGTTGGTATCAAAGGATAGTTTAGTTATTTTTTGTGAAATATTATGTATGTTGTTCTTGAACAAATAAATCCATGTTTGGATAATAAAAGTGGATGTGGCTCAGTCACAGATGTACCTAAGAGTGAAAAATCCAACCAGAAGTTTAGGGATTGACCCGGGTATCTCAGTGCATGACAATGGGCCTTAATGTACTTATGGTTTCACACTCTCGGGGTATATGTTTGGTTAATTACAAGATTTTTATGAATCATTATGAAGGATTTATAGAGATATGTAATTGTTTAAGCATGAATTTTTAATACATAAAATCATTTATAAATAAAATATTCATAAATGAAATAAGCATCTAACTAAGTTTATATTATTTTAAAAAATTGCAGGAAATAGGAGGATCCGTGCAAGTGGTGACCATAATGGACCATGGGCTGATGACCCTCTGATGGAAGCCAAAATGGAAACTTTCATGATAATGAAGAACCAACTAACTCATGTTATGGTAAATTACTTGAATCAAGATGAGAGACTAATCTCACCATAAAGAGAACAACATTCTGTTGAGTCCTTTATGTGTCAATGACCATCAAAATTTTGTGGATCTACCAACCCATTGATTACTTAATAGTGGATCATCTCTATCGAGAAGATCCTTTCTATACTCTGTTATTTGGAACAAGAAAAGGTCACCCTATTTGTTTATCGCATTGAGGGAGAAGCTGATCAGTGGTTGGAACTGATTAAAAACATTAGGCCAATAGTGGAGGTTAAAGCTTTGGAGTGGGAAGTGTTCACGTGGATCTTCTTCAATAAGTATTTCCCACGTTATATGAGAACAAAAATGGAGGAGTTTCTCGAGATAAAGAAGAAGGAGAATGAATCTGTGGGAAGCTACGAGATTAACCTCACAAGACCTTCATGTTACAGCTCATGCTTTTTCATGGATCCAAATGGTAAGGTTGATAGATTTTTCGGTGGACTAAGACCACATCTGCAAAAGAATCTATCTAACCAATACTATTATAGCTATGAAGAGACCAACCAGAGTGCGATAAAAGTCTAACTAGAGTTTGGTGAGATGCAATGGTTTCATAAATCTAGTGATAAGAAAAGATCAATGGATCCAAGCATAGGGTAGACTTTTGATAAGGGAAAAGGAGGAAAGCAAGTGAAATGTATCATGTGTAATAAATTCGGGAAGAATAATTCGAGGAACTAATTGATCAGGAGAAGGAAGTGCTACAAGTGTGGAAAATAAGGCTATATCGCATGGAATAATAGTAGTGAGGTGAATCCTCAACTCCCAAACACTTACGACAAAGGGAAGATGGTATAGGCCCTACCTAATGTCCAATGATATAAGTGTGGACAACATGGGCACTTTTCCAATCACTGCCTAAAAATGAGGGTAGTGAAGGGGAACCACTATCATCCCCAGAAAAGGCCAATGGAGAAATTTCATGATTTTTTTATAATGAAAACTGATGTTGAAGCTCTAAATGATTTTGTGGTAGGTACTCTTGTTTTTCTATCAAATCCAGCAAGTACTTTCTTTGATTATAGTTCTACACATGAATTTATTTCCTCTATGTTTATAAAGAATTTTGAATCAACCCTTGATTTTCTAAAAGTAGATTCATCATTCAAGACTCCTAATGGGATTATCCATGCATCTTCAGTGTTTAGGAACTCCTGTATTTACTTTAGTGAGCATAGTCTTATCACAAATCTAGTAGTCATTACCATGATGTAATTCAACATTATACTAGGGATAGACTAGCTCTCAAAGTATAATGCTAAGATCAAATGTAGAAGCAAGGAAATTTCTATAGTCTTGTATGGAAAACCTACAGTTATCTTCTAAGGAGTGATATCTCAACCAGATCTTTATCTACGAGAACCTCTTATATCTTTCTTTATGGATTTTATTAGTGAAGAAGGAGAAGGAAATAATAGTATAATGATAGAAAATGTCCCCATCATCTATAAGTACATTGATGTATTTATTGAGGAGTTACCCACACCTCCCCCAGAAAAAGTGGTTGAGTTATCCATTGAACTCATACCTGGATCTCATACGATTTCAAAGACCCCATATAGGATGGAAAATGTGGAGCTATAAAAATTAAAGAAATAACTCCAAGATCTTTCGGAGAAGGGGTTTATCCTACTGAGTGTGTCTCCTTGGGGAGCACATGTTCTCTTTGTAAAGAAGAGGGATGGATCAATGCATCTATGCATTTATTATTGAGAAATGAACAAGATTAGAGTGAAGAAAAAATACCATCTTCCAAGAATTGATGACTTATTTGACCAACATCGTGGGGATCAATTCCTCTCTAAGATTGTTCTTAATTCTGGTTATCATCAATTGAGGGTCAAGAAAGTATATATTCCAAAAAATGCCTTCTGATCAAGATTTGGGCATTATGAGTTTGTTGTTATGCCCTTCAAGCTGAATAATGCACCTGCTATTTTTATGTATTTGATGAATAGAGTCTTTAGAAACTACCTTGATAAATTTGTGGTATTTTTTATTTATGATATTCTGATATATTCTAAAAGTCACAAGGAGCATGAGGACTGTCAAAGGGTTAGTTTGATAACTCTATGTAATGAGAATCTTTTTGGAATGTTCAGAAATGTGAATTTTAGTTACAACATGTCGCTTTCTTAGGGAACATTGTAACCAATTAAGGAATCACAATTAGCCCTGAAAAGACAATGGTTGTAGAGGAGTTGCCTCATCCTACAACAATAACTAAGATTCGTAGTTTCCTTGGATTAGCGAGGTATTATGGGAGGTTTCTGAAAAATGTTTCATGTCTTTCTAATCCATTTACCAATTAAACTTGAAAAGTGGTCAATTTTATCTGGAAAAAGGAGTGTGAGAAAAATTTAGAAGAGCTAAAGAATAGATTGGTTTTTACACCCATGTTAACTCTACCTTCAAGTGGTAAATGATTCTTTATTTTAAGTGATGTGTCTCTGAAAGTTGCTGGGTATGTCCTAATGCAAAATAAAGAAGTCATTTCTTATGCATCTAGACAGTTTAAAACTCCTGATCAGAACTATCCTAAACATGATCTGGATATGGTTTCGGTCATTTTTTCGCTGAAGATATCGAGGCAGTATCATTATGGGGATAAATGTGATATATACATAGACCAAAAAATTTGAAATTATATTTTCAAAAAAAATGAATTGAACATGGGAAAAAGTATATGGTTGGATGTTCTTAAAGATTATGATTGTTCAATTAATTATCATCACAGAAGAGAAAACAATGTCTCTGGAAGATTAAGTAAGAAATACCCAGTTATTCTATCCATAATTAGGATTCCAAGAGATCCTTTGATCAATGTCCTAGTAATGTTGGGCGTAGTAATTATAAGGTAAGGGACATCATCAACCCTAACCCAAATGATTTCTCAACTGTCATTACTAGAGAAGATCAAGAAATATCATAAAGAATATCCTTTATTATAGAAGAAGTTTAAGGCTGTGAAGGATGGGTAGTCTCCTAAGTTCAATATTGATCAAGAAGGTGTACTAAAATTTTGTATAAGACTATGTGTTCCATCAATTCTGGAAATAAAGTAAGAGATGATGGATGAAGCTCATAGCTCTATGTTCTCTATACATCCAAGAAGTACAAAAATGTACAGAGACCTTCATGATCAATATTGGTAGGATGATATGAAAATGGTGATTTCTGACTACACATCAAGGTTCCTGGTAAGTTAGTAAGTAAAGGCAGAGTGACAACCTCCTAAAGGGGTATTGCAACCACTACCCATACCAGTATAGAATTGGGACAATTTCACTGTGGACTTTGTCATTGGTCTCCCAAGAATTTATTATGGAAACAATGCGATATGGGTTATTGTGGACCATCTCACCAATACTGACCATTTTATCTCTATTCTAGAATATTTATTTCTTGATCAACTTTCTAGGATTTACATGAAGGAAGTAGTAAGGATTCATGTAGATCCACTTTCTATCATATCTGATCATGATCCAAGATTCACATAAAAATTCTAGAGAAGTCGTCAACATGCTCTGAGCACTGAATTGAATTTCAGTACAACCTATCACCCCAAAATAATGGAAAATCTAAAATGACTATTCAAACACTCAATGACATGATGATAACATACTCAATGTAATTTAAAGGTGGATGGGATCAACATCTCCCATTATTTGAGTTCTCTTACAATAATAGCTTCCACTAGAGCATTGAAATGGCCCCATATGAAGCACTATATGGGAAGCATTGTATAACTCTTACTTGTTGGGATGATGCTGGTGAGAGAAAGCTTCTTAGTCCTGAACTTGTACAAGAGATTCCAGAAAAGCTTAATGACATCCAACAACACATTAAGGATACTTAGAATCAGAAAAAGATCTATGATGACAACCGTAAAAGGGACTTTTAGTTTAATGTTGTTGACAATTTATTTCTTCTAATTTTACCTTGGAAGAGATTCATGAGGTTTGCTAAGAAAGGGAATCTCAGCTCTAGGTACATTGGCCCCTATGAAATCATTGATCGTGTGGGAGTAATGGATTATCGGCTTGGACTTCCTTGAAATCTAGCAAAATTTCATGATGTCTTCCATATATACCTCATGATAACTACATACGTGACCCTTTACATGTACTAAATCCATAAGTGGTACAACTGAAACATGAAATCTCTTATGAGGAACATCCGGTAGAGATCTTGGATCGTAGAGATAAGTTTCTACACAATAAGACTACCCGATCGGTTAAGGTACTATGGGGGAAGAAAAAATGTGAATAATCCATGTGGGAACCATGGGAGTCTATAATGCAGAAGAACCTCCACCTTTTCCCTTTATAGGGTATGAGTTAAAATTTCAGGGAAAAATATCTTAAGGGGGTAGAATGTAACGACCCGAACTTTTGAATAATATTCGTTTCCTAAATTTTTATGTTATTTTATTTGATACTCAAGAAAACAATATCCTTTAATTATTGAAGTCAGTATAATAAAATTGAGACTATTGGGTTTTGATTGTTATGTGAATGTTGGTCTATATGACCATTGGAAACTATAATCTTAACATTGTGATTATTGTTTATAAATACAATTGATCGTGGTTAATTAATAAAGAAGGAGGAGTTGATGGCCTCATCCAATAGACTCGATCCATAAAAATCCCATATTTCAAAGCCTGGGAAGGAGTTTGCATCACTAGTCTTTTCTCTGGACTGAGCACAAATTGAGCTTCAACATGTGAAGATTGAACAAAATCACCTACAGGAGAGGTTCAATCTAATATAAATAACCTCTTGGGCAATCATGTTCGAGCCGCCCCAAGAGTTTATCACCATTGCACACCTTATTCTTAGGTCATATGTAGGTGTTATAAGGGTCTATGTAACAAGGCCTTAGTTACTATGTGTAATATTTTTGTATAAATAAAATCCTTGTTATGGTAAAATTTGTGAATTTAAAAAGTTAAAAAAATATTGGATGAATTTATAGAAGTTCAATATTATTTGTGATTTTTTTGGAAAATGGTATTTTTGTATAGATTAAATAATTAACAATGTTAAATGATTTTCATAAAATGGTCTTATACTATTTTTATCAATAAGAAATTTAGAGTCCAATAAGATCAACTTAATTTTTTGTGAATACTAAAGTATGAATACTAATATTACCCTTATGAATAGTAATGTGACCAATGGAATAGTAACCTCACTTAATAAAGTATAAATATAATTTGACATCTTGAATGGTAAACAATAGCATAAGTAAATAACTGTTTCAAATGTTATTAGTTAAGTATTAGTATTTATTCGAGTAAATAGTGTTTTTAGTTAAAAATTAGTTATCTCATATTTAGAAAATTATTTTCATAAAATAGAGTTCATTTTTTTAATTTAGAGTATCGATATTTGGTTGGGGTGAATTTATGATATTTTTATAAAATGTTTTCTTTTTCAGTGAATAGTGAAAATACAATTTTACGTTTCGGTGTGTTTAATGACATCATTAATGAAGTAAGTATGATATAATATTTCTTTTCAACTTATGTATAGTAAGATATGTTTTGAGGTGTCCCAAGTGGCCAATACCATGGAAAAATACCATGGGAAAGCTCACTGTTTTGCAAATACCACTAATGAGGTGTCCCTTGAAAATTAATAAAATATTCCCACTTTTCCTTACTAGGCCTTCTGCTCACCCATTCCTTTTATGTATGTCTATTTCTTATGATATGTAGTAATTTTAATTAGTATTAACTTATAATGAATCCTTAAAAGTAGATTAGAATAATTTTTTATGTTATTTTCATGTATATTGTTCCTGATTTCCAAGACATCGGGCTTTAAAGATCCTCTATTTATAAAATATAAGGAAAAGTTTTGTAATAAAACTGTGGGATTCTATATGAATACTTAGTACCAAAGTATTTCTCTAAATTTGGTTATTATATCAAACACTCCACTTCTCCCCCCTCAGTAACCATAGAATAATGAAAAAGGAAAATGTAAGGTTGCTCCTCACCCATCCCTCTAATAGGTCAAACCACACACTCGAGAAAATTTCTCTCAATAATATGTATATATGAAAAAGTTGATAAGACTCAACAAATAACTACTATAAGTAAATATTCCTACCGGATATGTAAAAAAATAGATCCTCAACTCACACTCCCAACCGAAATACCTCAACAAATGGGGGTCACCCCAGCAATAAACATTGAACCAGAACATCTGGTCAAAACATGTGGCCGAAAATCATAATGTTTGGACCCTATAAACATGATATATTTGGAGCTCCCTCCCTTGGACACAAAACCAGTGCTGGTTCAGATACATTCTCATGGATCATCCCCTACACTCTACCCACTATGGGTATGATTAACATTGTCACAAGTCAATTTACCTCTTTCTTATCCTTCTCAAGATTCTATACAACTAGACATCCATAAAGCTCTCCTCAATACTATTGAGTCATTGATAGATTTTTTGGAAGATATAGAAGAAGGATATGAAATAGTTATTACAAAAAATATTCTTTACCCTAAATGGGTGGATCTAAACCCTCCCCTGCCAAATTTGGAGAACCCCACATTTCCAATTTTTAATGGTTTAAGGGATTTAGAGTACAATTTGAAACATTTCGTATCCTATTGAGGTCCTATAATGGAGACCCTTATACAAAAAGAAGCAGTGAAACTCAGATGCTTCATAAAAACACTATAAGGGTAATCCTTCATATGGTACACATGTTTTCCAACTCGGTCAAACGTAGAATGGGAAGACCTTCATTGATAATTTCACTTTCTGTTCATCTCAACACTATAGAAGACAACAACCCTTGACCACTCAAAATAAATATAGTGGAAGAATGAGAGGGTCTTGAATTTCATTTCTTGATTGAAAGGGGTAGAATAATAAGTAAACCTATAACTTCCATAGAAAGATCTGTTGTCTTTCTTTATAGAGAACCTCTGTAATAAGTTTCACACACCAGTTATCCCTATGAAATATACATGAGGGTTTCAATATCTCACCATAGTGTCATAGAAAATAGAATATTATATCTTTCACACCAAGTCAATGTCCTGAGTACATCAAGCAGTTCAAATGATGAGAATATGAAAAGAAGAGACTTTCTATGTTACACAGAAGTCATACCCTTCCCCAGATCCAACATTGAAACTCATGCCATATCACACAACGCCTCCTCCTGAGCGTTAGAATAAATGACCACCTCATTAAGATGATCTAAGTAATCAAAGGATAAAACTTGTTTGAGGAGATAAATAATAGGTTTTTTTATTGTAGGACAAACAAGTCTATGGATACTTCATCTTGGATTTGGAAAAAACATGCTTAAGTTGCTAAAGCCTAAAAGGCCTAATCAGGATGGTCTCAAAAATCTCCCAAACTATTGACCATACACCAAATATTTGGATACATTATGCAGGAATAATTTTTTTCAAATAAATTCCAAAAAATTGGTGGATTCTGGATAGGTAATGTTGGGAAATCCACATTCATAGTTAGCATGTGTTTATACAACCAACCTAGAGGAAGATGGAAAATGGTACGAAGTTAACAACAATGGTATGAAAAAGTTCAGTGCTTGTATGGTAAAAAACATGATCAACTAGAATCATGATATCCTCCAAGAATAGTCGAAAAGGAAAACTATTCTTCTAGCCACTTCCTCTATGACATGTCTGACTCCATTAGAACCACAATCTTCCAAAATCCAGTCTTCCAAGAAATGTTATAGCTAGAATAGGGATAAGGAAATACAGGAAGTTGGTCATGTTCCAAGGCCTATGTTTTCTTACACTCTATCAAAATTAATTCCTTCAGTCCTAGAATCATATTCATTACCCCACCAAATGGTATAAAAATATTGGATCCACCAAACGTATTCCTCATCAGATAAGGAGTTTATTTTTTGTTCCATTAATGTTATTCACTTAATGAATCGCTTATCTGATGAAGAGTGTGGATAGAAACCCTAATTATCTAAATCTAATTGGGGAATTAGGGGAATATGCCACATGGGTTGAGGATACAAGAGAATACATAGTCACGATAGAAATCAATACACAATTCATATTGTTGCTTGGACCATCTACACAGCTAAAACTCATCGGAGAGCCCTCCCGCGGGCCTGGTATGAACAAGAAAACTTACCCACACATTCCAAAATTCACCCCGGCCTAGATAGAATGGAAGGTAAACTAGAGGGTATTATGTTTCCAAATCAACCTCAATATTTAGCCAGACCACGTTACCTAACCCACTAAAGATAGATGTGACTCTAAATTCTATTCCAAGGGTTGATCCACATACATCGAGTAATTTTCTTCCTAAAGCACCTGGAAAAGATAATTTCCATGTAGGGAAGAAAAAAAAACTCAAAAGTTTGAATTTTAAATAAACGGTCCCTAGTACCAGCAATGATTTTAATCATTGATTCCCTAAATCTATCAAAATACCTCTTAGAAGCACTTATAGAGGCTCTACAGTGAACTCAAGATTTTGAGCCATACTTAATTTCTACTGAAGCTTATCATACTAAGAAAGATCCTGAAGAATACCCCATGATCATATCTTTCATGAAGTAGGATAGTGATTTCATTATACAAGGACACATCGGACATTTGAATGTATATTTCGGGATAAATTATGTTGATGTCAAATAATGTTTCATTGAAAAAAGCTTGTAATTCAACCTAATTATAGTACGAACACATTACTAATAGGATTACTGTGATCTCCACTAATCCCCTTCATCTATGATTCTATAGGGGTATGAAAAGAGTGAGAAAATTCTTCTTATTATAATCATGATAATGGCCGAGTTTGGGAACCTTTTATTTGACTCCTGATATCGGGTCGTTCGGTATGACACAACATTCAACGTTATTTTGGGGAGACTTTGGTTTCATATGCATGTGTAAATCCCCATATTGTACCACCAATACTTAAAATAGTGCATTAATAAAAAAATTATATGTTTTATGATGATAATTATTCATTCTAATCATCTAAAAATCAGTACATTGATGCAGAGTTCTAGCAGAAAAAGGGAAACAATTTGTGACAAATGGAGTTGCTTAAGTCATGGCCCTAAATGGTCTAGAAATAACCCCATATAATCCCTTCAAACTAATTAGTGTATATTTTATACCTTCTATCCATAAAATTGAAGGCATGTTCCAAAATTTAGGTATATTTTCAATAATATTCATGATATCTTTCAAAAAAACATATGTAGATAGTTCCAAAAAGGTTATGAAATCTATAGAAAGTTGTAGAATCATGGATGAAAATTCCCTGATTCCATCCAAAATTCGCCAATAGAACCCTTCCATATCTACTAATCTAAAATAGTATGAAATTCTCCATCTACATCCTTTAATTTATCCCTTATGAAGATTCGAAAGTCCCCAAATTTTTTCCAGGGTTAGAGGGAGTCAATTTATCTTCCTGATGATAAAATATCTACTCCCCTCCTAACTCTATAAATATTACTCCACTACCTAATTTCACTATGTGTAAGGCAGAAGCAATCAAGAAATGGGATAGGAAGAGGAAGATTAGGAGGAACTTAGGGAATCCCCTCCATCATTTTAGGAAGGTGTTTCTACCACCACTGATGAACCTAGAGAAATAAATTTGGGTATAAAAGGAGATCCATGACCCACCATAATCATTGAAACCTTGTTTTAAAATGAACAAAAGGTATAAAAATATTTCATGAAGTAACATCGTGATGTGTTTTCATATAACTACATAGATGTTCGTCGCCTAAATCATGATGTGGCTAGAAACCACCTGGGCTTTCCAGAAAACCACTAGGGATACAAACAGGAATCCAAAAGGAGACACCAGACTCACACCTTCATGTTTGTGGATAATGTTGATAATATTATCAAAGATAATTTCATTATGGAATTCTTGTATCTAACATGATTAGCTAATATTGTCCCAGTAAAGAAAAGTAACATGAAAATTAGGTTATGCATCCACTTCATATATCTCAACCATCACTGTCCGAAAGATGATTTCTTTTCCCTGATCAGAGACCTACCAATTGATTCAGAGTCCAAATATCAAAACTAATCCGTAATTTATTTCCATTTAGGGTATAATAAAATTTGAATGGCCAAATAAGATAAATAATCATATTAATTTATGGCCCCACATGTATTATTTTTCTATCAAGTTCTACCATTTGGCTTGAAGAATGTTGGTGCTACATATCAATGTGCCATACATCGCATCTTCAAACCCTTCTTGGGAAAGTGTTTCAAATATTACATTGTGGATATGGTGGATAATTCCCAAAAAATGTATAATCACCTAGCTGATCTTGAGATTATCTTCAACAAAAAGTAACAAAATAACCTGATATGAACCTCTTGAAATATTCTTTTGGTGTTTCCTCATGTAAATTTCTCTGCTTCATCATATGCCATCTTGGAATCAAATTCAATCTTGAGAATATAAAGGCTATCCTCAATATATAACCTCCATGAAACCCTAATGATATGAGAGTATTATAGATAAAAATTTACTACATTATTTATGTATATAAAACCTTATATGTATGTGTTTTCCCTTCACCATGTTGATAAAAAAGCGGACACATATCAGTGGACTAAAAACTATCAGGAAGCATTTGATAGCCTTAAGAAATATCACTTTTGTCTACTAGTGATGATTTTACCAATTGAGGTATGTCCATGAATTCTTTATGTAACAACCTTGGAATAATCATTCAGTGTTTTCCATTAACAAAATATTGATTTTTGTAATAAAAACAACCTTTATTATGTCAATAAAACCAAGATTTATATAGAGACTCATTACTCAAAAATAAATAAGAGCTACATAGAGTTAATCTTTGTAGTTCATAAAATAAGGAACACCCTATTTCACCCAAATTTCCACTTTGATATCTCTCAATAACCTACTCAAATAAAACCTCATTCATCCTATGTTTAATGGACACTTGGAATCATGGGAGGTTATCCTATAGTAGGTCAACATATAGTTCATGACATAGAAAGCAGTGAAAGGATAGGATTTGGCATATTTTATCACAGAACAACCATCTACAAAAGAATCATCGTTAAATACTGAATTACTAGATGAAGATGTCATTTTTATTCAAGAAAACCCCCGTACATGGGAAATATATTTTGATGGTGCATCAAGAATCCCAATAAGGAAGTGAATGAAAGACCCTAAGATCAATAAATTCAGGTTGGGTGTTATGATCTTCTCTCCCATAAATAAATCTTTCCTTACTTCTCCCTAGTGTTTGAAGTCTATAAAAACAATGAGGTAGAATATCTGGACCTAATTAGAGGCCTAAAACATTCACTTCGAATACTAGTGGGCCTATTAGGGGTGAGAGACCATTTAGACTTGGTAATAAAACATATCAGTAAGGATTATTTCATTAGTAAAGCATAATTATACCCTTAATTGACTATGTGTGATGACTAATGATAGAGTTCCCCTCATATCCAACATTAACTCAAATCCCATGATCTCAAAACTTCCAAGATGATACATTAGAAAATGTAATTGTGACCTTAATAGATATTGATTGGGATGAAATAATCATCTGCATATCACATCGCCTAATTGTCTCACTGTTTACTTATGTCATCATGAAAGAGGTTAATGTGGTCAGTCTCGTTGGAGAACCAGATGACCCCATGATTGGTTGGATAATACCCAATATAAAATTCCATCAAAATGGAGTTCTATCATTATACAGAGCTAGAAAAGATAATATCTGATGGCGTGCAACGAACTTTACTCTTTATGGCCATCCAAATCATTAGATTTTACTTTATAAATGAGTCTTTGATGGAGTCCTTATCATATTACTTGATGAAGAAGAAACTTATTTTTCATGAAAGAAGTACACATGGAAGCTTGTGGTTCTCATAATTCAAGGTTCTAAATTTCCAATAAAATCTGAAGTCTTGGATACTTGTGTCCTTCAATGATGAAATATTGTAAAAAAATCACCAACAAGTGTCATTTAGTCCATGGTCATCTCAATTTCATCCATTAAACCCTATAGTTTCTATACACATCAATTTACCCCAATCCATTTCCTATATGGGGAATGAATGTTGTTCGGGTGTACCCTATAATTATGTCCAATTAGTTCAAATACTTTCTAACTACTATTGAATTATTCTCCAAATGGGTTGAGGTAATATCACTCAAGGAAGTTGGGGATGAAAGAATCCTAATCCTCATGAAATATTACATCACTCCTAGAGTTTTTTTCCCCCATACAATACTGATGGGAAACAACACCAATTTCTATTCTATTGAGTTATTGAAGTTGTATCATGAGTATAATATCAAATCCTACCACTCATCTCTCTATCACACAGTGGATAATAGAAAAATAGAGGCCATCAAAATGACCTTATCAAACATACTCCATAAGATGGTGGATAAGGATAAAAAGTTTTATCCTTAAAAACTCTAGCATTCCATGTGGTCCAACCGGACCCCAACCTGTACTACCACACTAGAAACCCAATATTCACTTGTTTACATAATAGAAGAAATCATTCTTATTGAGGTCCAATTTCTCTCACTCTATGTATCCATCTGTGATCAACTATCCATAGTTGATAAATTTTAGAAATGGCTGAATGAATTGGATTAAATATAATGGAAAATAATACATGCATTTCATCACTTTGAGGTCCATCAAAATTGTATAGAAAAACATTTTAGCAATAATGTCCAACTCCGTTCATTCCTCCAAGGAGAACTGGTACTATTCCTAATAATTATAATGATTCTAAGGACGAAGCCTCCAAAGTGTGATACAAATTGGGAGGAACCTATTCCATACATAAGGACCACTCTAATAGAGATTATTACCTGATCTCAAGGGATTGAGATCTCAATACAACCCCTAGAAATGAAATATTTCTCAAGAAATACTTTGTGTTAAAAAATATCACGAGTCGTCTCTATTTCACAATGTTAAACCAAATAGTTAGTCTTTGTCGTATGACCTTAAAAATCATAACATGTTGTCCATGTCACAATATTATAAACTACATGACACTGAAGTCCTTGTTGTATGAATATAAAATACATAGAATAATTTTCATATATCAAAACAATTAAAAGGCACACCATATGTCCATGTTGCACTATGTAAAACTATATACCATCCCAATTCATTATTGAATGGATCATAATATTTTGTGCAAGTCTTCAACCACACCTTTATCTAAATAAATATGCGTGGATTGATTCTTTACATCATTTGATACATAGTGATTCCTAGATCTATCTTCAATTCCAATTCCAACTAGAACATAAAAAATACCCCTCCCTTTTTATGGGTCAAACTTTCATAGACAGCCTTAATAGAACTACTTGTGGCTTGATTCATATTATCATGAGATATGTATTGACACCTACACCCCATTCATTGGTACTATTCCTGATAAAAAAAATCCCCCAAAACTTTATAAAAACAAAGATCTATGTAGGATACCTTAACTTAGGTTCCCTCATTCTGGATCCCTTCATGGAAACAGATAGATTCCACTCCCACAAGTAAACAAAAAAGATCTATATAGGGGACTTCTCACTCCATGGCCAATAATAGTTTAAATTATTCCTTTTCTTCTTAGACATATTCCTTCCACATTTCATAATACTTCACCTAGTAAATTTATGATCTCCAAAATAATTCCATGGAAATCAGTAGTGGAATGTCAGACTCCTGAGGATTCCTTTGTCTGACTATGTAGTAATGCACCCCAATATTCTTTGAATAAGTGTCCCACTAAAAGGGAATATCAGCCAAAGGATTCCATTGTTTTTCTATGAATTAATACACACCGGTTTCTTTTCATATGTCTCCCACCAAAAGGTCCAGCCAAATGTAGGTAGATTCATCCCCAAAAGAGACATATTCTATCTTTGTAAGCCCCAATTATTTTTTTCATCCAATATCACTCTTTGGATCTGAGAACCCCCAATATCATGGATTATAGTTTCCTCTTTCACATCCAAAGCATGTAGAATCATCCTTATCCTGATTAGCCATACATCACTCCTAATTTTCATAAAAATGGTCCACACCATATGAATTAAAATAGTAAGACCCCATATGTCCTCACTGCATGATGTTAAACTGCATGGATGATGTGCTCACCACATGATGTTAAACTGAATTGATGATGTCCTCACCACATGATAGTAAACTGCATGGCTGATGTTCTCACCACATAAAAAAACTACATGGTTTTCAAGAAAAATTTATAGCATTATTCTCACTTTGAAGAGATGCATAGTGATGCCTAGATCCCACAAACTAGTGAATCCACCAAAAAAAGTAAATACCCATATCCTTTATTTTTATCCCCTTTTCTGGTGAAAGAATACCTATACACTACTTATTTATCACACAGAACTTATCTCACATGGGAGTAGGATTTTTTTCTAAAGGATTCCTCTAATGATCAAGGATTATCAGTTCAAATCAGAGTCACTATAGTAATGGTTGTAAGACTTTAAAAGGAACACAAGAAACCCTTACCACATGACATTAAACTGAATAATTAACAAATATTACATAATAAACATTATAGAACTACGTGTGGCTCGATTCCTACTATTAAGGGATTTGTAGAGACGCCCAGATCTCTAATCTTAGGTTCCTCTACAATATTCTATTTGCACATCGATGAACCTATATCTTTATAGTGTGACATTAAACTACATGGTTCCTTGGGAATTATCTATGGATTTATTCTCTCTTTGATGGGATAAGTAGCAACGCCCAAGACCTATTCAATGGTTCGATAATAATATAAAAATAAAATCCTCTTTTAAACATATGGTTCACACTTATGTAGGTAAATTATTTATCCATATTCTTGATTATTCTTATATAAAATGATCCTCCCATATGTAGGTAATTTTCATTCATAAACTGACCTCTAGGTCGATGAAAATAAGAATCTCTATAACCCTTCCATGACCATTGGTACTAAAATATCTGATTCCTAAGGATGCCTTTGTTTGAAAATGTAGTAATAAAAGCCAGTTGTTTTTGTATAATTCTCTCACCAAAAGGTTTTTTCAGCCAAAGTATTCTTCAATTTGACTATACATTAATATTCCCCAGTAGGATTTGCATAAGTCAGCCAATAAAAGAGCCTTTCAACTATAGGTACATTCATCCCCTGGAGATAACACTTATATATCTATAATCCAAAAATATTTTTCCATCCAGTATCATTCTTTAGATTTTGAAATACCAAATTTATAGATTATGACCCTCCCCCCTTCATACCTGAATATGATAGAACATTCTTGGGAAGATTACTATGAAAGTGTAAAATCGCTAATATTTAATTCATAAAAAAATGTAAAATGTAGACCCAATAACCTTACCATAGGATATTAAACAATCTAGTCCATGCCCGAGTCACATGACATTAAACTGTGTGATTCTAAAACACTATTTAGGTATGGGACATCCATCTAATGTTAGTCATCTATTAGAATGTACCCTCCATTACACAAGAAATATTTGTGTATGTGTTGTCTCTCATTCATGGATAATGCAAATATAGATTCTCCCTTCATTATCAGAAACCTTCCCTTGACCAAACAACCTTTTTGGTCATGAGAAATATATATCATCACAAATTAACCATCCTTCAGTAGTGGGATGTTAGATTTTCAGGGACACATTTGTTTGACTATGAAGTAAAACGGCCCAATTTCATTTTCATAACTCTCCCACCAAAAGGGCCTATCGTCTAGAGGATTCCATTGATTGAAAATATTGTAATACACTTCATTTGGATTTTCCTAAGTATCCCATATAAAGGTTTCTATCAACCATAGGTATATTCTTCCCTATGAGATACCTCTTCTATCTCCATAATCCCAAAGTGTAAAATCATGTGGGATACTGCTATTCGAATATGGTTTGAGGTATTTCCTTATATGATTCTCTCAAATCATGTTTTAGATCTAGAATACACAAAATCATGACTCAAAATTACACTTATGTACATCTAAATAATGAAGATACATTCTCAACTAGTAAACCCTACTTTGGTCATAATTCCCTAACTCATGGTCAAATCTATTTGACCTAAAACCTGAGTCGCAATAGTCCATATTTCAAGACACTAAACTACCCACATGAAGATACATAGTAATCTCTAGAATGAAAACCCATAAAGGGGAACCTTGGGTAAAATTTGAGTCTTGACTTGGAAGACTAGCAGACTTTACCGTATAAGGAAAAAATCAAGCAATGAAAAGAAAAAGGCATAAATATTTCAGGACTGAAAACATGCAAAGGGCGGCCTAAGAAAAATCAATGTTAGTCTCACTAAGTCATTTTAATCATGAATTTTGGGAAATTGTTAGGGTGTTGACACAAAATACAAAAATTTCATAGGTTCTTTCATATGAACCTAGAAACAGTCGAACTACGCTCACTAGGTTAAAAAGAATTAGGCAAAATTATAATTTTTTTTAAAATTTTATTTTTAATTCTAACACGTTTAAATGATTAAATTCAATCAAATGATTCATCTTCAATATCATGAATATGATGAGGATAGAAACATAGAAACAGATAATCAGGGAATAAAAAAATCCTTATTTATTCATGTTTTAAAATGTAGAGGTACTTTTACATGTTGGAGACTCTCTATCATATTTTATAGGTATTTCTAACATAGGCCATGGGATGTTGAACTATGTCTCAAGCATTCTCCATAGCTTTCTAGAACCCATCTAGTCATTCAGCAAAGGCCTCTTTAGCATGATGACACTTCTCCTTTTCCATTACCATTGAATCTTCTCCTTATGTCGAGACCCTCTTCAAGGAATGGTGGAATTGGAAAATCATTTATTATATGGAATTTAGTGCTTCTCAGATATATACCATTTAAATATAATTCTCATCTAGAAAATTATGATTCTCATATACCTTCATGGAATGACTCAGCTTCACATGAGATAAGATAGACCTATGATTTTAAAAATGGTTTGTTAACTCTTTCTCAGCCTGCTGGGACCTTTACTCTAATTCCCATTACTGAATTATTGACTTCATGTCTTGGTGTATCATACAAAAATCAAACCCACCATTCCCCAAAATTAAAAACTTCATTGGTGGTTGGTTAATTTTCAATATAAGCTCTTCGAGAGGCGTCACGAAAACTATCTTTCATATGTATCTCCAGAAGAAGTTATGTTAGGTGAAAAAATAATATTTCACCTCCATGTATAAATAAAGGTTGATTTCAAAGGGAGATATGTATTATGGGATTAGAATACTCAAAGAGGCACCCCACTCAATTCCCTATGAAATAGTGTCAATGTTTCCTACCACTGCTAGTGGAATTGGCACAGAAGCCACCACCACAAGCTTGGCCATTGAAGTCAATGGTACGGGATAACATATGGAACTCCCCATGAACCTCAAGAGGATAATTGATTGAAATTGTTGTAAAAAAACTAGGTCATTTAACCACACTCACTTGGTGGGAAAACAACTAGAATTGATGCCACTTCCTGCCTTAGAATTCCTTGATTTGGGAACTCCTAACTAGGACCATCCTCCAATGTTTTCCTAGTGATTGGAATGGAGGGACCTTCAGGATCACCCTATTTAGGTTTCTCATCTATTACTCCCTTAGTAATGAGAATGGGATGGAATTGGATACCATGGTCATGAAGTTCCTTGGAAATTTTCTTTGTGGAAAAAGAATCACTAGTTGAGATTTTGTGTGAGACATCAAATAAAAGAAGGATAACTGTGTTTAATGATTTGAGAATGAGAAAAATCACATCTATATAATTCCAAATTAAATTCTCCAAACTCCTTAAGGGGTCTTGTGGTGGAAATATCTAGATTTAGTGTAACCATTACTTCATGATATAGAGTTTTAAGTCCCATAGCATATCCACCTATAAGGGCGTCTAAAATGCTGGTCTCAACACCCAAATAGGATCCTCTACCAATATAATTCACCATACCATTAGAAGGAAAAGCCCTACCAATCCCTATCAATTCAGCATAAGTACCACCACTTTCATTTGATGGTTTTTGATCCATATTATCCCCTTCTGGAGTATTGATTGGACCAAGAATAGTGATTGTAGAGTTCTCCAGTGTGTGCGGTAAATCTAAAATAACCTAAGGAATATATGTCAGTAACTGGATTGTGATACCTTATGATATTTATTTTTAATTACTAGAATTCTCCTCAGACTCTATGGTAACAATAAAAGATGTGGCCTCAACCCATGATAATTCTCATGTTGAGGGAATAGACATGCTAGGAGGGACATGTGCCTCATCCAGAAAATTATCCTCAGTTCTCTTTATAATCCCCTTGAGAGGGTAAAGAGAAGTGGATTCTGAAACCCATGGGTATGATTAGGAATTTCTTATAGTCAAATCAAGAATAAATAGTGTCCTGAAAACTTACCCCAGATAATGATGCACTGGGCTAAGCACATCACTCTCCATAATTCCTTCAATTTTGATGGAGGAAGGCTAGAACTTACATCCACAAATAAAGGTGTTAGATGTGCAAGTTTAGAAGAATCTCCCGCCATTTCCTCCTCTATTATCTTTTGGATGGAGGACAACTCCCTTGATTTAGGAGATGATTCCTCGGCCTCTACATGGGATCCTGTCAGGAAATATTTTGATGTTGATATCTTGGTTGTTTCCTCTTCTACAGGCTGCAGACCTATGTCACCATTTACATGGAAATAATATTTTTTTTTAAAATAACATATAATAGGATAATCAAGTAAAGCAGTAGAGGATGAAAACTTATATCTTAAGGATCAATTTATTCATCTCATTCATCAGCAGGGGGATCACCAATCCCTTCAGAATCCCCCATTCTAGCATGCCATTTACCAACTTTTTATGTATCTGACCATCAGTGGTGTAAATAAGAATCTTGACCTCCCAGATATATATTCCCACCTCAATAGTTTCAAAATCAAAGTGAAGGTTGGGATCAACTTGAACATCCCCAATTTATGGAATTTTTAACCCTATACAGAGAAGTATCCACAAGTTATTAGGCCAAGGGGACATACTTTTTTAAGTTTAAACTATATGTAGTGGCACAAAATCTGAGACAATTTTGGACTATTATTAAGAAGATCCGATACTATTTGACTTCATGGGCTTTCCATATCCCTTTATTATGGTCGAAGGGTGGGAAAATAGAGCCCAAATTTCCTCTTGATGATGGATACTGGATTTTCCAAGACAAATATCAACTAGTGTATCCATTTTACCATCGATGGTAGAATAAAATGTTCATGAGTCTATTTGAACAAGATCGGGTCCTCCACACTATCACTCTCTCGAATGGATGGAGAATTTTTACCATGATATCCCAATCCAGTAGTCATTATGACCACACCTCATGGAACTCCCTTAGTTAACACCCCTTGCGGATATGATAAAATCCAAGCCTCGACATACCAGTAGGTCACCCCATGAGATTCACTCATGGAGGTAGATTGATTACTACTTCAGTTACCTCTACATCTGTGAGCATCCCGAGTTATCCTTCCACCATTTATTTCCTCTCGAATAGGATGTTCATAAAAGTAGTTATAATTATTTTCTACAAAAATTTGAAATGAAAATAAAATCTATATGAAGCATAACCTTCATATATAACCACTTCACTAATTCATGTTTTTATCACACCATCTCTGAAATCGATCAAGTATGAACTCCATTCACCACTATCCCAATCATAGTTAGTGAACATCCCTTGGGTGGATCCCCATAAAGAAATAAATTAAATTTCCCAAAATTATTCAATCTCATTGAGTCCTCACTAAGATTTTGGGATAGGGGTTAGATTATATAAACATCCTAGTGGAATGGTCAAAACATGGCCATGGAAACATTGATCCCACTCAACCTGGAATAGGAGGAAAAGTGTTTTGAAACCCATCCCCACTATACAAGGAATGGCCTGAAATTATGAACTAGGACTTCCCTATGTGAACATAAAGCAGTAATTGGTGGATATCTCCCATATAGGAGCTTCCAACCCAATTTTCATCCACTTTTCCAGCTTGGATGATATTAGAAATGTTCCCAAACTTAAATAAATATTGGTTTCAAGGACTAGAACCATGTAGATACTTAGCCAGATAGATAAGAAGACATCAAGGCATGTCTTGTGAATTATGTAAGACTTGACTTTATACCCCCATCAGTTGTAATCATCCTTTTACAAAGTGGGCCAATAGTTACCAGGAATTCCCCACTTGTCTATTGAGGGGAATCCCATGAGAAAATTTCATATGAGACCCTCCCCTTTTGACTATATAAAATCACTCACCCATGCCTCAAAATGAATATTCCCTTGACATAACAGTTTCCTTCGTCATATCATGAGTCATCTCCAACAATTCATGGGATAGAACATGCATCCTTTCTATATATTTCCAGGTGTATTTTGGTGGGGAGAATTTTTTGTGCATATCTCCAAGGATTAAAGCTTCAGAGATCTTATAGATATCCCAAAGGATGATACTGACTTCCATGTGTATTAGGATGAAATATATGGCCTATGGGTCCATTAGATTTGAAGATGAATAATAAAATCTGGATTCATGTATACATATGTTTGCACTACCCAAATAGGCGTGTAAATCCCCACTAACTTCATTGCATTAGCGAAACCAGCATAGGTCTGGCACAACCAATATTCCCACATCCACTTGGGTCTGACAACCCCTCTTAATAAGAACTCTTAGTCACCCCTCTATCCCTTTGAATGGTATATCATTGAATCCTAGAAGATATATTAGTAATAGTGCGTCTTTGACTTGGTGGTATGTAGTATCAAATATAGATGACACTAGTTGTGATGCATGAAAAAGGTCACTGATAAAATTTGTATTCAAGTATCTTCTTTGGACCAAGATATTATAAGTGGAAATTTTTTTTATATTCATGGATCTAGGAATACGGGGTATAATTCTTCACCATTGGGATGAAGACCTCCTTCAGATTTCATTGGCTGTAGAGCAGTAGATAGTTACTATCCATATATTCCATATGGTACTTCTTCATGTGTTTACCCATGTCTGGGAGCGTAGTGTCTCATGCATCACAGTAATTAGGCTTGAAAATATCGATCATATCTTAGATATGATTTCCAGCTTCCTCATCAGCAACATTATCCTTCAAACTAGAAAATGGGAGTCTAAAAACAAGTAAAAAGTTTTTTTATTGAAGATAGGTAATGGTTTTGAAAAAATATCAAAAATATATAAATTTGGAAATGGAAGGAACTCATACAAATGATTCACCCAAGTGACCTTATGTAGGTCACTTTTTTAAGTATATGTGTTGTATAGACAAGTTAATACCTATCCTGTAAAAATTTAGCTTTAGAAAAAACATATTGGAACCGTCTCTGTGGAACACTAGCATGATGATTGTAGAATAAATGAAGTCATAAGGGATACTATAGATGCGAGATCCCTTGTGTATGATCTATGTTCATGAATAATTAGGGCATATGGCCTGTATGGATGACCTACTCAGCCCTCAAGACATTTTCATCCCTTTGTATTATTATTAAACCCTATTCTTCTAATTAAATCTAATCTTGAGTGGGTATTTTTATGAAAATTCATTTTTTAACATGGTTGAAAAAATATTAAATAAAAATAACAATAAGAAAAGAGGGTAAATATATCTTGGATCATAAACCCATTGGAATCCACCTTGAACAGGCACCCAAAATAGTGTATGTGTGTAGGTCCAACCTTTGAGCCCATCCATGCTGCACAAACCCAGGAAGACACACCCAGGGGCCCAACCATCACACATGTACACCCCTTCTATGTACCAAACCTATACGAGGCGAGTCCTTCTCCTAGGGTCCCTTTCCTATCTATAAAGAGGACCTTGGGGCTCCTCATTTGGATTATCAGGAAAACCTAGAGAATTCTTGAATATTTACTCACCCTAATAATTCACTCAGGCCATCAAAACAACACACATATCTCTATAAAACACAATAGAAGAGGGAATTAATGGGGTATTGGGATCAAAGTTCTTCCATTTTGTGAAACAAAAAACACCTATGTGAGGAGCGTCACCCTTCCTAATTCAGTAGAACTAGCCTGGAGGTTCCCTCCTAAACCTAAGAACTATGTGAGACCCCTCCAGGGACACCTAAGGACACCCATGGATCTAATGTCAAAGCATCACAAAACTATTGTGTCCTAGGTTTTCCATCATCATGGAGTCACCCCTATCTCGTGCAGGCCTTACCTAGCACAAAGTACCTTCTTTTCTCTATTCCTTGACCTATGGGAGACACATTTGGCATGTCCATAATTTACCTATGAAGGCCTCCTTTAATCCATATTTCATGACACCAATGGAAATGTACCTCCTTCCTTGGGAATCCCATATGACAGAGACCAAACCAAAGCCTCTGCCAAATCCTCTAGGCTTGAAAAAACATGTGAATAGATACACCATCATGTCTCCAATTCTGTTATCCATTCCTTCATTTAACGGTGTCACAAACTTCTCCTACCTAATGGGCAGGGTCCTCATTGTTCATGATGATATAAATCCCCTCATCCATGAGGACCCCAACCCTGGGGGGAAGGCCTAGGGACTTCTCATTCTCAGATGTGAGGGATAGGACCATTTACTTCCCTTTTTTATCTCTAAGACCATTGACTCATTGTTCCACGTGGGGAGGGAGAGGATCATGATTTATTTTCCCTTTGAGGGATATTAGATTATCCTCATATCTTCCTGGGAACCAAAACAAGGTAATATGTCTTGGAATAACCCCTATATTTTATTATGGGTTATAGTTAGGATGGTAATCTGATGTGACTATCCTAGATACGAAGAGAGAGAGGAGACAAACACATCAGAGCCCTTTATTCTTCTCTCGTCATCCATGACTCATCCACTAGTGGATGAAGGAGATTTTTGGATTGTCTGATCTTCCATTTCATATTGTTTCTCACATTCTATCATGACTCACATTGACATAGAGGTTAGCTATCATCATTACATATTCATGGTTATATGCATGTCTCAGTAAAGATTCTTTTTTTATCTTCCTCCCACATTCCTTTACAGGGCCTCCATAGGCATGGGTTCTCAAGGCCATGTATCCATCCACCCAGGAATCCTACTATACATTTTAAACCCCAAAATCATTCATTGAACTTAAAAGGGGATATATTCCTGACGAAGAAATTAAAAGGGACACCATTTCACAATCCCAAAATATGTCCTCTAAAAGAGCCATATTCCCTATAAGACATACCCTTAGATGAATTCCATAGGTCTGGGTCATCAACCCCAACTAAACTACATAGTATTTAATTCCCACATATATGGGATTCGTATGAATCCTCTCTATGTTCTAGACATAATACCCCAAAATCAACTCAATGCTCTCAAAGGGTCACATTCCTTGTGATTAAAACTTTAAGTCAACCTCCATACACATGGGACCGCAATTAGAACTAAAATATGCAGGCTTTGATTCCTTTTTAATTGGGATATGTAGGAATCCTCCATGATGTCCCACCCTAGCACCCCAAATAAACCCAAATTCTACCTAGGACACATTACTAGTATGGGTATAACTAACCTAGGAACCCACATGCATTCTAGGTCCCATGCGATGATTGTTCATAATTTCACACTAAAATTTATCTAGGAACCTTTCTTCTACGCATCCATTCCACATAATGTAGAAATGAATGGTTTAGTCCTCAGCACATGCCCTTAAAAGATATGATGTGTCCCATTAAGTGGTACTAAACAATGTGAGTTCAAATTCCTTTCACAAGGATGCATAGGAATTCCATATCATGGGCCCCTATCCTAGCATCAAAACAATTATCATATCCTTGTATGAGGATAATATATAGAGTGCCCCATTGTGTGGAATAAAACCAACATTGTAATAATGAACGACCAAAGGATACCTCAACCATGTCAAAAAGGGTACCATCAAGGGAGAACCTCAGATACATATAGATGTCTATATCAATGAAGAGCCTTTGATACAAACATATGATTCTAAATCCTTGCATGCTAATAATTAGTTGTTAATTCAAGGGAAACTCATGTCATACTTTGGAATGAGTAAACGATTTTTAAATGTGTCTTAAATCATTAAGGGAGTATTATAATAAGAAATGATTCCCCAAAAAAGGGTGTGATGAGGCAGGCCTCCCAAACTATCAACCAATGTGAGTTCCTCAGCTTCTTTGGAACCATTTCCCAATAACCTCCTACCTTTGGAATGTAGGTTTGTGAAACATATCAAATAAGATAATTGTTGGGTGTTTCTAGCTCCATGAACAAAACATTTTAGAGGCCATTTGAAAATAGTGAACTTAGTGTGAATGATTGTGTGACCGTTAAAACCCCCACAATCATACCACTGAACAAAACACGCAAATGATTTTCACTCAAAAACAAAGCATCTAGACAATTTTGCGCCCCACCCATCACATAATATGTCCAATGTATCCATTTTATAATGGAAATGGATAGGAAATTCATATCATAATGTTGCCTAGGTAACCTTATTAAAAAATCATCGCTCAATAATCCATGGTTTCCCAAATAGAAATATGGATATATGTTATTTTAATATGTCCACGTTCAATAGAATAATATGGCTTTCTAGTTGAATATAACACAATAAACATAGAAATAGTCGGATATTTACCATATAATGGAAAGTATCCTTATGAAAGTAATGATAAAAAGTAAGTAGTTATGAAAACATTCATGGTTATGGGATATCAATAGGAAACAATCCTTTATAATTATTTATACGGATACCTTGATTCAACCAAAGTATATCCCTTTTGAGTGTCAAACCAAGTGTGTATTTATGCGCACTAGTTGTACACTGAGTGAAGGTTGAGTTAATGCACAACCAAAAAATTTCAATGTTATTACTCTTAGCTGTATATGTACCAGATCTTGTATCTAATTTTTTGTTTCTATACATGGTTTTTATTTCATGGAAACCCTACGATCATTAAATTACAAAAATTTTATGATGTTGTATGGCTAATGAGTGTTTTATAATTATAAATGATTATAGAAATAATATAATGAAAGGAAATGGTAATATATAATTGGTGATATGATAATTAATTTATAAAAGAGAATAATAATAACATTTATTATAGAAAATAAATATAAATATTTCAAAAATAAATTTAGATAAGAGGTCATAAATCCCTATGTTGGTAGAACAATGACTTAGGAAAATGATATAGTGAGAGAGAATGAGTGAACTATCATTAAAAATATATCAAATGGATTATAATACCATGGAGTTAAAATAAATTTAATATATGAAATATAATTTGAAATTATATAATAATAAATGGAATTCAATTGAAAATCAAATAAGAGGATTGGAATCCCTTACTTCATTAATTTTTTCATTCTTGACACTGATTCCTTTTGAATGAAATATTTAGACATCCTTCTTAAAACTAGAGGTTCTAAACATCTAAGGATCCATGAGGATATAGAAAAGGGGAAGAAAATAAAGAGATATTTTAATGTATTAATTGGTTTATAAGGGATTGGTTAAGAGTTCTTTTTATATTTTAAAATGAGGGATATTTCCTTTGATACTTAGGTTAGGTAGGGGTAAATTTATAATCACATCAAATTAATGTGAGTTAGGTAAGTTATTATTGTTGAGACATGTGGGTATAAATCTACAACATAAAAAAATTATTCTATAAGGTGTTTATGTTATATAATTTTAATAAAATTTAAGCCATGGTAGATTACCTATTTTTACACCTTATTAACTAGTTAAATTATTTACCATCATAATAATTTTTTTACCAAAACAATAAGATGACACCACTTACCAAATTTAAACCTGATGATTTCAAATCTAGGATCCATTTAATACAATTATATATATATATATATGATTGTAACTTTTAAATGAAAACATAATATATAAAAAGTATTTTATTATAAATGTTATTTTTTAAAATATAAACCATTCTTATTGTTATTTCCTATAAATTAATAATTAAATTAATGTTAGTATTTTGTTTATATTAATTATTTAAAATATTTCAATTTAATATATTTAGATAAAAATTACACGACACTTATAAAATAAATTCCTTAAAGTTAATTGTTTTACCTTTACTAGGGTAGGTAACTTTTACATCGATAACTTATATTTTCTTAAAACTGAAATTGACTATAAAACCTAATTTTGATAGGCGTATTACTAACTTAAATTCATTTTTATGGAAATAATTCACTATATATGTGAAATTTATTTATTAAAAAAATTTCCATTTTAAAATGATGTTTTTATCACTTAAAATTCAATAATCTTATATAATTTTATTCTGATACATATGTGTGTAGTTATTTTACTATTAATTGATTAATTACTATTAATTATTTTAAAATAAAACATTTTTATGAATTCTATTAGTAACATGAATAAATCATAGTTACAATACCTTATTTGAATCACTTTTCTCATATTAACCCCCGCCTCCACCCTAAATAATTTCATCCTCAAAATTGGGGTTTCATCAATACATGAACTAATATTTTAATTAGGCTCCTATATTTCCTTTTCCATTTTATGATTCCTAAAAATTAATTTCCTCATCTAGTTTATATGATTCCATAATACTTTTTCTCTATTTTATGAAGTCAGAAATTTTATTTATTATATTAAAATTCATGTTCCAGTTCTATTACATCACTTGTTAGTATGTGCATTTGGTCTAACATGTACTTTCATAACATTGATTCATGAAAGACATCAAATAATTTGAGTGGTTTAGTGTAAATTCCAAATGATAATTTAAAAGCACTAATTTGATCCAAAATATCAAACAGCCTAACATACCTTGGACATTTCTTTTCCTTCTTACTAAACCTTATCACTCCCTTCTACGGTGAAAATTTCCAGAATATAAGATCCCCTAATTGGAATTCAAATTCATTACTTTTGTTATTAGTATATATTTTTCTTGTACCAAGTATACTTGATGTGATTCTAGATATCATTATCATTCTCAATTTTCTCCTCAACAAGTTTTAGACCAACTAGCCTATTTTACCTAGCTTAAACACAACATGTTAGATTATGAAATATTTTATTTTTTAAGGCCTCAAAAAGTGATATTTGTGGACATGAATGAAACATATTTTTTTAAAAAAATTAGACAAGAGGTAGGAAGTAGTATCATTTTACTTATAATCCAAGACAGAATAAATTTATTATATACTCTATTGTTTTAATAATTCTCCTAGACTCCCCATCTATTAATGGATTGTGAGTGGTGCTCAAGTGTAACACTATATTAATAAATTTATTCTGTCTTGGCCCCCCGATGCACCATTAGTTAATATGGATACATGTAAGACATTCAAGGGGGATATCCCCCCTTATTTTTAGGAAGAGTGAAAACATGGTGAGTTGATCCATAATGACACAAATAGAATCATTATTCTTATAAGTCTTAATAATCTAGGTAATAAAGATCATTATTACATTATCCCATTTTCATATCACGGTATGGAGGGGATTCATTACACCATATAGTAATTTTCTAACCAATTTTACTTATTAGTCGACCTAGAATCTTGACACAAATTCATTAATTTTGAACTTAATTTTTTCCACCACAATTTCTACATTATATACCTACACATCTTTGTACTACCATGGTGTATAGTGAAATTTTAGCTATTAACCTCATCCAAAAAATCTATCTTTAGCACAAGTGAAAATGGTACATGTAATATCATTCCAAGATTAAATAAAAAATCTTTATAGGTGAATTTATTAAACCTCACGTCCTCTATATATTTAATCATATTTTGTAAACCCTTTTTATTCGTTTGATATTTTATTATCTTCTCTAGTAATGATAGTTATGAAATTAGTTGGAAAATAAATAATTTTTCCCACTACATAATAATTTCATAATCAAAATTTACTAAATCTAATAAAATTGGACACTCATCCATCTCCATCATAAATTGAAATCCATAATCTTTCCTAGTAAGTACATTTTTTACTTTTTCTTCATTAGCAGGGTGGAGTTATATTAAACAGTCATAGTGTTGGAATGTATAGTGCTGAGAATCTTAATTTTAACATCAAGGCCTCATGTTAATACATATTACATTCCATCGCAGACTTATTCTAGGAAATTATACTTAAATAGTTAGTACATACACCAATTTGCACAAAATATTTTATTTTATGAGACCTAATGGTGCATCGGGGGGCCAAATGATTCTGATCTAAAATTAAATGTCAATAAGTCCAATGCATCCACCATATCAAGAGAATGAATAAAAAATATATTTCATAATATTCCCGAAGGGACCACATACACAAAAAATGACTAAATAATTAATAGTTTCCCATATATCAATATAGAAATATGATACTTTAATATTTCCCCATTAACTGGAACAATATGGATTTCTAGGTAAATATCCCATGATAAACATAGAAATAATAAAATAGTTATCATGTAATAGAAAGTAAAATTATCAAATTAATGATAAAAAGGAAGTATATAAAATTATTCTATTTTTTTAGGGATATAAATAGAAAATTATCATTTATTATGTTTTGTAAAGATCTCGTGAGTCATCCAAATCATATCACCCAGGAGTTTCAAAATAGGTGTACATTGAGACCCACTATTTTTTCACCATGTAAAGGTTAAGAAAATTCCAAACCAATATTTTAAGGGTTATCTCCCCTTAGTACATTTTTTGAAATCCTAGACATAATTTTTGTACCTATATAGGGATTTCATTCATAGGAAATCACACACTCTTTAAATTTTTAAAATTTTAGGATGCTTACGGGCTACAGAAGAGCATAATAATTATAATGTCTTATGAAAAAGGAATAATGAAAAAACGGTGATATCTCATTGATTATATGATAATTAGTTTATATTAATAAAGAATAATTTTGTTTCAAACTGAAAAAAATGGAAATATTACAAATATAAAGGTATATAAGTTGATAGGAATCCTTATGTAGGTACATAATGGATAAGGAAAATTATATATTGATAGAGAATGAGTATCTTATTATTAATTCCATATTGAATTTATGATAATAACATATAATTAAAAGAAATTAAATATATGGAGAACTAATTTATATGAATCTTTTGCATGACTGGGGTTTCATTGGAATAAAGGATTTAAAATTACTTCTTGAAATTAGAAGTTATAAAATGTTTAACGAAGCTTGGGAGGATGAAAATTAAAATATACTGAAGATATATTCAAATGGTGTGAGTGTTTCGGAAGATGGCGGTAGATATCCCCTTTTATAATTTAAAATAAGGGGCACTTCCATGGAATCTTATGTTTAGTGAAGGGTAACAGATGAATCTCGTGGTAGTTATGTGGGATAGTAAAGGTAATGTTAAAAAGTCATGTGAGTATGAATTTATAACCTAAAAACTCCTTGAATTATGTGTTTTTATCATGAAATTTTTAACAATTTGATCCAATGAAGATTACCACTTTTTATCCCTTTTCAACATGTTTATTTATTTACCATAGTAAATATTTTTTACTAAAAACATAAGATGACCCTTCTTTTAAAATTTCAACATGATGATTTTTTATTTTGGGATCCATTTAATCCAAATAAATTTATAAATATGTGAAATTCAATGATTAAATCAAAACAAAAAATATAAAGAGAAATTGTTTTGTAGAAAAATTATTTTTCAAAATACTAAACATTCTTATTCATATTTCTTATAAATTAATTATTAAATATGTTTTATGTTTTATGTTTATTTTTACAAAAACTATATTAGATTCATTATTTTTAATATATCAATTTAATATATTTGGATTAATTTTTTAAAACACTTATAATAACAATTATTTGAAAATACCCATTTATCAATTATCATGGTAACTAACTTTTACCTCAGTAACAAATTTTTAATCTAAAAAAAAATTTCCATTAGTATATAATTTAAATTGGATGATTCCAAATTTAAATACCATTTTATTAAAATAAATATGAAATATAATTTTTAGATAAAAATATGTGTGAATTTCAAAAGTCATGTATTTGGTGCTTAAAATTTGAAACTCTTCACTAATTTTATTCCGGGTCATATGTGTGTAATTATATTACTATTTATAGATTAAATATTATTAATTATATTATTAATAAATATTTATATACAAATGAATAAAAAATAGTTATATTATATAATTTGAATATTGGTGCTTACATATATTTCTCCTCTAATGAGATAATCCCTAGTATCACCTTCCTACCTAATCTTGTCCATGATTACAGTAAGATATATTTATTGATAGTGAAAAATAAATATATGATGGATTTTTTAAGATTTATAGTGGATAACCTATAGATTCCACTATGGGTATGACCAATGCTACCTCAATTACTATAATAGGTGATCCCACCTTGACTCATGGAAGTTAAAGATATGGTCACGATGGGGGAGATATTTAGAAAGAATATTATAGGTTAGGTTTTCACTTATTTTTTCCACACTATAGCTGAGGAACCATATCCCCCAGAACATGAACTTCTAAATAAATATTTTTTACCATTGGTAATAAATATTGATATATCCTGGGGAACCATTGGTAAAAACTATAACAATGCATTCCTAAAACATTGGAAATTTTTTAAATGGATAAGGCTATAAACGTTTCCCTAAAACCGTTGTTATAAGGTCATTGGTATATTCATATACCAACTATTACAAGAAACCACTGGTATAAGATTATACTGATAGTTCATAGAACCATTTGTATAATTTTATACCAAATTTTGAAGGAAACATTGGTATAACCCTTCCAATGGGAATAAACTTTCACAAATCATGCACCCAAATGAACAAATTATAATTAGTCACAATACATATTCAAAAAAGGGAACATATTACATATTTTACATTTAAAAAATTAATAACAAAAAATGATAATATATATATATATATAATGTGTTATGATATGTTTCTTAAATCGTAATTAGGAACCATAAATATCACTAGTACTTCCAGGAATTTTTTTTGTTGGGTGTTTTCATCTCATAAGAAGAATAAAGAACTTTATAATTATAAATCCCAATAAACTCATTATATAATTTTGGTTTGATACACCAATACACTAAGTCAAAATGAGATAGTAAACAATATCTGGCCTTCTACTTTACATTTAGAAGGACAGAAGACAATATTTCTCATATATTTTTCTTAATTTAGATTATATCGGAACAATGAAATAACAAATTAGTTGATCACTAAGGAAAATCATATAGGATGGTTTTTTCTCTCTAATTTTATTTATTTTTAGTGTAAATATTTTCCATCTTTCTAAAATTCATCTAAAATTTTCAAAATGGAAAACATTCAACTTGAAATCAATTAAGAACTTTAATTCTAGGTATACACTAAGTTCGCTTCTAAGTCTTAATAGTATTGTCAAACCTTCAATGATTTTTATATATGGATGATCTAATGGAAAGAATCACTAATGTACCATAAAACTAAAGAAATGATTATTTTTATGCCTTATGGATCATTTATTCATCATAATAACATTATTTTATAATTTAACCTTCATTCACCATCCATAAATAATTTTATAAGTAAGAAAATATTTTATATTCCACATGAACACAACACAAATATGGAAAATGTATTTCAAAAAACTATAATATGTAAAAACACCCACATATTGAAGATTATTCAAATTTTTTATTAATGGTTTTAAGTAAAAATAGATTTATCCATTAGGATTATAAGATTGAAATATAATTAAACTTAATGAAGTAAATGGTTTTTTATACACATCGATGGAGTAAGGTTATAAATGTGAACGAAAATTGGCTATTTGTTTAATGTTGTCAGCATATGACCAAATAGATTAATACAATCACATGATATACTCAAAAAAATGTTGCATACCTAAACTATAAAATCAAGATATCATGCATCAAATGTCTATCACGATAATCTATTTACTGGATAAACCATATCATCGTTATCATTAATTCTTTCATCATCATCCATTATATATTTCAATAGATTTCATCTGACATGAATGAAATTTGGAGCCTTGGAATTAGTGGAATGTTCCACATTACTTTTTATAGAACATGATATGGTGTTCCATATTTATTTGGGTTTCATATAGATATTCGAAATTTATTATAATCATTTAATCCTATTATTTCCTCCAAAAAAAATTTGTAATCTTTCAATGAATCATAAATTTAATTAGTTTAAAATAAAATATGATTAACTATCTTATATTCCATATAATTATTTAAGGTAATGTCTACAACATCAATAATAATTCATTAAAAAAGGTATGAATATAATAGATTATAGTATTATAAATTTTATATATGGTTTTCCCCGGATATAGATGCATTAAAAATTTTATATTATCTATTATACCACATTATCAATATATAGGAGTTCTTGTATCATCCATCAACATTTTCACTCTCCCAAAATAATCATTTTCATTAGTTGCATCATGTGTACTCATGCCATTACATTCTTACATTGGAATACATTATTCATACTTTTTATTCATGAACATAGACCAATCAACTATCAAATTCTCCATTCCATTAATTTAATTTTGATCATAAAAAGTCTTGGATTTCTTGTTCTCTCCAATTTGAGACCATAAATAATAGGTTTTTTTAAACCAAATTTTTTATCTTATAGATAATGTATTTTTGAATTAACCAATGTCTTCGAAGAAAATTTTTAATCATTTAGAATTTAATTCCTCTAAATGAATCATTTCTAAAAGAGTTATTTTAAAAAATAAATTTATTTTGAAAATCATTTAAGATTCTATCAGTATCATAAATACAACTCCTATCCATGTTGTTATAAAAAAAATTTTATTAAAAATTATTAATAGACTATAATTAAAAAAATCATGATATTTATGAATCTTTTTAATGAATATTAAGAAAAATAACAATTCCAAAACTATGAAAAAATTAATATTACCAACATAAAATTATTAAAATATAGTCTATTTAGAACATATATTTCAACTATTTTTTAATTTCATACTTCACAACAACACATATCATACATTTGGTAAAATATAATCATTATATTATAGCATCATGTATAAAAAATAAATATTTCGTCAATTATATTTTATGAATTTTAATTTTACTTGATAAAAAAAATCTATTAAAAAAATTTCATTAATGTAATTTTAGATTAATTTGATACTCAATTAAATAAAAATTCATCAGTATTCTAAATTACACAATTGGAAATTTTTTCAATCTTTATTTCACACATTTTAAAATATAATAACCATAACATCATAAATTTTTTAAATTGTAAAAAATAACAATATATTCTCTAAATCACTAATATAAAATTATAATTCATAAAAATTTATAAATTTAACATGAGAAATTAGTTTCATATAAAATAAAATCATCTTGTCATGATATAAAGTTATGCATGATTCTGAATAGCTATAAAACCCATACATATAATTCATTGTTCCCATATTAATAACCCATATATAGGTGATTGAATATAGTTTAAAGAATCCAATGTATCCTCTATATACTTATATAGTTTCCCTATATTCTTTCACATACTGTGATCAAATAATCTAATTGGATTACTGAACTAAACAATTCACTCTAGTTTTTACGTCAAACTCTATTAGTCCCCACAAAAACTCTATTTAGTCGAAATTGAGTACAAAAAAACACTTAACTCTTACCTGTAATCGATAAAGATGTGGATATAGTAAATAATGGTATAAACCCATAATATAGGATAAATTAAACATTTTTTATAAGAAAATTCCCTATATACACAGAAATTGATAAATCAACTAATAATATTAGTAATTTATCACATTTAGTGAGTTTTTCAATAAAAAGTATAACAATCTTATAATTTCAAAAGAGTAACACCAACCCATGACTGATTTATAGAAATTAAATTAAACATTTCCTAAGAAAATTATATTTCATGAGGCACATTGTGTGAAATGTTATTTTTAAAATTTGTTAAGTTTTTTTAGTAAAAACCATAATTTAATACATTAAAAAAATAAACTAAAGATATTACTATCAAAATTTCACTATAAATAATAAATATAATTTTACCTCAAAGAAATCAATAATTAAATTAATTAATCTAATAATTGTTATGGAAGAAAAAGTTCATACTAATAAAAATAATGAATGGTCCTTAGTTTATTTTTATAAACTCTGAAAATAAAAAAAACTAATAAAATTCAGGAAACATTAAATAATATTCAAAAATTAAAATATAGAGCATGAAAATGAAAAACTAAAAGAATAAAATAAGATAGAAGGTGTATGAAACTACATTCCTTAATTATTATACTTCAAAATCATTATAAAAGTGAAGAATAGAAGTACATCGAGGGACATCAATGGGTTTGGAGAAACAAGACAAAAGGGAAACCCAAATATGGTTGGAAAAGGGTACTTGTGTGATAGGTATAAGCACAAACTCTATAAAAATGTTGTTAAAAAACATTGTAGTAGGTTAGGACTATACCAATGGTATTTCAAAATTTACGTAAATGGGGTCCAATACCTATGATTTTATTCCACCATTGGTTTTGGTATAACACCCTGAGATTTTAGAAAGTATTTTATTTGAACTAATAATATGTTTGATATCTTATGTAACACGAAAAACAAAACCAAAATGATTCATGACACATTAAATGAAAAATTTTAGGAATATTATAAGAACAATAAAACCTATAGTAAATAAAAAATTAGTAATCCATTAAAAATTCATAAAATTATAAGACAAATAATTAATATAATTTAATGATAAAAGGGATTTAAAAAAACTATTTTCAAATAGTTATTCATTTTTTCCTAATAAATAACCTTGATCACTATTGATATATTATTATTTTAATAAATAATATTTCAATTTATGAACCAATATATTAACATTCAATTAATTAGTAATTGATATGAAATAATATCTAGAACACTTAAAGTTTTAAAGGCCCTTTTCTATAAAATTTGTTTTTATTTATATTTTGTATTGACATTTAAATGAAAAAAATTTGAATTTTAGAATTTTAATTTAATAAAATAAACTTAAATTTTAAATTCAAAATTTCAAAATTATATTACGGTGAATTTTTGGTATTTTTCTGAAAATTTTTATTTTTAGATGAATAGCGAATAATATATATTTTACCAATAAAGTCACTTTCATGAAATTTACATGATATAAAAATAAATTGAATGTTTATACAACCGTTTTATATAAAAAAATATACTTAATAATCAAAATAAATTTTTATAAAATAATAAGATAAATTTTGAAACCTATGTTTGTAATTTTGAAACCTATCTAATGTTTTAATCTAATAAAAGAAATATTTTTTATTCTTTTATTAAAGTAAGTATTTACAAGGATACTTTTAGTTTTCGATTGGTTTAAAAGATACATAACTCTCAAATTTTAATAATAAAAAAATTTATTTCAGGAGGATCAATTCTATGCATGAATATTATGTGGATTAATTTTTATGCATAAAATACATTTTTTCTAAAAAATATTTTCCATTGAGTTTTTCATATTTATATAAAATGTAATTTTTTTAATCTACTGGAAATTGAATTTTTTAAAATGGATTTAATGTCTGGAATCCTAATTTTTATATTAGGTGACATGGTCTATTCTATTTTTTGTCATATAAAAAAATTACCAAGGCAACATGTTTATCACCATAATAAGTGTTAATATTTTTAAAAGGGTTTAAACTAAGGGGAAAGGCCCCAAGATATCACAAAAACTTATCTATAATATTTTTTTAATGAGTTTATTTTAACCCAAATTATTCCATATTCTAATATTGGTGGATCTTCACCTTGAAAATAATATTATATTTTTTTCAATGTTAAGAAAATTTACAAATGTGGCTCTCCTCTCAATTATAAATGGAAATCTCATATCTTCAATTATATACACTCTTTTATCACTTTATATCCACCAATATTTGAATAAATAATTTCCCATCACCCTTATATGTGTCAATAGGTCCCAGTATCATTAAAATATCAAAATAAAAATGCTTAAGGTGTAATTTAAAATAATATTTATATAGAAAATGTAAACATTCTTAACTAATTTCTTTCAAATTTCTTTATTCTTACACCTCTATCAAATATATTCTAAAAATTATAAGATAATTACATTTTTGTAATATAAATAATTAAATATTATTATATTTATGAAACATGTATTTTATACCTCTTTTCCATCCAATACAAAATGAAAACATCGCTCTGGTGTGTGGGAAGACAAGCACCTCCATGAAGTGATGTATTAAATTTTTTCATCATTACCTCACATGGATGGGTATATAGATGGATTTAATGAACATATATGACATTTATTAAATAATTATTATTCTATAAAGATAAAATATTATCTAATTTCCTTCAATTACATAAATTGATAAATTAATATGTACCCCATGCATACATGTAGACTATAGCCTCCATGAAGTGATGTTTTTCTATTTTCATTACTTCATTATATGAATGGTATCATTAATGGGTTGAATAAATAAATATGAAATTTAAAACATTTCTATGTTTTTATACATATAATTTCTCAATGGTACTAATATAATTTACAATTAAAGGTCATCATAAAATTCAACCGCCTAAAATGCGTACACAGAGCCACTTTTAAAGTAGTAAACTCTTACCTTTATTTTTTATTTTTATTATTCATATAAAAAATTTTAATATAGTTTTTTAATTCAAAAAAATATTTACAAAAACATTATGCCTTATAAAAGTGATAATTTAAATATATAATAAAATATTCTGACTCGTTCATTCTTTAAAACATGTTCTTCTTCAGGTCATTTTTATCACCTACTTGAATGATGATATAATTTTTATGTAATTAATGATTAAAAAAACTTAAATACTAGTAATATTATGTAATAGTGATGAATTTAATATGTTTTCATGATTTTTTAATATTGATACATCCTTCATTACTTTAACATCACCCAATTTGACACTCTCTCACATGGGAAAAAGGGTTGGTTACATAAACTCATGTGCGCCTCCTCATATACCTGAGGATTCAGACTAGTAGTGGGAGTGTGAAATGTATAGTGGGGAGACTATAATCCCTAGTATGAAGTGTTTTATTAGTATAAAATAAAAAATATATAAAAATATATAAAAATATAGAAATAGCATAAAACAATAATAAAATCCAACTGAATAATCTAATAAAGAATAAAGACTAATGTAATGATGTGATGGATTGTAACTAAATTGCATACTAAAAACAATAAAATTAAAAGACTAGAAGAATAAAATATAGACAAAACAATCCATGGTCCCAAACCCCATGTCAGTCCCATCACCAAACATCATCCCACCCAGTAAGAAAGCAATCAACTGCAAGGTCCTTTGCCCTTTTCAAAACTTTCATCCACATAATCTTATCAGGTACCAAAAGTCATCCCAAATAAGGTGTGACTATAACTCATTAGGTCAACACCACCATGTATAAACAGAAAATTCTGATATGAAGTGTATGTAATAAAGTGACATAAAAGTGTTTTAATTAATTCAACAATTAATAAAATACAACAACAACCTACTTCAACTTCATGCCAGAATATCTATGAGCATGTCTTACGACTATGAAAACTATAAACATATAACCAAGGTAAAATAACATGATTCGGTGCCATACCAGAATATTTGAGAGCATTTCTTATGACCATACCAACCATCACAATATAATAGTTGTATAGTAAAAACAATCTGGGTCAAATCCCTATAATCATTACAACTTCTTGGTCAAATCCCTATAATAATTACAACATGGGTCTAGGAACAACCCATACTCTGTAAGAATTATAGTATGGTACTAGGCCGAGACTACTCCATATTGGCATTACAATATATAAGTGTGCAAGTTATAGGGTCAAGCCTGATATATAAGAATTTCAGTATAGAAAACAAGTCCTATCATACAGAATGAATATCTCAACATCACATCATATATATTAATCGTTAATTATGTGAATTACCATTTATTTTTCAAATAAAACTTTTATATATATCACAATTTATTTACAGTTATATCAATAAGAAAATAATCCACAATTTCAGGATTATATAAGAATAAATCACCTAAGGTCGCATGTCATGTTAAACAAACTATAATATATTATCCAATTCAATTATATTCATGGTTCACTCACCCCATGGGTGACCATAAGCTAGGATAGAAGTCAATTGAAACATAATGAAATCAAGGATAATCCAATTCATTATTTAATTTATTTGGGCACATGCTATATTGGTGCAATCACAATATTGCCTAAACTTGGAAATTATCAAACCATAGGGTTAATATTTAGACCCCCTACCTTATCCATCAAAGAAAATAATGCTTACAAAGGAAAACACCCCTAAGAAGGAAGGTTTTGATGTCTGAAAAGAGGTTCCTAAATCAAAATTTACCAAGATCTAAATTGATCAAGATCAAAATCAACAGTGAAATAGGTCAAATATTTCACCACAATGGTCAGAGAACTGAGGAAGAGAAGAAAACCCATCACAAACACCACTTAATAAGGATTTCTAACACAAAATGGAAGTCCAAGAAGGAAGTTAGCACTCCAAAATTTCTTAGAGGGTTTTCCTAAGTTGGGGGGAAGAGCTGTTGTAGAATGAAATGAAAAATCAACCCCATATCATACTTTAAAACATCATGTAGGGGAATTACATGGCATGTAACATAGTTAAAAATCGTGTAAATATTTTCAATGGAATAAACCATAAAACCAGTCACCTAGGATTTATTATATTAAAACACCCAAATATTACATGATGTGTACTCTTTTTTACATGGTGTGTAAATGTTTTGAAGATGGGTTTTCAACCCATTTTTCCTTTAAACAAACTAATCCCCTTTATAGATAATAAACATTCCAATAACCCATGTTAAAACATAACCAATTTATACATGGACTCAACTAATTCAAACAAGAATACATCCATGAAATTTTGGTTTTTTTACACAAGAAAGGATCTCCATCTCCAAAAAATACTCAACCACCAAGACTCAAATGAAAAATCAAAGAGGGAAGAACATGGAAGAATACATAACCTTAAAACCTCCCCACCATATAATAAATCATCCTTGAAATGATCCAAGCATCACTATGAGGTCTCAATGAACAATTCTAGCCATTTTTTGGCATATCAGACTCCCTCTCTTAGGTCTCATCTTAAACATTCCCATGTTGCTTCTTCACTTGAACCAATTTCACTGTACTACCTCAACGATATTTCTTAGTATGATCCAAAATCCGTATCGGATACTCCTCAAAGGATGAATCATCACAAAGCTCGATGTATGATATGTCTATCACATGGGAAAGGTATGCATGATGGTGAGGTAGCTATAACATGTGGAACACATCATGCATGGAAATGTAGCACTATGGAAGGGATAAACATTACACCACCGGACCAACCCTTTCAACTATCCCAAATATCCTGGTAAACCTGGGCACTGGCATTCCTCATTTCATGACATGGAATTCTCCCAACCTAGGTGACTCCCAAAGGAAAACATGATGACCAACATAGAATTCCATAGGCCTTCTTAGATGGTAAGCAAACGATTTCTATATAGTATTTATGGTCACCAACCACTGTCTGATCTACTAAACCTGCTCTGATGTCTTCTGCAAAAGACTTGGCCCAATAAATGCTAACTCACCAACCTCCATCCAACACAAAGGTGAATGGAATGACCTTCCTTTAAAATCCTCAAAAATTTCCATTTGGATCGATGCGTGGAAGATATTATTATGTGAAAAATACTCGAGTGACCAATGTTGCTCCCATAAACCACCATAATCCAAATCAGAATTTGGTAACATATCCTCCAAAACCTAAATAGTCTACTCAGATTGATCATCTTCCTATGGTGGATAGGTTGTTCTTAAAAGAACCCAAAATCCCATATCCTTTTAAAGACCCTACCACAAACATAATGTTAAATTAGGATCTTTGTATGAAATTACACTCCTTAAAACACTATGAAACTAAACCACCTTGTACATGTAATGACTACCCATATCATCAATTTTTTAGGTTTCCCTGAAGGTAAGAAGTGGGATACCTTAGTTAGTCAATCCACTAAAACCAAAACAACGTCATTCTCATTAGTACTCCTTGGATATCCAAAAAATTACTATATCTTCATCCTATTTCAACTCAGGAATGAGAAAATGATGAAAAATACCATTTGTCCTAGGATTCTTTTATTTCACCTACTAAAAAGTGAAGCATCTAGCCACGAATATTTCCACCTCCTTCTCCATTTATAACCACCATTATTGTCTATAGAGATCACAATACATCTCATTTAAAGCAGGATACATGGCCCATCTAGAAGCTTGAAACTCCCTCATTAGTTCCTCACATAATCCCCTAGGAACCCATACTCGATCACATAAAATAAGATAATTCACATCATCAATTGAACATCATGATGGTGTTTACCCAACATATAGTTTGTATCTTAGAACTGATCCCTCTAGATCAGACAACTTCTCTGTCTTAATCTAGTCCAAAAGCATGGATATACCATATATCGATGTTAGGGATACCCATCCCTAAGATTACCGAACATCTGGATGCTTGTATACAAGAAGGTACATTATCTTCCAAATGTCACAACACTCCCATACATCCAATGTATACCTCTTATGGATCAAAGCATCATATACAACTTTTCTGATTCTTATTTTATAATCCAATTCAATGTTGAATGAGTATAGATACTCGAACAACCTCATATATCGAAGGTTTAGGTCTCGATGAGAAAATGTGTACCATAGGCACGTATGGTCTGTTTATACCACAAACCTCTCACCCATGAGATAGTGTCTCCAACGTCTTAGGGAATGTTTCCGATGATTTTGTTGGTTCATGCGCATCCATCTATTTGAGGAGGATGAGGACACACTGACTGTTGCCCCACATTTCCACATTCTAAATGCAGGTGACATTCATCCCTTATTTAAGGATGTTTTCTCCTTGATTGAAATAGAATGATAGGATGTCAGTTCTTACTTTAGTTCATTATTCCACGGAGATCGTCACCTAGTCCAGGTCTCCCTTATAGACTTAAGACGTTGTTCGTGAAACTCATCCCAATGCCATATCTTCATGGACACCGCTTAATTACACTTCTTCTATCGGGATATTCCAATGGGTCCGTCCATAACAGAAACCTTTGGTTGGGGGAGTAGTCATGTTGGATGTCACTGTCATGTCTGTATGCTGGAACACTATCGTGTATGAGTTTTTTCCCATATTATAGGGATTCTCGACGGTGTGGAAGCCTGAGTCGTCCCATGTCGAATACGGGAAATTATATGCCATAGAAATGTCTCTAAGGTTTTCCTCAACTTCCCATGTTTAAAATAGGGTATGTCATGAGATTAACATCTAGCCGAGACAGATCAGACTGATCAGAACCCTAACTGGAGTGGATCAGATGGGTAAAACCCCTGGAGGGAACACTGATGCAAGGAGGTGAATTGACATGATCTCACTGGAATGTGGGGGCTTGAGTAAGAATCAATATGGAAAATAGATTGTTAAGTGAAGTGGATAGAGATTGAGATGGAACCGACATGAAGACTATAGTGAGGTTAGGATTGTGTCTCGAAGGGACTTCCTATGTATCCCGGTGTAGGGAATCAATGTCTGCATACTTAAATGAGGTGATGGGACACCTAAGTAGGGGAACCGTATTAAGAGGACCTGGAGGAAGTGGAACCTCCAGGTTGGGGAATGAAATTGGGGTGCGTGTGGAGGATAGAGACCTGACAACATGCTGGGGCTTACACGTGACTAGTGGCCCGAGATTTGGTTTGATGCCAAAGGGGTAGACCAGAAATGTGTATCCCAATTGAGGGGACTACAACAGCTTATCTTTGGATGGGGTCATAGTGGAAAACCACTAGAGGGGGTCACAACAGCTTACCACTGGATGGGGATCACAACAGCTTACTGCTGAATGGGGTCACAACTGCTTACCGTTGGATGGGGTCACAACGGCTTACTGTTGGATGGGGTCACAATGGATTACTGCTAGATGGGGTCACAACGGCTTACCACCGGATGGGGATCGCAACGGATTAATGCTGGTTGGGGTTGGAACTCAGAGAGGCTTCTTACGTACCTTTCCTAGGCATCAAATATCTTAGCCCACATAGTTTGAACTGGTACAGTTTAACATCTTTCTTGACAAAAGGGTCATATAGTTTAACGTCATGAAGGATGAGGGTGAACTAACGTGAAATGGTTGGGACCAATGTGTGTTAGTCTTGAACCTCAGGGAGGCTTTCTACGTACCTTGCCTTGGTAAGGATCAAACTCCATGTATTTCAGGAGGGTTTTATGAGCTAACATGAATATGGTCGGGACCAATGGATGGTGGGATTGAACCTCAGGGAGACTTCCTACGTACCTTGCCTTGTTAAGGATCAAAGCTCACGTAGTTCGGAATGTGTTGAAGCTTACATGATAAATCATCCTAAAGTGGATTTCATGGTCAATTCTTACTCTAAGCCCACGTGAGTCAAGATCAGTGTGAGAAACAAGAGAAAGCAATAACCTGATTATCACATCGTCAAAGGAGCATCTGTGGGAAGTGGAGTGGGGCTGACACGTAGTTATCGGCCCAAAATGGAAAGAGTGGCTTACGCATGATCCGCATCCCAAAGAGAAAATTGGGATTGGGACTTACTCCAGGATGGAGGCCCGGTCATGACAAAGCCCAAAGGGAGAGGGATTTGGCATGGATGCGAGGAGGGCTTTGGTTCCCATCCCCCCTCTATTATCTTTGGGACCAAAGAAGAAAGGAGGAGCAGGTATTCTGCCGCACAGAAGAAATTCTAGGGGCTTACACTAAGATGGTTTTCCCTTTCCTCATGGACATATGCCACTCCAGCAAATAGGATGCCATTCCATGTGAGGAAGGTCTCACTCCCATGGGGACCAGTGGGTATAGAGAATGTCAGAGATGGGGCACCCCACGGATGATGCCTGGGGAGGGGTCACAGTTTAACATCATGTTCTGAGGACAATGGTGTTTGGTAGTTTAGCATCCTGCAGCTCGGACGAGGTGGGTTCTCTATAAACCCTTAGGACTTACATAACTGATACCCACCCACCCTTGGGGAGGAGAAGGAATCATCAAAACTGTGGTGAGAGGGTGTTATGGAGTGATCCATTGAGGGGTCAATGTTAGCATGGCTATGAGAAGAAGCAATATCCATTAGTGTGCCTATGCAAAGAAGCATGAGGCGAAGAAATGAAATAGGAAGCACCACCCAAGGGCCTTTAAAGTTACTGTGTATAATCATAGAGGGTTTTATGAGAGAAATATGTGTATCATAGATGTTTTGGGACTAATAAGTGCCTGAAGATGATTTCTAGAAGAGGGACATTGAACACGTGTGAAAGAGCAAGAACAAAGAGGTAGACTTGCGTGAAAATAGAGCAGTTGCATGAAAAAGGTCGTGGTGAGCGGACCAAGAGGTTTGAATGCAATAAGATAGGGTTTCATGAAATTGGCGTCCAATTGGAACAACTATGCGGAAAAGGCTGGGTGTGCGCACAATTGAAAATGTTTGCATCCAAAGGGTGGTCGAGGATTTGCACGCAAGTTGAAGGGTTTGTGCGTAAGAACGGGTCGAGGTGTTGGGCACAAGTCGAAGGCATTGCGCACAAGGACTGTCTGAGGTTTTTCATACAAGGGGAAGGGATTGTGAACAAGGGATCTAACATTTAGGGCCTTGGGTGAGGGTCAAGCCAGATGGGTCCCGCGCGAAGGCAGACCCCTGGGAGACCTGTTACGGAAAATTCCGTACTTATAAGCCATATTTTTTTAACCAGAGAGGTGAATTTCGCGTAGAGGGGATGGTTTAGATTCTTCATTCATCAGAAGTCAAAGGGACCCCCTTCTATTTATAGGCACGCGGGGTCACCGGGTCCACACAGAATTTGATCGGTGTGGAAAAATCCATCCTCAGTGTCAGCAGCACGAAAGGTTCTACACCTAGTGTTGGCGGCGCACAATATTCTGTGACCGGTGTTGGTGTCATGCATGATTCTGCACATAATGTTGTTTACACGCAAGTTTCTGCACTCGCTGTCAGCTCTGCACAAGTTTCTGTGCTCATGTGAAAAGCTACTACAGAACTCGCGGTTGTTTTCATGTGATAGAGTTTTTTTTTTGCAAATCTTTTGGTTTTTTCGTTCGGCACTTCTGTTCCTCCAAGAATTGATCGTCGAGTCAAAATATGTCTTTTTTTTATCCAAAAATTCCCCGGTTAGGCCTTAAGAACATTTTGTAATCTACAAATTCCCTCCACAGAATCAAATCTGTGTGGGGTCACAAAGGTCTAATTATGAGGAACGCCGAGATATCGAATCCCTTGAGGTTTGTGTGTGCAAAACACTTAAGTTGTGCGTAAAACTGCGATGGTTCACATAAACCACTTTTCACACGTGAGGAGACCTTCCTTCGTGCCTTTCAAAAACCACTTTGGTCCCCTAGACCATACATATTTTCTCACGTGATAAATTCTTGAGCTCCCATGTGAGAAAAATCTCCCTTGCTTTCCGCATAATCTGACTTCGGTTGCGCATAATTCCCTGAGATTGGTCATGATTTTACACACAAAATCGATTTTCTTCACACCGCTACATCATTTCTCACAATGGTTTCTGATTTTTCATGCATCATGCTAGTCTTTTCACATGAGGTCCTTCAGTCCTTACAGAAAGAAGATGGCTGCTAATCAGGCTGACGCTGAGAGAGAAGCTGAATATGCTGCTCGAAGGGCCGAGATGGTTGCGAACCCTGAGGTTTATGGTGCTTGGAAGGTAGTATCCAACAACCAAACTCTCTTCGACATGTTGACCCCATCCTAGAAAGAGTATGTGTTATCTAAAAACCAAACGATATGGGACTTTGGTATTTTAGAGGAGGTACCCATTCAGGGATTCGAAGTTGATACATTGTGGTCATGGGTGACCCGCGAGGATGATCTTCCCCAATATAACATCACTAACAATGACCATCCTACTATAGAAACTAGGAACAAGGATGTTTATTTTATGAACCCCAGGACCAGGACCATCTTGGGAAATGAACCGGTTGCTGAGGAGTCTCCAGATCATTATAAAAGTACCTTCCGACAGAGTATCATTGGTGAAAATAAAGGTTGGGTGCAGGACTAGGACTTAAGGTTTGGAGGCAATTTCAGAAGTTAGTGGGCTTGGGAATATTGGGTATAAAAAACGTGTGATCAGTTTGGGTTGGAACTGTGGCACATTGAGCAGTTTGAGGCAGTGTGGACATCACAGTTCTATTTCTATCACCAACATGAACTTGGGCCAGAGTTGTTCACCCAGTGGTCCCCCAATACTAACACATTCCATCTCCACCATGAGGAGGTTGGTATCGCCCTTTGGGACATTCATTGCATCAGGGGAATCCCCTTCTATGGGCTTTAGTATGAAGAATTTCTTCCGATAGGGAATATCTAGGGAGACAGATCACAGACTCTCATCCTGACATGGCATCTATTAGAGCTGGCCAACGAGAGTCTATTGTTCCAATAATTTCTGAAGGACATTGCCTACTAAAAGTGGTTCATGCTGAATCTCTAGAAAGACTCGAATGTCAAGATTTTAGGGTGAGGAAGATAGTGTCTGACTTTAGAATAGAGAAACAAGAGGAAATCATACTAGAGGATCCTGAAGGCAAGGGATTATCAATCCTGTAGTTTTAGTTTGAATGAAATCCAAGACCTGAGCGTCTGGCATACCGAATTTCATGCAACCTTCCTGATCAGGTGTAACACCCCGAGATTTTATGAAAAATATTCTTTTTAATTTCATTAATGTCTTGTGTTGTACGCTACACCAATGGGAGCTTTCACAACATGCATCATTGACTTTCCTTGATTTGCGCGCAATCACGACCTTCCTCGACAGCGTGTGTAGTACGCAATATCGAGTTTCACTAAACAATGATATGCTATTAAAATATTATTAAAACTAGCCGTTATGAAAAGTAATAACCACTTTTTGAAATTTTGTAAATTTTATTTTTCAAAATGGATTTCATTTTTGGATTCGGAATATTGAAATTAGCTTAGGGTGAAATTTTGGTACTTTTCGGATAACTATCATTTTCTGATGAATAGTGAAAATTAGTAAATTTAAATTAAAAACAACCTTTTTAATCGAAATAATTAATAGTGATAAATTATTAATTTGAGTGGTTTTAAAGTATATTTAGAATATATTTTTACAATTTAATACAATGTTGTCCATTGGATGTAATTTCACATTTAAACCAGACATAAACAAGTGTCAATCTTTTGATAGTTATTATCTCTTAAGAACACGCTATTTGTTTTGAGGACGGGAATTAATTTTTAAATTAATTAATACAACTGATATGTTTTTAATTTGGTAAAATAGACATCATTTTTGAATTCATAATATCAAATATAGCTTAGGCCTAATTTTTGGTATTTTTCTGGAAACTTTCATTTTTTGATGAATAGTGAAACCACTAAGTGGTAGTTAAAAAAATGAATTTTTCATAAAACATAAATTTACCACTTCTATGAGTGGAATTTCAAAAATCCGAGAGACACGGTTGATGTCAGTAAATAAAATGTGGTTCAATAATATGAAAATAATTTTTGGTGAATAGTAACTTTTTACTTTTTTTACCACGGTTAAAAGTAAATAGGGTAATTAAGGGTAAAAATGATATTATTATTACCGTAACACATGTCCTAATTCTATTGGATAAGTTTAATTCTACCAAAAACAACCTTAGGAATAAAATATGACCATTTAGGCCCACTTGGATTAGATTTGGACATTTATTATTAATTTATTTAAAGAAGGGTTAAAATAGTTAAAATCAATGTTTAATAAGTAATTAATTTTTTATATAGGGTTATAAATAAGATAAATTAGACTATAAACATTCATTAGAAATATAAAAAGATTTCCTACATAATGATATTTTATTTGAAATTTTTAGACATTAAATAATTTAATTTATTTATGACACAAAGATGATGTAGTAATTATCTTATGAATGAAATATTGACATAATTGATGTTATAAATACCCAAATAAATGTAATTTGAGACTTTTTATGAATTCAAATAATTTTCTAGGTTAATATTACATGTTATTATTTCTTTAATTAACATTTTTCAAACTAATCATTCTTTTATGAGTTTCAAAAGAATCAATTACTAAATAGTGTCAAAATTGACATAAAATAGTTTTTAAAACAAATATTATATTATTAATTGTTATTTTATTCCTAAAATTCTATGGTTCGGCCAAATACTTATATAAGGTTATATATATTAATAATAAACAACATGGGGTTCTTTTGGCTTCTTATAGTAAGTTTATTAACCTTATAGTATAAGAACACAAGAAGACACGGTAAAAGTAAAATTATTTTACTTAATGTTAAATCTAAATGATAAGGTTAAAATAGGAACCTAAACTTGTCTAAATTTTATTTTATGAGAGTATTTCGACCCATCCCCACCATATCTTCGAAATATATTAATTGGGAGATATTTAAAACCGAATTTGACTTTATAATAAAATAACAGTTTTAGTTATTCCAAAGGTGCCCCTCTCCTCCCTTATAAAAGGGCACCTCCTCCCTCTCTTCCTCACACCACATTGAGCCTTAAAGCTCGGCCAAACCCTACCATATTCTCTTCTCCACTTCCCTAGAAAAATCCTAGAGGTCCTGGTCTTCTTCAAAGACCAAATTTAGTTCCCTAATAGGAGGACTCAAAGAGGCGTTTCAAAGAAGAGGTAATGTCCGTTACCAATTCTTTCAACTTTATTTCTTCTTCCACTTCTTATTATTAGGTTGTTTCATTATGAGGTAATAACATCTGTATCCCAAATATACTGATATTTTATTATAAATATGAAACAACCCTATTTCACCTCTTATCCATCCTACGGAAAACGAAATCATCGCGCGTGCGTACGTACGGAATACCGTCTCCACGCCGTGGTGTAATCTATTTGCCACCACCACCTTACTTGGAAGGGTATAATGGTGTGCATAATAACTATATATGATTATTGTAAAGTGATATTGATTCTGAAATAGTATACATACAATCCAATACAATTCCACAATCATGAAAACGATATCATCGCTCGTGCGTACGTATGGACTACCGTCTCCACGACGCGATGAGATTCATTCTCCACGTTATCCATTCATGAATGATTATAAAGTATATATAATAAGTAATCATGAAATATATGAAAAAATAATGATACTAGATTTATGTGTATATATATGTATGTCATCTACTTAATTCCATTCAACTCAATAAGGAAACCAAAACAGCGTTCATGCATACGTACGGCCTACCGTCTCCATGAACGGTGTATTTCTTTCCAATTAATGATCTATTATATATATATGTATATTCTGAATATATATTATATATAAATCATGTTTTATATTCTTTAATTAAGTAATCATGAGCTATGTAATCATATGAATAATTACAAGTCAAAACACGGACGACAAATTAAACGATTTTACCCAAAACGCTCTTTAACATGGAATTTACAAAAGAACGGGTAAAATAAAGTCATAAGTGAACCATATATGATATCATAACAATGAGTATGATTCTGGAATAAGTCAATGACATTATTTAAATCATTATACAGGTGGTTCGGATACGTACGAAGCATATTGGACTTAAGGTAAGGGATAATTATTCCAATCTCATTCTTATCTGAGATTGTTTATTCATAAGTATTTACTGGGGGTTATGTTTTTTATCCATGTCCATATGTTCTCAAAATGTTTTCATAAAATTTTTACATTAATTCCATTTATGTTTAAAGACATTTTTACCCTTTTCTACTTTTACCACATCGTATGGAAGGAATCTTTCTTTTGGTTACCATACGAGGTACTTTTTGACTTTTCCGACAAAAGTACGAGAAAAATGTTATTTTTAACTTATACAGTGTGAACGGATTTTTACAGTTTTATAAAGCCTTATTTTCATGAAGCTTACTCCAAAATATTTCATGAATATTTTCAACAAAATCTCTTTCTTTTAAAATTTCATGATGTTTTGTTAAAAGAAATTGATTTTGAAGAAGAAAGGATATTTTCCTCAAGAATTCTTTTCAAGTGTTTTATCAAACCCATTTTTTCATCTAAGATGACATTATTTAATATCTGTATGTTTCAAGTAAAATGTATCTATGATTTACATGGTTTTACATTTCTTATTATGAAATTATATCCATTTCTTTTATATGGATTATGTGCTGATGGGATGATGTTTATGAAACCCATTTTATTCATTGGGTTATTATGAATGATGTATGTTTATTTTGTGGCACAAGTAAGAATGATTTCATTATGAGATGGGTGGGACCTATATCTCCCTCCAATTCATTGGGTAATGATTTATATCTCATGAGATAGACATGGCTGGAACGGTAACTTAATCCGGTTCAGTGTTACAGGACTGAAACGAGGAGTGAACTTGATTCAGAAAGGGACTTTGTCCACTAAGATGGTCTTGGAAGCAATGCCTTGGCTACTATGGAAATCATTACATGTTCTTAATGGATTCCACAATTACATGTTTTATTCCCATGATATTTTATCATGGTTTATGTTCCAATATGATCTATGCCTTATGTACTTCCATGTTTTATGTCGTTGCTCAAGATTTTGATGTTTAAACATTGTGTTCATGTTTTTAAGTTCAAATGTATATGGTATGTTTTATTTTATCCATGATTACCCTTACTGAGCATTTGAGCTCACCCTTTTTATGTTTTCATTTCCCCAGGATATAAAGAAAGGTTTTAGGTAAGAAAAAAAAGGGAAGATCTTTATGGGAGATGTTGGAGATCTTTCACCACGATTAGAAGATTACGTTCCAAGTTTCCAAAGACATTAAACTATTACGGTCCTTGTGTGTATGTTTTTGTTATGTATTAAGTATTCCACTAAAGTAATGTAATGTCAATGTACATCAAGCTTCGGGTCTCTACAGTTGGTATTAGAGGAAAAGTTTAGTCAACCATTGGAAACTAGGATGCGAAAACATTAGTGAGGTCCCTAGAGATATTTCAAAGGTATGTCTAGGGATGTCCCTAAGGATAAGTATACGTATAGGATATAGTCCTAGAACTTTGGTAACAATATTAGATTAAACCGAAGATATTAGATATTGAAGTTACTCCCCCTTTATTTTGATTTTTGCCTCTCACACTATTCTTTTTGGGTTTTAGAAAATGGTTGGAAACAAGATGATTCACGATAATGGAGGATATGATGGACAATGGAATGATATTCTTCATTAGAAACCAAATGAAATGGGATTTGGAAGTCTAAACATCATTATTATGCTGAATCCACAATCTCATAATATGATCAATAAAGTAAAATTTGGTAAGTTTCCTGACTCGGATAATAAGAGAAAGATGGATTTTCATGATGATCATAGAGGAAAGAAAGTTCAATTTCCCCTATGTAAATCATGTGGGAAGAGGCATCAAGGAGAATGTTTCAAAGGAACTGGAAGATTCTTTGGGTGTGGAAAAGAAGGACATAAAGCCAGTAAGTGCAAAGGAAAAGGTTCAGTTAACACCAGGGATGAGTATAATGGTATTGCTACGACATCAAAAATGGTTAAATGTTTTAAATGTGGAATGTACGGGCATTATGCAAACCAATGCCCTAAGGGAAAGTCTCATGAAGAGAATCAGTATGGTCGTATGGGTATTATTTATGTTGATGATGATGAAGAGACTACAAATGATATGTGAGATGAAAGAATTGTTGAAGCTCGGTCAATGGTTTAAGAATGTAGTGGAATGATTACATGTTTATCATGTGTAATGTTGTATAAGTAATCTCATGGTACTATGGAATAAAGCGACATCTAAGGATTGTTACACTGTTGTATTTCCTTGAGTTTTGAAAGTGTATGATTAATGGTACCAGTATCCATGAAAAGTTATTCATATATTTTTGGAATGTAGATGATATGGACACAATGAAGGGATAAGGAGAAAATTAAATTTTTGATATTATTCATGAGCTCATGACTGATATAAGGAGAAGGTTATATCATGGTTTGAGAATATAGAATTTTTGGGTTTTGGTATGTGGAAAGAGTTTACTTTTGACAGAATTCATGCTTTCACTAAAGTTTAATGGGTATTCATTTTTCAAGAGAATACATGATTAAGGTATTCAGATGATTGGAATGTGTCCAACAAGATATATAGCGGATAAATGATGGTATTCACAAGCTTGGTTGATGACATTTCAAGTAATCGTTTTCTTTATACTATGAGCTTGGACCGAAGTATTTTAGATAAGCCTAAAGATTGGAATGAATTACGTTAGACATAAGTTAGTATTGTTTAAGGATAGAAATTTTTTTGATATTATTTATGGGATGTTATAGTAATGTAGTTTTAGAAAAAGGAAAACCTGTAGGACGGGCAAAAACCCATCATGTCGGACAAGGCTGTGGGAATTGAACCCACAACCGAAGTGCGACTGGCCTTTATCGCCTACCACTGGCCTACAGGAAGTCCCTTTTTAGTAGAAACTAGTTTTATTATATTAAGCAGTATGATATATGATGTATAAGTCCATTTTAGGAACCATATATGATTAATCTCACTATAGATGGAGTTATGTATTTTTGATAACTTTTATAACCTTTTGTTTGAGATAGATGGAATGACCCATCATTCTATCACATGATCTTCTAACACATCATGAATAAAAAATTCAACTTCATTTCATTAAGAGATGAAGTGTAAATTGGTCAATTAACGAACAACAGTGAGATTGTACCAAAATAATGTAAGTATTTCTTTTAATTAATCAACTTTAGGGAAATGATCTTGAAAACCAAAAATTTTGTCCTAGTGCCCTTATATCCGATGAATCAGATGGTACCTTAGATCATCACAAATCTATGGATTTGTGATTTCTGGCTTTTCCATATCCATGTTCTCTACCACTCTCCATCAGAACATGATGGATAAATTTCTCTTCCATATCCATACTTTCACCTATGTGGAAACCCAGTGATTAGTTTATTTGGGTAACCGTTACGTTTCATACTTTTGTTTTTTAAAGATTGGTTTTGGTATTCCTTTTTACGATGTGGGTTTATATTAAAAAAACTTTCGAGTAGTAAACCATTTATAACCCCGATGAATTTCGAGGGAGAAATTCATTTTAAGGGGGGTAGAATGTAACACCCTGAGATTTTAAGAAAAATATTCATTTTAATTTCATTAATGTCTTGTTTTGTACGCTACACGAAAGGGAGCTTTCACAACACGCATCATTGACTTTCCTTGAATTGCGCGTAATCGCGGCCTTCCTCGATAGCATGTGTAGTACGCAATACCGAGTTTCACTAAACAACGATATGCTATTAAAATATTAATAAAACTAGACGTTATGAATAGTAATAACCACTTTTTGAAATTTTGTAAATCTCATTTTTCAAAATGGACTTCATTTTTGGATTCGGAATATCGAAATTAGCTTAGGGTGAAATTTTGGTACTTTTCGGATAACTTTCATTTTCTGATGAATAGTGAAAATTACTAAATTTTAATTAATGGCAACCTTTTTAAAAGAAATAATTAATAGTGATAAATTATTAATTTGAGTGGTTTTAAAGTATATTTAGAATATATTTTTACAATTTAATACAATGTTGTCCATTGGATGTAATTTCACATTTAAACTAGACACAAACAAGTGTCAATCTTTTGATAGTTATTATCTCTTAAGAACACGCTATTTGTTTTGACGACGGGAATTAATTTTTAAATTAATTAATGCAACTGATATGTTTTGAATTTGGTAAAATAGACATCATTTTTGAATTCATAATATCAAATATATCTTAGGCCTAATTTTTGGTATTTTTCTGGAAACTATCATTTTTTGATTAATAGTGAAACCACTAAGTGGTAGTTAAAAAAAATGAATTTTTCATAAAACTTAATTTTACCGCTTCTATGAGTGGAATTTCAAAAATTCGAGAGACCCAGTTGATGTCAGTAAGTAAAATTTGGTTCAATGAGATGAAAATATTTTTTTGGTAAATAGTAACTTTTTACTTTTTTTTACCACGGTTAAAAGTAAATAAGGAAATTAAGGGTAAAAATGATATTATTATTACCCTAACACATGTCCTAATTCTATTGGATAAGTTTAATTCGACAAAAAACAACCTGAGGAATAAAATATGACCATTTAGGCCCACTTGGATTAGATTAGGACATTTATTATTAATTTATTTAAAGAAGGGTTGAAATAGTTAAAATCAAAGTTTAATAAGTAAATCATTTTTAATATAGGGTTATACATAAGATGAATTCTACTATAAATATTCATTAGAAAGATAAAACTATTTCATACATAATGTTATTTTATTTGTAATTTTAGAGTTTAAATAAGTTAATTTATTTATGACACAAAATGATGTAGTAATTATCTTATTAAACAAATATTGACATAATTGATGTTATAAATACCCAAATAAATGTAATTTGAGACTTTTTATGAATTATACTAATTTTCTAGGTTAATATGACATGTTATTATTGATTTAATTAACTTTTTTTGAACTAATCCTTCTGTTATGAGTTTCACAAAAATTAATTACTAAATAGTGTCAAAATTAACATAAAATAGTTTTTGAAACAAATATTATATTATTAATTGTTATTTTAATCCTAAAAATATAAGGTTCAGCCAAATGACTTAGATAAGGTTATATATATTAATAATAAACAACTTGGGGTTCGTTTGGCTGCTTATAGTAAGTTTATTAACATTATAGTATAAGAACACAAGAAGACACGGTAAAAGTAAAATTATTTTACTTAATGTTAAATCTAAATGATAAGGTTAAAATAGGAACCTAAAATTGTCTAAATTCTATTGGATGCACGGATATCAACCCATACCCACCTTATATTCGAAATAAACCAATTTGGAGCTATTTAAAACCGCATTTTACTTTATAAAAACATAATAGTTTTAGTTATTCCAAAGGTGCCCCTCTCCTCCCTTATAAAAGGGCACCTCCTCCCTCTCTTCCTCACACCACTTTGAGCTTTCAACATCGGCCACACCCTGCCATATTCTCTTCTCCACTTCCCTAGAAACATCCTAGAGGTCCTGGCCTTCTTCAAAGCCCAATTTTAGTTCCCTAAGAGGAGGACTCAAAGAGGCGCTTCAAAAAAGAGGTAATGTCCGTTACCAATTCTTTCAACTTTATTTCTTCTTCCACTTCTTCTTCTTAGATTGTTTCATTATGAGGTAATAACATCAGTATCCCTCATATATTGATATGTTATTATAAATATGAAACAACCATATTTCACCTCTTATCCATCCTACGAAAAACGAAATCACCGCGCGTGCGTACATACGGAATACCGTCTCCACGCCGTGGTGTAATCTATTTTCCACCACCACCTTACTTGGATGGGTATAATGGTGTAAATAATAACTATATATGATTATTGTAAATTGATATTGATTCTGAAATAGTATACATACACTCCAATACAATTCCACGATCATGAGAACGATATCATCGCTCGTGCGTACGTATGGACTACTGTCTCCACGATGCGATGAGATTTATTCTCCACGTTAACCATTCATGAATTATTATAAAGTATATATGATAAGTAATAATGAAATATATGACATAATAATGATATTGGATTTATGTTTATATATATGTATGTCATCTACTTAATTCCATTCAACTCAATAAGGAAATGAAAACAGTGTTCATGCGTATGTACGGCCTACCGTTCCATGAATGGTGTATTTCTTTCCATTTAATGATCTATTATATATATGTATATTCTGAATATATATTATATATAAATCGTGTTTTATATTCTGTAATTAAGTATTCATGATCTAAGTAATCATATGAATAATTTCAAGTCAAAACACAGACGACAAATGAAACGATTTTACCCAAAACACTCTTTAACATGGAATTTACAAAAGAACGGGTAAAATAAAGTCATAAGTGAACCATATATGATATCATAACAATGAGTATGATTCTGGAATAAGTAAATGAAATTTTTTAAATCATTATACAGGAGGTTCGGATACGTACGAAGCATATTGGACCTATGGTAAGGGATAATTATTCCTATCTCATTCTAATCTGAGATTGTTTATTCGTAAGTATTTACTGGGGGTTATGTTTATTATCCATGTCCATATGTTTTCAAAATGTTTTCATAAAATTTTTACTTTACTTCCATGTATGTTTAAAGACATTTTTACCCTTTTCTACTTTTACCACATTTTATGGAAGGAATTTTTCTTTTATTTACCATACGAGGTACTTTTTGACTTTTCCGAGAAAAGTACGAGAAAAATGGTATTTTTAACTTATACGGCGTGAACGGATTTTTATGGTTTTATAAAGCCTTATTTTCATGAAGCTTCCTCCAAAAGATTTCATGAATATTTTAAACAAAATCTATTTCTTTTAAAATTTCATGAAGTTTTGTGAAAAGAAATTGATTTTGAAGAAGAAAGGATATTTTCCTCAAGATTTCATTTCAAGTGTTTTATCAAAACCATTTTTCCATCTAATATGACATTATTTAATATATGTATGTTTCAAGTATAATGTCTCTATTATTTACATGGTGTCACTTTTCTTATTATGAAATTATATCCATTTCTTTTATATGGATTATGTGCTGATGGGATGATGTTTATGAAACCCATTTTATTCATTGGGTTATTATGAATGATGTATGTTTATTTTGTTGCACAAGTAAGAATGATTTCATTATGAGATGGGTGGGACCTATATCTCCCTCCAATTCATTGGGTAAATAATTATATCTCATGAGATAGACATGGCTAGAACGGTAAGTTAATCTGGTTCAGTGTTACAGGACTGAAACGAGGAGTGAACTCGATTCAGAAAGGGACTTTCTCCACTAAGTTGGTCTTGGCAGCAATGCCTTGGCTACTATGGAAATAATTACATGTGCTTAATGGATTCCACAATTACATATGTTATTCCCATGCTATTTTATCATGGTTTATGTTCCAATATGATCTATGCCTTATGTACTTCCATGTTTGATGTCGTTGCTCAATATTTTGATGTTTAAACATTGTGTTCATGTTTTTAAGTTCAAATGTATATGGTATGTTTTATTTTATGGGCTTACCCTTACTGAGCATTTGAGCTCACCCTTTTTATGCTTTCTTTTACCCAGGATATAAAGAAAGGTTTTAGGTAAGAAAAAAAAGGGGAAGGTATTTATGGGAGATGTTGAAGATCTTTCACCATGATTAGAAGATTACGTTCCAAGTTTCCAAAGACACTAAACTATTACGGTCCTTGTGTGTCTGTTTTTGTTATGTATTAAGTATTCCGCTAATGTAATGTAATGTCCATGTACGTCAAGCTTCAAGTCTCTACATCAGGTGACTCCTACCAGTCAGGGACACAAGGATGAGAGTTCTTCCAACAACATTGGTGATTAATTTTATTTTGGCCTCTAATTAAAGGTTTAACTTGGGGAGTCCATGTGTTGGCCTGTTTGTATGCCATCCTTGGGTGTATTTCAAGAGGGGGTTCACCAAGGAGGATATGCGGCCCTTTCCAAATCCTTTATGTCTGGATCACGACTCACTATGGTGGATACACCTTTCCAAATTCCATTATTTTCCCAGGTAAATGTTTGTGGCCCTCCTTGTTGAAAATTGTTGTGGTCATGTCGTTTATGCTAAAGGAAGAGGGGATAAATATCATGATCGGAAATCACACCAATTTTACGTTTATCCCATTCCCTAAACTGACTAGACAGATGATAGACAACATTCAAGGATCACTAGAGGAAAGGGAATACTTCTAAAGAATCAGTGGTGGGGTGTTTGTGGCTCGGGTCGACGGGAATATTTTTTGCAAGTCTTATGTGCCGCCCATATTTTCCAGGAAGATTGGATGCTTCCAGAAGATACCGAATAAATTGTATACATATTTCTGAGAGGAGAGGCATCCCTATGTTCTTCACCAAATGTGGCTGATGTTCAAAACATATGGATCTAGAAAATTCTTTACCTTTCCCCCCACCAAAGTTGATGTTGTCCTTTCGATAAAATACGGTGAAGATTGGGTTGTCACATACCCTGAAGGGCTTCTGCAGAAGTGAGTCCAATAGCTCAAGGTGTCCAGTGTAGAACCTGGCCAGCGAGAGAGAAGATAAGGAGTCTTCAGGGTGGAATGGTTGGGAGCAAGTCAAGAAACATGGCGAGGGCACACTCGGACTACTATAGTGGGAATTCCACATGGTGTGGTTGTTACCTCATTGTCTGGGGGAGAGGGGCTTGTGAAAAACCACATGGAGTAGTGAGGGAGCTTCCTAGGAAGAAAATAAGTTACATGATTTAACCTTCCGATGATACAATCTTCCATGCACTGTGGTCATCCTGTTTGACCCTACTACTGTGGATGGGCACAGAAGTCCTCTGGAAAAAGATAATATGAGATGGAATCTAGATGCTAGAGGTTGGACTTGTTCAGATTGATGACAAGGTGAACTTCTATTGTTGAAATGCATATTTGACTGCCATGGACGTGTATTCATGCCAGTGGGGATGGTGTGGTGAACCACCTCTCCTGGTGAAGGTAATGTTCCACCAAGAGCATGATCCAGAAAAAATGTCATATGAGGGTGACGACAGCGACGAGGATCTATAAGACAGTTATTCGAAAGAGGTGGAGGGAGAATGAGGGGGCTAAGGATAAGGAGAGGAAGTAGTGGAAGAAGAATAGGAACTTGGAGGTGGAGGGTCTTAAGGTACGGGCTTCCAAGGGAGTCTTCGGTAGAGTGGTGAGATTTTTGGATTTGATATAGACATAACTAAGATACTCTAGGTATGCCTCAATAATTTCCATCCTTTCCTTTTTTTTCATCACTCGTAATCTTCAATTGGATTATTTTTATCCTTCTCAAGAACATATTGGCATCAACCAATAAGCTTGATCTGAAGGGGGAGGATGCGCCTATAGAACAAGTTGGGGAGCCGACACCCATTATTGAGCTGACAAGTGTTGAAGGATATCCAACAGTGACAGCTCCTGTGGCAACAGAAACACAAGAGGCCGATGTGTTGAGCTCTCATAGGTTTTATCACTTAGATGCCTATATTTTCCATTAGAGAGACCAAAAGATCAGGGTGTTCATTTTTTGTGCAGTAATCACGTCATTGGAGTCTTGACAGGACGTTGAATCCAAACCATCCACAAATGATTCGATGGATAACGTGACATCCCACTCGGACACACTTCTCAAATCGAGCCAACCCGAGAACTTGGTGAGAAAAGGGCTGTGGAAACTAGCGATGTTAGGGCCGGGGCAGGGCCTGATGTTGGTGAAGAAGAAGCTGCTAAGACTTAGGTGAGATAAGATAGTCTCCCACACGTTGAAGAGCATAACCCCTTAGGAGGATTACCATAAGAACACCCCACCACTGATCTCTTGGTTTCTTTCCCTGACTATCAGCCTGTAGACCATGAGAAGATAGATGAATCTGATTCAGAGGCAGCTGATGAGAGTCGTATGATGCGGTGTAATGGCTGGAAGTGTATCAAGCGCTTCCTCAGGCAGCCTCAGGAAGAATGGATAAAAATGATGGGATCACTTCACACCTGGTTGTGATTTGTTTGTACAAGAGGGGTTGATTCTCACCTTCTTATCTAATAATCCGCCACTACATGGATGAGAATATATGAGAGAGTGGCCAATGATTTGACATTGCCCGGTCCCAGAAGGAGTCAGGGAACACCCAGACACTCCTGAAGGTGGAGTAGGAAGTCTGGAACCTTAAAGAGTAGATGAAAGAAAAGTAGGCATTCATTGCAAACTGATTTGAGCTCATTGAGAAATTGAGGGCCCAACTGGAAGATGCCCAAGAGAAGATAGTGGAATCAGGTCACCAAATGACTCAACATCAATCTGAATAGGTGCGATCATAAGCTAGGTCCAATGAGTTGTGCTCTACAAACTCTAATGAAGTGAGAGTTATCAGGTGGTGGGAAACAATCTAGGAGGCCACAAGACAGAAGGTAGTGGAGATGGAGTGATCCATCCAAAACATTGATCCTTAAGGGCCCTGTTTTGACTGAACCCAAAAACTTATCATTTTATACTACTTCCAGCTCTAAATTGTATTCATGGACGAACTATTTTCTTGTTTATTTTAATTCTCTCTAACCACAATCCTGAAATAAATAAAAATCCATTCCTAAGCTCACGTGGGTCATGACCGTTGTGGGAAACAAGTGAAGCAGGCACTATTACTTCATTTGAATATAGGAGTGCCAACCATAATTCAGACACCCATGGTAGAAAAAACCCATCTAGGATTCTGAAAAGAAAGGGGAAGACCTGACTGGAGAATAAAGTCCATAGAATAGTCGAACTATCATTTCCCCAATATACTCTAGTGGATGAGTGGGGTAACGCCAGGGGTATTTGAATCAATCCAAGCATAGGAGAGTGGAATGTGTGAATCACGATAACCAAAATTTGGAACATTAAAGGGGTTGCGTGAAAATAAAGGATAATTGTTGACCATGTTCAAAACACAGTATCCTTATTATATTTTCCTGATATGGGGATAACAGACAAGGGCCAACAGCTGACCATGTTTGAAACACAGGGCCTGACTCATAATTTCATCCATTAGTCTTTCAGAATGCTGACCCAGGGTAGTAGTAAAGCCATAGGATGAATATCTTTACTGTAATGGGGTTCCTTTAGACGTGAATGTGGATGAGGGTCCGAATAAATGGAACGCAAAGCATTGAAGGTGGAGTGGTGGATTGTGTGAATGGATTCCAACACTATTGAAATTACGCCACCATGGTGGAAACACATTTGGTGTATGTACCAGTCTGATCAGGGATAATTCCTACTTCTACATAGAACCTCTCTGATGAGGAAGCTGATGCATCCCATCATTTTTGTGGGGCATCCAAAACTTGTTCAAGGTAAAACTTTAGTTATAGGGTTCCCCAAAAGAGTTCAGGCCAAGGGGCCTAAAAATAGGGGGAACAAGACTTAACATTCCTGGGGCTGGACCCAAAGTCAAGACGTGTGGGAATTCCTACATACCCTATGAGGATGGGAATCATGTTGTATGTAGTTCTGGAAGATTTCATGCAATTTAACATCTTCTAGCAAGGACATGAAGTGATCTTAGTTTATAGTCATAGAGCTCAGACCAGAGATGGTAGGGAATGCGGGAGACACATGGTGAGGTAATTATAAAACCCAGTGTGAATGAGTACCTGAATTCTAGATCACCCTGTGCTCCTTGAGAAGGTTTTAGGTCGAGGGACTAAAAATGAAAGTTAGGCTAGACCCGAGGAAAAGTGAATGGGCGTTCCTATGTATCCCATGAGAATGATAATCAAGACACATGTAGTTCTAGGTATTTCATGGTAAGGTACCAGTTCCAAGGATGATAAGGTCACATGGATCTAGACCATGCAATAATAGAAGAAGCATTTCATAGATTTTGTTTTTCCTTTAGGATGGATGTGTGTTTTTCTTCATTTTTTTGGGAAGTGATAAACTGAGGACCGGGGATCTCAGTGTCACCATAGAAATCAAACCAAATGCAGGTATTGGAAAATGGTGTGGTGGCTAACTAATACCCAACTTGATGTCCCCTCAAGTGAGGTCATCACAATGCAGTTCCTTTTTTTGTCATGTGGCCATGATGATAATATCATAGTTTAGGGTCATATGATAGGACCAACCATGAATTTTAACATCATGCGATAAAGATGCAATAGTTTAAAGTCATTTGGGACCAGACGGTATAGTTTAACATCATATGGCTTGTACATTAGAAAGAATTCACATGACGTGATAAAGCATACCCGACGTGAATAAGGACGAGGTCCACATCACACCACGTGAAATTCTGTGGATGGAACCCCAGGCTGAGGGGCCATAAATTGGTATATAATAGGATGATGGACCTGTGAACGAGGCACCCATGTGTTCCTATGTATCCCATAAGGATAGGAATCAAGCCATACATAGTTCTTGAAGGTGCAATTTAACATCATGTCAGACAACATACATTTTAATGTCTTGCGGGATAGTATACAGTTTAATGCCATGCAAGACATCATACTGTTCAATGTCATGCGGGATATAAGGTAGGAGGGATAGGCCCCTAGAAGGGGAGTACGTGTTGTGGATATTGAAAACCCAACATGAAAGAAGACATAAACCCGCACATGCCACACCACGCAGTCCCCTAAAAGGAATAACAAAAAAGATAAATTAGTGGAACTTGAGATGGACCAAAATATGAGATGTCTGGGCATTCCTACATGTCACATGAGGATGGGAATTAAGCTATAAATAGTTCTAAATAGAGTAAGTATAAAGATATCTTAATTAGAGGTCGTAGAGCTCGGACCATGGAGAATCAGAACTCTTCTAAGTAAGCAAAGACCTCGATCCAATCTTTAATCCCACATGATTCAAACTCAGTGTGGGGAGAAAGGGAGGAATAGGTCTTTGTAACACATGGAATAAACGTAAAGGGGAAGTCAGTGTGGATCCATGAATGATTCCTTACCACGGATTTGTCCTCCTATCATGAAAATGTGCACTGAGGTATAATACCAAGAGTTTCAAATTTCTTCTTGGACAAGATGGGGTGGAAAATGATGTGAATCATGTAATCGATATTTAAGTCTTGATGGGGTTGGTGTGGTGATGGAGGATAATTATTGACCACTTTTGAAACACAACATTCATATCGTGTGACCTGAAATGGGAACAAAAAATGAGCATCAACCACTCACCATATTCACAATATAGGACTTGTATCAATTTTTTGTTTTAATCCCTTGAGGACGTTGGCCCATAATGGTTAGAGAGCCCTTGGGTCGAGCATCCATGCCACTTGAGGGTCCCTTTGAATGTAAAATATTATGAAATCCCAAATGAAGGGGAACACGAGGCCTGAAAAATGGGTGAACGCATGTTCGAGTAGAATATGACACTGCAGGTTCTGAACCAGAGTACTTTAAGGCACATTGGTGAATCACTGAAGAGGGTCGAGGGACCCATCGTAAGAGGAGCCAACTCAAAAAGATGAGTGTAGGGCATGTGAGTGAAGGGAACTCATGAGAGAGAGGTATGTGGCATGGTTGTTACAAAACCAATGTGAATGGGGACACAATCCCATACCACACTGTGTACCCCTCCCTTGAAGGACTCAGGCCAAGAGGCTAGAATAATAGGTTGGTTTCTAAAAGATGGGGCTGGACCCAATGACTAGATGTTCGGGCCGTCCTATGTATCCCATAAGGATGGGAATCAAGCCACACGTAGTTCTTAGGAATAGGATGTTGTATAGTTTATCGTCAAGAATCAAGGATGAAAATAGGGGCAACGTACCCCAACGAGGTATGTGTATTGCGCAATGGTTAGCCTAAGGTGAATGAGGGAATAAGCTCATACAACGTCATAAACCCCGGATGAACACTTGTTCCAAGGGGCCAGAAAGGTTGAGGGTCTTGAGGCTAGGTATCCCATCCAACTTTAGCCATATGACCTTTCATGCGGGCATTGCCTTATCATATCCCCTAAGCTAACATTAACAATGCTCGGTGTGGAAAACAAGGAGTATGACTAGGCTCTCCCCATCATATAAGGGTCCGAAAGCTGGAATCTGACTCCTGCCTAAGGCAGACTAAAGCTTAAAGAGATAGCATGGTAGAATGAGCCACTACAATCAATTTTTGGGATATATGGGGTGGTGACAATGAAAAAGGATAGTTGTTGAACAGATTCAGAACTCAATATCCATATCGTGTGACCTAAAATGGGAACAAAAAATGAGCATCAACTACTAACCATATTCTCAATGCAGCACCTGTATCAATTTGTTGTTCGAACCCCTCGAGGATGTAGGCCCATAATGGTAGGAGAGACCTTGGGTCGAGCATCCATGCCATTCGGGGATCCCTTCATATGTGAAAGATAATGGAGTCCCATGTACAGGGAGTGTGTGAAGTATAAATGTGACCATGCAATTTAAAGTCAAGTTGGAAAGTAGAAGAGGTTGAAATCTTAAGGGGGATGGATACCTGCTATGGTCAGGATGAACTCAACGTGAATGAGGGAAAAATCCCGTACAACACCATGTGTTTCAACCCAATGGTAGGTCCCTATGTTTGGGGTTTGGCCTATGGACGAAATGTTCGGGCAGTCCTACGTACCCCATAAGGATGGTAATCAAGCCATACATAGTTATGAAGGCCATTTAGTTTAGCATCGTGCGGTGAGTGCGTGGGAGGAGATAAAAAGGATAAAGGGCACTGGTGCAATCATCGTAATCCTGACATGAGTGGGGAAAAGAATCCTACACGAAACTATGTAGGATCCTCCAAGAGGACTGTGCCTAGGGGGATAGTCAAAGTGGAAAATAGGGATGGACTTAAGAAAAAGCGTCTGAGTGTTCCTATGTGTCCCATGAGGATGGGAATCAAGCCAGACATAGTTCTTGTGGTTTAATGTCTCACAGGATGACACACACTTTAATGTCATGAGGGACAGTATAAAATTTAACATTGTGTGGGAAAAAATACAATTTAACATCATGCAGGATATTATACAGTTTAACGTCATGTGGGATGATATACTGTTTAACATCATGTGGTACATTTAATAGTTTAAGGGAATGTAGGACCAGACAGTTTAAGGTCATGCAGGACCAGATAGTTTAGGGTCATCCTGGACCACAATCCATTTTATGGTCATTTAGGGTCGTACAGTTTAGGGTCATGCGGGACCATAAAAATCAGGAAAATTATTTATTGAGGAAATTAGCATTGGTGGGAGAAGTTATAGGCTCACCGTCAATGGTAACTAGGGAGTATGCGCCATTGGAGTAAACCTTCTGAAATCTTAGGTTATTTTGTTCTAATGCCTTTCCAAATTTTGCAGGGCATGAAGCCTATTCTCATCGAGTGCTTCCAACTCAGCCAGATGGATTTCAATAGATTTCTTTGGCACTTTATAATTATAGACAGCTATACACAAAGTGGTAAATTGAATCTTGATGGGCAGTACGACCTCCATTATTTACACTAGGGAATATGGGGTCACCTGAGAGGAATTATGAGTCATCATTAGATAAGCCTAGAGGTCATTGGGGAGCATTTCCGACCAACTCTTCTAGTTTAGACCAACCATTTTCTGCCCAAAGTTAGTGAGGTTTTGGATGAATCCCTCCATCTATCCATTTGCTTGTGCAGGATAATAGGAGGTATGGTTATAATGGATGTTGAACTTAACATATAGTCTTCAGCTTAGCTTCCCAGAAGTTTGTGTCTTTATCGGTGATAATGGTGTGAGGGGCCCAAATCAGAAGATGATGTTGGAGCTCACAAAGTCAACAATGGAACGGTCCTTAACCTCATTGAGTGGGACTGCCTCTTCCCACTTAGAGAAGAAATATATAGTAGTCAGCATGAACCTACACTGGCGAGCTGTCGCCAGTGGATATGATCTCATGACATTGATTCCCCTTACCGCGAATGGCCAAGAGTACTTGGTAGTGTGGAGAGGGTTTGGTGACCGATGAATAAAGTTGGAATGAATTTGACATGAATTGTACCTTTTGGAAAACTCAATGCTGTCATGGATCATGGAGGGCCAAAAATACCCTAGTCTCTGGATCTGGTGAGATAGTTTCGGCCCAGTTTGATGAGCCCTGTAGGAACCAGCATGAACCTACTACATGACTTGGTAAATCTTGACTCCTTGAATGAAACAGAGGAGAACCCCATCAAACCCACACTTGTAGAGGATCTGATCATGAACAAGAACATCCTAGAGGGTAAACTATAACACACAGCATCGAATTTTCTCGCACTCGGCCAGATCTGCCGGGAGATTACCATTTTGTAGGTACTCGACAAAGAAGGTTCTCCAGTCAGGTGTCACTTCAATCACTACTTCTGGGGGACCTAGGGGTCCTGATGTAGATGTTTCAGTGGTAAAGTGGCATACCTGCGGGTTGTCATCATCATCTATAGTGACGGGAGCAATGAATCTCCGGTGTGACACATGGATAAGAAAATCATCATGTTCGGGCTCCTCAAGTGATGCATCCAGGCCGTATAGGGCATCAACTCGAGCATTCTGAGATCAATCGATGTGAGTAACTTATGGTTAAGATGGGAACTGGGCTATTAGCTAGAGAGTGCATTCCAACAATGGTATGAGCTCTGACTTTTTGATAACATAACCATCGTTGATCTTCTTGATGACTAGTTTGGAGTCACCTTTCACATGAAAATGGGGAACGTCAAACCTGAGGGCTAGCTCGAGGACAGTAATGATAGCATGATACTCAACCTCATTGTTTTTGTGGCCATCTAACAACAGGATTGAATATTCCAGAATGCCTTGTGTTGGGGTAATGAAGACAATACCTAGGCCTACTGTGTTGAGCATGAGGTCACTAAGCCTTCTGCTAGTGGGGCTCCAAGAATCACCATCGAAGTGAATTTTACAGTACGGAACGAATTTTTCTACCAAGAGAATCACTTAATCTGGGAATTTGAGATCCAGGGACTAGTCCATAAGAGCTGGATGGGTAGAACAGAAGTCTTCCAATGCTTTCCCCATAATCTCTTTCAAAGGGACAAACATGATGTCAAAATGATAGAGGATTACTTCCCGCTGAGCTAGACATCCTATTAACATTGGACGGTTTAGGATGTACTTCAATGGATCCACTCGGGACACTAGTTGTACCTCATGGTGCTACAAGTAATGTCACAATTTCTGTACTTTGAATACCAGTGAAAATCATCTCTTCTCAATAATGGATTATCAGGTCTCCATATCAAGGAGCATGCGGCTGAGATAGTAGAGACTGTTCTCTGTCCCCTCATTGTTCTTCTAGGTGAGAAGGGTGCCGAGAGACCATTCCAGGGTGGTCACATAAAGGACTAGAGGATTTCCAAAGATAGGTGGCATTATGACTAGAGTCTAGATCAGGTACTTCTTTATTTACTCAAAAGCAGTCTGACATTATTCATCCCACTCGTAGATATTTACTTTTTTCATGAGCGGAGAAAAGGGCTTACACTTTCTGGCCAGATTCACGATGAATCGGCGTATGTAGGCCATGTGGCCTTGGAAACGTCGAAGATATCAGAGGTTAATTGGGGGAGACATCTGGCTAATGGACTTGATCTTTTCTGGATTGATCTAGATTCCCCTGTAATAGGAAATGAATCCAAGAAACTTTATAGAGGTGACCCTGAGGGAACACTTCAATGGATTCATCTTCAGGTGGCAGGAACAGAGGAAGCTGAATAATTTCTCATGGTCTTTGAGATGGTCTTGAATCTGGTGAGATTTGACTACCAGATCATCCAAGTGACATTCCACCAACGTTCTGAGGATCATCTTAAATATGTGATGCATAGCCCGCTGATATGTGGCACCTGCATTCTTTAAACTCAATAGCAAGACTTTGTAATAGAAAGTACCTTATAGTTCCCTAGAGGCTGAAGACTCCTCATCCTCAGGGGCCATTTGGATCTGGTTATACCCATAGTACCCATTCATGAAAAAGAGGTCTTAGAACCCAGCCATAGTGTCGATCAACAATTTTGTCATAGGAAGGGGGAAATCATCCTTCGGACACTAACGGTTGAGATCCTGGAAGTCAATATAAACTCTAATATGTATGTTCTTATTCCAGTCTAGCACAATGTTGGCTATCCATTTATGGTACAAGACCTCCTTAATGAAATTTTCTCTGATGAGCTTATCAACTTCTACCTCAACCATGGCACCGTGAGAAGTGTGCATCTTTTTGGGAGGCTGCTTGATCCTACGATGATTTTTCGGCAGATCGAGGTGGTGGATGGCTACATAAGGGTCTAGTTCAAGAATGTCATCATAACTCTAGGCAAATAAATCACGGTGTTGTTTAAGGAAGTATCTATATTAATATTTCTCCTCGAGGGGCATGTAGGAACTGATCGATGTGGGTTCTGAGTCCGCCTCACTAACGATATTCACCTGAACCAATTCATCGATCGTGGCAGAGATGCCCCCTTCAAAGGTTAGGGGAACATCCTCTAAGTCATATTATTTACATACAGAAGAGAGATCCTCATAAGGATAAGTTTAATATGAGTCAAAAGATCCCGATGGGATGCTGGTACCAACCTAAGCAGTTGTGGACACCGCTTCAGGGAACTCCTGTGCTGTCGAAACCATATTGATGAAGATTGTTTAGATGATCTCATCTAGTATTCATCCCAAGGGTCCATGACAGATGATATTGAAGCAATAGTGGAACGTTGGTTTGAGACAGTTAATTCCAGCTCAATGAAACAATCAAGTATGAAGTATTTTCATATCCATGGGGTGGACTTCTAGCTACCTTATGGGAGTAGGAGGCTTCGGGATCACCTATGCCTGATTCATGTATGAGTACAAGGTGGTATTCTGGTGTCTCTTAGACTTGGGAATGTGTACCCCCCTCATTCCAGAAACAACGAAGCAGTGTCCCATGTCTGGTGTTGTAGCCTCCAATTGGTGGATTAGAACGACATAGGCATCATCAAGATCTGTCCACAGGTCGGTCACAGGAGTATCATGCTCAATATCATTGGCCTAAATCTGCTTTTCCTTGCTCTCATAATAGTAGGAATCCAAATAGCGTGCTTTACAATAGGAAAATGGAGATGTGTTAGCTTGGAGCATGCCCAACCGACCATTTAGGGAGTACATGAGGCACTGGTGATAGGATAAAGGGACCACCACATGCAGGTGGAGCCATGGCCTAAACGTTAACAGATTGTAGGTAGTGTTCTGGGAGACAACCATAAACTTGGTGCTAGAAACTAGGCCACTGAACTGAGTCTTCAAGCGGATCTTACCAACCGGAGTATATTCTGTCCTATCATAACCTTGGATTCGTAGGTCATAGGGACTCAGATCATCCTCAGACAACCCTATTTTTTGCAGTGTCTGAGTCAGTATTAGGTTGATCCTAAAGCCTGTGTCGATAAGGAAACGGCTAACCTTCACACCATTAAACTGTTTGATGATGTATAATGGGAGAATGTGCCCTGTATGGGAGAGACTTCATCTTCTCTATTGAACAAGATGATGGATTGGGATTCATCATGTTGGACCACCTTAGCATTAAAGGCTTATTCGGTTGCTACCTCTGTCTCAAACTGGAGGGGACTTCTTAAATCCTTGACGAGGGCCTCATGAATATCTGATGTCAGGCGTCGGGCCTCATGGATGGAGATATTTTCCAGAATCCTTGCAAGATTTTTGAGAACATCATACTTCCGTGCCAAACATGAGCTTCTTCTTACAGTAGGTCTCTCTATGATAGAAGGTATGGCGGGCCGTACTGACTATATTAGCAGCTGAATGGTTCTTAGAATATGCCATTTCCCACTAGTCGAAGCTTTTGGATGGTCTACAGAATGAACGTGAGATGACTGAGACTGGTCTGTAGCAACACGTGGCTGGTCACGACACGGTCGAGGTGGCTCTGCCTATTCCAACAACACGAACGACATTGAATGTGGACCTGATGATGCCAGATGAGAATGTTTTGTGTGTTGAGCTCTACACTAGGAATGTTTCCTAGTTTTGTTATCATGCACAGCCTAGCTGGAAATACTAAACGACACACTCCGACAACCCATATTATCGTGGATCCATTGACGCAGAAGATGGCTGGGGACATTGGGATGATCCTCCTGACGATCCTCATCAATAGGAATTATGTAGGGGTTTACCAGATCTATAGTATTAACCAAGGTGTACCCTTTACTGTCCCTTGAAGAGTCATCCACTACTGGATGAATTTTGGGACGAATCACTATCTCTGGGGGCATGAATTCACTGAGAGTACGGGATGCTGATGGCATCGGCAGGGGACATTGTTTTCCCTTGCACCACTGGTGCTTTCTCTTATGACAAGGGGATGGCTGGGACGACTATGCAGAAGTAGTAGATATAGATTCTGAAGGATATGGTTGATTCAAGAATGCACAGATAATGCCATGGGCACAGGTGGCTATTTTATGAGCCATCTTGTCATCATACTTCTGGGACCCATGGTTAGAAACCCGATTTCACTCACCTTCACTATCACTGCTACTCTCTGGCCTCACGAAGACATATTCCATATGTGCTAGAGCTGGTCCTAACCGAACTATGTTGTTATCCACCTGGCCTTGAATCCATTCTTTAAAAACATTTCACTGTTTGAGGGTGTGCCATAAGATCCAGTGATAGGGGTAGTAATATGGGAGAACAATGAGGTTTTCCTCTTCTGGCCTCCTATATCTAAGAAAATGTATGATCCCCTTCTCCAAGGTAGTGGGAAATAACTGGGGACCAGAGCATCATTGAATGTGTAGTTCTGTTTCCTCCTATCCGAGAAGGGGGGCCTAGGAGCCTGACCCTGAAGAGGGGCTATAGGAGCCTGTCGAGGAGGTGGAGGAAGGTTAGATCGCCTAGGTGGTTGAGAAACATTGCATAGGGGAACCTTCCAATTCTAAGGTGGGTGTTGCTAGGGTAGAGGCTATGTCATAGGTGGAGGGCCCCTACAAGGTTGTGGAGGCCACTCCACTGGTAACAACTCTAGTTACTTGGGGGCCTCTACTTGGGCCACTACGGCGGGCTCATCCCGGGCGTCCTTTCTTGTGGGGATTACAGGAGGCAACGAACGTGCTAGGTTGGACTATTTCAAGGATTCTTCTAGGAACTAGGCCTTATTAGAGATGTATCAGAATCCCTCAGGGTATTTTTGAGTAATAAGGGAGGGGACCAATTCTATACTGACATTTCCAATGCACATCATCAGCAGTTTCTCCTTATTTAGTGGCATGTCAGTGGAATATGTGATCCCTTCCCACCATGCAACAAAATCTGAAACACATTCATTAGTCCTCTGTTTTCACTTGAAGATGTTTTTGATACTCATCTTCTGAGTGGTGGGAATGAACTGGTAGAGAAATTTCCTACATAGATCTTTTCTGCTGGCTACTAATCCAATGGGGAGTTGGTTATACCACATGAATGATTTCCCTTCCAATGTCTGTATGAAGCATCGGATTTTAGAAACCTTCTTCTGCACTGGAGTTCCCAACATGGGCACACACCTTGAGATAAAGTGGGCCAAGTGTTGTACAATGTCCCCTATCTCGTTTAAGGGAGAAAATGGGGGTTTCGAAACCCTAGGGTGCTAGAATATCATCTACCCAAGCCAGATATGGCTTTTCATCAGGTGGGATTTCTACCTGTTGAGTCACTAAATCTTTGAGGCAGTTGATGAGTGCTGCCATTGGATCATCTACGTGGGGTTTCCTATCATGATAGGGATCTATTACCACCAATGCATTGGTAGGTTCTTCAACATGATAAGCAGGCCCAACGGCTCATGGAGAATCTTGTGGGATAACCTGTGGAGGAGTTGGTGGAATATTAGCTAGATCCCAAAGATTCTCTCATCTCTCTGAGGGATTTGGTGACACATACCATGCCCTATTGCCATAAGTTACTGCCTCAACCGTGTCTACATGGCTAGGATGGTCAGGGTCACATGGAGGTAATTCACTGAGGGGAAGTTGTGTTTTCCCCTACTGCCCCAACCTAGGATCATCGTACTCTGGTTTTTGCTCTATAGTGCATTCATCAAGGAGTTCATCGACCATTTTCTTGTGTTCTATGAGTTGCTGATGTAGCACTGTTTTTTTCAAGATTTTCTTCTGACTTCTGCACTAAGGCAGACGGGTCGGCGGGTTTGATAGCTCTGAGGTGCTCCTTACCCTTGTTTGGATTTTGGCTGAGGACCAATGCCTTGGTGGGCATGGGAAGACCTAGTAGATTCCTCTGCTGATGAGTAGTACGACCCAACAGATCCAAGAGGTGTGAAACTTCCTCGGGGGTGAGTTCCTCCACAAGAAGATCTAGCTTTTTCTAACCCCCTGCAAGTTTTCTAGGTTAACCGCACCCCTTCCTAGAGGCATATCCTCTATATCACCTAGAAAATTAGGCTGGCAATGGATGGAACTGAAATGGAGGGCCGCGTACTACCACCCAACCACTGATTTTTACGTAGGGATAAGCCACCTTGATTATCCTGCAGATCCCTTTAAATCTTTAGACACATCTTTATTGGTGGGTCCTATGGAAACTTGGTTACTCAGGACACTGGGCTAGGGGTAGTGAAAGCCAATCAACCAAATGAAATTTTTGGTGATGTCTTAAAAGTGAGCCTGACTCTTGGGGTAGGTCACTCATCATTTACATAGACAGAATTGATTCACCTGTAGGGTTTGGCAAAAGAATCCAACCTCTTCCTGTGTGAGTGCTTCTAGTGTGCTGAAATTTGGTGCTACGACTGGCCAAACATCTCTGAGAAATGGTCTTCTATGAGAATATCCCACAAAATCATTGGTCCATATTCGGGGTTGGCTCTACATTGCTCTACTCATCAACCGGAGGCGGCTCGAAAAATGGTAGTGGTACTGAAGAAGACCGCTATGATGGTAGGCTGGCCGAGGGAGAGTACAACGGAAAAGCTGATAAAATACTAGATCTCATACTATCCTATAAAGAGTGTAGTGACTTAGCCACAACATCACGATAGGATGGGATGACGACCGCAATTTCTGGCATAGGGACTATAGATGCATATGATGGGGTACACTTCCACTTGACCTCTATTGGTCCCCAGAATAGCTCTCTGTGATCTATGATATTGGTAGAGAGTGCTTCTAGGGATTATGGGGGCGATTGCATGGTCAGAACCTATGGAGTTATCAAATTTTCATCTTCCTGGATATACCTGCAGAGGGAGGTGGGAATCTGATGGACCTCACATTCCGGAAGTATGATGATGATGCGTCTTTTTCTTGCCCCGACCCTTGACACAGAGGATCTATAAGAGGGTTCCATTGCTGAGTTGTATTCCACCTTAGAATATGAGAAGCAGACTGGTTTAATCTCGTTCTGAATCTTCTTGATATTCTTTTTAGGGTGGTAATGACCAGCCCTCCTGCCCTGGTATGGCTCTTCAGAATAGGGTTGATTCCTGGAGCGAGGAGGAACTTCTTACAAACTAGTGGTGGGACGGAGAGGGCTTTCACCTGAGTGAGTCGGGGTGCGAGGAGCACCTGGACATATATCAAAGTGAACTTGGGGACAAACTCTGTTTCCACTTGTTGGTGTGTGGAGGGGATCTCTTTCGGAGGTGTTGGAGCATGTAGGACCTCCGTCAGAGCTGGTAGAACCATGGGTAGGGCCTCCATGCTTACTTCCCCTAGTATTTTTAGTGAGAAGAGGGTCCTTATGCTGGTCAAGCCGAACATGGGTAGTACCTCCATGTTGGTTGTTGAAGGAGCGAAGATGACCTTAACTCCTGTGATTTCTGAGGTGGGGAGGAACTTTGTCGGCCACTATAAGGACATGGGGGGCCCCCATGCTGGAGATTGACCAGATGCATATCATTTCCACATCGGCGGCCTGTGGCAGGAGGGATGACCCCGTACCCGATGTACTGAGTGCAGGGGTGGCTTCCATAGTGAGTGTCACTATTGTGGGGAAGACCCTCATTCGGATTGATGGTGACATGTGGTAGACCACCATACCTATCTTGTAAGTGGGAAGGACCCATGTTCTCAATGGTGGAGGTATGAGGAGGACCTCTGTACTGGGTGTTGTTGTCGAGGTTCAGTCTGTGACGGACAATACCTACACCGGAATCCAGCAGAGTCAACCCAGCCTGCCCGTGGGGTGGTTGGGGCCACGATCTGGGTCGGTTATATATGTTCCACTGCTCAGTTTAAACAGGGGGTGATTATATATGTCGGCAATGGCATGAGCCACAATAGTTGTGGACATTGACACCCCATGGCCGGCTTCCTCCTTGACATGTTCCTAACGTTGGTGTCAGGTTAATTAGACCGGGCCCGGTGGTGCAGGTGCATGGCTTACCTGCTCCTCGACTCATGGGACAGGTTGGTGGTGCTAGTGTTTCCTAGTGGGGGCCCTACTTAGGTGCCCCTTGAATGAGATCCCGACCAAGATGTCCTAGAAATCCCTCACCTCATTGGTGTCGGAGAGGGATTCATCGAAGTGTTCTGAGGAGAGGATCTCGAAATGGTTGTACATCAGAGTGGGGAGCAGTGTCTCTCTATGCGGCCCTTAGTGATGGCAGTAGTGATGAGGCGCAGAGGCCTCTAGATCCTGGAGGGCCATATCCCAAGTCGGGATAATCCCCTACTCCTTGTATCGGCGTATGAGGTCGTTTATCACACTTCATTGTACGAATTCATAAGGGGAGATGGGGCATGGGTCCCCAGCAGCTGCGGTTGTGAATATTTTCACAGAAGTGGTGGAGCCACACAAGACTGGCACATTGACATTACTTCTACCCATGCATCAGTGGAAGGGTGGAAATCTGATTCTGGATGTAGCAGTTTGGTTTCTGGAAAGCAGGAAGATTAAACCATTAGTGATGAAACAAATAAATTGATTCCTACTGACCCAACATCATTCCGTATTCCATGGACGGTAAGTGGGGTCAACGTTGACAACGTCACAGACAGACATGTCCAAAGTTCAACTTCCCCAACTTTTGGTGAGTTTCACACCAGACCCCCTATTTTCATGGTGGGACCTGGTGTTGGATAACTGGATCTGGTGGCACGCTAGTCCACTAATTTCATGAATTCTACTAATATCTACATTTAAGAGAATAACTTCACATTGGGTTCACCATTTCAGTTTCTGATGCTTTTGTTGGTGCACGCACATCTGTTTGTTTTATGAGGAAGAGGATGCGCTAACTATTTCCCTGCATTCCCTCTTTCCAAAGGAGGGAAGAATCTGTTGCTAATTAAGGGGTGTTTTCTCCTTGATTGAAATTGGATGAAGGGATTTTGGTTCATCCTTAAGTGGATTCCAACTCAGAGATCATCACCTAGTCAGGGCTCCCATATTGACTTAAGATGTTGTTCATTAAACTGTTCCCAGTGTCATATATTCATGGATGCCGATTAATTACACTACTTATGTTGGTACATTACTAGGGGTCCGGCTAGGGTAGCAACCTTTATTTGGGGGAGTAGTCAAGTTGTACATCACCGGTATGTCTGGACTCTCGAACTCTAGCACATCTAGGTTTCTTCCCCTTATTATAGGGCTTCTCAAGGGTGCAAAACCACGAGGCATCCCATGTCAAATTTTGAGAATTATATGCAATAGGCTAGTCTCTCAGGTTTTACTCAGCTTCCCATGTTTAACATAGTTTATTCCTCGAGTTTAATGTCTAGCGAAGACAGATCAGACTGATCAGAACACTGACTGGAGTGGATCAGATGCGTGCAACCCCTGGAGGGAAAACTGATTCTAGGATGTGAATTGACGTGATCTAACCGATATGTGGTGGCCTGAGTAATAATCAAGATGGATAATGGATGGTAAAGTTAAGTGTATGTATAATGAGATGGATCCTATGTGATGACGATAATGAGGTTGGGCTTGAGTCTCTAAGAGACATCATACATATCCCAGTGGCAAGGAATCATATTCAGTGTAGTTCAGTGAGGTGATGGGACACCTAAGGAGGTAACCCATATGAAGAGGAAAAAGAAGAATTGGAACCTCCAGGTTGGGGGGCATGAAATTGGGGTTCGTTCAGAGGTCAACAACCTGATAACATGCTGGGGCTTACATGTGATTAGCGGCTCGAGAGTTGGTCTAACGGAAGAGGGGTAGACCAGAAATGTGGGTCCCAATGGAGGGGACTACAATGGCTTACTTCTTGATGGGGTCACAATGGATTAACGTTGTATGGGGTCACAGCGACTTACCTCTGGATGGAGATCACAACGGCTTACCGCTGGATGGGGTCCCAACGGCTTGCCGCTCGATGGGGTGAAAATGGCTTACCGCTGGATGGGGTTATAATGGCTTATCACTGGATGGGGAACGCAAAGGCGTACCACTGGTTGGGGTTCGACATTGGGGAGGATTTTACATACCATTCCTAGGTAGCAAGGATCAAAGCCCACATAGTTTGAATGAGTATAGTTTAATATCTTTCTGGAAAAAAGGGGAATACTGTTTAATTCCATGTAGGATGGGGGTAAATAGTTGTAAAATGGTTGGGACCGATGAGAGTTGGGCTTGTATTTCTGGGAGGCTTCCAATGTACCTTTCCATGGAAAGGTCAAAGTCCATGTAGTTCAGGAGGGGTTGGTTAGCCAATGTGAAGATGTTCGGGACCAATGGATGCTGGGCTTGAACCTTAGGGAGGCTTTTTAAAGACCTTGTCTTGGCAAGGATCAAAGTTCACGTAGTTTGGAATGTGTTGGGGCTTAAACGCTAAGGCGGACCAAAGAGGATATCGTGGTCGATGCTTACTCTAAGGCTACGTGAGTTATGATCGGTGTGAGAAACAAGAGGTAGCAAAGACCTAACAATCACATCATGAAAGGCGTGTCTGTGGGAAGTGGAGTGGGGATGACACATAGTTAGTGGCCCAAAATGGAAATAGGGGCTTACATGTGGTCTGTAGCCCAAAGAGGAAATAGGGATTGGGACTTACTATAGGATTGAGTCCTAGTGGTGACAAATCCCAAAAGGTTAGGGATTTGGAACGGAAGAGAGGAGGGATCCAGTGCCCATCCCCCCTATTTGGTATTCGGGACCAAAGAAGAAAGGAGCATCAGGGATGTTGCTTCCCACATGAATTTCTAGAGACTTACACTAAAATGGTTTCCCTTTCCTCGCGGACAGACGTCACTCCAGCAAGGAGGATGTCATTCCATTTGATAAGGATCTCACTCCCATAAAGACCAGTGGGCGTAGATGAAGGACCCCGGGACACCCTGAGAGGGGAGGGGTGAATCAGGGTGACAACTTTTTCTTTTAATGTGATGGATCTTGTTCCCACATTGGTAGGAACATGTTGAACCTGTATGATGAATATGATTAGAAAGCAAACATTCACATGCATAGTGAAGACACAACAATTTTTGCATGTTTCACCACTAAGGGCTACGTCCAAGGAGCATACGCCGACAAGTTGTCGGTCGTACCCAATTCCACTAATCTTCACTAGTTGTGGATTACAAAGGTTTGGGCACAGACAATCTGTCCCAGGCTCACTGCCTTTAAAAAGGTTCAGGGATAGCTCACTGCATCCCTCGGGTCACTCCTGTTGACTCCCCCTAGCTCACTGCCCTTGGTGAAGTCCCACTCAGTTTATAGACGTGAAGGTCTTTTCAATAGATTTTCATTGAAGTCTTTGCCTCTGCTCAGCACGAGACTCTGCTTGCATCGAAGTCTGGAATAGATGCACTAGAACGCACAGAACCACTAAACCGGATAACCAGAACGTGCCGACAAACTTCACTGACAATTGCGCGCAACACAAAACCTTTGCGCAAAAAACCTTCCTATTGCGCGCAAACTTTACTTTTTGCGCGGAAAAATATTTTGCGCACAAACCCCCTTTTTTGCGCAACTGAAACTTTTATGGGCGAACACAATTTTTAGGTTCAACTCTTCATTTTTCGCGCATCCTGAAATTTTCCACGCAATATCGAATATTTCGTACTAGCCCCTTTACACGATGCTTTTTCATGCATCAGACCTCAGATCTTCTCAAAGTTTTCAACCAACCAGTATGAAGGGGGGTCACCTCATATTTATAGGTGACTGAGACCCCCGCACACAAAATCCCCTTCGGTGCAGAAAACCTCTCATCTGGCGTGTAATATTTCGTGCCGGTATCGTTTTCTGCGCACCTCTCCAGATATTTCGCGTAACACATGTGTTTGCCATTTTTGGAAGTTGTGATTTTGAAACACTATTTGTGCGAAAAACTTCGCTCCTCTATTTTACGCACCACGCTATTTTTTTCACCCAACTCAAGTATTTCGTGCACATCCCTTATTTTCCGCACAGCCCATGCCTTTTCCATTTTTCACCAATCTGATTTCAAAACACTATTTGCGCGAAAAACCTCGATCCACTATTTCGCGCATCCCGCTATTTTCCGCGTCCAACTTATGTATTTCGCGCAAGTCTCTTGTTTTTCGTGCACTACTTCCTTTTTGTGAGAACCTCCTTTTGTAGACAATCAATGTCTCTATTTTCCTATTTTGAGGCCCAAAAAATTGGCAAACACTGGGAAACAATGCCACCTTCAATACTGATGTCTGCTTCAACTGTATGATCACTTTGCTGGCACACATTTGGAACTTCCACTAAGGATTGACAACAAACACAAACCAAACTCCAATTCCTTCATAGAACAACCATGGTTCTAACAATCTCCCCCTTTGGGATTGTTGGAAGTCACCAAATAAATTCAAAAAGATCACCATCCTCAGGCAATCCAAAAATTCAAGGATCAACTCAGCCAACACTCTAAGTCTACGTGAGAAATGCTCGGTGTAGAAAACAAGAGAGGAATCTTGAATTGGGTTCCCGTGTTTTAGAATGCTCAAAGACGCTCAAGAAAATTTCTTACACTGAATTCTCATCATGTCACAGAGGCATTACATGTCCACAGACAATCCTGATTTCCTGAATTTATTCCTTTCCTTTCTCCCCCATTGACAATAAACCCAAAGGCCGGTAAATTAATCAGTGTTCAGATCAACCCATACTCCCCCTGGATAGTATCTCCCCCATAAACCTGCATCACAGCCATAAACAGATAGAAAGAATTACCATAATTGGGGAGAGGGGAATTTCGGACCCTCCTTATGCAGTAGGACGTGGTTGAACACCGAGGTTCAACCAATCCCTTTCAAACACAGCTGCTGACAGTGGTTTCGTCAGGATATTAGCTACTTGCTCATTAGTTCCCACATGGTCTATTCTAATCACGCCTTGTTCAACCTTTTCATTGATAAAATGATACCGTATTTCAATATGTTTTGTACGAGAATGCTGAACCGGATTCTTTGTAAGATCAATTGCGCTTTTGTTATCATAGTAAATCACCATTGGTTGCTGCAACTTATCACCAATATCTATTAGTTGCTGCTTCATCCACAGCAGTTGAGTGCATGCCTTTGTGGTAGAGATATACTCAGCTTCAGCAGTACTGAGAGATGTACTTTCTTGTTTCTTGCTCAACCTGCAAACACATTTCTGCCCAACATAGAAGGCTCCACCACTAGTGGACTTTCTGTCTACTACATCACCAGCCAAGTCAGCATCAGAAAATGCTGATAATTCATTGTCCCTACCTGCGATAAAAAATAACTCAAATTTATGTGTACCTTGAATGTACCTCATGATTCTTTTTACTTCCGCCATATGTTCCTCCTTTGGATTACTCTGAAAGAGGGACGCTAGGCATGTGGCAAAGACAATATCTGGTCATGTCGTTGTCAGGTAATGTAGGCTCCCAATGATCCTCCTGTACATGGTGGGATCAACAGAGTCCCCATCCTCATGCTTTCCAAGTTTAGTTCCAACTGCAATCGGAGTTGACATTGGTTTGGAATCTTGCATATTAAACTTCTTCAGCAGCACTCTTGCATATTTTTTCTGAAAAATAAAAGTGTATTCCTTCTTTTGAATCACCTGCAGCCCCAAGAAATATGTGAGCTCTCCAATCTTATAAATTTCAAATTATGATTTCATGTGGTTGGAAAATTCATCCACTAATTCCTACCTTCTACCACCAAATATGATATCCTCAACGTGGACTAGAACCATAAATTGATCTTTTGGAGAATTATTCACATAGAGATTGTGATCAACTACTCCTATTTTGAATTACAACTTCTTGAGATATGAATCCAGTCATGAGTACCACGCCCGTGGTGCCAACTTCAAACCATATAGAGCATTCTTCAGTTTGCAGACCATTGTTTCATCAGTACCAAAAACAAAGCCCACTGGTTGTTCAATGTAGACTACTTCTTTGAGTACACCATTCAATAATTCTGTCTTGACATCCATTTGATATACTTTATATCCTCTTTGGAGTGCCATGGAAAGGAAGAGCCTGATTGAATCCAGTCTAGCCACTGGAGTCAAGGTTTCATCAACATCAATGCCTTCAATCTGGGAGTATCCTTTACATACCAATCATGCCCTGTTTCTGATGACACTTCCATGCTCATCAAAATTATTTTTGAAGATCCATTTGGTACCAATCACATTGTGACCTTCAGGCCTCGAGATAAGATCCCATGTCTTATTCATGTCAATCTGATCTAATTCATCATTCATGGCTTTCACCCAAGATTCATCATTTGCATCTTCTTTGAATGAGGATGGCTCTACAACTGATAGAAATGCAAATTGCATGTTATTCCTCATCCTTCTTGTTTGAGTGGGTGCACTCCTATCCCCAATTATGTTGGATGGATCAATCTCAGCTCTTCGATTTCCCCTGTGAGGTTCAGTATCATTCTTTTCAGCCACAGTTTCTTCTTCACATTCTTCTTCTGTGTCAATATCATGATGTGATTGCTGAGTGTTTTGAACAACTTCCTCTATTTCTGCATTTGTATTTCCTTCATGTTCACTTTCTTCCTGACTTTCTATCACATCAGCATATGATGTCCTTGAAGAATTATTGCTTTTCTCTTCAATTATCTTAACATCACTGCTTTCCAAAATCCTTCTTAAATGCTTGTTGAAACATTTGTAGGCTTTAATGTTCATTGAGTAACCGAGGAAAATTCCTTCGTCTGCATTGTTTCCATATTTCCCTTGATTTCTTTCTTTGTTCCTGATGAAGCATTTACTTCCAAAGACACGAAAGTATTTTAAAGAAGGATTCCGTCCATTCCACAATTCATATGGTGTCTTTGTCTCACCCATATAAAGCCTTGTTAGATTCTGAATGTACATTGCAGCCTGAACAACCTCTTTCCAGTAATGTTGTGGAATACAACTCTCAATCAGCATAGTTCGTGCCATGTTGTTCACCTGTCGATTCCTATGTTCAACAACTCCATTTTATTGTGGAGTTCTCACAGCAGTTACCTCATGCTATATCCCATGCTTATCCAGATAATTTTCAAATTCAATGGACATATATTCTCCTCCATTTTCAGATCGCAACACTTTGATTGTTCGTCCAGTATCATTCTCGGCGATTCGCCGATATGTTTTCATGCAGTCAAGGACTTGTCGTTTCCTATGAATTACCATCACACATGCCATTCTACTGTAATCATCTATGAAAAGGACAAAGTACCTTTCTCCATGAGTTCCAAAAACATTTATCGGCCCACATACATCTGTATGAATCAGATCAAGAAGGTGAGATTCCCTTTTCTTCTTTGGCCGATATGAACTGCAGACCAGCTTCCCACGAATGCAATAATCACATGATTTTTCACGTTCACGCTTCAGGTTGGGAATGTCCATGAAAATTCTCAATTTTGATATTTTCTCCATGTCTTGTTGATTGATGTGTCCCAGTCTCTGATGCCACAAATTTTTTTCTTCTTCAATAGTCATGTAACATACATTTTCTTCACTATCAACCTGATACAAGTTGCCTTCTATTCTGCATCCCTTCATAAGTGAATTGCCTATCTTTCCCTTGATAGGGAAGCCTTTCTGATTAAAAGTAACTATTAGTCCCAAGTCAAAGAGTTGACTCATGATGAGGAGATTATGATGTAGGCCATCTACATAAAGAACTTCAGTCTTCTTTAGTTCTCCATTAGCTAATTATGTACTTCCACTCCCTTTGATTTTTAGAGCTCCATCATTACCAAATCGTACTATACCATCAACCTTCCTTTTGATATCCGTTAACAGGCCGACATTATCTGTCATATGAGATGAACAACCACTATCTAGAATCCAGGTACTATTGTTCTTTGTAGCTTTGAGGGCCACCTCTATAGGGTTGGATTTCTCAATATTCTTCCTTTCCTTCCATGAGACATTGGATTGAGTATATAGTACTGATGGCCTTTCAATTATCTCTTCCACATACCCAGGTTCATCATAGTCGATATCTTCTTTGAGAGGAGAGAACCTGTTTGAGAGAGCAACACTGTCTTGCGGTCGAGACTTGACTTGTCTTGAACTTCGGTATGAGGTGTCAATGTCCCTTCTCTGCCTGCAATTAGCAGCCTTATGAACAAAGTTAGAAAAACGAAAAAAATATCCATAGAAATTGTTTCTTCTATAATAATTACGATATGAATTTGTTCTCCTTTATTGAACTTCTATATCTTCTCCATTTAGATAGCTTCTTTCCTCTTCGCAATAAGACATGGTATGACCTAGATAGCCACAGAAATGACACTTCATGAGTGGAAATGTCTTCTCACTTAGATTTATCCTCATACCTTCTTCCTTGGGAGAATAGTTAGACTATCTATCATTTCTGAATGTTTGAGGATAAATTTCAGTTCTCCTTTTAGTTTGTATTGAGGGTTCCTTTTTCAGCACTTTAGGCAACATTTCAAAATGTTCAACTTTCATCTTATCTTTATTTTGGATCTTTTCACTTCCAGCAATTGATGTCTCAGCCTCATAGCCAATTCCACACCTTCCCATGCAAGCAGGTCTTTAATCACTAAAGATTTTTCCAACCCCATCTGAACCACACTTGGCTCTTGCGAGTAATTCTCCATCTGAGAATCTTCCAAACTGTATTTTCTTCCTTGATTCTTCTGGAATTGACTTAGTCTCCAGTTTAATCCTTAGAGTAACAACTTCCTCCTCAAGACCCTCAGCAGTCTTGGATTTTTCATCTAGTCTGGAGGTGAGGTCAATGATGACCTTTTCCTGCTCTTCAATTCTCATCTTTAGATCCACTACATCATCATTGCATTCAATTATTTTAAATTGTACCTTCACAAATTCGTCAATTCGTTCAATTTCAGCTTCAAGTTGATCAACGTATTCAGTTGATTCTTCTACAATTGATTTCCACTTATTGCAGCTATTAAATTTAGTCTTAAACTTATTAACCACATCCTTAAGTTTCATCTCGGGATCTACACAAGTTCATAGTTGTTTTTCTCCACCATTATCTTCTGACTTTTCAATAGTAGCCATCATGGAATCATGGTTCTCAGTTTTGAATTCTGGTTCTTCTTCATCAAGGAATTCATTATCATCTTCTTCCTCTTCACAGACAAAACTCTTCCTTTCCATTTTCTTTCAAGATTTGAAGTTTACCTTTTTGAAGAACCATCTCTGAGGCTTCACGAAGCTTTCATCTTCACTATCATCATCATTGATCTTTCTTGTGCACTGAGAGGCAATGTGCCCATCTTTTCCACAACGAAAACATGCGAGAGTTAACTTCCCTTTGAATTTCCCTTTTCTCTTCTGGAACTTCTTTGCAGTGAGAGAAATAATTTCTTTTTCTTTGTCATCTTCACCACTTCTATCTTTTGATATTTTCAGTTTATCCATGGCCTTGAATGAAATTTCCTTGATCACACGAGTTGTAGCATCTTCTGGTTTGACTATCATTTCATATGCTACCAAGCTGCTCAGTAGATCATCCAGAGAAAGTTTGGAAAGATCTCTTTACTCAAGAGCTGACACCTTTGCATTGTATAGAGGTGGAATTCTTCTTAATATTTTGTTTACAATATCAATTTCTTTGATTTCATCTCCTAGAACCTGAATTTCTCTAACCACATCAGTAATTTGATTGAAGAATGAGTCCGCATTCTCATCTGGATGCATCTTCAGATCATCAAATCGATTGTGCAGCACTTCTAGCTTCGCCTCCTTCACTTTTCCTTCTCCTTCATAAATATTATCGAGTTTATCCCACATGGATTTTTCTGAGGTGCAATTCATCTCCTTTAGGAAGATCTGATCAGAAAGGGCTGCAGGGAGTGCATTTTGTGCTTTAGCATCTACATCCATAATTTTCCTGTCTGTTTCAGTCATAGACAGGTCTGTTGGAACAGTGACTTGTATTCCTTGCACAGTATAAAAAAGAACTTCCATTCCAAGAGATCTTAGATGAGATCTCATTTTGTTCTTTCAGATCTGGAAATTACTTCCATCGAAGTGAGGGACTCCCCTGACATTGACTGCATTTTCCATGATGATAAAGGACAGATTCAACACCAGCAACCTCCCTCTGATACCAATTGAAGGACCCCGGGACACCCTGAGAGGGGAGGGGTGAAGCAGGGTGACAACTTTTTCTTTTAACGTGATGGATCGTGTTCCCATGTTGGTAGGAACATGTTGAACTTGTATGATGAATATTATTAGAAAGCAAACCTTCACATGCACAGAGAAGACACAACACTTTTTAATTGGTTCACCACTAAGGGCTACGTCCAAGGAGCATATGCCAAAAAGTTGTCGGTCATACCCAATTCCACTAATCTTCAATAGTTGTGGATTACAAAGGTTTGGGCACAGACACTCTGTCCCAGGCTCACTGCCTTTACAAAGGATCAGGGATAGCTCACTGCTTCCCTCAGGTCACTCCTGTTGACTCCCCCTGGCTCACTACCCTTGGTGAAGTCCCACTCAGTTTATAGACTCTACTCAGCATGAGACTCTACTTGCATCGACGTCCGGAATAGATGCACTAGAACGCACAGAACCACTGAACCGGATAACCAGAACGTGCCGACAAACATCACTGACAATTGCGCGCAACAGAAAACCTTTGCGCACAAACCTTAATTTTTGCGCGGAAAAATATTTTGCGCACAAACCCCCTTTTTCGCGCTACTGAATCTTTTATGGGAAAACACAATTTTTAGGCGCAACTCTTCATTTTTCGCGCATCCTGAAATTTTCCGCGCAATACCAAATATTTCATGCAAGCCCCTTTACGCGATCCTTTTTCGGGCATCAGACCTCGGATCTTCTCTATGTCTTCAACCAACTGGAATGAAGGGGGTCACCTCATATTTATAGGCGACTGAGACCCCCGCATGAAAAATCCCCTTCGCTGTGGAAAACATCTCATCTGGCGCGTAATATTTCGCACAGGTATCGTTTTCCGCGCACCTATCCAGATATTTCGCGCAACCCATGCCTTTTCCATTTTTTGATGTTGTGATTCTGAAACACTATTTGCGTGAAAAACTTCGCTCCGCTATTTCGTGCACCACGCTGTTTTTCACGCCCAGCTCAAGTATTTCGCGCACAACCCTTATTTTCCATGCAGCCCATGCCTTTTCCATTTTTCACCAATCTGATTTCAAAACACTAATTCCGCGAAAAACCTCAATCCACTATTTCGCGCATCTCGCTGTTTTCCGCGCCCAACTTAAGTATTTCACGCAAGTCTCTTATTTTTCGCGCACCACTTCCTTTTTGTGCGAACCTCCTTTTTCAGACAATCAATGTCTTTATTTTCCGATTTTGAGGCCCAAAAAATTGGCAAACACTGGGAAACAGCGCCACCTTCAATATTGTTGTCTGCTTGAACTTTATGATCACTTTGCTGGCACACATTCAGAACTTCCACTGAGGATTGACAACAAACACAAACCAAACTCCAATTCCTGCATAGAACAACCATGGTTACAATAGTAGAGAATGTCCGATATGGGGCACCCCGCATATGATGCATGGGGTGGGGTCATAGTTTAACATCATGTCTTGAGGATGATGGTAGTTGTCAGTTTGGTGTCCTATAGCTCAGACGAGGTGGGTTCTCTCTGCACCCCTAGGACTTACATAATTGATAACCACCCGCCCTTAGGGAAGGGATGGCATCAGAAACACCGTGTTGAGAGGGTTTTATGGAGTTATCCATTGAGGGTTCCACGTTAGCATGGCTATGTGAAGAAGAAATATCCATTAGTGTGCCTATGAAAAGAAGAATGAGGTGAAGAAACGCAACAGGAAGTACCACCCAAGGGACTTTGAAGATACTTTGTATGAGCCTGGAGGGTCGTATGAGAGAAGGGTGTGTAACATAGATGTTTTGGGAGTAAGAAAATCCTGAAGATGATGATCGAAATAGGGACATCAAACACGTGGGAAGGAGAAAGCACAAGGAGGGTGACTTGTGCAAAAATAGAGCAGCTGCACAGAAAAGGCCATGATGAGAGGACCTGAAGGTTTGTGCACAATAAGAGATGAATGCATACAATTGGAACAGAATTGGAATAACTGCATAGAAATGGTCAGGTGTGCAGGAAATTGATAATTTTTTAGTGAAAAGGGTGGTCGAGGACTTGCACACAAGTAGAAGTGTTTGCGCGCAAGGACGGGCTGAGGTGTTGCGCACAATTTGAAGGCATTGCGTGCAAGGACTGATCAAGGCTTTGCTCGCAAGGGGAATGAATTGCACACAAGGGACTTGACTTTTAGGGACTTGGGTTAGGGTCAAGCCAGATGGGTCCTATGCAAAGGCAAACCCCTGGGAGACCTGTCACAGAAAATCCCATACCTAAAATCCATATTTTTCACATCGGAGAGGTGAATTTTGCACTGAGGAGATAGTATGGATTCTTCAGTTGTCTGAAGTCTAAGGGGTTACCTTCTATTTATAGGTGCTCATGGTCACTGGGTCCACGTAGAAGTTGATTGGCATAGAAAAATATGACCCCAGTGTCGGCGGTGAAAAATATTTTGTGTTCGGTGTTGGCGATGTTCAAGATCTTGTGCCTGGTGTTGGAGGTGCGCAAGATTTCACCCCTGATGTTGGTTGTGTGCAAGTTTGCATGCCCAGTGTTGGTTTCATGCAAGTTTCCATGCTTGCACGTAAAACTATTTTAGATCTTGTAGTTTTTTTTTCGTGCGAGAGAGATTTTTTTCATGCATCTTTTAGATTTTTTTGCGTGGCACTTCTGTTTATCCTAAAATTAATCGCCAAGTCGAAATTTGTCTTTGTTTTATCCACAAAATCCCTCAATAGGAATTAAGCACATTTTGACGTCTACAGGCATGTAACACTATTGATAACAAAAAACATGATTAGGGAAATTCATATCATGTGGTCTCATCTTCCTTGATCCATAAGAAACCACTCCATCCACCTATATTAGAACAGATCTAAGTCTAACTTTTAATCTGTCTTAGTTCATTGTAAATGTTTACCCAGAACATGTAAAGTGGTGATAGGTGTTGAGGTTATCCTTCCTTTTAGATCTTGAAAATCTCTTTCACAATCATTATACCAAAAAAACATAACACCTTTCTTGGTCATCTTGGGAATTTGTTCTACCAAATGGGATAAATCTTGGATAGAACAATGATAATAACCCGCTAAACCCAAAAAACAATGAATCTCAAAGAAGTTCTTGTTTGTTCCCAAGATAAAATAGTTTTGAATTTAGTTAGGTCTACTAACACCCCTGTATCTAAGATGAAATTTCCCAAGAAGTGTACTTTATTGATCCAAAAAATCATTTTGTTAGCTTGGTCCAAAGTTAATTATCTCTCAATATACTCAAAATGATGTCAAGATGTTTGGAATGATCATCTTCTAACTGGGAGTAAACTAAGATATCATTTATAGAAACCAAAACAAAATAGTCCATAAAAGGATGAAATATCCTATTCATTAAGTCCATGAATACTTCTAGTGTGTTAGTCTTTCAAAAGGGAATCACTATGAATTCATACAAGTCATAACTTTTCCTAAAAATCAAATATGAGGTATGTATGACGGTATCACTCTCAATTGATAGTATACACATATCAAATTGATCTTAAAGAAGATCATAACACCTCCCAGCTGATAAAAAAGATCATCAATATGTGGAAGAGGATGTCATCCCTTGACCGTCATCTAGTTTAACCATCGATAATCCACACATAAGTGCAAAAAATCATCAGACTTCTTGGTGAATAGAATTGGAGAACCCCATATAGAGATGATCGATTGTATAAATCCTTTAGATTATAGATATTACAAATGAACTTTCAACTCATGAATCTCTACTGATTCTATTCTATAAGGAAAGATATAAACCATCTTTTCTCTAGGCACCGACACAATCATGAAATTGATCTATCACTTGGGTGGTAATCCATAGGTCTTTCTAAGAAAGACGACCAAAAAATGGTTTACCATTAGATGAAAATAAACATGTTTCATTCCACCACTATCTAGTTTATGGAAATTTATATGAGCTATGAGAAAATATAACTTGAACTAAATTGGTCATGTACGACCGACAAAAAGATACCACTCACCATGGTGAAAATAACAACCTTCTTCTCGAGATAGAAAGGTAACTGTAAGATACCAGTTTTTAGAAGGGTATGTTTTCATTATGTTTTGGTTGAATCCATTGTTTTGGGCTTCATGGGATGTATTCTGAAAGTATGATAGGTCTTGGGGGTGTTTTGGGGGCTCTGGGCATGAAAGAAAGGAAAGTTGTGCAAGACAAGCCTAGGTGCACGGCCTGCGCACAATGAGGGAAAACTGTGCGGCCTGCCCAAGTAAACCATGCAACCCTTCCTCCTCTAGATAGTATCATGGGCATGGTTTGTGCACGGTTTTTCAAACCGTGCAGCCAAACCATGAGGCCACTTAACGTTGGAATAATTTACAAAATTCTCACCCTAGGATTTTAAGAACCCACTCGGGATTTCCTCTTCATTCATCCCTCGTCACCCTAGTAACAAACCAAATCACCCAAGAGCTCCAAGAGGTCGATCTCCCACATTTCTAAGGAGTTTTTGGTTCCATTGGATGTGGATCAAAGATCTGGGTAAGGATAATCCCATCCTTGCTTCTATTTTTGGTTTAGGGTTTGTATTTTCTCTCCCTCTTATTCCAAAGCTCCAAAACCCTATCTTTTGGGTGAGTACTAGGTTGAAGCTCCAATGGCTGGTCGGATTGAGGTTTAAAGACTCGATTGAGAGTGCGTTCAACCGCGGTTTCAAGGTAGGTGGTCTACAAACGTTATTCGATAGTTTTATGGTGGATTTATGCATGTGTGGATTTGCTCATGGTTTCCTTTTGAAGAGAATTGATCAACTTCGATGAAGTTGGTATAAATGATGCTTAAAAATGGTAAATGGGGACCCTCACGATCCCCATGGGATGCATTGAGAATGGCTTGGCCTAATTGGGGCCATCCATGGGGTGTGTCGGCTTTTCCCAGGCTTAGGGATTATTATTAAACAAGTGACCTTATTGTAATAAACGGTAGAGCCCTTGATGAATATGTTGGCATGATTGGATGAACTTGGAATAGATGTTAGGTGATGAACCTGGACTTAGAAATAACCTAAGGGTTATTTGGAATGGTTTGAATGGTTGATTCATGGAATTGATGAACGGATTAAATGGGTTAATGTGTAAACTGATTAAAGACCATAATGGGATAGGTTATGGGTTTAGTGTTGAATGCTTAGTGATATAGGAATAACACATAGGACTTGGGTGAATGGTTAAATGATGTGAAATGGTAATGTGTTAATGGGTTAAGGAATAATGTGAATTCCCATGTGGTTTGTTGTGAATGGTGTTGTCAAAGGGTAATGGTATGGTGGGTTTACAGTTACTAATATATATAAGAATGTGCACATGGCTTGGTAGAGTGGGGTATGACTTGAGGATCTACACCCACAGGTCGAGTGAAAACTGATGCTATGAACTCCACCCTAAATGCACGGGTTAGGAATGGGGACTGAGGATCTATTCTCCTAACGGTTACATCCACCCAGATGGAGGCTTCAAGGTGAGGATATGGTTGCTACGAGGGGGTTAGTCCTAGTGAGATAGGATAACAATGTTTTTACCCTATTGCATGTGATTTTTGACCATAGACCCATTTAACATAATGTATGTTATTAACCCATGGAAATATGATGAAATGGTAAGTGATGATAATTGGTTTGAAATGAATGTTAATGGAAGTGGAAATGGCTTTGGATCTGAACTGGTTAATGGAACCATAAATAATTACTTGGAAATTATCATTCATATTCCTTTTTCTTGCACTACCTGTTCATAATTGATATTTTGTAGACACTGTTGGTGGTGTCCTACTAAGTTTACTCGCACATTGCTCGGGCCGCCATTGGGTACCCGAGCAGACTTCATGTTTGCAGGTTAGGAGAAAGGAAAGGGTCCTTTATAGATAGTTGAGTGGACGTGGGTTACACTTTGTGGAGGATCCGGACTTAGAGTCGGGACCATTTTGGGGATTTTGTCCATTTTCTTTATTTTGGGCTTTTGTTCACTCTTTCACATGTAGTAGGACATGGCATATTTATTGTTGTAAATGGTTGTTATACAAGTTCCTTGTTTATTGATTATTGTTTCCACTATTGGTTGATTTATGTTATGGATTACTCTTATAGAAAGGGGGTATAGTCTCCCCACATGACCACATTGACCCCCGCTGGTAGTCGGCAGCCTTTGGCGTATGGGGAGGTGCGGGTATGGTTATGTAACTACCCGACTCGGAGCACCGGTTTAGTGGCTTCTGGGTGGGGAACATTACAAATTGGTATCAGAGGAGGTCTTTCATCTCCTTCTCTGAGGTCTTGTTATTTGGGATAGGTTTCCAAGAGTTAAGATGTGTCGGGCCTTGGTAAATGAGCTCATGCTTGGGAGTAACTAACCCATGTATGAGGGAAAACCCAAGTCACCCTGGGTGGGAAAATTTGTTCTTAGTTGTGTGTTGTTATAGTTGATGATATTTCACCATTGGGTGATGCACATGTAGTTTGATGTGACTGTTTTATGATATTTGGATTGTGGCCTTAATGACATGTGAATTTGTATTCATGCATCATTGTAGGCACCTAGGGAGATATGACACCTGAATTGTGTTATGCACATGCACAGGGTGGGTGTGTGAGGCAAGAAAGTAGGGTGCATCATGAATTTCATGAAACCAAGAAATAATGAGAAGAATGAATTAAAACAACTGGTTAAATGATGTTTAAATTAAATATAAGGTTTTGAAATGAAGAGGAAAATATTTTCGTAAAATGTTTTGTGAGTTTGGTGGTAGAGCATGGTTGTTTACCCCATATGGACCATGGCCCATGGTAGGGATGGTCGGGGTGGTGAATTTGAGGTGTTAATGTTGTTGAATTAGTATATGAAAATGGGTTGTTGTAGCTATTAAAGATATTTTTGAAGAAGCTGTGAATGTTTTATGGTGTGTGTCCTAAATCGCGTGCTTGGCAATATAGAGAGATGCCACCACGATGTCGGCTACCAGTTGGGAAATGGGAGGATGTTTCTGAGAACACTCCCATGGTAGAAGAGCATGAAAATGTGGTGATAAGTGAAGGTAGAGAAGACTAGTTTTGGGAGAACTTGGCTCACCTTATGCAGATGATGGATCGAGACCCAGGGCGGGTTGTACCGAGTATGTTTGAGCTGACCAGGGAGTTCTAGCTGTAGCACCCTCTGACCTTCATCAGAGAGGGTGGGCCAGAGGAAGCGGAGTTCTGGTTAGAGTCTATCCAGACGATACTGGATCATCTAGAGACCCCTGTTGAAAAGTGAGTAAAGCTAGCCGTTTATATGTTGTCCGGCCAGGCAAGGCGTGGGTGGGACATTCAGGCTCAGACTGAGGAGGCTGAGGGGATGTTGTGGAAGGTTTTCCTGGAGAAGTTTCTAGATAATTTCTACCCAGATACTTTGAGGTAGGTTCGGGATATAGATTTTATGAGCCTGACTCAGCGATCTCTAACGGTGATGGACTATGCTAGTCACTTCACTAATTTTCGATGCTTTGTCCCACTGTTAACAGGGGATGAGGCAGCGGTGGAAGAGTATTTTCAAGATGGGTTGAGACATGAGATCAGGTCTCAAGTAAATATCTTCTTCTTGAAAAGGTTTGCAAAGGTGATGGATCAGGCACTCATCTCGGAAGGGAACCTGAAGGGAGCTTCAGGTGGTGGGCTTGTCGTGCCAGATGGGCGGACAAGTGGTGCATCTTCTGAAGGTCAGAAGCACCGTTGGGAAAGTTTCCAGAAAGGTGGTTAGAAGAGAGGGTCGGCCTCTAAGATTGGGAACCAGGTGTTATGTAATAAGTTCATTAGGCCAGGGCATATGCGGGGTCAGTTTCCTCGACCTCCAGTTGAGTGTCATTCATACGGTAGGATGGGGCATGTGCAGAGGTTCTGCAAGAACCCTCGGCAGGTTGGTTGAGGATATCAAGCAGTACAAGGGATGTGCCTTGGAAGTTGGTGGGTATCATTTTCTGTGGGACCTATTCATTCTTGATATGTCAAGGTTTGACCTAATATTGGGAATGGATTGGTTGGAGTTGTATTGGGCACACATAGGCTATTATCATCGCCGAGTATCATTCAGGTCGCTTGAGGGTGACGCTTATGTCTATTGTGGCGAATGGGATGTTCGAGCAGGGCGTGCGGGGCCGTTTTGTCAACAGATGAGTGGACTCACAGCTCAAGTGGCATGTCTATTACTGGATGATGATGAGGGAGGGGAAAAATCTAATTTTCCTCCCATAGTGGATCGATTTTAGGATGTGTTTACTGAGGATTTCTCATGATTATCACATGAGAGGGATGTCGAGCTCACGATCGAGTTGCTTCCTGGAGCGGAGCCAGTTTCTATACCGCCATATCGAATGGAACAGGCAGAACTCCAGGAACTGACGGTTCAGCTTCAGGAGTTGGAGCATAAAGGGTTTATCCATCCTAGTACGTCTCCTTGGGGATCTTCCATGCTTTTTTCAAAGAATTCCAATAGGTCGTTGAGGTTGTGTGTTGACTATCGAAAGTTGAATCATATGACGGTGAAAAATAGGTACCCTCTTCCTAGAATTGATGACCTGTTTGATCCATTAAGGGTTGAATCAGTGTTTTTTAAGATTGAAATGAGGTCAGGTTATCACTAAATGAGGGTGACGTCTTCTGACGTACTAAGGACAGCCTTCCGGAGTCAGTACGGGTCGTTTGAGTTTGTGGTAATTCCTTTCGTCTTGACCAATGCACCAGCGGTGTTTATGGATTTGATGAACCGGATCTTTCATCCCTATCTAGTTCAGTTTGTTATTTTCATTCTTGTTGATATTTTAGTGTACTCAAAAACTCATGACGATCTTTCCCAACATCTTGAAATTGTCTTGGCTACGCTAAGAGAACATTGACCATAATCCAAGCTATCAAAGTGTCAATTCTAGATAGGTGAGGTGCATTTTTTGGGTCACATCATCTAAGAGGTAGGTGTGTCAGTGGATCCATAGAATGTGCAGGCAGTTGTATCTTGATAACATCCCAAGAGTGTTTCTGATGTTCAGAGTTTTCTGGGTTTGGCCGGGTATTACCGAAGGTTCATTCAGGATTCCTCTTGCTTGGCAGCACCACTATCAGGATTGACCTAAAAAAGAATCAGGTTCGAGTGGTCTGAGGCTTGTGATAATTCCTTCCAAGAGTTGAAGAAGTGGTTGACGACCACACCTATCTTGATCTTACCTGAGCCAGGTAAGAAGAACATCATGTTTTGTGATGCATCCGGAGTCAGACTTGGGGCTGTGTTGATGCAGGATGAGCGGGTTGTGGCTTATGGGTCAAGGCAGTTGAGACCCCATGAGCAGAACTATCCCACTCATGACCTTGAGTAGGCTGTAGTGGTGTACGCCTTGAAGTGCTAGAGGAACTATCTATTGAGAGAATGTTTTACTGTGTTTATCGACCAAAATAGTTTAAAGTAAATCTTCTCACAACGATATCTGAACCTTTGACAGCGAAGATGGGTTAAATATCTCAAGTCTTTTGACATTGAGTTAGTGTACACGCTGGGAAAGTGAAACAGTTTTACTGACGCTCTAAGCAGGACAGTTCAGAATCAGGTGGTTTTGGATTCCAGCACCGAGTGGAAGGTAATGGCTTTGTTTTCAGAGATGCACCTGGATGTGAAGGAGGAGAGTGGTCAGGTCACTCTTGCTTCCTTAACTATGGAGTCGACACATTTGATTCAAGTGAAGGAAGGGAATCTTGATGATCCGAAGTGTTTGATCATGAAGTAAAATCTTAAAGGTAGGGAGCTACCTTCTGGTTGGGCCATCAGCATGGAAGGTGTTGTTTGTTTTTGTTATCATGTGGTTGTGCCAAAGCATGTGCTGGAAGAGTTGATGTGTGAGTTCCATGCATCAAAGTGGGTAGTGCATCCTGGTTTGACCAAGATGTACTGTGATATCCGAAGGCAGTTTTGGTGGCCTCGAATGAAGAAGGAAGTTGTGGGATTTTTCACACAGTGCCTTACGTGTCAGCAGGTGAAGGTAGATCAACAATGACCAGGTGGTTTGTTGCATCCATTTCCCATTTCGGAATGGAAGTGGGATGATGTAACAATGGATTTTGTCGTGGTTCTTCCGAGGATGTCGTGGAAGAATGATGCAATTTGGGTGGTTGTGGATCAGTTAACGAAAGTGGCTTATTTCTCACCGATTCAGGAGACATTTACAGTCGACCAGTTGGGTGAGCTATATGTTCGGGATATAGTGTGGTTTCATGGTGTTCTATGGACCATAGTTTCTGACTGAGATCCACGTTTCACATCGCGTTTCTGGAAAGGGTTGCAGAAGGCGCTTGGTACGCAGGTGGTTTTGAGTACGACTTTCCACCCGCAGACGGACGTGCAGTCGGAGCGTACAATCCAAGTGTTGGAAGACATTTTAATAGCTTATGTATTGGACTTTGGTGGTTCATTGGATAGGCACCTATCGTTGGTTGAGTTTGCCTACAACAACAGTTTTTATGCTATGATTTAGATGGCACCGTTTGAGGCACTCTACTGGAGGCCATGTAGATCTCCGTTGTGTTGGCTAGAGGCCGATGAATCCGAGTGGTTGGGGCCAGGTCTCCTGCAGGAGACTTCAGAGAGAATTATGTTGATAAGGAAGTGGATGGCTACGTCTCAAAGTAGGATGAATTCATATGAAAATTGGAGGTGTAGACCTCTTGAGTTTGAGAAGGGTGATAAAGTTTTCCTTCAGGTGTCACCAAGGTTTGGTCACCATCGGATTCGAACGTAGGGTAAGTTGGGGCCCAGTTATGTCGGACCTTTTGAGATTGTGGATAGGATCGAAGTAGTGGCTTACCGATTGGCTCTCCCACAATAGTATGGTGGGATTCATGATGTGTTTCATGTGTCGCAGCTTCGATGGTAACACCCTGACCCATCTCACGTGGTTGATGTTGAGGAGGTGGAGCTTGAGGCTAATGCGTCCTTTGAGGAGCATCCATTTCGTGTGGTGGATCATAGTGAAAAGGTCTTGCGAGGCAATTTGGTTCCATTACTGCGAGTACTATGGATGCATGGAAAAGTTTAAGAAGAAACTTGGGAGTGGGAATCGGATATGCAGGCTCAGTGGCCTGAACTCTTCTCTTCGGTGGATCAATGAGGCTAGGAAACTCAGCTCGAGGACGAGCTGTTATAAGGTGGGGAGGTTGTAAGATCCCGGTTTTTGGAAGGGTATTTTTTCATTATGTTTTGGTTGAGTCCCATGTTTTTGGCTTCAAGGGATGTCTACTGAAAGTATGAGAGTTCTTGGGGGTGTTTCGGGGGCTCAGGGCATGAAAGAAAGGAAAGCTGGGCAAGACAAGCCTGGGCGCATGGCCTGCGCACAGCTAGGGCAAACCGTGCGGCCTACCCAGGTAAACCGTGCAACCCCTCCTCCTCCAGAAAGTAGCATGCGCATAGTTTGCGCATGGTTTGTCAAACCGTGCAGTAAAACTCTGCTACCTCTTAAAGTTAGGAAAAATTACAAAATTGCCACCCCAGGATTTTAAGAACCCACTTAGGATTTCCTCTCCATCCCCCCCTCTTCACCCTAGGAACGAACCAAATCTCCCAAGAGCTCCAAGAGGTTGATCTCCCTCGTTTCTAAGGCGTTTTTAGTGTTTTTGGATGCAGATCGAAGCTCCGGGTAAGGCTAATACAATCCTTGCTTCTTTTTTTGGTTAAGGTTTTTTATTTTCTCTCCCTATTGTTACAAAGCTCTAAAACCCTATCTTTTGGTTGAGTTCTAGGTTGAAGCTCCAAACGCTGGTCGGATTGAGGTCTAAGGACTCGATTGAGTGTGCATTCAACTGTGGTTTCGATGTAGGTGATCTAAAAACGTTATTACATAGTTTTATGCTGGATTTATGCATGTGTGGCTTTGCTCATGGTTTCCTTTTGAAGATCTTTGATCAACCTAGATGCGGTTGGTATAAAGGATGCCTAAAATGGTAAATGGGGACCATCACGATCCCCATGGGATGCGTTGAGAGTGACTTGACCTAATTGGGGCCATCCATGGGGTGTGCCTGCTTTTCTCGAGCTTAGGGATTATTATTAAACAAGTGACCTTGTTGTAATAAATGGTAGAGCCCTTGATGAATATGTTGGCATGATTGATTGAACTTGGAATAGAAGTTAGGTGATGCACCTAGACTTGTCAATAACCTAAGGGTTATTTGGAATGGGTTGAATGGTTGATTCATGGAAGTGATGAATGGGTTAATGTGTACACTGATTAAAGACCATAATGGGATAGGTTATAGGTTTAGTTTTGAATGCTTAGTGAGATATGCATAACACATGGGAATTGGGTGAATGGTTAAATGATATGAAATGGTAATGTGTTAATGGGTTAAGTCATAATGTGAATTCTCATGTGGTTTGTTTTGAATGGTGTTTTCAAAGGGAAATGGAATGGTGGGTTGATGGTTACTTATATATATAAGCATTTGCACATGGTTTGGTAGAGTGGGGTACGACATGAGGATCTATGCCCACGGGTCGAGTGAATACTGATTCTCTGAACTCCACCCTAAATGTACGGTTTAGGAATGGGGACTGAGGATCTATTCTCCTAACAGTTTCATCCACCTGGACTGAGGCTTCGAGGTGAGGATATAATTTCTAGGAGGGCATTATTCCTAGTGAGATAGGATAACGATGTGTTTACCCTCTTGCATGTGATTGTTGTCCATAGAACCATGTAACATAATCTATGTGATTAACCCATGGAAATATGATGAAATGGTAAGTTATGATAATTGTATTGAAATGTACGGTAATGGAAGTGGCAATGGATTTGGCTCTGAACTGGTTAATGGAACTTTAAATAATTACTTGGCAATTTTCATTCATATTCCCTTTTCTTGAACTACCTGTTCATACTAGATATTTTGTAGACACCATTGGTGGTGGCCTACTGAGTGTACTCAAACCCTTCTCGGGCCGCCATTGGGTACCCGAGCATACTTTATGTTTGCACGTCAGGAGAAGGGAAAGGGTCCTTACTAGATAGTTGAGTGGACATGGGTAGTAGTTGGTGGAGGATCTGGACTTGGTGTCGGGTCCATTTTGGGGATTTTGTCTGTTGTCTTTATTTTGGTCTTTTTTTCACTCTTGAACTTGTAGTAGGACATGGAATATTTATTGTTGGAAATGGTTGTTATACATGTTCCTTGTTTATTGATTATTTTTTTCGAAATTGGTTGATTTTTGGTGTGTCTTACTCTGATATAAAGGGGGTATAGTCTCCCCACATGACCACATAGACCCCCGCTACTAGTCGGTAGCCATTGGCGTACGAGGAGGTGCGCTTAAGGGTATGTAACTACCCGGCTTGGAGCACCAATTTAGTGGATTTAAGGCGGGGAACGTTACAGTAACACTCCTCCTATAATAGTCGATATGATCCTAGTGTATAACTAACCAATCCATACCAAGTATCAAGTTGAATCCTATCATTTCAAGAATAAAAATTTCCAAAAAAATGGTGACCACCAATATCTATAGAACACACATTGGAACTTTTGATATTATATGAAATCACTCCCAACGGTGTGTCAATGTTTCAAAAGACATCTGATATTTCCACAACAAAGACCAATCCATTTTCAAAAATAGAAAATATAATAGAATGTTTGGTTCATGTATCAAAAAAACACAAGCTGAGGTTGATGATACAAGAATCATACCTCTAATGGTAGACACTCAGAGTGATCTTCATAATGGGAAGTTGACTTTTCCCTCTACCCTCTTCTCTATTCTGACTACCTTTATCAATTTACCTTTCTTGGTACTACTGATCAAGTATAGGGTTACCACATACCCTGCCTTAGCATAAACAACAAGAAGAACCCCATGTACCATCCTGTTGAGGTGTAGTTGATCCTCTCTCAGACTCAGGTGCTTATTTTGACCTCCTACCACTTTTCTATTATGGAAACATCATACATAACTTCTAAATATGTCCCAAACATTGACATACGTGACACTCAATTGTAGGTTAAGGACACTTTATGAATTTGTGACAAAAATTTCTACAATGATAGAGATGGAACAAACCATAATCATGACATGGATTCACACTTCCCTAACTGTTGTACCAAATACTACCTTAGAGAAAACAATCATAGAAGCACTTATTTCCACATGAAGAGGGGAACCCATAGGTCCATACTCAAATATCTTGGCTACTGATCAGGGAATCTCTTAGATTACCTTCCATAATTTGTTCCTAGTTCATTACATCCTCAAAGTTTCACAAGTGGAAAAAAAATTCATGTGACCTAATTTTATAGCAAAGACTGTCCTGAAAATGTCTCACTGTAGAGATCTCATCAGATTCCAAAGATGTCGTAAAGCATTGTAGGTTAATGAAACGTGTGTATCATAGTCCAATTCCAACATGCCCTCCTGCGTCATATGCATGATATCACAAGATTTATCATCCCTAAAAGACATGGTATATAAATAGATTCAGAACTTTATCTCAAATTCCATCTATGATAGACCATCCAGCTATCCAACATCCTCTAGAATATCCCATCCAATGCTTTGAAGGTCCATGAAACATATATACAATAATATTCAACCTCTTATCCTTGGGTGTTTCAATATGCTTGAAGATTTTTTTGGAGTGACTCAATAAAAAACATGGATTCCTTGTTTTATCCTTCCCTCGTAAAAATTGCAAGGTTCTGCAAGCGAAACTCTATTTTCATCTCAAACATCAAAGGAATGGTACAAAATTTTTCCCTTTCAATAGATAGCATGACCATAAGGAAGCTGAAACAAAGTGAGACATCCCTATTCTCTTTAGTAGCTATAGGACGCTTTAGTATTGTTGTGTTTGGAGCATTATGATTTCCACTCTCCCTATTCTTAAGTTGAAGATGATAAGGATTCATTTTATCTCCAAGACAAACACACACTTTAGATAACTAGCTAGAAAAAATTTCAACCTCAACAGGTGACTACAATAGAGAACCATTGTCTCTAGTTATATCTCTCTCTAAACATGGCTTATAAGTGTTTTAGAATGACACATAAACTAATTTTATTTATTCATTGAAATATATATCTTATATAATAGTTCAACAAGAATGTATATATCAAATGAAAAAATAGATATTGCTTTATCAAAACTATACATGTTAATATATCAGTAGGTGACTATTATGATTCATGTATTCTTATCTCACATCATACCAGACAGCAAGTTCAAGTATCAAGAAAATATAACAACATAAAATAATGACCTCACACAACATGTGAATAACCCAATGTGAAATAACATAAACTATAAAAATCACCCAACAAAAACATCAATCACATCCCTAGGTACTCAGATTTTCACCATTACATGGGTTAGCTACTCCCATGAACAGGATCATTACCAAGTCCTAACACAACTTGATATCATTTCTAACTTTTCCCAAATAGTAAAGTATAAGAAAATGAAACATAATCATTTGATACCATTTGGTAATTTCCCCAATACATTAATCTCTCATGTGGCCAGAAAGTGTTGGTTACGAGGCCTCAAGTGCACCTCCCCATACACCAGAGGTTGCTGACTAGTAGCGGGGGTGTGAAATGTATATTGGTGAGACTATAACCCGTAGTATGAAGTTTCATAGTAGTAAAAAATAAACCATATAAACAAAATAAATCAAAGTATAATCATAGTGGAAGACAAAAGAAAATCCAACCGAATAATCTAATAAATAATAATGGAATAATGTAATGACATGATGGAATATAACTAAATTTATTGATATAAAAAATATAAATAAAATACTAGAAGACTCAAATAAATACTCAAAATTCCCTGGTCCTGAACCCCACATCAGTCCCATCACAAAACTCCTGACCATCCAGCAAGTAAGAAATCAACTGCAAGGCCCTTTTCCCTTGTCCAAACCCACATCCATGTAATCTTATCTGGAACCAAAAGGTGTCTTGAATATGGTGTGAGTATAAATCAGTAGTTCGACACCACCATGTATAAAATAACTAGTATGAAAGGTATTGTATGTAATAAAGCAATAAATAAGTTTATTAATTAATTTAAAAATTAACAAAATACAATAACAACTTGGTTCAGCTTCATGATGAAATATCTCTGAGCATGTCCTACAACCATGAAAATAACAAAAATATAACCAAGTTAGAATAACCTACTTCAGTGCCATTCCATAATATCATAGAGTGTTTCTTACAACCATTATATCCACCCCCATATAACCATGATATAGTCACAAAAATCTAGTTCGAAGCTCTATAATCATTACATCATCTGGGCCAAATCCCTATAAGCATTACAGCTTGGGACTTGGCATAGCTCGCTCTGTATAATCATTATAGCATGCTACTAGGCTGAGACCACTGAATATCCAAATTTCAGTATGTATGTGTGAATGTCTTAGGGCCAAGCCAGATATATAATCATTTCATCATGGAACACAAGTCATGTTATATATCATAGAGATCACAATATCACATTAGATATCTCAATGGTTGATTATGTGAATTACCATTTATCTTTCAACAACCAATTGAATTTATATCACAATTGATTAATAGTAATATAAAAAAGAAAATAAGACACAATTTAGGGATTATATATCGAGCAACCACTTTTGGTCACATGTCATGAAAAACACACATTAAGCCATCATCCAATTCTATTATATTCATGGCTCACTCACCCTCGGGTGACCCTAAGATAGTTTAGAAGTCAATTGAAATAAAAGGACATCAAGTATTAATTACATTCATTATTTAATTGATTAGGGAACATGCTACATTGGAAAAATCACAATATTGCATAAAATTCGTAATTATCAAGCCATAGGGTTAAAATTTAGACCACCTTCCTTAACCGGTGAAGAATGCAACACTTTGAATAGAAAATTCTCAAGAGAAGGAAGGTGAATATGATTATAAAGATGTTCCTAGATAAAAAAATCAAACAGCAAAACCAAAACTGAAATCAGTCAAATGATTTCACCACAATATATGGATAACCATGGGAGAGAAGGAAAAACCTCACCAAAACCAGATATTAGGGTTTGGTCACACAAATGGGATGTCTGAAAGGAAAGTTGGAACTCTAACAATGATTGGAATGTTTTCTTATGTCTATAGAAGAAGAGTTTATATGTAATGAAATAAAAAAACAACAGCACATCATACTTTTAAATAGAAGTTTGGGGAATTACACAGCATGTAATTTAGTTACAGGTCATGTAAATATTTTTAATGGAGTATGTTGAAAAACTCATCACCTCAGATTTATTTTTTTAAAAAAACATTAACTTACAAGTAATAACTTTACATGGTGTATAAATGTTCTACATATGTGTTTTCATCCCATTATCCCTTTAAAAAAACCAAACTCCCTTTAAATGTTCTCAACTAACGATGACCCCATGTTAACACATAACCCATTTATACCCGGACTCTATTAATTCAAAGAATCATACACCCCCAACTACTAAGTCATTTTCCCTATAAATGTTCTCCATATCAGAACATGAATCAGCCACCAAGGCTCAAATGAAAAATCAATGAGGGATATGCCTACAATAATACAGGATCTTACAATAATAATGTAATTAAATGTAAAAAATAAAGGTTATTTTAATTGGTTAAGAAGAATCTTAATAAGGAAGATATACAGAAAAGTAACTATTTCATAACCTATTAGATTCATTCATTAATAGAATTATATAAACCCTATACCTTGACATATTCATAGATTATAGATCAATTTGGGAAATTATTTTTACCATTTCAATTATTCAAAAGTTGTTTTGGAGATTATGAACCGAACAGTCCCAAAATTCCCAACGTGAACTATGCCATTTTTTACCTATGTTATATATGAATATAATTTGAATAAGTTGAATGATAATAAGGGAATAAATATTAAAATAATTAATTAATAAAATATTAAATATTTTTTTATTAGTCCAGATGGTAGAAGTCAGATGAAGCGATTTGAGACTCCTTGAAATGGATTTTTATTTTATAAATTTTTTAATGCTTTAAATTATATCTCTTCAATATCCTTTTTCATTAAAATGTTTTAATGGTGATATTATTTATACATAAAATATTTTTAGAGGTAATTTTAAACTTTCTTTTAATTTATTTGAAAAGTATTAAAAAATAATCTTTTAATGTTTACTATATAGGACTTTTTTGACTTTCTTTTAAAAAGTGTGGAAATAATGTTTTTTAATGATTACCACATGAGCTTGTTTTCCCACCATAATGAAATGTATTCATTATAAATATTTCTTATTAATTTTTCAAAGAAAAAATTAATAAAAAACTCTATTTCTTGGTGAATTTCTCATTTTAAAGAGCTGTTAAAGAAAAGGATATTTCCTTCTTTTTATAAATAAATATAAGTTCTTAGGATTATGGGTTTATATGCATGTTTTTATGATTCTTATGATACGGTTTCAAAATACTATGTATTTTATTCAAGTGATGGTTCTTGAAAATTATATATTATGATGGTTGGGTCCGATATAGCCCTCAAAGTCATTGGTTAATGACATGTTCTCCAAAGGGGATATGCAGGAAATAACTAGGTAGTTTATTCCAAGGGTTTTTTAGGTGTAATTGTAAAGATAATATCCAAATTTTCATACATTATTTTTAAAATTTTTATCATTTTCTATATAAATTTTTTCATTTCATGGGATAAGAAAATGAGATTATTATTAAATAAATATTTATAATCTTTAAATGTTTTTCTTTCTAAGGAAAATTTTTCCAGAGTTACAATTCTTTCAAAGAAACATTCAGGATTAAAATTTTTAACTTTATGATTTGTTATAAGATATTTTATGAAAATATTTTGGTAGTAATGTTGATTTAATAAGTTATTTAATGATTATTTTAGTTTAATGTTTATTATATAAAAGGTGAATTTTTTTTTATTCTTTTTCATGGTTTTTAAATGAATTAACTGGTTTAGTTTTTTTATATATCCAATTGATATTTTTGTGATCATCCCATGTTTTCAAATGTTTTTCCAAGGATCTATATATGATTTGGATATATATAAAGTTCAATATTTCTGTAATGATGACTCATCTTAAATGAATCAAAAATTTCATGAGTTAGATAGGGGTGCACACATATAAACCTTTTTTTGGGAAAAAATGTACATTATATAACATTTTTCACTATAAAATTTATGTGTTTTTCTTATTCTAAAAAATCATAAAACTAAATGATCGTGTAAATGTATGTATGTATAAATCCTTTCTATTAAACACATAATTATGGGTTATTTATTTACTGGTTTTTATAGTTGGTATCAAAGTTAGTATGTAAATATTATGTTTTTAACACATGATATAGGAGTGTGGGGTAAGGAAATTATATTTAGTATCTACAATGGGTTTGTATAACTTTGGAGGTTAGGATATTATTAGATTCTCCTAAATTAAAATATTAATAAAATTTTAGGGGTAAATAAATTAGTTTGGGATCATAAGTTAGAAGTATTATATAATTGTAAAGCTCAGTATACTATGATGAATTATGGTTATTTTTAGGGATTAAAGTTTTAAGAAAAAATATAGAATAGATGGTGACATAATTAAGGACATCATAGTATTCAAAAGATGGTTTATTTTGATTTTATTTTATATACTCGCACAAACCATTTATGCTTTAGTAAATCACTAGAACATGTAAGAACCAAGTTAATAATATGTGTAAAGGACAATTTGGTGGTTGTGTGAATGAGCCTCTATAAGAAAATCGATCTATATTGTAAAATAATGTGGTTATTGGTAACAAACTATCTCAACTTATTATTAACAAAACAAACTTAGAATATTTTATTAAACCTAAAAATAAGAGGAAAATGGGGTTTCATTAATGTTTTTGGTGGTATGTACCATGTATAAAAATAGATGCAACTTTTGATCTGTCAAAAATATAAGGAGAAAACCCCTTGGAAATGTATAAAAGGAATAGAAATATGTTTCATATGTGAAAAATAAGTACATATATTAATTAAAATATTAATTAAAATAAACAGGTTGGTTAACACAATGGAGGGGAATAAAGTTCTTCTAAAGGTATCATTAACAATTTAATATTTTAAATGGGGGTAGTATGGGAATTATGAAAAATAATACCATAGGAGGAAATATCATGAAGGGGATCAACAGGAATGTGTGAATAAAGGATTAGAAAAGTCATATGCTATACATTGTAAGATGAGGAAGTTTTGAATAACTTATAAAAGGTTTGAATTATTCTTATTATAGTTTTTCTTATATTTAAAGAAGGTTTTATTATAATATTGAGGATGATAAATCAGAGAACATTGATTCATATTTCCAATTTTAGTGAGGAAGTATTAAGGAATAACATAATAAATATTGGTTCAAGGTTTATGTTGAATGATGGTTGAAGTGTCGACATATATAGTTTCAAGAGTTATGATGTAGTGGTATTTTATTTAAAGGTTTATAAGTTTCAAGATTATCATAATTTAAAAGGTATATATACCTTTTTTGAGGCCAAATATGAAAATATTATAAGGTTGTCAATGATATTTTGTGAGATGTTTTTTGGGTATTAATATTTGAATGAGTTATATGTAACATTTAGGTTTGACATGAGATTTAGTGTAAAGGTTATTCAGGTAAAAATGTTATTCTATTTTTGGGACATAATATGAAAGGTGTATACAGGCTTTAGGGATAATAAATTCAATGATGTTGAGGTAATTACCTATAATTTGGATAAAGGGTTATCCTATTTTAGGAATGTTATTAGATTAAGTATAATGAAGAATTATTTTCAAATATGTAATTTTTTATTAAAATGGATCACAAAAGTTGAGGAATAATGATTGAAATAACTTTTATAAGAATAGATTATTTTGTGTAGGTTTTATATCTATGGGATTAATGTTATTTTAGAAGATATTATTATATTTTGGAGAATATATGGTTAGGGTTTCTATAAATATGATCATGTTACTGTAAAACTGATTAATGATAAAGTTTAATTTGAATTTTTAAGGATATGTGATCAAATAGTTCTAATTTTTGGGTTTCAAATTTTTTATTTCCCATTTAATGATTTTTTTGTATCTTTGCAGTGTTTTTTGTTAAAATACTAGTATTATTCTTATTTATATAGTGGTTTTGTAGAATTAAAATATTACTTCTTCATATAATGGATTATTAATTATTATTTTGAACTTTTAGTTTTTAATAATTATATAGAAATAAGAGTATCTTAATAGCTTTTTATAGATGGAATTTTCCTTTAATCCCGGTTTTTAATAATATGAGCTTGAAAATTTCATCTTTTTCATTCATTATTTTAATGTGAAATGAGGCATGGGTAAAAACTATTCAAACATTAAATCAAAAGATAAAATTACCCTTATATAAATTGAAATAAATCAAGTAAATATATGATCTTATTCCTTAACTCAATGGAGAAATAATTCTTCAAGATCAAGTGAGAGGAAGATAAATATACCGAGTCATATATAGAAAATATCACATTGTTATAAGGTATGATATTTAAAAATCATTTAGAAGTATGAGTCATATAATAACAAATACATGCTTTTAGAAATATTTAATTATTAAATTATATGTTTTCTAGTAGTGAATTAAAAATTACTTATCCTGATAAAATCTATATCTGATTATTAAGTTATGATATACATGTTTTTGTAAGAAAAAATTAAAATTTCTAGGATACAATTTATTTTTGGGGTTAATTGAAACCCCTATAATTTTAGAATGTATTTTCCTTTAAATAATACTTTGTTCCATAGATTATGTTACAGGAGACCCAAAACTAAAATGATTTGTGACACATTAGATGAACATTATCAAGAAATTTATAATAATAATGTAACCCCTAGTAAATAAAAATATTGTAATAAATAAAAAATGGATGCAATTAGTAGATAAATAATTAATATGATATAATGTTAAAAAGGATAGTTTTTCAGTGAACTATTTTTGAATTTTTAAGTATTTCATAAAATAAATTGAATTCATCAATTTTAAAATATTATTATCATAATATGTAATATTTCCATTTATGAACTAATATATCAACATTATTTAAATTATTAATTGATATGAAATAAGGTTAAGAATACTTAATTTCTAAAAGGGCCCTTTTTCTATAGAAGTACTTTTTTATTTATATTATTCTATTTTCATTTAATAGTTAAATTTATGAATTTTAAAATTTTAATTTGATGATTTTTTTTGAATTCATCATGTCAAAATTGTATCAGGGTGAGTTTTTTATATTTCTTTGAAACAGTTGATATTTGGGTGAATAGTGAATAATACCAATTTTTAAAATACTACCAATTTTACAACATTATCATGATATAATAATTAATTTAATTCTTATTAAACATATTATCAAAAAAATATATAAATTTAATACTTAAAATAAATACTTTACTTTTTTTGTTAAATTAATAAACCTATGATTGGTAATTTGAATTCTAAGTGATGTTTGAGTATAATAAAAGAACTATTTTTTATAATTTTTTTAAATTAACTAATTAAAAGCTTACATTCAATTTTGGATCGGTTTTATAGACACATTACTCTCTTTTTTTATTAATAGTCTAAAAAATTTTATAAGGTTCAATTCTATACATGATTTTCAAGTAAATTATTTTTTATTCTTAAAGAATAGTTTTTATAAAAACAAATTTTCACTGTTTTTTGTGTATTTATTTTAAAATTAATTTTTAAAAATTAATATCATAAAACGGATTTCATATTTGTAATTAGAATTTTCTAAATTAGGTAATAAGGTCTATTTAAATTTTTTCTATGTAAATAAATTACCAAGGTGAAACGTTTTTCTAAGGCCTCATGATATCACTAAACATTTTCTGTAATCTTATTTTATGAGATTATTTATATAAAAATTATTGAACAATTGAATTTAGGTGAATTTTTTTTTAAAATTACTTTTATTTATTTAAATTATGAAAATATTTACAAAAAACTCAACTCATGTTAGTTATATAAGGTCCTCTCCTCCAATTACATCTCAGAACACTTTTAACACCATAACTTAACCAATATCTACAAAAATCACTTTACAACACACTAATTCATGTCTTTTAGGTCTTGTTACCTCTAAATGAATAAACTAATATGGATTACGGTATAATACAAAGGAATATTTCTAAAAAAGACCTAAAATTATTGACCAAGTTCTTTCATGTTTTTTCTTCTTCCACATGCTTAAAAAATATTCTAACCATCCTAGCATAAGGGCATAAGTATCATAAATACAATAAAATGATATTATATTTATGGAACAACTCTTGTTTACCTACCTTCCATCCAATATAAAATGGAAACATTGATCATGAGTACATGCGAATGACCATCACCCTAAAGTGATGTATCTCATTTTTCATCACTACTTCACATGGATTGTTATATAGAAGTATTTAATAAACACTTATGATGTTAATGACATGATTATCACTTTATAAAGATAATTTAGCAGTTTTTACCATATTAGAACTTTAATTTGTAAGGTTTTTCTTGTTGAAGATTTTCAGAGTTGTTCTCAGAAGTTTCGTTTGAGTCGGGAGATAGTGAAGCTACTGGAGGGCTTACACATCGTGTAATTAGACCACACAACATGAATCTTTGTTTCAATTATTGTTCTAGGTGGTTCATAGTGTGTAATAACCATGGTTTTGAAAAATATAATAAATTAATATGTGATGTGTATTTTCATTGGAAACCAATCTCGATGCATTACACGACGTGAAAGGGAAGTACACATTATCTTATCCCCAACTACTATAATGTTTTATGAATTCTTGAGGCACTCAGGTTGTCAAAAACTATAGATGTAGGGACTCTCACTCAACTAGAGGTGACTCAGAGACTTATATTTAGTGCTTTGAGGATTCCAACACCAAGGATTCATTCCTTGCTTCTCTCATTCAGTCTATTGCAATCAATCTTCGATCCACAGTGTGTTTTTCCTCCGTTTTTATAGTTTCTTCTATGTTGATTTCATTTTACTCTTATTTTTTTTCATGTGATAAAATATGATATAAAATGATTCTAATGGGGTTGTCTTTAGTTTTTATTGATGTGGTGGTGTCATGGAATCCACAAATGGATTTAGATCCTACGAAATAGGTGATTGTAGATTCATCAAGTGGTTTGTTGTCATGAAACCCTTACCACGTTGCTAAATTTAAATCATAATCCCCAAGAAATAATAAAATTAAATGAAACTTGAAATGTCATGAGAATAAATAAATTCAAGATATTAAATGTTATTGGGACTATATATTAACCCTATAAAATAAGGTAGGTTCATAACATGGTGTATGACTCAATGAATAAAAATTTTGATAAAAATCCCTTACCGCTTCAATAACCTTTGAACAGTAAACCCAATAAAAGAGAGATCATAAAATGGATATGAAAATAAACATAATTTTCTAGATAATAATCATAAAATACATTCATCATAATTATATACACCACATAAATGAAACACTTGGTGAATATTCTATTTTTCTTAATGAAAATAAAAGTAAGATGATAATAGCTTACCATAAGTCTCAACGTCCACCATACAGGTTAAAGACACTTGTATAATAAATATAAGTTGATTATGTATATATTATAAAACCATAATTATATATATATCTATATATATAACCATATTTTATTTACATATGACCATTTATTACCAATTCATTAAAAATTCTATGTTAAAATCATGTTTCGTTTAATAATTCCTTTGTTTTTCATGTGTGTTTTGAATTTTTATTTTTGGTCCTCTCACTTTGATAATTGTTACATATCTCTAGGTTTTTTTCCATTATAAAAGTTCAATATATATTCATTATATATTGATTTATAGTAATTTATAAAAATCAGATATAGAAAATTAAATACATGGTTCATGAAGACGGTAGGTTGTGCGTAATCATGAATGATGTTTCCATTTTCTCGAAAAATTAAATGAAATAAACGTAAATAATAAATTACCTTTTTGAAAAGAAATTTATTTAATATATATCAAATATATTCATTTAATTTCCCTTATTATGTTCCATGAAAATCATTATAAAAAAATGAATCACATCGCTTCGCGAGATGGTAGTTCACTATACACATGAAAGATGTTATCTTAACCCCCATGGAATGGAAAGTAAAAAAGTTATATTGGATTTAATAAATAAAAAAGTATAATAATTTTAAAAACATAATATATATATATACACGCATTTATTCCATCCTCATTACCATCCAAGTGATATAGAAATGAAAAACACATCATAGCGGCTCACGAGGTGGAAGTTCTCCATATAAACGAGTGACGTAATTATTTTCCAATGGGTTTGGGGGTAAGAAGGTAGATGTGTTATTATAATTATAGTGGTATAATAATAATCCTAAATAAAATATAATAAAATTAAATCCATCCATGATAGGAGGTGATGGAAAACAAATAACATTGTTTCGTGATGCAGTAGTCCTTTGTACACATGATCGATAGTTTCATTTTTCATTTGATGGAATAGGAGATGGATATAGGTTATTACATTAAAATAAAATAAAAATAGTATATAAAAGCTATTTTTTAAATATATCAGTGTAATTGAGTAATATTTGAAGGTTTTGGAGGAATAAATAAAACAAAATGCATGTTTAAGAATTTTACTTGTTCTTTAGAGAACCTCTTTAGGTTTATAATGAAGCCATCTAAAGAGGGGTTACTACTAAAAATAAGACCTCTAGGATGAGTTCATGTAATTATTTAAGATAAAAGTATAGGTATTGGATGAAATAATGGTTTTTAGAGGTTTTAAGAGGAGAGGAGAGTGGGTTGCCTTTTATAAGTGGGGGGGAGGACACACTTGTAATTTTGCAAAGAACAAAGTGTACTCATGTTTTTTCACCCACCAAAAGGCTCAAAAATAAGTCATTATCAAACCTTATATTTTATAAGGTCAACATATGACCATAAATGGGGTTTTTTGAAGTTTATAGGTTGTTTTACACTTTATCTTTTTAGTTTAAAACCCTGATAAAATTGTTTTAACCTAAACTTTGGTAATTAATTATTTTTTACTACTCAATGTGGTAAAAAATTAAGTTAATAATTTTGAATAAAAATAATTATTATTATTTGAAATATTTAATCCATTTTTAAAAATTCTATTCATATAAGTGAAATTTGGTAATTTAAAATTAAACCCATAGATTCGACAAAGCTAGGGTTTTCTGAAGAGAAAATCCTCTAAGATTTAAAAAAAAATTATATCAAAATTCAACATAAAATTGATTACAATGAACTAAATTGGATTAAAAAACATATAATTGATCTAATTTTACCTTTAAATACTTATGAAATAAATTTTATAGTATTTCAATTCTCAAAATGAAAAGAAAATTATTAATAAAAACCATCATATTTCACAATTCATCGAAAAATATATCTTCATAAAAAATTATGAAAACTTTACTATAAGATAATTATTAGATGCTGAATTCAAAAAATAGTTTTATTTTTTAAAAATAAATTTTAATAAATTGAGGAAAATTAATTTAAAAAAAATATGTGTGCAAACTCTGATAAACAATAGTTTAGAGAAAAACATTTTTAAGCATAAAAATGGATTTATTCTTATATCATTCCGAGAAAACACATAATACGAATGTTAAAACGTTTTATTGAATATAATATATAAATTTAACTTAAATACTTCACCAAAATATATTTATTTAATATATTTAGAGAAAACAAACTTATGAAAATAAAAAAAAATAGATTTCTAGAAAATAATTTTCATTATTTTCCAATTTTTTTTATTTTCATTTATAAGTAATTTGTAACCAAAGAATAAATATTATATTTATTTGTAAAAGACTTTTTTTTTGTTAATTTGGTTAATCCAATTCATACCCACTATTCGAATGACTTTCGAATCAATATAATATTAAATAATAGCATGTCGTATTTCATTTAAGGTCAGTGTTGCGTGTAATGCAAGCTAAAATTGGTGTTGTGGGTAACCCAATCTATAAATATCTAAATTTATTTGAAAAATATATTTTTCAAAATATAATGGGGAATTACATTGAAGTTTTTTTTATGTAAAATTGGTCAGTTATACATGTTTCTTGTTTTGGAAACCATATAAGTCACCCAAAAATTATGATGGATGAAAAATTTGAGGCAAAAGGGATTTCACTATAATGAACCAAACATTTATCAATAGAAATACCATTATTATAATAAATTCAAATATTATAAATAAACTAAAATCCAATAGAGAACACAATACAGACATTATAAATGAATGATGGATTAAATAAAAGGTATTTATAAATATTAAAAAACATATGCCATTAGAATAGTAACATGGCCATTGAAATAGTAACATGGCCATTAATAATAATAATCTGGATAGTAGAATAGTAACCTCAAATATTAATCTATAAATAAAATTTAGGCATCTTATATATAAAAATAGGATATAATTGTATAAGTAAATAAATGTTTTAAAAAATGACAAATTAAGTGATGGTATTTTTGTAAAACATAAATTTTTATTTAAAACTTTATAATTTATAATTTTAAAAAAATGTATAAAATATATTAATATATTCAAATTTTGATGTATTTTAATTAAAATATAATTTTATAAGACCTTAATTAATTTCTAAAAGTTTTAAAAAATCAGTTATAACATTATAATTCATGTTTTCAAAAAATGATGATTTTAATTAAAAATTAAATTTATCATATTTAGAAAAATATTTTCATAAAATGGATTAAATTTTTGAAATCGTCACATTGAAATTATCTAATTTTTATTTTCTAGAAATTTTCTAAAATACATCAATTTTCTGATGAATTGTAAAAATACAATTCTCACGTAACCGGTGTAACTTAAATTACATCATTCATGATGTATTAGTGAAATAATGATTTATAGAACTTAATGTTGGGATATTTATATTAAATTTGAAAAATTATTCACTAAAATACAATAAACTAAATATTCAAACCTAAAAAGTATTTTCCAAAACGTAAAGTCAAAAGTGATTCTTTAAAATAACATTTTTTATCATTACTTTTTTAATAAACTAACGAATTTGAATTATAATGGTGTTTTAAAGTATGAAACCCATATTATATTAATATGTGACATATATTGTAATTAATACTCTATTAAATGTCTCGTCTTTGATATAATATTTTATCTAATATTTTATTATAAAAATACCACTCCTGAAGTACAAATAACCCATCTACCATCCCTTAGTAAACCACTCATCCCTCCATTTACAAATACAAATATCTATAAAAATACTCCCTCTTAATACTATTAGAAAAAATAGTGACATTATAGTTCCATCCAACTCCAATAACCATGGGAGTTATAGTGCCTTACAAGAGAAACCATATTGAGGAAAGAGTAAGTCTCCATTAACTTATCCCACTTTTCTTATCCCCCTTCTGATTTTTCCAAATTACATTCAAAACTATATACTCTAAAATAATTTATTAATAGATTTAAAATTATATTATTGATTTTAAACTACTTAAACTATCATATATATGACATATATAAATTACATACTCCTTTTTCCCACTCTTTCGACAATGTCCCATTAAAGGTCAGTTTACCACCTATGACAACATTACCAAGGGATTTATTAAAAAAAATCATTGATTGAAATTATGAATTATATATAATATATAAAAATTTAAGTAAATTTATTATATTCTTATTTAATTAATCATGCTAATGTATAATATAAAAAATAGTGAAATCGAGGCAAAACATGAAATTCTAAGAAAAACATGATATCAAAACGCTTAAATTTCCTAAAAAAATAAAAGTATTATCCAATGAATATAATTGATAGATATTTGTACAAATAAATCTAATTAACTTTTGTATTAGTGTTTTAATTAATATAATTTTGTTATTCATGAGGCATAAAAGAGATATAATTAAGTAGAAATTATGGTAAGGTAATTCTCGAACTCATCTCCCTTTCATTGGGCTTTCCCTCTCTCATAAAAATTTTAGGGTACATAATCCTTTAATGTTTTTTAAATTTCATTTAATTATTCATACCTTTTATTTTTTATGATATAAATGTTTTTACATAGGTTTATGACAAAGGAGAATATTTTTAAAAATAACCCCTTTTTTAAATACATTTTGTACTTTTATTAAGATTGTTTTTTATCACTGAATAATGATGAATATTATACCAAATATGTTTTTAAATTTTCATTCATGAACCCCAGGTTTATTCAGGATTGATTAAATCATTATGAATATCATTCCTTTATAAGGTTTACTTCATGAATTTGAATGATATCGGTGGCATGCATGATTATGTAAATGTTATGATGTGATTGGTGTGCCCAGAATTATACAGTGCTCCAATGTAATGGGTAATGTGACATATCTCATGAGATAATGTGAAATATGAATGAAAATTATTCCATATTTTTTCACAATGATTATTTTTTATAATATACATATGTTATTCCAGAACATGATGCTAGATTTTTTCACAACTATGTGTGGAATTTGACAACTGAGACATGATATTTTATTTTTATGAATTTTAAAACTCTATGCCTTTATCTAATACTTCATCTAATGATTATGATAATGATCCTATTATTATGTTATGATGATGATTATGATTATGCTCAACCATGTAATATTTATACATGTTCATATTTATTCTTTTACTGGTCTTTTAGCTCACCCCTTTCATTGATGTATATACTCAAGTGATTAATTTTTCTAAAGAGAACATAAAGGGAACTAAGAAACTATAGAAGAAGTAATTAAACAATTTTTATGTTTTATTATGTAAAATTGATGTATGATCCCAATTTTTTGGGGACACTAAACCGTTTGATCCTAGATTTGTAACTTTATTACATTATTTATGTTTAAATTGATGTAATAGTCATGTATGAAAAAGTATGTCACTATATTCACAATTTGATATTGCTTTAACAAAAACATGATGAAACCATATGAAATGAAAAAACACTTACATAAGAATTTTTACGGATGTTGTACGGTTTACAAATTGTGTATCTTATCCATGCATCACCTATCCCCCCCTCCACATCCATTTTATCTTAATTTTGACACATTTTTAAGTGTATATACATCCTAGAAATCACTAGGGATGTAATAGGGGACTCAAAAGAGGTTAGAGGAGGTTCCCAACCAAAATATAACCCTAGATGATTATTCCATGTAAGGATTCAAATGTGCATTAGATTTCATTTCATGTGAATATCCACTTGAACCAATGAATTCTGATGAATCGTCAACGAACATGGGGTTTGACTTTAATTTTAGTTGTTTTTATAATCCAAATCCATAGAACTACGTTGTATGACTTATCTCTTGATTGGTTGGTTGTGAACAAATGATATGTGAAATTCTTTTTTACCTGATTTTGATCACTTTGTTATGTGTTCATTTATTTATTGATTTTGATTATGCTGTGAAAGAAAATTCATAAGTTTATTGTTTTCATTCACTAGAATGAATATTTAATAGTGAGAAAAACCAATACAATCAAGATAAGTGGATATTATGACCATTGGATCTGTTATCCTTTTCATGTAGGGATATTTAATCCTGAAATGGTAGTTATATTGAATAATGGACCAGATATTTAATTAAATTATTTTTAGTTTTGTGAGTTCTAGACTAAGAACTCACTCATTCCATAGAATCATGCAATGAGAGTTCATTAATTGAATCCATTATAGTGATTAGGATCCCAAAATATCACTGAAATTAGAGTTCACCTTTCATTTTAATCCAACCATAAAAGATTTCCTCCTATAACACTAAAATAGGAAAGGTTGTGTTTTCATTCCATTTTCCACTCACATTTTTTTCTCATGGAAAATTAGTCAAATACATACACCAAATTAATACCCTTGTTCAATGGGGGATCGACACATAATTCCACTAGTAACATAGTTAGTTAGTTTAAATAACCCTTTAAATTTATAATTTGGCACGTCTCATGATGGGTGAGATATGTTATAGCTTCATTTCAGGGGAATAATGGTCTATACTTAAGAATATTCTAATCTAATTAATTTAGGATTTTTTTCTTAATTTTTATTTCAAAAAATAAAATAAAACATATTGTATAAACTTTATTGGAGAGTTAGGAATGATCTACTTAGTGAAATGGTTCTTTGGGATAATAGGTTTGAAAGTGTAGAAACATGCACTATTGGTGATCAAATTTATGGTTTATATTATTCAAATAACCAATGGGGACAAGAGTCCTCTCCTTACCATTATATTAAGCCACATTAATTTCATTATTTATTGAAAATTATTTGGGTCGTGATCAATTTCCATAGTTGTTCTATGATGAAATTGGGTTGAGTGAGTATAATGACATGAACTTATTTTTATCAGCATATTGAATGGTACCTTCACCTAATTCATGTGAGAACATAAATTTTGGAAAAAGAATTTTTATCATGGAGGCCATCACTGAATAGAAATTTGAATATTCTAATTGATAATTATGATTGAGTGCATTGGATGGAAAATTATCTAAGATAGTATATAACTAGGAAAACCTTATTTCAGTTCTATAGGAAGCGACAACTATGTTTTTGGATGAGGTATGTGATTTTAAACCTATAGAATGTGAATAAATTGAGGTTTCAAATAATTTTCCATTTTATAAAAGTGAATTTAAATAATGTTTTCATTTAAAAAATGGGCGTGCAAATTAATTCAATTATAAAATTGAACCTCCAATTGTTTTATAAATTGAGAGAGTATATAGTGATATATAAGAAAAACTTCTTTGATTTCATTTTGTAACAATGTTTTCTTATGACAAAATAGAAGTGTAGATGTATTATTCCATGCTTGTATCATCATGAATTGGGAGTCACTAAACATTACCCCAATCCAGTTAGCCACAAGACCTCAATCACGCCTCCCATACTTCAGAAGATACCGAATAACAGTATAGGTCATGGGTGTGTTAGTGGGGGATAATATTCCATATATTCAGAGTGGAAGAAAATATGTAAACATAAAAAATATATAAGAATCTAAAATGAATACTTACCATCTAGATAATAATGATAAGACATAAAAAATAACCCAGGTCATATAAAAAAATGATTATCATTTCAGGATTCTCTACCAAAAGAAAATGCCTGAGGAAAAGATCATTATTCATATACTACATGATATACAAAATTTTTGAGAATTTCGCAAGATAAATCCAATTACATAATAAGAATAACATTAGTCCTCTACTCTTATACACCATATTAGGTAGAAAATCAAGAATCCATGACCAGACACTTATGTTTTTCCCATCCTTAAACCAAGAAGTCTTTTCAGTTACCAATAAGTGGCCCAAAAAAGATTTGAGGTATACTCTGTATGACACACAAAATGTAATCTAGTATTATCCATCTAGTTTAAATAAAATGGTAGTATAGAGCTATAATGATGTAAATAAGAAATGAAAACTCTAACCTAGTCAGTTTAGGTTTGTGGAGGACACTTGTCTGATTGTACCTATTTCGGCCTAAGCTGGGACATCTTTGAACATGTGTCACCACATATATAAAGTATAGTGCTTATATCTTTGTATATAGATACTTATATATATTTTAACTATATACATAGTGACATATATAACATTATATATATACTAATACTAGTCAGGACTCGAGGTGTAACTCCAATATCCTTGTCTAGTCATTATAGTCTCATATAGTAATAGGGTGTTAGCCCATGTATTCATTTCGGGATATATATTTTATCAAATCTATAAACCTGATGAGTGAAGTGAAAGATCATGTAAAAAACATTAAAAATAACATGAAACATCATGCCCACCATTCAATAAATGATGTGAGACATCATGTCCAACATCACACGTCAAGGGTGTATTAATAATCTATTTGATACTAGCCTTAAACATGTCTCAATAACAATTATAAATGGATGAGTACAATAAAAATTAGTTTTCATGAATTTAATTCTTTAAAATAATCCGAATAATTATTTCCATGTCATTTAACTTTTAATGAGCCAGGGGTGAATTCCATAATTATTATGCGGGTAGGATACATGGTTGTACCATTAAATTTAATTAATAAATTTCATTTAGGAATCAATTATAGACCAATTAGAAGGTGTTTCGACCACCTAATCATTTAAAATGTTGAAGAAGAATTTCTTGCATGATTATCAATTTAATTTAAGGGGGGAAATGTATTATTAAGAAAAAAAATGGAAAGTATTTAATTACGGAATCATGACCCATTTTATATAATAAAAATACTTTTAGGATAAATACTAGAACATAGAAAATATGGTTATAGATGATTCCTCATCTAATGATGGCCTCTAATCCTAGCCCGAACAGAAGAAATCAACAAAATAAGCAATTACCCTATAAATTGGGCATACTAACACACTTAGAAATTTCATTAAAGATAGAAATATAAACAAAAAATGAATGTAACATATTTCTGATATTACTAGTAAACTTATAATGAGAACAACAATGAATGAATGATAGATTGGATGAATAACCTAGCTTAAAGACTAGGTGGAATCCAAATGGGTGCTCTCAAATATGGGAGGAGATTTTGTGCATATAGAGGAAGAGAAAATTCGTATAAAATTTTAAATAATGTAGGGGAGAAAATTTAATTTCAAGTATTTTTAAATGGGAAAGCGGTTTGGATGCACGGTTTGGCTAAACAATGTACCAATCATGTGTATATACTAGTTAAGTGTCACAAAGGGTGTTGATAGGAACATGGTTTGGGAAAACTATGTGTAGACCATGCGACCTTCTACAGTCCCTCTACAGCATCCTGCAATATTACGCATCATGGGGTGCTTGGTTTAAATAAACCATGTAGCCCTCTTTAGTTTACTACACCACATAACAGGTTTTAAACAAACTGTGTGGCCTCAATGACATGGTTTTATTAAACTATGTAGTCCACCTATTTTCCATCAAAATCAGGGTTGTGGGCTCCGAACAAGACTTTGGAACCCTTGGGAATCTGCATTAGCCTCTTATTGTACCCAATCATTCTTCCATAGAACCTTAGCTAGTGGAACTGAACTACCTTGGAGGGGCATCATAGTATAATATATAATATGAATAGAATGATCCTCAAAAGAATTTTCTACTTCCAACTCAATAACCTCTTGGTAAAAATAATAAGATGGGTCAAAATGATAATGGAAGATATTTGATACATGGAATATGTCGTTCATGGCCTGATTCCTCATAGGTAAATCCAATAGATATTATACTAGCTCAAATCTCTCCTATATCATGAAAATCCAAAAATAAAAATTCAACAGCTTGCCCTATTTTTGAATCCATGTGTGACCCAACCTAGATGGAACTCATAGAAATACTTACTGTCCCACCTCAAACTCCAAAGGATTATAAAGAATATTTTTATAAGATTTATACAAAGAATGAATTTTTTTTCATGTGCTTATAGATAATATATACCATCTATGAAGTCTCTTTGATGAGATCATTTCCCAGTAGAAATTTATCAACTACCTTTAACCAGAAGAGGGGTGAACGACACAGCCTTCTATATAGGGCTACATATGGATCCATCTGAATTATATCCTAAAAGATGTTATTGTAATAAATTTTGATGATAGGTAGTTTTTTTCTCATGAACCAACAAATTCAAGGGTTCATTCCCAAATCATGTCCTCTAATAGTTGTATCAAACATTCTAACTGACATTCAGTCTGAGGGTGATATGTTTTACTCATAATAACTTTTAAACACAATTCCTTCAACAACCCCTATAAAATTAGTGATGCAAACCAAGTGTCCCTATCTGATAAGATAGAATGGGGAACACCATAAAGGTGTGTGATCTCATGTATATAAACCATCCCAAAATAATCCATTTAAAAGGACTCTTTGATAGATAAAAATCAAGCAACCTTAGTCAGCCGGTCGATGATCAACCACACTACATCTTTGCATCGATGGAATATCCTCAAACCCATCATGAAATCCATGGAGATGTCATCCCATTTCAAATCTAGAATATATAGAGGATATAAAAGTTTAGTAGACCACTGGTTCTCTACCTTCACCTGCTGATAGGTGGAACACCATGTGATTAGACCTACAATCTACCTCTTCAAACCTAGCCTCTAATACAAGATGTGTATATCATGGTACATCTATGTAGTCCCATGGTCTACTAACAATTTAGAGTCATGATACTCCCACATTAATTATTCTTGCAATAATTCATGCACTCAGACACACCCGTGAATGTGTATAATCTCATCCACATTCATAACCCAACCAAGTGGTGGTTCCTCTCCTAAGACACTCTCCTTCAAAACTAGTCCCTTAAGATCAAATTTTTCCCCATATTTACTCACTAAAAATAGAATATTTCACATCCAACAATGGTAAAACATGTTATCCATGACACACTTAAACCACTAGATTCATCTTAGAAAATAAGACCATCAACTTCCACTCACCACTGGCCTCTTGGATGACCTATGTTTGAGTCATTTGGATCAATGTCTCAGCCACTTAATTTCCCTTCACATGTGTATAAAGAAGATCAAAATCATATTAAAATATGTATTATACCCAACTAAACTGCCTGAGGTTCAATTGATATTGTGAAAGTATGAATTTGATTCTTTCTTAGTCTTTATATTCCAAAAATAACTCTCCCAATACATAGTTCCTCCGACAATATATGGCATGAACCATTGTATTTATATCAATATTGTGCATTATGTAGTTTCCCTTGTGAGGAATCAGTTGGAAAGACTTTTATGTCGTGACTTTTTCATTCTAAACTAAAAATACCCATAGCCTATTACTTGATGCATAATAATAAACATTATAAACTCCATCAAACTCAGGTAGAATCAGGATCATTGTTGAATTCAATCTTAATTTCAACTCGTAAAAGATTGTGTCACATGATTCTAACCATAATAACTTCACAAACTTCTTATTCAAACCATTAATTAGTTTCACAAGTCGTTATAAGTCCTAAATAAAGTGTCTATAGTATCTGGACAGACCCAATATACTCTATATGTCAATTAAATTCATGGGGTGCTCCTATGAAACTACTAACCTCACCTTCTCTAGGTCTACTAAGACTCTTGATTCAGAGATGATGCGAACTAAGATGTCAACCTTATCAATATAGAAGTTAGATTTTGTGATCTTAGCATACAACTAGTTCTCTATAAATATATTCAATGTGATCTTAAGATGTTTGGCATGGACGTTTAATGTATAAGAATACACAAATATATCATTCATGAATATTAACACAAACTAATCCAGGTAAGGGTGGAACATCTGATTCATTATATCCATGAAAAATGAGGATGCATTCATGAAACTGAATGAAATACCCAAATACTCATACAATCCATATCTAATATGAAATGTTGTATGTTTTATTATTGATGGTCTCACACACACATGTTGATATCCCAACTACAAATAAATCTTGGATAAAATCCATGTTCCTTGGTTCGAGTTGAAGAGGTCATCTATACAAGGTAAAGGATACTTGTTCTCCATAGTAAGTTGATTCAACAAGCAATAATCCATGAAAATTATAAGGTTATAGTCCACCTTCTTGTAGAAAAGTATATGTGAACCCCATGGTGAAGTACTAGGTATTATAAAACCCTTAACTTTCAAGTCCTCTAACTACTTCTTGACATCTTAAAGAAATGTAGGTTCCATCCTGTGAGGAGGAATTGAAATTACTGCCACTCTTGGATCTAGTTAAATTCTGAACTCCACCTCTCCCATGGGAGTAACCTTGAAAAGTCATCAGGGAAGATTCCCATAAAATGATCGACTAAAAAAGGGAAATCTATATGTTATGTTCCCCAATATATCAAAATGAGACTCTAAATATGGGTTATCACTATGCCCAGCCTATGATACTTGGGTCCATCTTGACATTCCTGAACATCCTATTCACCCTTATGAATATAGATACCTCTCTCTAGTGATTTGAAAGACACCCATTGGTGATAAAAATCAACTTGATCATGATATGGTACCAACCAATCCATCTCGAGTATGACATCAAAACCATTCATCTTCTGGATGAAGAGGTTCTGCAATAAAAAAATGTCTCCAACCATGAGGGGACAATCCTTACATCATAATATACTATCATATAATATTCCCAGCAGAGTATCCATATTCATTAACTTACAAAATTACTCAATTTTAGAACTGAAATTTTTCATCATTTCTAAAAAAAATAACATAATTTGAAGCGCCAGTGGAATAAATCGAGCACACTAAAGTAAAGGCTACTAGAATAATACCTATAACTATAGAAGGCTTGGAACTGTGATCCTCCTGTATAAGATTTACTCCATGTACCATAACCTTGATTCATAGCCTAGAAATCATGATCATTCCCACTCTATTGGTGAAACATCTCACAAGACTGGTCCCCAGGACCATGTCCACCTATTTTTCCAGATTAGCTTGTAGTAGTCCAAATTCCTATTTTACATGAAGTTGTTGGTCCTAATCCCGAATGAAATGTCATTATATACCCCATATCACTATATACTATGGGAATGGTTCTATAAAAACATTGTAGATGGACCTTTTTTTACACTCTTTACATTCAACTAGATCTCGGTTTCATTTGGACTTTATATGTTTCGGATTCCCACATTGGTGGCATATCACCTAATTATCAGTACGTGATGTCTAACTAGAACATACCCCATGATTAAACTCTAGTAACCACCTCCAGCTTCTAGATGAGTCTCTACCCTATCTTGGAACTAAACCACCTTATTCCATAAAATAATTATCCCTCAAATTTCGTTCAATGATGAGGGATTTGTTTGCTATTAAGGAAACAATAGTCAACCATATGATATTTACCCGAGGTCAGAAGGTGTATAAAATCCCATACTCTCTAACATGAAATCATCCAATATGATAGTAGGTGTGAAACTCTAGAGTTATATGAAGTGATAATAATACTCCATCATAGAGATAGTACCCCTATAAATGTGCAAAAATTCCCTTGCATTCTTAGCTCTCAATTTCTATGGGAAGAATTAGTCATAGAAATCCATCTAAAAATCCTTCTAGAATATACCTTGATACTTACCATGTTGGGTGATGAAATCACACTATCACTTAGTGGAATCATGCAGCATATAGGTGGTGAGATTGACCATATTGTTTTGGAAAAATGTTTAAGTGCTTGAATTTAGAAATCATAGAATACAACCATGACTCGGTAGATTGGGGGGAACCATCCAATGAGAATATATGTGGATGATTCTACTTGAAATACCATGAAAATATGTACATAGAAGAGGAATTTAGTGGATATACCTACATGGATTTCATAAACTATAGGAAACTCTATCTGAACTAATTATCAGTGCCTGATTTGGGTATAGATGGTAGTGTCACAAGTGGAAGTACAAGAGGTAATACTCATGGATCGAAGCCCAGAAAATTTGGAGAATGTTCATCACTACCTTACAGATGCTAGACCCAAGGTATTCATGGTGTCATAATTCTATTATTCCTATAAACATGCCACACACAAAAATATAACTGAAAAGAACACAGTTAAAGAAATTGGACATGTACAACACCATCTCATATAATATTCAACATCCATATTCATACTCATAAATCATATTCTATATAATATTAGAATATTAATAGAATCTTAAGAGACTCTCCATATTATCCACTACTAAGGATGTTTTATGTTAATGTTCCCATATCCAATAATAAAGGTCCTAGTGTATGGAGTGTCAATTAAAAGGTATAGAGGAAAACCCCCATTAATTTTCATTTGGAATCCCCATTTAATGATAATTATTATTTAAGTGTTTAAAATTAAGCCAATTCATTTTCATGTATATATAAATGTATATTATCTTGGTGATGTTATATGTGAAATCCATTCCCAAGTTATGAATTCCAATGATTTACAAGTTTCAATCAGGTGCCCCATGAAAATACCACCATCCTTTAAAATAGTTAAATTATCTAAATTTCTATTCCCAATTTATAGAGGCCCATAAAATCAATAAATTTCTTTTAGAATCTATAGAATTTCAAAAATTAATGTATCAACCCATGTGACTAATGCTCCATGGATCAAACATTCTATAATTGGTTAACTAATGATCCGCCATCAAGCTATATGGGAAACAAATTTTGGTTGATGTGGGAATTTTTAATAACCAATTATTTATCACCCTATAAAAAAATAATGCAGATTAAATATTGCTATCATGGCAGTCAAAACAACCATATATAATGAAAACAATGATATGAACCAATATAGCATGAAATAATTCGTGGCATTTGAATCCATATGTGCCTATGTTGATGCATGAAAAATACTTCTATGCCTTACCTGGCCAAGGGTAAATGAGAAAATTGTAAATGTCACATTGTAAAACAATTGCATCACACAACAAAGATATCATCATAACTGTAAAGTGATAAATACATAAAAACAACTCTCATCCTGGTAAATTTGTATTTTCTCTGTATGTGGGTCAATTACTCCTAGGCATAGGTTCATCACTAAATTCCAACATGTCCTAATATCATGTCTAACCATTCCCAAATAACAATAATTAAGGAAAATCAACTTCTCTAATACCACTCTGTAGTGTCCTAACTTAGGAGAAACTAAAAATTTCCAAGAACCAGTTGGAAACATGGCCTCAAGAACACCTCACCATATTCCATAGGCTACCGACTACTAGTGAGGGCCTAGTATGTGTCAATGGGGAGATTATACCCTCTAGTTAGAGTGTAAGATAATAGTATAAAATAATAAGTAAAGAGATGAAATAGATAGGTTTTAGTAATGAATAAATACCATCTAAATAATAATTAAAATAAATAATAAATAACCTATGTTAGATACAAATTGATGACCATGTCACGATTCTCTACAAAAATAAAATGGATGGGGTATATAGAATTAAGAATATAAAACATTATATAAAAAAATAGAACATTTCCCAAGATAACTATAATATAATAATTTGAAAAATCTCAGCCCTCTTCTATCATACTCTTTCTTAAGTAGACAATCAATTATCCAAATCAAAACCCTTTCCTTTATCCCTATCTGCAACCATTAAGTTTGTTCATGAACAAATAGGAGGCCCAAATATGGTGTGCAATATACTCAGTAATAAACCACCAATGGTTTATAATATGATCAACCTAGTGCATTTAAAATGGTTTTTTGTGGTTATAATAATGTAAATCATAAATTTAAACTATAACCAATTCATGGTAGGTTCCTACAGGACACCTCCCTAACTGTACCTTCTTTGGCCTAAAATGGGATATCTCTAAACATGTGTTACCACATATATAAAAATAAATTTAAGTATAGTATATATATATGCATATATATGATGTATATACATAGTGACATATGTATCTATATATATATATACTAACACTTGTTTAGACATGAAGTATAACTCTAGCGTCCTTGTATAGTCATAAGCATCTCATGTTGTAATAGGGTGATGAACCAATAATTCAATAAGGAATAGGAATGAAATCATATCCATCAACCTAGTGACTGAAGTGAAAAATCATGTTTTACAACCCCCAGAGGAATATTAAAAACAAATATCACCACCATTCAATAAATAATGAGATAATTCATTCCCAACAACACACGTTAGAGGAGCATGAAGTATCAATCCAAAACTATCCTTGTTAATGTCTTATAATTGGTCATGTATAATAATAATAATAATAATAATAATCCATCATTAATTTAATGGTTTAACATTATCTAAATAATTATTTTCAAGTCACTTAACATTTAATGAGCCAAGGGTATATTCCATAATTATTATGTGGGAAATTTACATGGTAGTACCATTCACATCCATTAAATTTAATTAATAAATTTCCTTTAGTACTCAATTACAACACACGTAGAAGGTTCTTTTGTCCCCTAATCATTTTTAAAGCTGTAGGGGGATTTCTATCATGTCAGTGAATTTAATTATTAGAGAGAATTGTATTATCAACCAAACATGTGGAATTTTTGATGTTGCAGCATCTGAAAAACATGTTATATAAAAAAAATCTGTGGATAAATACTAAACCACCTACCTTATGGTGGTAGATTATTTGTCATATAGTTTTGGACTCTAATCTGGTCTAGAATATATTATATTGGAAAAATAATCAAATGACTTGGAATAGGGCTTATTATCTCACTTGGAAACATCATTCATGACGGTGAGATAAACTGAGAAAGAAGGTAATATATCAAATCCATTGTAAATAAAAATATCATGACACCAAAGATAAATGAATTATAGACTAGATGAAGAACCTATCTAAAATACTTGGTGGAATCCATGGGATATCTCTCAAATGCAGGAGCATCCTACTATGCATCGATAAGAAGATAAAAGAGGTTTAAAACATTAAATAATGTTGGGGAGAAAAATAAATTTCACTCTATTTTAAATAGGTACATGGTTTGGATTCATAGTTTGGATAAACCATATGCCAATCATATTCCTATGTAGGTTAAATGGAACAAAGGGTGTGGCTAGGTGCATTGTTTGGCCAAACCATTCATAGCTTGTTTTACCTTTTGTAGTCACTCTATAGAATCCCAAATGATCATGTGGCCTATGGTGCATGGTCTAAATAAACTAGGTGTACCTTTTAATTTAATTTAAGAACTTATCATAGTTTATAAAAATTATGAATCTTTAGCATCCTGATTTTAATAAACCTTGTGTCCCACCTATTTTTTCAAAAAATTGGGTATATGAGATTAAAACATACCCTGGGCACCCCTAGAAACATTTCTCATTCTCCAAGGAACTTCCACATTGATCAAAAAATAAATTTTTACAAAAAATAAATGATTTTTACCTAATTAGAAAATATAGGGTGTTACATTTATTGTGTTGGATTTTAACAGCATTATAGTTTTTATAACACAGCTAACATTTCACTATCCCTGGAAGGGTGTTTTAAGAAATTCCAATTTTATGGAATAGAAGAGATTGAAAACCCCAATGAGGAACCATACAGATTGGACCATCCACCCATGAATCAATGTTGGGTTATATTATACATTCACTAGGTTGGGATGACATTAGGACAAAGGAAGAAACACATATCCACTATTGGATCTTTTTTTTCATGGATCAAGGTTGTTGTAAGCCACCACCTCATCCTCTAAAAGTGTGTTGAGATTTATCAAAGGGGTGAGGAACCAGTCATATGTGGTGGTTCACTAAGAGGAATCTTCATCATCTAAGTGACAATGGATGGGGGTTACAAAACATGGTTAATCCAATGACCATATACAAAATCTCTCATTGAGAGGCAACCCAATTAATAAAAATAAAATGTTATTTATTATTTATTTTCTATTTTAATTTATTTTTCATTTTATTTTAATAAATAAATAAATTTTACACCATTAGTACTCAAATTACATCCGCAGTATCCAATATTTTAATTAAACATGGGCATTTCATGCATATATGTTATGAATAAAATTGTGATCATGCCTTGTGAATATCATGGAAGTGTGGTCTTTGGTTTTTATGATTTAATTTGATTTTTTAGGGGCTAAATTGTATGATACAATGTATTTGAGGTCTTCCACTCATATGGCCCTTGGTATTAATTATTTATGTTATTTAATTTATATGGGAATTGAATCGAATGATATATCACTTTTTTCAAATACATACCAACCTTGAAAATGAATATTAGATATAGTGTTTGGTTTTAAGTGTGGCGGAGGTTCTCGTATGTAACACTCCTTGAACAATGACGATCTCATTACCTATGATGTCATTTTTTCATAGAGACTATTTAGTGGAATATTATAGATATCTCACATTAATATTAGTTAAATGACAAAAGATCGTGAATGAATCATCTTGAAGTACTATATATGATTTAAATAATTAACCATTATTTTTAGTGAGTTTGATTTGGAAAAATAATTTATATTATATTAGATAGTAGTCTTAAAAAAATATTTAATTATGAAATTTCAATTGGTAAGTTTAAATTAATGAAACTCTTGAATTTTAAGTCTTACTTGTTCATTTTAGAAAAGTGATCCTTGGAATTTATTGATGCCATACATGTGGTTATTACATTCTATTAACTTAATGAGTTCTTGAGTTTCTTTCAAAAATTATCTAGGTCAGTAATTGAAAAATATGGGTAGAAATTTTTAATTATAGTACCTTATATCAATGAAATATACAAGATATCAAAAACTTACCTAAGATGATAGTGAACCTACCTCATACTTCAATTTTTTAATTAAATGTGATTGTGTGACCGATAAAAGCAGAAACCCACCATTTGATGTCGAATAAATCTTTTCTTATCTATCCTAGGGGTATGAGAATATGGATATGGATTGGATGACATTATTTTAAATGAATAAGGTGTCTCATAAATAAAAAAAATATCTAAGATGAAAGCATAAGAAATGATATAGAATCTACTATTCTTAAATTCTCTAGATATTTAAGTGTTATGAAAGGTGAATATAGAACATTTAATGATTTTCATTCAAATTCATGTTCATTTAGTTGATATAAATTTGTAGATTCATACATAATTTTTTTTTATCTTTGGTATGATTATCTTGGTTTTATTTAGGGAAATAAAAGTTCAAGTGTGGGGGAGATTGATGTACCGAATGTATGCACAAATGTATTGTATGTTTTCTTATAAAAATGGTTCATATACTATTTAATTTCTGTTTTATCATGTTCAAATATTATATTTTTGTGTATTTGGAATATATGAAAGTTACCAAGGAAAAGATAATTATCTTCAGCTGTTTTGGAGAAAATATAGGTCACTTATTTGTGTTCAACTGTTTGGAAAACAAGTGAGGCACCAAGGAAACTGTGTTAGAGAAAAACATTAGGTAGAAGGGATTTTACACTTTGATCATGGTTTAAGAAAAACTATTATAACATTGTATGGAATGAATACCCACATCCAAAAGTGACCCAATTGTTACATCACATTTTAAAAATTGTACCACTTAACCATGAAACACATACATACTCCTCAACCATAATTTTAACTTGATTTTGATGCATATTGAGGGTGTTATTCGGCCTGTAACTCATTTGGGATATCATAGGGGACTAAAAATATGTTATATAAGGTTTCTAACCCAAATATAACCCTAGAGGATCATTGTTGGAATGATTATAAGGACTATTATATTTTCTTTCAAGTTAGGATCCTCCCAGATCATAGAACATTGTTGGATATTCATCAAACGTGGGGTTTGATTCTTTATTTTTAGGTTTTTAACATCTAAATATTTATATGTTTCTTTTACTATTTCTTCCTAACTGGACTAGTTTTTTATGATTAGTGGATGATGATGTTTTGGATATGATTTTGATCACTTTATTTTTCTTTATTTTTGGATTGATTTTTTATTGTGTTGTGACTAAAATTTCATTAATTTTATACATTAAATTACTAGAAAAAGTAGTTGAGAGTGAGATAACAACAATTCAATTAGGATAAGTTGACAATATGACCATTTTTTCAAATTTCATTTTAATTTTGGGATTTTTATTCATGAAATTCTATTTAATTTTAATATTGGACCATGGATTTTATTAAAATAGTGTTATTATGTGAGTTCCAACCCAAGGACTCACTCATAACATAGAATCCCATAGTGAACATTCTCGAGTTGAAACCATTTGAGTGATTCATTTCCCAAAAAACCAATTAAATTGTAGTTCACCATTCATTTCAATCCAAACCTAGAAGCTCACTTCTCGTAACACTAACATAGGATATGTTGTTATTTTTTTCCATTTTCCACAAAGATTTGTGTCTCCTAGATAATTATTCAAACTTATAGACCAAAGGACTTCTTTTTTTATCTATGGGATTAACCCTTATTTTTATTAGATATATAGTTTTTCATTTTATGGAACACTTTTAATTTTTGAATTGGTGTGTCTCACGGTAGTTATTTATCTATCTCTTAACCTTGATCAAACAATAAACCCTTCAAAACAAATCCAAATTATCCAAAATATTAAATAGGATTACTAGGGATTAACTGAAACATTCCATAACAAGAAATATACAATAAAATTAATAAATACCTCAAATTAGAGGGGTGTTATACTCTAGGTGTGTCTAAACCCAACCCAACTAGACCATCCCGACCCAACCTGACTAGGTTCGATTAGGTTTAAGATTTCATATGCACAGGTCAGGTCATTTTTGGTTGACCTATGGATGGGTTGGGTTGGGTCATGATTTGGGAAAATATGGTCCAACCTTATCCAAAAAACCTAATAATACCCATGTGCCTCTCACACACACTGCCTGATCTCGCCACCACTGGTAGTCACCACCACTACCATGTAATCCCCTTTCCCTAAGTCTTCTTCACTATCATCAACCCTCCCTATCATGATTTCCTTAAACTCCCTCATCTTCCTCCTTCACTAACTCCATTGCATGGTACAACCATCATGACTCCAGATCCACTGGAGGCTACTCCCTCTTTCTTCACCTCTACCTCAATTGTCTCCACTATGACTACCGCGACCCCATAACCAATAATGGCTACTCCCTATGCATTCTCCTCCACATCAATCATCTCTACCATGACTACCATGACTTCATATTCACAAGATAATACCCCTCTTACTTTTCCCCTACCTTTATCTCTATTGCAACAATCATTATGACCCTAGAACCACCAAAGACTACCCCCACAACATTCATCTCTACTATTACCTCTATGACCCCAGATACACCATGGAATACCTATAAGAGTGAGAAATGGACATCCCACTACTAATCACACCACCGACCTCTAAATTTTGGGATTCATTCATTATCGAGGTCTTCTAAGCGTGGTGAGGAAGACGAAGCATTGATGCCCACAAATGAGACATCACTGTGGGGGCATATTGGTGTCATGTATGATATTAATCAACAGGAAACATTTTTTACATTACAAAATCAACCATTCCCACCCAATACATTGTGAAATATCTTTGGTTATGTAGGGTATAAACCAAAAAACATCAATGAATTGACTTGACCAAATCCATCCAATTTTGGTTGGTCAGGCCCAAAAAATTCTCATACCTGAAACAAATCATCCCATAGACACGCCTATTATACTATTCCCACCATTGGTATTTATTTCCTTGGAAAGTCAAACATTGTAATTAACTTTGAATAGTTTTATCCAATAATATTGTATATTATTTTCTCATTTCTATGTATCCTCTTGAATCTGGCCATGTTGCTATAGTACCTGTAGCAAGTAGATAATTTTACTCATAACATTGTTCTTGTCTACCCTGAATGTGAATGGGACATGGTTAAATGTATTATTAGGATAAATAATTGCATGATCCCAATTAATCACATGACTAAGATATTATTGGTACTCATTTAATTAACAGATTTGAAAGAAATTTTTTATAGAACTTTATATTATTGGTAATAATAATTGATATGAAACAACACTGATAAATTCAAAAATCTCCAAATGGTATATGACATACAACAAATAAAATTTATTTTTCTTCCCCAAATTACAATGTTCCAATTGTGCTGCCACCTTCAAGAACACATGGTCACCTTTACTGAATGATAATGACCATCTATGATGATATACATATGAATTATGATGGATCTATGATATACCCATTTGATTTATAATCAAATAAATATTTTTAGTCATCTCATGAATAATGTGGGGTCTAGTTAGTAAATATTAACCACTATCTACACAATAAAGTATATAATGATATTGATAGCCATATAATGACTCACACAAATACATTTATATAATCACCAGATAAATTTTAATGTATGAAAACTCAAAAAAGTGAATATGATTTTCTCATGAACCACTAGAATACATAACATATTCAATGGAAATATCTTATATCATCGGAATAATCTATTTTAAAATTCCATCCATTTGAGGATGATATGTTATAATCATGGTTAATAGAGTTCCAAGTGATTGTTGCAAATATTACCAAAATAATTAAGTGAATTTGGGGCCCCTGTCAAAAACAATGTAAGCTATAACTCCGTGTAATTTCAAAAAATCCCAAATATAATTATTTTCCAAATCCGCTACCATGTTGGAATCATAGATTGGAATGAATTGTGGTGGTTTTGTAAGTTGGTCCACAATCACCCAAATTTCATCTTGCTTCCATTTTCCCTTAATAGACTGGTGAAAAATTATATGTAAATCTATTCATATTTCTAGATAGGTATAGGTATGGAAAATAATATACCATCTGGTCATTGATGTTCAGATTCTACCTATGGGTTGGTGAGGAACTTCAGAACATAACTGTCAATTTTTGGTTTCATCCATATCCACAAATTTTTTTCATTTCCTTATATATTTTTTGAATACCCAAGTGGATAAACCACTATGAATGATGATATAAGAATAATATTTTCTCTTAAATGGATGAAGTAACTACCACCCTATTCTAAAAATGAAATATTGAAATCACATCCTCTATAATTCCCTCAATAGTTTCCCTACCTTTGAAATTTTACATCAAAGAAAGACATTTTAGGTCTGATTATTGAGAATACATGATCAGATCAGAGAATATAGAGACATGATTAAATAGTAATAAAATAAAAATTTCATTTGTTTTCATATAATTAAGATTCATTTCCATAACTACTCCTATGGGTTTTCGCTGCTCATGAGTTTTAGTTACCACTTGGTTTTAGGACTTCTAATTCAATTCATTGACTAATAAATTTCCATTCCTAGGGGTATACACTAAATCAATGTTGAACATGTGATGATATCCCATCAATAATAATTTCCACATATTCAATTCCCTTTGAAAAAATATATTTTTAAAACTCTTATGTTAAGTGAAAATAGAATAATCTTCTCCAAAGTGGTAGTGACACCATGTATTTAGGTCATAGAAAACCACTTCCAATTCCAAATCATTCCTTGGGGACTACTATTCTTATAGTTATAATTTTCAAAAACCATTGGCAAAAACATGACCACCCTTTATGAGAACACAACCAAATCCCAAACTAAAAGCATCACAATACACTAAATAACATGGAGATAAAACTGGAAAGATGAGGATAGGTGTAGAGATTATACAATATTTTAAATCCGGAAATTATTTCTAAAAATCAGTAATCCATGCGAATGAAACACTTTTATTTATCGATGTTTCAATTATAGAATCAAGGAATGATAAATCCTAGAAAATGTGATGGTAATAGCCTATTAATCCAAGAAGACTTTTTTTCTAGAAGGAATTCTTTGATGGTTTCAAATAACTTACCAAAATTTCTAGTGCCAACGAAGATACCTTTTTTAGATATGATGTGCCCAAGGATGTAGCCATTTTGTATTAGGAAGTCACACTTAAATAATTTATCATAGATACGATGGTCGTGTAACATATTCAACACAATCTCCAATTATTTCCCAACCATATTAAGTCATAGACTATACCAAGATATCATTCTAACAGTACATGAAAAATGAATTGAGATACTTACGTAATATAATGTTCATAAAAACCAGGAAAACTAAAGTATAATTCATGATACCATAGGGTATAACCACATTTTTTAAATAATTTTAATAATAGATTTAAAATTTTGTCTTAAGAATATCTTCATTTATGACTCCATGTTTATGGTACCCTAATAATTGGTCAATTTTAGAGGACCACATAGATCTATTCAATTGATAAAAAAAGGTCATTAATTTATTTAAGTGGATTAAAATTATTAATCACAAATTTATTAACTTTATGATAGTAAACATAGAGCTTAATTGAATGAAATTCCTTTTTTAAAAATAAAACTAGAGAAGCCCAAGGAGATATACTTGGTCATATGAAACCCCTTTCTTTAAAATTACTTGAGTTGGATTTTTATTTCTTGAAATTCATTCAGTTATATTCTATATGATGAATGATATATAGGACTTTCCCACATAAGTATTTGGATCTATAATTTCAGTTCCCTCTTAGGGGGTAAACCTAATAAATCATAATGAAAAAGATCAGGGTGATGATCCTCTATTGGAGGAAGATTCATATCCATAGTTCAGTGCATATAATTTCAGGTTACAATCATTAAAAGATAATAAATGGTTTTTTCTACTATAACTAAAGCTCTCTATATTCTAGCATACATATACTATTTACCTTTAAACGTACAGACGGGTCCATATGGAGAGGTGAAAGCTACCATCTGAGCATAATTATCCATATGGACATTTAATTCCACAAACCAATCTATTACCAAGATTATATCAAATATTTCCATATCAAATAAAATAAAATCCCACACCAAGTAAATATCATTATTGTTAAATAAATGTGATGCATACATGAATCCTCTGAATTATCATTTCCCAAGAGGAATCTTGATGCTCAGAAAATGAGGCATAATTTCCATATAAAACCCCATTTTATTTACAACATGTAATTAATTAGAATAATGAGATTCACCAATATCAAACAATACATGAATCAAATATGAGTTTAAAATAATTTTATCTCTTATCATTAGGGACCTATTTACTTAATTGACAGAGCCTTCTTAGCATCATGATGTTTTACCTCACTCTCTTAAGTTGTGTTTTAATAATAAAAAACATTTATAAGTGGTTTAACCTCTTTAATTGAGTTTATTTAATGATTAATTATTGGGTATGAATTTATTTTTTTATTTTAACTTTATATGTCCTCAAAATGGATAAATAATACTAAGGGGGAATCTCCCTCAAGCTGTCACTGCCAGGAACTTAGTGAGGAGTCATCAACCAACTACTAAAAATGATAGAGGGTCCTGTAGCACAATAAAACCCAATGGATACCTAGTGGATATCACTAGCAAGGCAGTAGAGTATACGACATCTAATAAATCTATAAGAGTCTCACCAGCTACCCATGGGATCTTCTAACTATCCCATAGAGAAGATATAGAAAGTCAATATTTGCATTAATAATGATTTTCAATGGCTCTATTAGCCCTTTAACCCCTCTATATTGACCCCCAGACCCATGAAGATAATATATAGAATATATGAGAGGAATATAAAGACATAAAATTAATCAATATTTCATTTCACTGTATAAAAAATCAATAATGTGCATCGACTACTTTTGGGTTTCCACACGATATCTCTTTTTAATTCGTCTCTTATTTCTTTGATATACAATCTTTCTCTCTTTATTTATCTCAATTTCAAAAATATATATCCTTCAAGGTAATTGAGGTATTTAATTTGAGGTATGTTTACATAAGAAAATATCCCTTTTTTACTTTAATTGGGTTCAAAGAAAACTACTAAAACCAAGGGATCATTCTATTTTCATTCTTGTAAAACTGCTAAAACGAAGGTATTATTCTGAGTTTCTTAGTAAAGGATAAAAAAAAGGATTTATTTTATTTTTTAGATTCATGGTTACTACTAAATTCGAGTTCTATAAATTCACAAATCTGAATTCCATTAATATGGAAGACATTGGTGCTCAAAATTGAGCTACTGTCACACTTCTTTAAAAAAAATCTTATATTATTTAATTTTTTATATTTTATTTATTAATAAATTTAAATAAATTAATTAATAAATATTTAATACATCCATAAATTAATTAATAACTTAATATAACTTTTTTATTTATTTAAATAAATTACTCATTTGTTTGTCATATCTTTTTCAATGTATTTTTCTATAATAAGATATATATATATATATTATGATAATATTTCTTAATTGAAAATAAAAATATGCTTACTTTGACTTTTATTATTTATATATCAATTTCATATTTATATAAAATTTATCATTTTAATTTTAAAATTTTAATTTACCCCCACTTTCTATTATAATTTTCCTAAAACATGGTAGCATATGAGATATTCTTTTAAAAAATTTGTTTTCAAAACTTTTATTTTATCATGTATCCAAAATTATGATTTAAACTTATTTTAAAAATAACTTGGATCTTGTTTTCCAAAAAATTATTTGTACCTTATTTTCAAAATTCTATTTTTACCTTGTTTCTAAAATTATGTTTTTAATAATCTTAATCAATTTTAGGAAAAAATATTTTAAAAATGGCATAGGCCCTTCACAATGAAGGTGTTCTTAAAGGACACCCAACATGCCATGCACTGTTATTTGATGGTACCAACTATATTTATTGGAAAACACATCATTATACATTTATTAGTGGTATCAGATATCCTATTTTGGAAAATTACTATGCATGGTTATAATCCTACTCAAGAAAAAGAAGAAAAATGGACTCTGAATGATATTTATATTTATGAATTAGATCGTAAAGCCATAAATTCCCATCAATGTTGTTTAGACCAAAATTAATTTAATCATGTCTAAACATTTAAGACTACACATGAAACTATAAATTTCTTGATGTTACTCATGAATTCACTAATAAATTGAAATATAAAAGACCTGATATATAAAAAATATTCTTTATGTTTTATAATAAAACAAAATTAATTTATTAATGAGTTATTTACAAATTTTACTAAAATATGAAATGGAAAAAAATATCTTGGTGATAATCTTACAATGTAAAATCTTTTGAAGAAAACACTTTATGACTTGAAAATTACTTGGGCTTCATAGTTCATGATGAACTAAGAATATAAAGATATCAAGAACATAGTGATTAAAGACCTTATCAGTTCTCTCATAACCTAAAATAACTCTATGAAGTGATAATGTCAAAATGAAGTTAATAATGTAAATGAAGTTAAAAAGAAAATTTATTTTAAGGATCATAGTGAAGAATCATCCAAAATCAGCACCAACATGAAACATATAACCAAAAAATTACAAAAAATAGTTAAGAAAAAAATATTTCCACCATGATAAAAAAGAAAATAAAAGTATATAACTTGAGTTATCATGATACCATTACAAAAAAAAGGTCACATCAAGATGAATTTTACATGGCTCAAAATGGAAAATTAGAAATCAATAAAATCCCTCAAAAAAATTTTTGGTGTGAATGTGATGATTCCCTCTCCAATACCACTTCTTCCACTTCTATATCATTCACATATTATTGTTCTTCAAGCCATATTTATTACGTAAAATTAATGAATTAAATTTGTTAACTAGGAAAAAAATTCAAGAAATTAAAAAGAAAAATAAATAAGTTTTTCATTGAAAATTATCAAATATCAAAATAAAAATAAGATAGATGTATGAAATAAAACATTTAACCCAACATTAAGAAACTTGAATGAACTACAAAGAATATCAATAATCCTCTTACTAAATTCACCCAATGTGAACAAAATTTATATAAAATACTCAGTTCTCAACCTTATTTAAGAAACAAAATTGGTTTTTTGTTTTCAAATAATTATAGAACCTTTAAAAAAATATATTTTTTGAGAAATGAGCATCTAAAGTAAAAACAATTCAATTATTTTTTAAAATATAAAAATATTAGTTATGAATTTGATTATAAAAATTATTGTTATGGTAAGGAAAAATATATTCATATTTATTCAAATGTTTTTTAAAAATTACAATAAAAATTCTTATTCTAAAAAATTTAATTTAAAATATATTTTTTCAAAATTTTTAGACAAGAATTTTGGGTACTGAAATCTATAGTCTCTTTATTTTTGTAAAAAAATTTATCAATAAAAAATACCATATAGAAACATGATTACTGTGATAGTGGGTGATAAAAAAACCTATATAATGACTAATCTGAGTTTATCTCAAGAAGTAAGATCATTTGAAATGGTTCTATTAGTTTTAAAATTAGACCATGATCAAAAGATTGTTTATTTATTTATTAAATATGGTATAGCATCTTGATTTTATCTTATTTCACTGTCTTTTTTTAAAGTAGTGTGGTATTTATTAATTGATCTATTTTGAAAATGTTATAAATTTTTCATTTTTTCTTTTACTTTATTTTAAATTCATATTATTTTTAAAAATATTTTTTTTAATAAAAACCTTTTAAATAAATAATTTTTAAACATCTTTCTAAAATTGATGATTTATTTATTATTGATGCTTTCAAATAATTTATTTTTCCTAATTTATTTTTATCTTATTTTAAATAATTATTTATGTTATTTAATTTTAATTAAATTTTTGAATATTTTGAGAATTATTACATAAATAATTTTATCATTATTTATTAAACATAATGATCAATCTCATTATTTATTATATCGTCATCACTCTCTTCTTACGGGTTCTCATTATGCATGTTTCTTTTCTAATATATTATACATTCCTTCTTATGAGTATATTAATTTATTAAATTCTTTTAATTGAGATCATTTATAAAAATAATTTTATTTAATCAATAGAAGCCTTCTTCTTCCAGAGTTTTTTTTTGAAAAAAGGGAATTTTTTTGGTATCCCTAAATTGGGAAAATGAAATATAATGGAATTATTTAATAAAGGTTTTCATAGATTATTATTGAAATTCCGTTAATTAAATTAACATAATTTCAAGGTTTCATGTCATTTTATTAATTTTTATATTTAAATTATATTTCAAAATCTCAAATTTTTTAAATTTATTTCAAAATAATTTTTATCTTCAATTTATTTCAAAATATTTTAAACCTTGAATTTATTTAAAATTCTCTTTTATCATGGAATAATATTTCAAATCATCCATTTTTAAATCTTATTTCAAATATTTAATCTTATATTTAATTAATTGTAAATTATTTCCTCATCAAATCATATCTCTTTTCTCATTTATGGAATCTATTCCATTTTGTTTGGTAATGTTTAGTGATTCTAATCTTCCAGTAAAAACTATTATCATGACAGACACAAGTGAATGTTATTATGGAATATATGCTCTTGGAGATTATAATCTCAAAAGGGGAGGGTTATATTTTTAATTCAATCCTCACAGTATGTGTAAAATCCCTAGTTTGAGGTACATCTTGATAATCCTAATATTTTTATGTTTTTGGGGATTTTAGTCAGGATCAGGGATCTCCATTGAGTTTCATGGAGATTTGGGTATGGTGGAACTTCTCTTAGCACACCACAACCTAAAAAATTCCCATAGTTTTCCAATCCTTGTGCACGGCACATGGTGAGTGCCAATTTACTACATGATAATTCTTGGAATGGCTAAGGGAGGCCTAATACATGGGAGTGGTACATGATATGTGAACTTGGGAAAAACAGGGAGGAAAAAATACATGGTGATTGGGTGTGACCATGGGAATGTCACCCTAGGTGACTCATTAGAAAAAACATCCAAGAAGGATTCAACACACCTTAACCAATGGTTTAGTGAGACTAAAGTTTCCAAGCCCTACACACTTGGACATGTTGCATAGCCATATTCCAATTTCTTTGCGTTACATTTTGGAGTGACCCCACCCATTATGGGTTCCTCTAGGGTGTGTTGTTAGTCAATACCATATTTAAAATGACTGGTCTTTATGCCTATATTAGGAGAATTTAATTAGATCTATGTGCGATATTAATGGGGGAGATTTAATATGGGTTTTTAATCAAAACCACCTCTTTAAACCCCTAACCTTACTTCTTTATTTGGTGGCATCAAACTGGTAATTTTAGGGTGAACTCGTGGACCTTCTTGTTGGCTGTTTCTGAAATTTTGAAAGGTTTATTTTTGGGTTGATTTATCTCATTCTTCTCTCTATTTTTTGTGGAAATATTGCTTCTGTCAAGTTAGGTGGCTTCTATCCCAATATACTATTATGGTACTTTATGGCCTTATTTTTTCAAAATTATTCATGTGTTCTTCTTTGAAATTCTTTGAGAAATATACCACAAAAAATCTCAATTATTGGAATTATTTCCAAAGAATGGTTTTTAAAATATAGAAAAAAGTTATTTTCAATAAGTGTTGTTAAAAAATTATTTTTAATGAATGATTAAATTGGTAACTTGGAATAACCTTTTGGCATGTGTTCATATTCATGTGGGACAGATCATCGTTAGAAGTACCATTGTAAAATAAAAGTTGACTTGGGATTGATCATGGTCAGAAGTACAATAGCCAAATTCAGTTCGTAAGAAAAGACATTGTGAAATGATGAATCTACACTTCTGAGTATAAGGAGGTCCATAGAATTCATGTGTGTGGGTGGGATTAAACATGGTATGGTTGTTCATAGTGATAAGAGTTGGTAACATAATTATTTTTACTATTTTCTTTAATGGGACATATTTATATATTTGTATCAACCATTTATATACTTCTCCTTTGTTTATATAAAAATGTGTTCTTATTCTAGTGGAATGTATTAATAAGACTTAGGGGATTATCTCCTGATTGTCAAACTCACCCCTTTTTTGTTACATTAGTGAATTTAAAAATGTTGTTTTTCAGGATAGAGGGAAGGATGATTCTTATTAATTCACTAGAGACATTCCTTGATGTCATATCTTGGTTAGTAGATCTAGAAATGTAGGGTGTCTGAGTCTTGGTCTAGAGTGTTGCCACCTTGGTTCAAGATTCTTCATTTCTTGGAGTTTTAGTATTTCTTTTTTACTCTATACCATTTTCTCTAATTTTTATCTATGATTCATCATATTTTAGGGTTTTTCATGTTATTTATTAATTGTTTTTGTGCATGAATTATTTACATAGTTGTTGATGGTGTTATTTATCGTTGTTTTGTTAGGTATATGTTTAGTCTATGCATTTTAAAAATATTAAATCATTCCCCCATGTAATTTTTTATAAAACTCTTTATATTTATTTCTAGCCTTTTATGTCTGGGGAATGTCACATAGGGTTAGAGGTTCCTACGGTCATTACAAGCCAATCCTTAGGGTTGGGATGTGAAAAAAGGTATAAGTCTATTGAATCCTTAATTTGGGATGGTATTTATGAGATTGGGATGTCATAACTTCAAATTTATATCATAAAACTTGTATGTACAATTTTTATGCTTAAATATAAGTTAATTGGGACGTTCAAGTATGCATATTATTTTTATAAACTTCTAGTGGTGTTGTAAACTCATTATCCTGGTTTTAGACAATGAGTATACGGTATTTTGCATTAGAAAATATACTTTTTAAAAGGAATTAATTTCCACTTTTGTATTTGAATTAGATATATCTATTATTGTTTTACTGATACATAAATCATAGCCATGAAAATATGAATAGTAAAATTATTAAATTGTTGATTTTTTAAATGGTTTGAAGAACAAATAGTAACCCAAATAAAAGAAAAAAATAGCTGGGAGGCAGAAGTTGAGTTTGTAATTTTAATAAAACCATAGGTGAACTAATATTTTGATAAAATTATCATGAAATCATTTTAGGTTGTTAAAAAGGGAACCAAGAGTGGGAAACCTTATCAAGTGAAGTACTCCACAAACATTCCAAAATAGAACCCACTGATATTTCATAGTGATTTTGGACCAGATAAAACATAGGTATTACTGAGTAGTATGACTAAAAGTTATTATTTTATTAGATAACTAGGTGAAATGACAGTCAAGAAAGTAATGTATATGCTTGAGGACCTTGCATAAGCATAGTGTAACATTTCTGTTCAAGCTAAATTGGATTGAGAACTCTCTTGGAAAGGATTTTTGCAAATAATCAATAACAAATTTATTATAAAAAACTTATAAAATAAAAAATTTGGAGAATTATTTCATTTCTAATAATAAAGCATTTCGATGAAAGGATATACAATAAAATTCACTCACTTTTTCGATTATCCCCAGAGTTGGCTTCTTGAGAAAGTTTGAAAGCATAAATCGTTGAGTCAGGACTCTCACTCTATGTTCACTCTAAGGTGGTAATGTTCTATATTACTAGTTTAAGAAAAATGGTAAATACGAAAATATTTTGGGGAAGAGATCTTATAAGAAATTTGAGTGGAGGCGACACCTTTGTGAATCTGAGTTCTAATAGAAATTGCAACTCATGTATAAGAACAAGAAGGAGAGTTACACCCAAGGTATCAAGGTAATAGATAATCATAACACCAAATTAGTCTATTTTCTATAACATCTTATTAATGAACCAATCTATTTACAATATGAATAGATTTCAAAAAGAAAAATAAGTAATTCACCCCACCGCCAATAAATTTATGCCACAACAGCAAGAAAGACCATCCCAAGAATTATTTTTAGAAACATATGAAATTATTACGTTTAATTAGTAAAACGTATCCTCAGGCTTTGTATACCAAGTCATAGAAGCCCCATTATACAATTTCTCATCCAAAAATCCTTGTGAATCAAAATAACCTTAGAAACACTTTGATTGTCTAGAGGAAACCTTATTAATAAATAAAGATATATCTTGTGATAGTTGATCAATAGTTGTTTGGGGTAAAGCAGGCTATCTCGACTAAGAAACTGGGCCCCTCAATAGTGTGAGGTACCAACCTTATGAAATCAACTCTTATGAATTTCTTGTTTGATACTAGTGCATTTCATTATTTTTTCTCTCCTTTTTTTGTTAAACAATTGGTTTTACACATGGAAATGATGCCTCTTATCATGAGTATCAATAAACCGTTATGAAAGAGGGCGTGAAAAGGATTAATGTTCCCAACAAGTTCCATTACCATGTAGTGTGGATTCTATGGGAGTTTAAATATTTATATATGGATGATTTCAATATGATATTTGGAATGAACTTGGTAGTGGAATTTAAGTCTCATATTGACTATGATGCTCGACAAGGGGCATTCATATCCCTATATGGAGATCTTCATGTATTTAAGGGGGGTCGGGATATAAGTACAGTTAGAGTAAGACATTTATTATTAGTGGATGAAACCATTTTTATCTTGTTATAAGCAATTAACCCAGGTGATACTAATGAAAAAATTAATGGGACTCTTCTATCATAGTGTTTCAATACAGAAATGACTTATTGAATGATTTCTCTGGGATACAGCCCAAGTGAGAAATCAAATTATCTATCGATATAATTCAGAGGATAAACTATATTTAACTATCATATTAAAAAAAATTCTCTTAAAAAGATTCTATAATAAATTTATAGCTGAATTATTTAGAGAGTAAAGGCTTCATCATACATATTACATCACTTTGGGAAGTACTGATATTATTCATAATAAAGGAAAGAGATTATATTTATTTATATGTTTTTTATTATAAACTAAATCAAGTTAAAATAAAAATATATATCCCATCCTTGAATTGAAGATATATTTGATCAATTAAAGAAAGACAGGTGGTTTTATAATATTGATCTACAATCAAGATATCATCAACTCAGTGTCATGAAAGAGAATATTTTGAAGACAATATTTCAAAGTCATTATGTCTAGTATAAATATATCATCATACTTTTTGGTCTAATTAATTCACTTATAGTATTCATGAACTTGATGAATTGTATCTTCCATTGGAACCTTGATTCAATTTCTATGGTATTTATTGATGATACTTTAGTTTACTCTCGAATAATAAATAATCATGAGGAGAGGTTAAAAATATTATTGAGCATATTTCATTATCTCTTATTATATTCTAAATTTTATAACTGTGACTTCTAGATATAAGAAGTAATTTTCTTTTGTAATGTTATTTTTAGAGGATGGAATGTCCTTTCATTTAGTGAATTTTGAAGTCATCATCTCTTAGAATCCACCAAAGAATATTTTTGAGATACGTATCTTTTTGGGATTGGTGAGATATTATAATTGTTTTTTTGGTTTTTCTCAAGGATTTATTACCTTATGAATTATCTAAAAATAAAGTGTATTTAGTTAAAATGGGATGATGACTATTAGAAATTATTCTGAAATCTTAAATCTCTTCTCACCACTGCACCCATGCTAATCTTTCAAGAACCGAGAAGTGTTTTTTGGTATATCGTGATGCATCTAGATCTAGTCATGGTCATGTGATCATGCAAGGAGTTCATGTTGCATGCTATAGTTCAAGTAATTTTTGAGTGCATGCGAAAAAATATTTTACACATGACTTGTAATTATATATGGTATTTAATGCATTAAAGACTGGGATTCACTTCCACTTTGGAGAAAGGATCATATGTTTCCCTAATCATAAGATTTTAAAATACATATTTTCTTAGTGAGACTTGAACTTTTGGAAATTTAGAATTATATAGTACATCAATATTTTGATTTTTCCTTGGTATACACACCAGATAAAATGAATTGTGTGGCAGATGTATTGAGTCATAAATCTTATATTGAAGTAGTAAACGAAACTCATGAAAAATGGATGATAATGAGCATGATTACTAACATGCATCTAGATTTTAAGGAAAAGAATAAAAATATAATTTTATTTCTAATTAATCTTGTTATTTAATTGATATAATTTGTCAAGGAGTGTCAAATTTCATATTCTAATTACATCTCCAATAGGTCAAACCTAAATAGTGGGGAGAATTTGGATGGAGGTACTAAGAATGAAAACTCTTTGTTATACTTTCAATATTGGATTTTATCCCCTAAGTCTTTCTATGGAAATATTATTTTTTTATATCACTATTCAAAATGGGCTATTTGTCTTGGTATTTATAAAATGAACATTGTGATTAATGTTCAATTATGGTGGTTAGGTATGATGTGCATGATTACAAATTATGTTATGAAATGTATAAATTGTGAATAAGGCTAGACATCAATGATTGGTTGGTATGAAGTAGTATATTCCTGTACCTGTATGGAAGGGGGATCATATTTCCATGGACTTGGTCATAGGTTCCCTGAGGATGCTCTAAAATAATGATACTATTTGGGGGATTATGGATAAATTCACCAAGTCAATATACTTTCTCCTAATCAGAGAGGCAAATATGGTAGTTGATTTTTAATATCCACAATATTTGATAATGGTTCATGTTTAGTGGAGTTATAGTTTCAATTGTCATTGATAAAGATCATCAATTCAATTCATGATTCAAGAAATCGTTAAAACTGGATCTTGAAACTCAATTGATCGTGAGCACGACATATCATCCCCTAATGGATGGGCAGTCAGAACAAACAATTCATCAGTTGGAGGCTATTCTTAGAGATTAATTCATAGAATTTATTTTATTATAGGATGATAATATTCCATTGGTGGAGATCTCCTATAATAACAGTTTTAAGGTAATGATTCAAATGGATCTATTCGAGGTATTATATTTCCATCCTTATCATTCTACACTATGTTATGTGGTAGCAGTAGATACGTCACTAATTAGACCTAGTCTTATTCCTGATACTATAATGAAGATATAAATGATCCAAAATTGTGTGGATATATCTCATATCTAATAGAAATATTATATAGATCATCGTTGTTCTCCATTGTCATTTAATGTGAGTGGCCATATCTTCCTTAAAATGTTACCAAGAATTATTCATCGATGCTTGGGAGAGTATGGTATATTGGATCCAGGGTATTTTGGATGATATGATATTTTGTAATGTATTATTGTTATGTAATATCTGTTAGTCATACCACTCAGATTCATTGTTGTTCATAATTTATCCCATCTATCTTAACTAAAGAAGTATAACTTGGATCCCAATAATGTAATTAGTTCGGATCATGTTACTCTTGATTTGAATGCAACATTTATCCATGAACTAGTTTAAATTGTGGATAGATAAGAGAAGATCCTATAGGGAAAAAGTATACATTTAGTATGGATACTATGGTATCATGGAAATATTCAGGAAAAATTTTGGAACACAAGAAGGAAATATATGAGAAATGGAAAAAAAATCATGGAATTGAGGATATCCAGATTTTTAGGAATGAAAATCCCATTGGTGGGGAGATTGTAACACCCCTAGATTGAGGTATTTCTCAATGTTGCTACACTTTTAATGTTTTTTAAGTGTTTTAGTTGGGAACGGGGATCTCCAGTGAGTATCTTGGAGAGTTGGGATTCATGGGACTCATCTTGGAACACCATGACAGAAAAAATTCCCAAGGGAGGTTGTGTCCTTCAGTGTGGTGCATGGTGAGTGATCATATATTATAGGAACACTATTTACATGGAAAGTTTAGGACATGGACATTGGAATCATGGATGGTGTGCATCCCTGGGAAACACAAAAATTCAATAATGCCTTAGGGTTCATTATGGCCATGGGTGGGGAAACCTTAGTGCCTCACTATAAAAAATGGCCAAGAATGTATCCCCACACTATTGAATAGGGTGTTGTGAGTTTAAAATGTCCAAGATTCACACACTTGGTTGTTTGTTTTGTCGTGTCCTGCCTCCTACCCCTCTTCTTTTTTCAGTGAACACACCTGTAACACCCCAAGCTTCCACGGTACGTTTCCCTTTGAATAATGCAATGGCGTGCATTGTACGCAACTTCGAGATTCCAACACACCACAACCAATCAAACTAGCCGTTGTGAATAGTAATACCTAATTTTTGAAATTTTTTAAATTCTATCTCTCAAAATGGACTTCATTTTTGGATTCGGAATATCAAAATTAGCCTAGGGTGAAATTTTGGTACTTTTCAGATAACTTTCATATTTTGATGAATAGTGAAAATTACTAAATTTTAATTAAAAACAACTTTTTTAATCAAAATAATTAATAGTGATAAATTATGGATTTGAGTGGTTTTAATGTATATTTAGAATATATTTTTACCATGTAATAAAATGTGGGTCATTGAACATAATTTCACATTTAAACCAGATATAAACAAGTGCCAATCTTTTGATAGTTATTATCTCTTAAAAACACGCTTTTTAACAACGGTAATTAATTTTAAATTAATTTCTGCCACTTCTGGGTTTTGAATTTGGAAAAATGGATTCCATATTTGGAATCAGGATGTTAAAATTGTGTAAATAGGTAACTTTTATTTTTAGACATTTTGGATAATTACTTCGGTAAATATTTAATTTACCATGGTTAAAGGGTAAATCTGGTAAACAAGGGTTAAACAAATATTATTATAATAATACTAAATTACCCTAAAACATGTCTTAACCCTATTGGTTGATACATGGTCGACCATGGTCATCTTTGGGTCGATTTTGGGACCCCATGGATCCACTTTTAAGTGATAATGACACTTTATTTTAATTAAGTTAAAATAAATACAAAAATGACACAAGCATATATCTTTTAGAAAAACAATTATTACATAGGGTTATATATGTTGGATTTTAGACTATAAATATTTATTATAAAGCTAAAAATATTTCCTAAATAATGATATTTTATTTATAATTTTTATACATTAAATAAGTTAATTTATTTATGACACAATGGTGATGCAGTAATTACCATAACAGTGAAAAATAAGAATAATTAATATTATAAATACCCAAATTAATATAATTTGAGACTTTTATTAAATTACACTAAATTTCTAGGTTAATATGACATATTAGGATTGATGTAATTAATTTTTTTATAATTAATCATTCTGTTATGTGTTTCACAAAAATGAACTATGGAATAGTGTCAAAATTGACATAAAAGAGTGTTTAAAACAAATATTATATTATTAATTGGTATTAAATTCATAAAAATCTAAGGTTCGTCCAAGAGACTTATATCATGATAGTTATATCATTAATGGACCACTTGGGGGTCTCTTGGATGTATATAGTATGTTTATTATCTATATAATATGAAAATACAAAGTGACATGGTAAAGGTCAAACTAATTAACTAAGAGTTAAAACTAAACGATAAGGTTAATATAGTGACCCAAACCTGTCTAAATTCTATTGGCTGAATGTTTTTCGACCTATAACCACATTAACCTTTTAATAATCAAGGTTGGATCCATTAGAAACAGAATATGAATTTATTATAAATTAACATTTCTAGCTTTTCCAAAGGTGCCCCTCACCCCTCTTATAAAAGGGCACTCCTCCTCATTTCTTCACACCTTCAAAGCCTTTTGTATCAGCCAACCCCTGCCAAAATACTCTCTAAACTTCCCTCAATACAACCTAAAGGACTTATTTTGATCAGAAATCCAACCTAAGGAGCTCTTTTGATCAAATCAAAAGGAAGAACCCGAAGAAGAGGTAATGTTTTCACCACCTCTTTTCAATTTCCTTTCTTCTTCCACTTATTCTTTATTTGTTATTACCATTATAAAATAATAACTCCAGTATATTATATATACTGTGATGTTATTATAAATATGGTACAACCATATTCAGTATTCTATCCACCTTTTGAATAACATTTCACCATACGTGCGTACGTACGGCTTACCGTCTCCACGTCGTGGTGTAATTGTTATTCAATATATTATTATTGGGGTGGGTATAATAATGTTGTTTAACTCATTTAAATAATAAATATAACATGATAATGATTCTGTATATATGATATATCATCCAATTATATGTTATTTTAATATCAAAAGAATGATATTGACGCTCGTGCGTACGTACGGACTACCGTCTCCACGAACGTGATGAGATTCATTCTCTATCATATCCATTCATGTATAATTATCATTTGATGATTTAAAAAGAATGTTTAATATCTTTATATCATTTTAGATATGAATAATATACATCCCATTAATAATGAATATGGCTCACATAACAAAGAATATAAAGTAAAATGAACCTGTAAAGACCCGAAATGACGATAATTCAAATATATTATTAACAAATCAATGTTAAAAGATAATATATGATATCATATTAATGTAAATGATTATTTTATAATTCAATAACAATTAATTCACCATTATACAGGACTTTAACCTACCGTCTACCAAGGAAAAAGTACAAAGTAAGGGGTTTCTTATCTCACTTTTAATTCCGTGAGAATTCCATTGTTCACCACTTATTTATTACATGTGGTATGTGTTTACTACCCAGGATTGTATTCATTGTGTAATATACTTTAATTTATGGGTATTTAAATCATCATTGTATGATCCTTCTTTCATGGGTCTATGTTTCATAACTTACCAAATCGATAAGGGAATTTGAAATTTCAATTTCCATTTATTCGGCTTTACGCATACTTCATTGATTATTTTACTCCAAGATTATGTGTGGAATCAATATTCATTTGATTATTGTTGGATCTGAATCTACGGATTACACACAAGAGGGGGGGTGAATTGTGTCTTTTCAAAATTATTACAATCTCTTCAATTTAGAAAAATTCTATTCACTATGCTTTAGCACGATTAAATATGCAGCGGAAAAAGTAAAAGCATGAACACACGGATGTATAGTGGTTTGGGGAACAGAAGGCCCCTAGTCCACTCCACCAACGCTCAAATCTACGAGCTTGGCGATTTTCACTATCTGGTCCTCGTTTCCACAGACCTGTTCACAACTGAGTACAGGCAGTTGACACCTTTACAAGTTTCAGGCAAACACAACCTTCCTGGTTCAAACACGAACCCACACAGCTTAGAACGAGAAGCTGATCACTCAAAAATAAAAAAGGGTTTTCGATAAAGAAAACACTTCTCTAGTTGTTCTTCACAATTGCAACAGAATGCAATTGACAGTAGATAGATCGTCGTCTTCAGAAAATAAAAGATCTGTAATCAAAACAGTTCTGAGTCGATCCAGTTGCAATAGATATTATAAGAAACTTCACAACTTCAGCAGAAGTAGATTCACAACAGATAGTCGATGTAGAACACGTGAATCTGCTATCAAGATCTTCCTTTGGTAATAAAGGTTTTACACTTCTTCTTGATCACCAGAAAAGAACGCCTTCACACAGCCTCTGTTTCTTGCTCGTTAAAAGATCAATCTATATATATTTCATACACTTCCCTGTGTATATATATATCTCCGAAGTTTCCAAGATAGAACATATATTCAAATCTGAGAAAATCTTCCGCATAAATACATCCATGAAAATCTCCTTTAGATTCGCGATATAAATAACAGAGCCGTTGTAACTCCCCTGAAGAATCGGCATAAAAAGCTCCGTTTAAATCAATCATTAATCCGTTGAAAATCGTCTTTAATTCTGTCAAAGTCGTACTTAAGAATCGGCTCGAAATCCGCTTAATAATCCTCCTGTTTGACCAATGCAAAAGGAAATATCGTCTGTCAAAAATATCCCGACGCCAAACGTAGGGTTGATGACGTGGCTCCAAACGTAGGGTTCACAAACGTAAGGTTCACAAACGTAAGGTTCACAAACGTAAGGTTGAACATACATACTTTCTCTTCAGCATTCAAACGTAGGGTTGATCATCCATACTTTGTCTAACTTCAACTCTCCAAAGAACGTATGGTTGATTATAAAAGTAAGGTTGATGATCCATACTTTTGAGAAACAAACTCAACACTGAAAACTAACATACGGTTTCTCTTCCATACTTGTCCAATAACAAAAAACGTAAGGTTCCTTCCAAACGTAATGTTCTTCTTCAATACTTTTCAACAACGTAAGGTTCATTAACCATACGTTTCAAAATAACGTAAGGTTCCTTAACCATACGTTTCTTTTAACATAAAAAGTAAACTTTTTCATCCATACGTTACGTTCATCATCGTAGGGTATGAACAGGGATTCCAGTACGCGCTAAAACTGTTCTCGCGCTACAGTGATTCCAGAACACGCTAAAATTGATCTCGCGCTACAGTGATTCCAGAACACGCTAAAATTGATCTCGGAATAAATGAAGTATGAAATATCGTTATATGAAATAAATAAATAAAATAAATTCCTGCAAAATACTCAACGAAATAATTAGTAAATAATCAAGGGTATTTGTGAGCATCAAAATCATCATAAAGTGACAGAGTATTATTTAAAATAATCTCCCCCTTTAAAAAACATTATTTTGAATTGTTTGAAAACAATACATTGCTCAACAATCTCCCCCTTTTTGATGATCACAAAACCCATAAAATAATAGAACTAATTTAATTGCAATCTTTATTGAAAAATTAGTTTTATAAAATTTTAGAATTTTGAAAGGATTAAAACAATATTTAACTATAATAAAATTTCTCCCCCATAAAAAAAAATTTCAGCTAAAATTGGATAAAAGATAAATGTCGTATATATCCAAATTCTCCCATATATCCAAAGTTCTTCATAGAAAACAAATGAATTTAAATGTTGTGTTTATCCAAATTCTCCCCCTTTTTGTGATATCAAAAAGAATGAAAAATTACGGATTTGAACACATTCAATATTGCACTGAACTATAAGTAAATGTTATAATTAACTGTGTATGAATAAGTGAATTTGTTATACTGGCTAACTCAATCATAAATCAATAAAAAACAAAACAAAAAAAAAGTAAGAAAAGAATTTTCATTCACAAGCTGTTATATATAAACGATTGTGATATACAGAGGAATCAAGGTTCATAGATAAGACAGGGAAAAAGGTGTCTATCTCCTTTGAATCGTGGTCTTTATCTCTGTAAACTGTTCTCTGAGCCTCTTAATCATCCCATCTCCTAACTTGATGATAAGATCTCTGTTCTCTTGAGTCATATGAATATCTTCAATCAAATTAACTATGAAAAACTCATGCATTCTTTCTTCTTTTTCAACAAAAAGAGCCAGTTTTTCTGATAACTGATTCAAAAGAATCCTAATCGGTTGCTCTCCAGATGTCAACTGATCCACTAAAAATTTCTGATTATCTAGCAAAACTGAAAAAGAGGCACTATTACACTGAATATCGTGTAATCTGTCACTCATATTGCTCAGTGCTCAAGTAATTGCTTGAAATCTCCGAATCAAATCAGGTGAAGAGCCTGATCCACTCACAGCACTGTTTGCAACAGACGAAAATTTAATCTCCATGTAAATCTTCAACTCAGACAAATCATCTTTCTTTACCATCTCTGATTTTAACTGATCAAAAACGTGCAGCATATCAGTCTTAAACAAATCTACTTCCTGTCTTGAAACAGTACATTCTTTCAGCTTCTGAAACTTCAACTGCTCTAAGTTCAGAGAATTTCTGAGACTAACATTCTCAGATTCTAACTGAGAGATACGTTTGTACAACTCAACAACTTCTTCTTTTCTCGAATCAGGGGCACCCTGTGCTCGATTCTCATGTCCAGAATTTGATTGATGAAGCAGGGAAAGTGGTAAGGAATCTGCATCTGTCTGTTCTTTGTCCTTGTCCTGACAAGGTTGATCCACTGAACTACCTTTTGAAGCCTGAAACTCGTCCACTGAAAAATATTCCTGAAGTACCTCTGTATTAGCTTCAGAAGTATGTTCATCACGAACAGTAGTCTCTCTGACTTCTACTGATTGGTCAAGAACAATATTTTCATATAAATCTTGAGTTCGGGCCACTTCTTCACCAGGAACTGCCTCCATAAGTTGTTCTTGTTGAATTACTTTTTCAACAGCCACAGCAGCAGATTGAGGTTCTTTTTGAGTTTTTGTTTGAGCTGTTAGTTCCTCTATCAGTGCAGTCTGTTCCACAACAGCTTCTCTCATAAATGAGTAAGACAAAAACGGTTCAGAGGATTTCAAGGCAGGAGAGATAATTTCTTCATCAATTGACCTCTTCCTTCTAGATTGAAGTCCTTCTTGACTTCTCTCTTCCTCAACTTCCTCCATCTCAAAACGAATTCTCCGTGCCACTGTACTAACTCTTGATTCTGCTTGTCCCTCCTTGGACTTAGCCGGTTGAGCCCGAGCACTCTCCGAGCTTTCCTCAGCTCCAACAGGTAAGAGTTTTCCTTTAATTGTGCTCCAGAAGTATCCTATTTTCCTCAAAGTTCCAGCATTAAAAACATTACTGTGGTGACATTTCACCCCAGCATCTACCAATCTGATCATTCCTCTTTTAAACAAAAACAAATAAATGAACCTTCCATAAGGGAAAAATGTCATTCTTGCTTCACTCTGACAGCAGTAACTCAGATATCTTATCATAAACCGAGGAAAATTAAACTTAATATCACACATCAGAAGATACATTATGTACATGTCAGGGTATAGGATTTTCTCCATCTCAGCCATTCTTGGTGCTAAACTAGTCTGAACAAATTTTACCAAGATTTTCTGATGGGGCTTCAAATCCTTAATAAACATCTTCTTTATCAGTCCGGTTCCAAACAGAAAAGACCTAATGTCTTCAGACTTATGTACAGAATCTCCAATATTCCGTAAATCGAAATGAAAAACTCCTTCATGAGGGCAGTTAAGAATTTGACTTATCTCTACAGATGATATTGAAAAGTCCTTATCCTCTATTTGAGCCAATAATCTATCCTCCGTATCTCCAAGGCTAAACTGAACAGTTCTAAAGAAATGTCTCATTTCTGCCTCATATAGAAACTCAGAATTTTCACTATTAAAAGCTTGCTCAAGGCTTTGAAACGACAACGCTTGCTTCAACAGTAAATTAGTTTCAAACAGCCACTCTAAATCTATGAAATTACCTTGCAGTATTTTCCGACCAACTACCTTAGGTTTCTTTGCAGCACTGCTCTCGGCTTCATCTGGACGCTTAGTCTTTGCCATTCCAACAACGATTTCTAATGGTTCGTAAGTTTAGTGTTTGAAGATTCAGAAAAGGTTTTTGGAGCAGATGTGCGGTTTTAGGTTTTCGAAAGGGTTTCCGAAAAAAGGTGAAGCAGTTTAGAAGGTGAAACGGTTCTGACGGCCTTGATTCCCGTGTAATCACTAATCATTACTTTTATTTAAAACAAAATAAAATTACTAATAGCGGAAAACAGAAATTAAGCAGAATTCGAATACAGAATAAGATAATAAAAAAAATTATTTACAATTAAATAAACCTAACTCCCCCTTAATAAATTCAAACCTTGCCGTGGGAAGTGGTTTAGTAAAAATATCTGCTAATTGATTTTCTATATTTACAAATTCTAAAAATATATCCTTTTTAAACACATGATCTCTTAAAAAGTGATGTCTTATATCAATGTGCTTAGTTCTAGAATGAATAATAGGATTTTTTGAAATATTAATTGCACTAGTATTATCAAATAAAATAGGTGTATTATTGAAATTTAATCCAAAGTCCATAAGAGTGTTTTTCATCCACAACACCTGTGCACAGAAACTACCTGCAGACACATATTCTGCCTCGGCTGTTGACAGGGCAACTGAGTGTTGTTTCTTACTAGACCATGATACTAAGGACTTCCCTAAAAAGTGACATGTTCCTGAAGTACTCTTCCTATCTAATCTACAGCTTCCAAAGTCAGCATCTGAATATGAAATTAAATTAAAATCAGAGGTTTTTGGATAAAGCAGAGATTGATAAATAGTACCTTTTAAATATCTAAAAATTCTTTTAACAGCAGTTAAATGGGATTCTTTGGGATTTGATTGAAATCGAGCACAAAGACATACTGAATACATTATATCTGGTCTACTAGCAGTAAGATATAACAAACTACCAATCATACCTCTATATAACTTGTTGTCCACTGATTTTCCAGTTTCATCCAAATCAAGTTTTATATTAGTACACATAGGAGTTGTAAATGGCTTGCTGTTTTCAAGTCCAAATTTCTTAAGTTAATCAGTAATGTATTTGCATTGATTTAAAACATTTCCAAAATCTTTTTGAAATATTTGAAGACCCAAAAAGAAATTTAATTCTCCCATCATACTCATTTCAAATTCTTTTTGCATTAATTCTGAAAATTCATGACAAAGAATTTTATTGGTTGATCCAAAAATTACATCATCAACATAAATTTGAACCAACAAAACATTATTTTTCACAGTTTTCTTAAAGAGTGTTGGATCTGCCAATCCAACAGTAAAATCATTTTTCAAAAGAAAAGAACTTAGTCTTTCATACCAAGATCTAGGTGCTTGTTTAAGGCCATAAAGAGCTTTATAAGTTTGAAAACAGAATCTGGTTTTTGAGAATTTTCAAAACCAGGAGGTTTCTCAACATAAACTTCCTCCATTAAATAACCATTTAAAAAGGCATATTTAACATCCATCTGAAATAATTTAAAATTCATATAAGATGCATAGGCTAAAAGGATTCTAATGGCTTCTAACCTGGATACAGGTGGAAAGGTCTCATCATAATCTATTCCTTCTTCTTGATTATATCCTTTAGCTACTAATCTTGCTTTATTTCTAGTTATTATCCCTTGATCATCCTGTTTATTCCTAAAGACCCATTTAGTTCCTATTACTGGATAATCATGTGGTCTTTCAACTAATTCCCAAACCTTATTTCTCTTGAACTGGTTTAATTCATCCTGCATTTCTATTACCCAGCTCTCATCATCTAAGGCTTCTTCTATGGTCTTAGGTTCTTGTTGGGATAGGAAAGCAGAGAATTCAACTATGTTTCCAAGGTTTCTTCTAGTTTGAATACCAGTTTCTAAGTCACCTATCACAGATTCTAAAGGGTGATTCATTAAGGTTTTAGACTGTCTAGGCATTACATTCAAAGGTTCTTCAGTGTCATGTTCTTCTGAACTGGACTGAATTTCTTTTATATCATTTTCAAAATCATTCTTTAAATTCTCAAGTCTCATGTTTTCATTAGAATCAGGTTCATCTATTTGTTCTATCTTTTTCTCAAAAGGATCAGATTCATCAAATTTCACATGAACTGATTCTTCAACAATCCTTGACTTTTTATTATAGACTCTATAAGCTTTGGAGGTTGCAGAATATCCTAAGAAAATACCTTTATCAGATTTTGGATCAAATTTACCAAGATTATCTTTGGTATTCAAGATGTAAACCTTGCATCCAAAAACTTTAAAGTAATTTACTTTAGGTTTTCTGTTATTCCATAGTTCATAGGGTGTCTTTTTCAAAATAGGTCTTATTAAAATTCTATTCATTATATAAAAAACTGTATTAACAGCTTCTGCCCAGAAATATATAGGTAGGCTATATTCATTTAACATAGTTCTAGCCATTTCTTGAATAGTTCTATTTCTTCTTTCTACAATCCCATTCTGTTGAGGTGTTCTTGGAGCAGAGAAGGTGTGTTTAATACCCATGTTTGAGCAAAAGGAATTAAATTCCTGGTTCTCAAATTCTCCACCATGATCACTTCTCAATGAGATTATATTAAAACCTTTTTCATTTTGAATAGATTTACAAAAACCTTCAAATAAACTAAAAGATTCACTTTTAAATTTCAAAAAGAAAATCCAAGTAAATCTAGAATAATCATCAACTAATACATAAACATATAATTTACCGGCTAAACTTGCTACTCTTGAAGGTCCAAACAAATCCATATGGATAAGTTCTAGAGGTTTAGTTGTAGCAACTTTATTAACAGATTTGAATGATGATTTGTGTTGCTTGCCAAGCTGACATGCATCACAGAATCTGTCATTTTCAAATTTGAGACTAGGCAAATCAGAAACTAGATGTTTCTTAGATAATTTATGTAAAGCATATATATTGCAATGACCAAGTCTTCTATGCCAGATCCAGGATTCACTTATATTAGCAGTTAAGCAGTTTACTTGTTGTTTACACAAGGAATACAAATCCAAAGTATAAACATTATCAGTTCTGGGTGCTCTAAACTTAAACATTTTATCTTTAGAAACAGTACAACTATTGTTAGTAAAATCAACAGTGTATCCATCATCACAGAGTTGAGAGATACTTATCAGATTGTGTTTTAACCCTTGTACATAAAGTACTTTGTTGATTGAGACTGTCTTTGGATCTCCAACTGTTCCAATACCAATAATCTTTCCTTTGGCATTGTCACCAAAGGTGACAAGTCCTCCTTCCTTTCGAGTAAGAGAAGAGAAATTAGCTGAAATTCCACTCATGTGTCTTGAGCAGCCACTGTCCATATACCATATTTCTTTCTTTCTTTGGTGACCTGCTACCTGCAAAGACATTCAAACAAATTGCTTTGGTACCCATATTTTGTTGGGTCCAGGAGTGTTAGCAAGCAGTGATCTGGGTATCCAGATTTGCTTTGTTTTCTTAACATTGATTGAATCATATAGATCATTGGAAATATAAGCTTTCTTAATTCCACATATTTGAGGTTGTCTTAGAAAACAGTTTTTAGCTATATGACCTTTTGTTCCACAGAAGTTACAAATAACCTGTTTAGTGCTAGGAACAAAATAATTTTTGTATAACTTAGGTTTTTCTCCTTTACTTCCAATTCCAAACCTTTCCTTTTTAATTACAGTTTTTCCAAGTATCTCATTTAAGGTGTTTTCTCCTTTTGTAAAAACTAATGCAGCCTTTTTATAAGATTCTACTTCATCCTGTAGAGTTTTTATTTTTGATTCAAAATCAATTTTATTTGAGTCAGCAGAGTTGTATTTGTCAATTAATTCCTTATGTTGTTTTAGCAAAGTATCTCTCTCATCTGAAATAGCTTCATGCAAGTTCTTTATAGATTTATATTTTTTAAATAATGAGTCATACCTTTCTTCAAGCATATTGCAGTAAGCTGCAAGTTTTTTATTTGAGAAACTTGTTTCAGAGTTTGATTCATTATTTGAATCAGAGGAGTAGTATGAGTGTACATCATCAGTTTCAGCCATGAAACACATATTTGCTTTTAAATTGGCTTCCTCCTTCTCTGAGCTTGATTCAGAAGAATTACTTGAGTCTTCAGAAACACTCCAAGTAGCTTTCATAGCTTTCTTGTCTTTCTGCTCATAACCATCTATTTTGAAGAATTTCTTCTTCTTTGCATCTTTCAATTTTGGGCAATCCGGTCTGATATGTCCCATCTTTTTGCATTCATAACATCTCACTTCCTTGCTATCCTTCTTGAAGGATTTCTTGAAGTCTTTCTTCTTACTGTAGAACTTTCTGAATTTTCTGGCTAGCTGAGCCATTTCTTCATCCGAATTTGAAGAATCAGAGCTTTCAGATTTAGTACTTACTTCTCTGTTCTTCATCTTTCTATCCTTTTGTTGAGAAGTCACTTTCAAAGCAGTATTTTCCCTTTTTATGTAGACTTTATGGTCATCTACCTCATCTTGCATTTCAGCCTCGTACATCATGAATGTACCAATCAGCTCTCTCATAGTTAGATCTTTAACAGAAGTTGATTGTCTGATTGCTGCAGAGATTCCATTCCATCGAGTAGGAAGTACTCTCAGTACCTTTAATGCTTGATCAGCCTGCTTGATTGGTTCTCCTAGAGCTGTTATATTATTGAAAATTTCTGTCAATATTCCATTCATCTGAGTGATGCTTTCTCCTTCAATCATTCTGAAAGTATCGAATTTTAATTTAGCAGTTGCATATCTCATCTGTCTTACATTATCTGTTCCTTCATAAGCAACAACTATTGTTTGCCACATTTCATATGCAGTCGGGCATTGAGATACTCTGTTAAATTCATCCGGTCCTAGACCACAGATGATTGCATTCATAGCTTTTGAATTCATGTCATACTCAGCCTCTGTAGCAGCACTCCATGTATCGGGATTTTCAGGAATTTCATAGGGAGTCAGAATCTTTGAATAGACTTTGTAACCAAGATTTTTCAGATAAATAATCATACGTGATTTCCAGCAGCCATAATTATCTCCATTAAAGTAAGGTGCTCTGACCATTGACATTCCCTCTCTCGTATCAGCCATGATACACTATGTATAATCTTTAAATACTTCTAGCTTGACAAGTCTTTAAAAATAAGAAGCTCCTCCTCTGATACCAATTGTTGGATCTGAATCTACAGATTACACACAAGAGGGGGGGTGAATTGTGTCTTTTCAAAATTATTACAATCTCTTCAATTTAGACAAATTCTGTTCACTATGCTTTAGCACGATTAAATATGCAGCGAAAAAAGTAAAAGCATGAACACATGGATGTATAGTGGTTCGGGGAACAGAAGGCCCCTAGTCCACTCCACCAACGCTCAAATCTACGAGCTTGGAGATTTTCATTATCTGGTCCTCGTTTCCACAGACCTGTTCACAACTGAGTACAGGCAGTTGACACCTTTACAAGTTTCAGGCAAACACAACCTTCCTGGTTCAAACACGAACCCACACAGCTTAGAACGAGAAGCTGATCACTCAAAAATAAAAAAGAGTTTTCGATAAAGAAAACACTTCTCCAGTTGTTCTTCACAATTGCAACAGAATGCAATTGACAGTATATAGATCGTCGTCTTCAGAAATTAAAAGATCTGTAATCAAAACAGTTCTGAGTCGATCCAGTTGCAATAGATATTATAAGAAACTTCACAACTTCAGCAGCAGTAGATTCACAACAGATAGTCGATGTAGAACACGTGAATCTGCTATCAAGATCTTCCTTTGGTAATAAAGGTTTTACACTTCTTCTTGATCACCAGAAAAGAACGCCTTCACACAGTCTCTGTTTCTTGCTCGTTAAAAGATCAATCTATATATATTTCATACACTTCCCTGTGTATATATATATCTCCGAAGTTTCCAAGATAGAACATATATTCAAATCTGAGAAAATCTTCCGCATAAATAGATCCATGAAAATCTCCTTTAGATTCGCGATATAAATAACAGAGCCGTTGTAACTCCCCTGAAGAATCGGCATAAAAAGATTCGTTTAAATCAATCATTAATCCGTTTAAAATCGTCTTTAATTCAGTCAAAGTCGTACTTAAGAATCGGCTCGAAATCCGCTTAATAATCCGCCTGTTTGACCAATGCAAAAGGAAATATCGTCTGTCAAAAATATCCCGACGCCAAACGTAGGGTTGATGACGTGGCTCCAAACGTAGGGTTCATAAACTTAAGGTTCACAAATGTAAGGTTCACAAACGTAAGGTTGAACATACATACTTTCTCTTCAGCATTCAAACGTAGGGTTGATCATCCATACTTTGTCTAACTTCAACTCTCCAAAGAACGTATGGTTGATTATAAAAGTAAGGTTGATGATCCATACTTTTGAGAAACAAACTCAACACTGAAAACTAACGTACGGTTTCTCTTCCATACTTGTCCAATAACAAAAACGTAAGGTTCCTTCCAAACGCAATATTCTTCTTCCATACTTTTCAACAACGTAAGGTTCATTAACCATACGTTTCAAAATAACGTAAGGTTCCTTAACCATACATTTCTTTTAACATAAAAAGTAAACTTTTTCATCCATATGTTACGTTCATCATCGTAGGGTATGAACAGTGATTCCAGTACGCGCTAAAACTGTTCTCACGCTACAGTGATTCCAGAACGCGCTAAAATTGATCTCGCGCTACAGTGATTCCAGAACACGCTAAAATTGATCTCGGAATAAATGAAGTATGAAATATCGTTATATGAAATAAATAAATAAAATAAATTCCTGCAAAATACTCAATGAAATAATTAGTAAATAATCAAGGGTATTTGTGAGCATCAAAATCATCATAAAGAGACAGAGTATTATTTAAAATAATCTCCCCCTTTAAAAACATTATTTTGAATTGTTTGAAAACAATACATTGCTCAACAATTATATCATAATTTCCACTCCCCATTCTGTGGATATACGTTTGATACACATAATCACTCCATTCATAATATCTCAAGTCATCGATATGAATTTGATATGAGTACTTTTAACTCATTCTCCATTTATTGAGTTAAACATCCAATTCATTGGTGTTGGTTTTACAAGATTATGTGTGCATGTCCTTTGATTGTTTTACACTAAATATCCAATCATATTTAGTGTATTTATATTTGTCACACATAACTATGTCGTTGATTTATCCTTAACCTAAGGATACAGCCTTTATGAGATATTTCATCTCAATTTACATTCCATTGAGACTTCTTCGTTGTTATACACCAAATCACTTTTATATGTTGTATATAATGTACTTTGACATAGTATATCATGAATTCCTTTATTCTCATGATATTACAATGTTTTGATTACCTCAATTATTTGTATTCAAGTGTCTCTCTTTTGGTTAGAAACTCTAACCAAAATACCATTTCAAAATGTTTTAAAGACTTATTCTTCTAAATCTTGCTCATTAATGTCCATGTTTTAAAAATGGTTTTAAGGATTTATTTATATGGAAATTAAAGTTTTAAAATTAAAATTCCTTTTAAATGTTTCAAATTGGTATGGGACACTTTGATTCAAAAATCTATTATTAAACGGCTTCTTGACAAATAGTGTGACTTCTAAATGTTTTCAAAAAAGGGGGATATTTATCTCAATTAGTTTTGATGGTTATTTTCATCTATGTCAATATCATTCATTATTATAGATTGAGTTACAATACAATCTTCCATATTGTATCGAATGAGTTATGTTTGACTGTGGATGTGCTATTTTTTATACCATTCATGGTTTGTGGTTAAAGTATTGACATTTCGTATGCTAGTTTTAATACAAATGTTTATGTTATGTTTAAACCTGTTCATATGAGGAATGCATTGGACTTAATAAGTGACGGGTGGAGCCCGTTATAGCTCCTCGATGCATCGGTAGGTCTCATGAGACAAACTAGTGTCTTGGCACAAGGCCTTGGAAAAATCTTATTTGTATTCTTGGCATGAGGCCTTGGCTATGTGGTTATGATAGTCTGGAATTATGCATTCAATCATTATGAAAGTGGTTATTGATATTGCATATGATAATTCGACTAGTAGAATATCCATGTGAGTAAGTAAATGGTATTATTTTATTTTATCTTTGCCATTTTATGCGGAAGTTCAAGTTAAAAAGGCTTTTGTTTTAGTTATAATCTTTCTTAAGTGTTTATGCTTATCTATGAAAGCTTCTGCTATAATGTTATCCTTACTGAGCAACTGAGATCACCCCTTTCAATGTCTTATTTTTCCCAGGATTATGAAGAAGTAATTTATGAATGACCTGTAGGGATAGTATGAGGGGATATGAAGACAAGATGTTTTTTTATGATGTAATGTAAAACATTATGGATGTATCTAGTTATTCCAAGGCTACTAAACTAATCGGTCTTTCGAGACTTGATCCTTCTTGTGATCATGCCAATGTTATGTAATAATGTACCAACTCTGGGTAACTAGGGTCGGGGCATTATAGTTGGTATCAGAGGAAGTTTAGTACAAACCTTGGAAGCTAGATTTAGATAAACTCTGATTAGAGCACGTAGACCTAAGATGAACTTCGAGGATTAGTATAGAAGAACATCCTAGAATTTCGGTATTGTAGAGATTTTGTGAGTTTACCGAGCAATACATCCCTGTCTGGATACGAGCAGGTAGAGGCGGCTCTGGCACAGATATACCTAGGGGTAAAACCCGAAAACACCGCTTTGAGCTAGACTCGAACGGGAACTGGTGCACGACAACGGGCCTTGCTGCACTCTTGGTTACAACACTCCCAGGGGATATGCTTAGGATAATTTACATTTTGTTTACAAACTGATTTTAAGTATTATATATATAAGATGAGAGTAAATGACCTTGGTTAATCCTAATGTGTTTCAAATTGAGAATATGGTGACATGTTAATCTCAAAATGATTGTATGACTACTATTACTCACACAATGCTTTCTAGTTTTAGTCAATGGCTGGATTCAAAGGAAGTCATAGTGACTTTGAGAATGGTGTACAAGGTGGGAACGATGGTGGCAATGAGAAAAAAAATGGAATGTTGATAGGCGTAAAATATATCATCTCTATGCCAAATCAGTTTTCCAAAAATATGATCAACAACATATATATTAACCAACTCCCAAACACAACAAGGAAGAGAAAGGTGATGAATGATAAGAGCTCCATCAATGGAGACCATGGAGAAAAGAACCCTCAATTTCCATCATGCAAGAAATGTGGTAGGAGACACCCGGGAAAGTGTCTCAATGGGACCAAGAAATGCTTTACGTGTGGGAAGGAAGGACATAAATTGAAGAATTGCCGAAGCAAAATGAAGAGTACTATGGAAGAAGATAAAAATGGTCCCAAGAGTCCATTTACAGCCATTTTCCGTAAATGTAGGGGACCTGGACGTTACCCGAGTGAATGCCCTATTCTATAGGATGTTTTCTTGGTCAAAGAAGAATAAGCTATGTGGAAATAAATGGTTAGAGAAATGATTAAAAATTATTAGTGCTCCTTGTTGATGGGTTTACTTTGCAATAATTTTCTCTGGTATTTTTAACCCTGCAGTTTTCCATGTGGGAATGATATTTAATGAAGAATTATCTCTTCTCTTTGTGGATATATGTATAAATAACCATTTGGTTTTATATGATCATTGGGGTTTGAGAGAATTATAAGCTATTATAATTTGGGATGAAAATGCAAGGTATGATATAAAATTTTTGGTCAAATTTTGTTATGGTATTTTGAGGAATTTATCTCATTTTGGTAATTTTATAAAATATAGTTTTCAAAAAGGACAACACGTAGACCGTGTGACAACCCGTCGCGTCGGACAAAGCTGTGGGAATCGAACCCACAACCAAAGTGTGATTGGGATTTATCACCTACCACTGGACTACGTGAAGTCCCTAGTTTGAGTGACTATTATTTTTAGTTAAATGATTTTATTGATCAATAATAAGTTGATTTGGGTACTTATGTCTTATCAAATGAATACCCTTGGTATAGGAAAATGATTTGGTGATTAAGTGATAAATGGTATTTTGGAAGATGTTCGCTTTGTTGGGAACACTATATGCCCAAGGAAAATATAATACTATGGGATTTCATTAGAGGAGTAATGGTGGATTTTTATCTATGTTTTTATTGTGGATTTATAGTGATTTGGGTTATTTATGGAAATGATTAACCTATAATAAAGAATATGTGATTAGGTTAAGTATGTGACTTTAAGAGTAGATGATGTCATTTGGAGATACAATTTAACGTGGAAGACTACATTCTTATAAGTTTTGGGATTCAATATTAGTTTGGATTATATTGAAAGATTTTAAGGACAATTTAGTATTGAATTGTATTTAATTAACTTTGGGGTATTTTTGGTTTAATTTTAGAAATTAAGATTACTGTTTATTTATCTCAAGGAATATCATTTTGGGGGATCATTAGATCTTGCACTAACCATTTTGGTTTTGATTAATCTCCAAAGACAATGTAAATATATAGTTTATCCTGCATGGATCATGTGATTCTATAGAAGCTTATTCTAGCTCTTCCAGTGTGACCAAGTCTTCTTGAATACTCATAGTTTAAAAAAAAATTGAGTTAGTGGTGTAAATTTATTAAATAATGAAACTCTACTTAAAAAGTAAGTATATATCTTTATATTATTAGTCAATATCATAAATTAATTCCTCATCCTTATGTAATGTAACTTAAAACAATAAATGTTGTCTGTTTACTTTCCTGCTAGGAGACTAATGACTGTTTGTCCCAACACAAGTTTGTGGTTTTCTTATTGTTAACTTTCTCCTGATCATGATTTCTATCCCTCTCCATTATAACTTGAAACTTAGTTTATCATCCATACCCATGTTCTTCTACATCGAATCTGAGTATGGGTTATCTTGGGTGACCTTTATACCTCTCTTTCTTTCTTTTAAAGTGATAGTTTTATTCACTCTTTTCCCGATGTGGGACTTTCCATTATATTATCAAGCCCAATTTTTTTTTTAAAAAAAATTGTGAGGACACAATTTATTGAAGGAGTGGAGAATGTAACACCCCAAGCTTCCACGGTATGATTCCTTTTGAATAATGCAATGGCGTGCATTGTACGCAACTTCGAGATTCTAACACACCACATCCAATCAAACTAGTCGTTATGAATAGTAATACCTACTTTTTGAAATTTTATAAATTCTATCTCTCAAAATGGACTTCATTTTTGGATTCGGAGTATCGAAATTATCCTAGGGTGAAATTTTGGTACTTTTCGGATAACTTTCATATTTTGATGAATAGTGAAAATTACTAAATTTTAATTAAAAACAACTTTTTTAATAAAAATAATTAATAGTGATAAATTATGGATTTGAGTGGTTTTAAAGTATATTTAGAATATATTTTTACCATGTAATACAATGTGGTTCATTGAACATAGTTTCACATTTAAACCTGACATAAACAAGTGCCAATCTTTTGATAGTTATTATCTCTTAAAAACACGCTTTTTAACAACGGGAATTAATTTTAAATTAATTTCTGCCACTTCTGTGATTTTAATTTTTAAAAATGGATTACAGATTTGGAATCAGGATGTTAAAATTGTGTAAATATGTAACTTTTATTTTTAGAAATTTTGGATAATTACTTCGGTAAATATTTTATTTACCATGGTTAAATGGTAAATCCGGTAAACAAGGGTTAAAACAATAATATTATAATAATACTAAATTACCCTAAAACGTGTCTTAACAGTATTGGTTGATACATGGTCAACCATGGGCATCTTTGGGTATATTCTGGGACCCCAGGGATCCACTTGTAATTGATAATGACACTTTATTTTAATTAAGTTAAAATAAATACAAAAATGACACAAGCATATATCTTTTAGAAAAAAAATTGTTAAATATGGTTATATATGTTTTATTTTAGACTATAAATATTCATTAGAAATATAAAATTATTTCCTACATAATTATTTTTATTTATAATTTTTAGACATTAAATAAGTTAATTTATTTATGACACAATGGTGATGTAGTAATTACCATAATAGTGAAAAATTAGAATAATTGATATTATAAATACCCAAATAAATATAATTTGAGACTTTTATTGAATTACACTAATTTTCAAGGTTAATATGACATATTAGTATTGATTTAATTAACTTTTTTCCAAGTAATCATTCTGTTATGTGTTTCACAAAAATCAACTATTGAATAGAGTCAAAATTGACATAAAAGTGTTTTTAAAAAAAATATTATATTATTGATTGATATTAAATTCCTAAAAATCTAAGGTTCTACCCAGAGACTTATATCATGATATGTATAGCATTAATGGATTACTTGGGTGTCTCTTGGATGTATATAGTTTGTTTATTAACTATATAATATAAAAATACAAAGTGACATGGTAAATGTCAAACTAATTAACTATGTGTTAAAACTAAAAGATAAGGTTAATATAGTGACCCAAACCTATCTAAATTCTATTTTTGAATGGTTTTCGACCTATAACCACCTTAACCTTTTAATAATCAACTTTTGAGCCATTTAAAACCGAATATGAATTTATTAAAAATTAACATTTCTAGCTTTTCCATAGGTGCCTCTCACCCCTCTTATAAAAGGGCACTCCTCCTTCTCATTTCTTCACACCTTCAAAGCCTTTTGTATCGGCCAACCCCTGCACAAATACTCTCTCAACTTCAATCACTACAACCTAGAGTCCTTAGTTTGATCTTAAAGCCTACCTGAAGAGCCCTTCTGATCAAATTAAAAGGAAGAACCCGAAGAAGAGGTAATGTTTTCACCACCCCTTTTCAAGTTCCTTTCTTCTTCCACTTCTTCTTTCTTTGTTATTACCATTCTAAAATAATAACTCCAGTATCATATATATACTGTGATGTTATTATAAATATGGTACAACCATATTTAGTACTCTATCTACCCTTTGAAAAACATGTCACCGTATGTGCGTTTGTACGGCTTACCGTCTCCACGTCGTGGTGTAATTGTTATTCAATATATTATTATTTGGGTGGGTATAATAGAGATGTTTAACTCTTTAAATAATAAATATAACATGATAATGATTCTGTATATATGATATACCATCCAATTATATATTATTTTAATATCAAAAGAATGATATTGTCGCTCGTGCGGTCGTACGGACTACCGTCTACACGAACGCGATGAGATTCATTCTCCATCATATCCATTAAAGTATAATTATCATTTGATGATTTAAAAAGAATGTTTAATAACTTTATATCATTCTGTATATGAATAATATACATCCCATTAATAATGAATATGGCTCACATAACAAAGAATATAAAGTAAAATGAACCTGTAAACACCTGAAATGAAGATAATTCAAAGATATTATTAACAAATCAATGTTAAAAGATAATATATGATATCATATTAATGTAAATGATTCTTGTATAATTCAATAACAATTATTTCACCATTATAAATGAGGTTAACCTACCGTCGACCAAGGAAAAAGTACAAAGTAATGGGTTTCTTATCTCACTTTTAATTTCGTGAGAATTCCATTGTTCACCACTTATTTATTACATGTGGTATATGTTTACTACCCATGATTGTATTCATTGTGTAATATAATTTAATTTATGAGTATTTACATAATCATTGTATGATCCTTCTTTCATGGGTGTATGTTTTATAAGTTACCAAATCGATAAGGGAATTTGAAATTTCAATTTCAATTTATTCGGCTTTATGCATACTTCATTGATTATTTTACTCCAATATTATGTGTGGAATCACTATTAATTTGATTATGTCATAATTTCCAATCCCCTTTCTATGGATATACTTTTGATACACATAATTACTCCATTGATAATATCTCAAGTCATCAATATGAATTTGATAAGAGTAATTTTAACTCATTCTCCATTTGTTGAGTTAAACATCCAATTCATTGGTGTTGTTTTTACAAGATTATGTGTGAATGTCCTTTGATTGTTTTACACTAAATATCCAATCATATTTAGTGTATTTATAATTTTCATACATAACTATGTTGTTGATTTATCCTTAACCTAAGGATACGGCCTTTATGAGAGATTTCATCTCAATTTACATTCCATTGAGACTTCTTCGTTGTTATACACCAAATCACTTTTATATGGTGTATATAATGTACTTTGACATAGTATATCATTGATTAATTTATTCTCATGATATTACAATGTTTTGATTACCTCAATTATTTGTATTCAAGTGTTTCCCTTTTGGTTAGAAACTCTAACCAAAATACCATTTTAAAATGTTTTAAAGACTTATTCTTCTAAATTTTGCTCATTAATGTCCATGTTTTAAAAATGGTTTTAAGGATTTATTTATATGGAAATTAATGTTTTAAAATTAAAACTCCTTTTAAATGTTTCAAAGTGGTATGGGACACTTTGATTCAAAAATCTATTATTAAACGGCTTCTTGACAAATAGTGTGAATTTTAAATGTTTTCAAAAAAAGGGGGATATTTATCTCAAATAGTTTTGATGGTTATTTTCATCTCTGTCAATATCATTCATTATTATCGATCGAGGTACAATGAAATCTTCCATATTGTATAGAATGAGTTATGTTTGACTATGGATGCGCTATTTTTTATACCATTCATGGTTTGTGGTTAAAGTATTGACATTTCTTATGCTAGTTTTAATACGAATGTTTATGTTATGTTTAAACTTGTTCATATGAGGAATGCATTGGACTTAATAAGTGACGGGAGGAGCCTGCTATAGCTCCTCGATGCATCGGTAGGTCTCATGAGACAAACTAGTGTCTTGGCACAAGGCCTTGGAAAAATCTTATTTGTAGTCTTGGCACGAGGCCTTGGCTATGTGGTTATGATAGTCTGGCATTATGCATTCCATCATTATGAAATTGGTTATTGATATTGCATGTGATCATTATACTAGTAGAATATCCATGTGAGTAAGTAAATGGAATTATCTTATTTTATCTTTTCCATTTTATGCTGAAGTTCAAGTTTAAAAGGCTTTTGTTTTAGTTATAAACTTCCTTAAGTGTTTATGATTATCTATGAATGCTTATGTTATAATGTTATCCTTACTGGGTATCTGAGATCTCCCCTTTCAATGTTTTATTTTTCCTAGGATTATGAAGAAGTAATTTATGAATGACCTGCAGGGATAGTATGAGGGGATATGAAGACAAGATGTTTTTTATGATTTAATGTAAAACATTATGAATGTATATAGTTATTCCAAGGCTACTAAACTAATCAGTCTTTCGAGACTTGATCCTTCTTGTGATCATGCCAATGTTATGTAATAATGCACCGACTCTGGGTAACTAGGGTCGGGACATTATAGTTGGTATCAGAGGATGTTTAGTACAATCCATGGAAGCCAGATTTAGATAAACTCTGATTAGAGCACGTAGACCTAAGATGAACATTGAGGATTAGTATAGAAGAACTTCTTAGAATTTTGGTATTGTAGAGATTTTGTGAGTCTACTGATAAATACATCCCTTTCTGGATACGAGCAGGTAGAGGCGGCACTGGCACAGATGTACCTAGGGGTAAAACCCGAAAACACCACTTTGAGCTAGACTCGAACGGGAACTGGTGCACGAAAACGGGCCTTGCTGCACTCTTGGTTATGACACTCCCAGGGGATATTCTTAGGATAATTTACATTTTCTTTACAAACTGATTTAAAGTATTATATATATAAGATGAGAGTAAATAACCTTGGTTAATCCTAATGTGTTTCAAATTGAGAATATGGTGACATGTTAATCTCAAAATGATTGTATGACTACTATTACTCACACAATGATTTCTGGTTTTAGTCAATGGCTGGATTCCAAGGAAGTCATAGTGACTTTGAGAATGGTGTACAAGGTGGGAATGATGGTGGAAATGAGAAAAAAATTGGAATTTTGATAGGCATAAAAGATATCGTCTTTATGCCAAATCAGTTTTCCAAAAATATGATCAACAACATGTATATTAACCAACTCCCAGACTCAAAAAGGAAGAGAAAGGTGATGAATGATAAAAGCTCCAGCAATAGAGACAATGGAGAAAAGAACCCTCAATTTTCATCATGCAAGAAATGTGGTAGGAGACACCCGGGAAAGGGTCTCAATGGGACCAAGAAATGCTTTACGTGTGGGAAGGAAGGATATAAATTGAAGAATTGCAGAAGCAAAATGAAGATTACTATGGAAGAAGATAAAAATGGTCCCAATAGTCCATTTACAGCCATTTTCTGTAAATGTAGGGGACCTGGCCATTACCCGAGTGAATGCCCTATTCTATAGGATGTTTTCTTGGTCAAAGAAGAAGAAGCTATGTGGAAATAAATTGTTACAGAAATGTTTAAAAAGTATTAGTGCTCCTTGTTGATGGGTTTACTTTGGAATAATTTTTGTCTTATATTTTTAACCCTGTTGTTTTCCATGTGAGAATGATTTTTAAGGAAGAATTATCTCTTCTCTTGTGGATATATATGTATAAATAACCATTTGGTTTTATATGATCATTAGGGTTTGAGAGAATTATAAGTTATTATAATTTGGGATGAAAATGCAAGGTATGATATAAAATTTTTGGTTAAATTATGTTATGGTATTTTGAGGAATTTATCTCATTTTGGTAATATTATAAAATATAGTTTTTAAAAAGGACAGCATGTAGACTGTGTGACAACCCGTCGCGTCGGACAAAGCTGTGGGAATCGAACCCACAACCAAACTGCGATTGGGATTTATCACCTACCACTGGACTACGTGAAGTCCCTGGTTAGTGTGACTATTATTTTTAGTTAAATGATTTTATTGATCAATAATAAGTTGATTTGGGTACCTATGTCTTATCAAATGAATACCCTTGGTATAGGACAATGATTTGGTGATTAAGTAATAAATGTTATTTTGGAAGATGTTCCCTTTGTTGGGAACACTATATGCTCAAGGAAAATAGAATACTATGGGATTTCATTAGAGGAGTAATGGTGTATTTTTATCTATGTTTTTATTGTGGATTTATAGTGATTTGGGTTATTTATGGAAATGATTAACCTATAATAAAGAATATGTGATTAGGTTAAGTATGTGACTTTAAGAGTAGATGATGTCATTTGGAGATACAATTTAACATGGAAGACTACATTCTTATAAGTTTTGGGATTCAATATTAGTTTGGATTATATTGACGGATTTTAAAGACAATTTATTATTGAATGGTATTTATTTAACTTTGGGGTATTGTTGGTTTAATTTTAGAAATTAAGATTACTGTTTATTTATCTCAAGGAATATCCTTTTGGGGGATCATTAGACCTTTCACTAACCATTTTGGTTTTGATTAATCTCCAAAGACAATTTAAATATATATTTTATCCTGCATGGATCATGTGATTCTATTGAAGCTTAATCTAGCTCTTCCAGTGTGACCAAGTCTTCTTGAATACTCATCGTTTAAAAAAAATTGAGTTAGTGGTGGAAATTTATTAAAGAATGAAACTATACTTAAAAAGTAAGAATATATCTTTATATTCTTAGTCAATATCATAAATGAATTCCTCATCCTTATGTAATGTAACTTAAAACAAAAAATGTTGTCTGTTTACTTTCCTGCTAGGAGACTAATGACTGTTTGTCCCAACACAAGTTAGTGGTTTTCTTATTGTTAACTTTCTTCTGATCATGATTTCTATCCCTCTCCATTAGAACTTGAAACTTAGTTTATCGTCCATATCCATGTTTTTCTATATGGAGTCTTAGTATGGGTTATCTTGGGTGACCTTTATACCTCTCTTTCTTTCTTTTAAAGTGATAGTTTTATTGACTCTTTTTCCGATGTGGGACTTTTCATTGTATTATCAAGCCTAGTTTTTAAAAAAAAATATTGCGAGGATGCAATTTATTGAAGGAGGGGAGAATGTAACTCCCCAAGCTTCCACGGTATATTTCCCTTTGAATAATGCAATGGCATGCATTGTACGCAACTTCGAGATTCTAACACACCACAACCAATCAAACTAGCCGTTATGAATAGTAATACCTTCTTTTTGAAATTCTATAAATTCTATCTCTCAAAATGGACTTCATTTTTGGATTTGAAATATCGAAATTAGCCTAGGGTTAAATTTTTGTACTTTTCGGATAACTTTCATTTTTTGATGAATAGTTAAAATTACTAAATTTTAATTAAAAACAACTTTTTTAATCAAAATAATTAATAGTGATAAATTATGGATTTGAGTGGTTTTAAAGTATATTTAGAATATATTTTTACCATGTAATACAATTTGGGTCATTGAACATAATTTCACATTTAAACCAGACATAAACAAGTGCCAATCTTTTCATAGTTATTATCTCTTATAAACACGCTTTTTAACAACGGGAATTAATTTTAAATTAATTTCTTCCACTTCTGTGTTTTTAATTTGAAAAAATGGATTCCATATTTGGAATCAGGATGTTCAAATTGTGTAAATAGGAAACTTTTATTTTTAGACATTTTGGATAATTACTTCGGTAAATATTTTATTTACCATGGTTAAAGGGTAAATCCGGTAAACAAGGGTTAAACAATAATATTATAATAATACTAAATTACACTAAAACGTGTCTTAACCCTATTGGTTGATACATGGTCGACCATGGGCATTTTTGGGTCGATTTTTGGACCCCATGGATCCACTTGTAAGTGATAATGACACTTTATTTTAATTAAGTTAAAATAAATACAAAAATGACACAAGCATATATCTTTTAGAAAAACAATTGTTACATAGGGTTATATATGTTTGATTTTAGACTATAAATATTCATTAGAAATATAAAAAGCTTTCCTATATAATGATATTTTATTTATAATTTTTAGACATTAAATCAGTTAATTTATTTATGACACAATGGTGATGCAGTAATTACCATAATAGTGAAAAATTTGAATAATTGATATTATAAATACCCAAATAAATATAATTTGAGACTTTTATTGAATTAAACTAATTTTCTAGGTTAATATGACATATTAGGATTGATTTAATTAACTTTTTTCGAAGTAATCATTCTGTTATGTGTTTCACAAAAAACAACTATTGAATAGTGTCAAAATTGACATAAAAGAGTTTTTAAAACAAATATTATATTATTAATTGATATTAAATTCTTAAAAATCTATGGATCTTCCAAGAGACTTATATAATGATAGGTATATCGTTAATGGACCACTTGGGGGTCGCTTGGATATATATCGTAAGTTTATTAACTATATAATATAAAAATACAAAGTGACATGGTAAATGTCAAACTAATTAACTAAGAGTTAAAACTAAAAGATAAGGTTAATATAGTGACCCAAACCTATCTAAATTCTATTGGCTAAATGGTTTTAGACCTATAACGACCTTAACCTTTTAATAATCAACTTTTAAGCCATTATAAACCGAATATGAATTTATTATAAATTAACATTTCTAGCTTTTCCATAGGTGCCCCTCACCCCTCTTATAAAAGGTCACTCCTCCTTCTCATTTCTTCACACCTTCAAAGCCTTTTGTATCAGCCAAACCCTTACCAAATACTCTCTCAAATTCCCTCACTACAACCTAGAGGCCTTTGTTTTATCAGAAAGCCAACCTAAGGAGACCTTTTGATCAAATCAAAAGGAAGAACCCGAAGAAGAGGTAATGTTTTCACCACCCCTTTTCAAGTTCCTTTCTTCGTCCACTTCTTCTTTATTTTTTATTACCATTCTAAAATAATAACTCCAGAATCTTATATATACTTTGATGTTATTATAAATATGGTACAACCATATTCAATATTCTATCCACCCTTTGAATAACATGTCACCATACGTGCGTACGTACGGCTTACCGTCTCCACGTCGTGGTGTAATTGTTATTCAATATATTATTATTTGGGTGGGTATAATAATGATGTTTAACTCATTTAAATAATAAATATAACATGATAATAATTTTGTATATATGATATACCATCCAATTATATATTATTTTAATATCAAAAGAATGATATTGTCGCTCGTGTGTACGTACGGACTACCGTCTCCACCAACGCGATGAGATTCATTCTCCATCATATCCATTAAAGTATAATTATCATTTGATGATTTAAAAAGAATGTTTAATAAATTTATATCATTCTAGATATTAATAATATACATCCCATTAATAACAAATATGGCTCACATAACAAATAATATAAAGTAAAATGAACCTTTAAACACCCGAAATGACGATAATTCAAAGATATTATTAACAAATTAATGTTAAAAGATAATATATGATATCATATTAATGTAAATGATTCTTTTATAATTCAATAACAATTATTTCACCATTATACAGGAGGTTAACCTACCGTCGACCAAGGAAAAAGTACAAAGTAAGGGGTTTCTTATCTGACTTTTAATTCCGTGAGAATTCCATTGTTCACCACTTATTTATTACATGTGGTATATGTTTACTTCCCATGATTGTATTCATTGTGTAATATACTTTAATTTATGGGTATTTACATCATCATTGTATGATCCTTCTTTCATGGGTGTATGTTTCATAAGTTACCAAATAAATAAGGGAATTTGAAATTTCAATTTCCATTTATTCGGCTTTATGCATACTTCATTGATTATTTTATTCCAAGATTATGTGTGGAATCACTATTCATTTGATTATGTCATAATTTCCACTCCCCTTTATATGGATAAACTGTTGATACACATAATCACTCCATTGATAATATCTCAAGTCATCGATATGAATTTGATAAGAGTAATTTTAACTCATTCTCCATTTGTTGAGTTAAAAATCCAATTCATTGGTGTTGTTTTTACAAGATTATGTGTGAATGTCCTTTGATTGCTTTACACTAAATATCCAATCATATTTAGTTTATTTATATTTGTCACACATAACTATGTCGTTGATTTATCCTTAACCTAAGGATATGGCCTTTATGGGAGATTTCATCTCAATTTACATTCCATTGAGACTTCTTCGTTGTTATACACCAAATCACTTTTATATGGTCTATATAATGTACTTTTACATAGTATATCTTGAATTCCTTTATTCTCATGATATTAAAATGTTTTTATTACCTCAATTATGTGTATTCAAGTGTCTCTCTTTTGGTTAGAAACTCTAACCAAAATACCATTTTAAATTTTTTTAAAGACTTATTCTTCTAAATATTGCTCATTAATGTCCATGTTTTAAAAATGGTTTTAAGGATTTATTTATATGGACATTAACATTTTAAAATTAAAACTCCTTTTAAATGTTTCAAAGTGGTATGGGACACTTTGATTCAAAAATCTATTATTAAACGGCTTCTTGACAAATAGTGTGACTTTTAAATGTTTTCAAAAAAGGGGGATATTTATCTCAAATAGTTTTTATGGTTATTTTTATATATGTAAATATAATTCATTATTATCGATTGAGGTACAATACAATCTTCCATATTGTATCGAATAAGTTATGTTTGACTTTGGATGTTCTATTTTTTATACCATTCATGGTTTGTGGTTAAAGTATTGACATTTCATATGCTAGTTATAATATGAATGTTTATGTTATGTTTAAACCTGTTCATATGAGGAATGAATTGGTCTTAATAAGTGACGGGTGGAGCCCGCTATAGCTCCTCGATTCATCGATAGGTCTCATGAGACAAACTAGTGTCTTGGCACAAGGCCTTGTCAAAATCTTATTTGTAGTCTTGACATGAGGCCTTGGCTATGTGGTTATGATAGTCTGGCATTATGCATTCCATCATTATGAATGTGGTTATTGATATTTCATGTGATCATTCGAGAAGTATAATATCCATGTGAGTAATTTAATGGCATTATTTTATTTTGTCTTTTCCATTTTATGTTGAAGTTCAAGTTTAAAAGGCTTTTGTTTAAGTTATAAAATACCTTAAGTGTTTATGCTTATCTATGAAAACTTCTGCTATAATGTTATCCTTACTAAGCATCTGAGCTCACCCCTTTTAATGTTTTATTTTTCCCATAATTATGAAGAAGTAATTTATGAATGAACTTCAGGGATAGTATGAGGGGATATGAAGACAAGATGTTTTTTATGATGTAATGTAAAACATTATGGATGTATCTAGTTATTCCAAGGCTACTAAACTAATCGGTCTTTTGAGACTTGATTCTGCTTGTGATCATGCCAATGTTATGTAATAATGCACCGACTCTGGGTAACTAGGGTCAGGGCATTACAACACCCATTTTGGGATCTTTGGTGTGTGGTGACAATTAAAACCAATATTTAAATAGTCAATATTCATGCCTATCATTAATAAATTCATTGTATATTCCTATGATCATCATGGGGAATATTTATTGTGGTTTTTGACTCAAAACCACCTCTTTAAAACCATTCACTTTCTTTTTTTTATGTGGATTTTAATAGGGCATTTTAGGGTGAACTCATAGATTCCATATTACTGGTTGGTTGAGGAATTCTAGGAGAACAATTTTTGGTGGGTTGTAACTCATTATTCAATTTCATTTTTTGTTAAAATTTATGTTCTTTAGGTAGGCGGATTCTATCCCACTCTACTATTCTGGAACTTGATGACTTGTTTTTCCCTAAATATTTCTTGTGTTTTTCATAGAAATTCCTTGGGTGATATATCATTAAAATCTATATTCATTTAATGGTTTCAAAAGAATGGTTTTTAAAATATTAAAACATAGTTGTTTTCAATAATCCTTGCTAAAAATATGTTTTCAATGAATGATTAAATCGAAAACTTGGTATAATTATGTTGGAATGTGTTCCTAATCATGTGGGTGGATTATGGTTGGAGTACCATTTTCAAATAAAAGAAAACTTATGATGGTTCTTGGTTGGACATAACCCCATCAAATAGGGCACCAAAAGATAACTTAGTGAAATTATGACTCACCGCTCATGATTATAAGGAGGTCTATGAAATTTTCATGTGTGGGGTATGTAAATTAGATAGTTTTTCCAAGTGATAAAATCTAAAAACATGCTTAGTTTTATTGATTTAATTAATGTAACTTGTTTATGGATTTGTATCAATGGTTTATATGTTTCCCTTCTATTTTATATAAAATTTTTATAACATGTTCTTATTTTAGGGGCACATATTGGGATGAATTTGGGGATTATCTACTCAATATTAGAATCACCACCTTCTTGGATACTTTGGAGAATTTTTAGATGTTGTTAACCAGGATACATGGAAGGGTAATGTTTCATACTTCAATAGTGGTGTTCCTTGATGTTAATGTTATGGTTTGGAAAGTTTGATATGTGGGGTTTCTTCATCTTTGTCTAGAGTGGTGCCACTTTAGCTTCACAATCATTATTTATTTTAGTTTTAGTATTCTTTTTTTTTCTATACCACTATTAATTTTATTTTGATCTTTATTTCATCACCTTTCTTATTTTTAATATATTTTATTATTGGGTTTTGGTGCTTACATTACTTATATAATTTTCAACAGTTTTATGTATTTTTTTCTTTTCAGGTGGGTGTTGAGTGTGATCATATTAAAATGAGTAAACCATTACCACATCTTTTTTGTTCAAAGCCTTCGAATTTATTTCTATACATTGACGTATGGGGAATGTCTCCAATGGTTAGTGTCACCTATTCTCTTTCTAATTGAATTGTTAGTGTTTGGATGTTATATTGGGCTTGAGTAGTGGTCCCTTACTACACACCTGATTGGACACTCCCAAGGAATATTCTATGGATTTTTCACATATTCTTTCTTAACCATAATAATGGATTTGAATTACAAATTATCATTTAAATTATTTATTTTATAAATGGTTTCCATGTTTTATAGTTTTTATTAATGATTTTTCATTTATCTCTTTAGTTTAATTATTTGTCCTTATTAGTAATTCATTAATTAAGGGGGAGACAACCCTATTCTAAAAATTTTAGTTAATTAAAACTCATTTTATTTTTCAATGTTGAAATATTTTAAAATTCAAATTCAAATTTTATTTTCCAAATATTAAAATTTCACTTTTTAGATCTCTTTATATTAAATTTTTTTCTCCGACCTAGTTTATAAGTTCTTTTTCATAATCACAAAGGGGGAGAAGTTTTCTATTTTAGGGGAGAAGGTTTTGGGTTTTTGAAAAGTTTTTTGAATTTGGAAAACTTTACTCTAATATTGATACTTTCCACTATTTTTATCAGTTTTAAATTTGGGAGAAATTTTTGGTAAAGTATTTTGGTAATGTGTTCTTTGTTTTTTTCACAAAGGAGGAGAATTATGGATTCAAAGTTATGTTTCAAATATATTTGAATATAAATTATTTTTAACTTGTGTGTAATCCTCTTAAAATAAAATTGTTTTAATCTTTTGATTTTTTAAAATGAAATTCGTCTCATTTAAATTTCATCCTAAAATATTAAAATTCCTTTTGAAATAATATTTAGTTTATTCAATGTGTTTTTGATCATCCAACAATAATAAATTTTTATACCTCTTTCTCTTACATAGTGTTTTAACGATCACAAACACATATTAATGTTTTAAAATCTTTAGTTGAGTGTATTTCAGAATCAATGATTGAGTATGATTTTATATTGGCATTAGACCAATCAATGGCCTCAAAGAAGATGAATAAGACCAATATAAGGTCTTCATTTGTATATTACCACTAGCTACCTGATGGGGTGACTTTGGAGATCGGGTCATAATGATAAAAGAACCTATAGAATTGTGAAGTCCATGAGTTTCTAGATAGAACTCACTAGATAGTTAGTGATCTCTAAAGCATCCTAGAAGGGTACAAGAGTCTCATCAGCTAACCATTGGAGTCAATCCAGAAAGCCAATATTTACATTAATAATAGTCTTTAATAGATCATTGGACCTTTTAACTCCTCTAAATCAATCCCTATATTCCTAGAGGATATAAATATAACATATGGGAGGAATATAAATCTATAACATTGATTAATTATGAATTTCATCAACCCAATGCATCCATAAAGGAGTATCATGTACTTTTATACTTCCTATTGGGATCTATTTATAACACTGATTCTATTTCATTGATATCCAACAATTTTCCACTCATTATCTCAATTTAAATCTTCTCCATATTTTAATATAGATGATAGATTGTATTTACAGGATTTACTCTAAATAAAATATCTCTTTTATTTGTTGTTTAAGTTCTTTAAAAAAATTTAAAACCAAGCAAAATTTCATTTAAGTTCTTGAAAAATCACTAAAAATGTGGACTTATTTTCAGTTACATGGTAATTTCTATAGCCAATGGGTTTTTTATTTTTATATTACAAGAAACCACTAAAGACATGGTCAATATATTCATAAATACATAATTTGATGAGGTGAGAGACATAGGGGATCATAATTGAGCTATTATGGAACTTCCATGACAAATTTCTTGCCTTGTTTACTTTCCATATCTTTTATTTGGTAATTTTTTGATTAAATTAATTAATAATTACTTTATCCATAAATCTCATAATTTTTAAAATTCATATAAGTTGTTTATTCATTTCAGTTAGTCACTAATTTATTTATTATGTCATTTTTGATGTGTTTTTACATCAATAATATATTTATTATGCTTATTTTTTATTTCAAATACATTTTTGCTTGTTTTATAATTATAATTAATTAATTAGTTTCATTTTTTATATCACATATATCATTTAAATTTTTATATGTAAATTCATCCCCCGTATTTCCTTCTTACTTTGACCTATACATATAGTTTTCACTCATATCTCATCATGTAGTCTTTACAGCCCTTCTGAGGTGGTATCTACAGGATGACTGATATATTCTTGGAATTATCTTGGGCCACCAATTCTGGGGATGAGAACCATTTTGATTATATCATTCCAAATGAACATGAGAGACATGACATTGATTCATTCTATTCCCCTCATAGGTTTCATAAGTTTTTTACAATAATTCATGAGGTGTTATTTTCGACCATAATTATAACACTATCGATGTGATTATGTACATTCCTTATTCTTATACTCTAATAAGACACAATTAATAAAACATAGTTCACTAATGGAACATGGGGAGAAAGTGACTAATCTGGTGGATGGGTTTTCTAGTTCTCGAATACCATGGGAGTAGGTGTCATGTATGTGTTTTTTCCACCACTAGAGTTCAAACCCATGTTCAAGTTAAAAATTATGTCTCATCCACTACGATTACCAACAATATATTTCTCCACTAACAATGTTTTTTTAACCAATTTTATATAATTCTCGATATAAAACATAATAAAAATTTATTTGGATTTCCAATTATAAATTCACCTGAAATATTCATACATTAAGATATGTACTGATAGTCACCTTTGGTGAAAACTAGAAGAAGTGACTAAACTAAGTTGTGTACACTATAAATGACATGGTTTCTTACTTCACATGAATTAATTGTGTCATTTTTGATAGCTATAAGGTGTGTAGATATAATTTTTTATTAAAAATTTCTTCAAAACTTTCCCATGTAATGCACTAATTGAGCTTACATTGAATAGTTAAGTCCCACCACTATCATTCCAAGTCTTCTGTAATATATTTCACTAGATTGAACTTTAATTCAGATAGAGATCTATATAATTAAAAAAATCTACAGATTTTTATAATCCACACACCCACCAGATCAGGTCCTGAATCACCCCAAAATATCGGTGGATTCTAATTTTTAAATTTTGATGAAAAATACACATTATGTGGTTCCTCAGTCCAATGTTTCTTATTAATATCCTATAATTATTGTAAAATACTCAATAAAATCTATTGGTTCACCTATTCTTCAAGTGGAACCATGTTCCCTCTTGATACTTTCTATTAATCCTAACTAGTGGCATTATTTCTGTTATTGTAGAAATAAAATCATTCAGTAATTCTCATTTCCCAAATCATCAGTTATACATTATATTACAATACCAAAAACAATGTTATATAGTCAAATTCAAACTTAAGAATAAAAAGTAACATATAGATGATGAAATCCAAGTGGGAAATATCTTAAGTAATTTATGGAACTCTATTATCATTGGTGAAACCCATAATTATGAGATGCAACAATCCTAAAAGTGTTTGAAAATACCTTTTCTATTATACTAACCTGGTAAAAAGTGGTTTAGCATAAAGAGGTTTTATATTCATTTCTTGTGCTATATATTTCAATTAATGATGCATCTTATCTTCATTCAACCATTACAATTGATAGACTATACTAAACTAATACCACTTATAACAACCCAACCCCAACAAAAATGATTGGTAATATCTCAAGTCATTACTTAAATAAGGTGACATTACCCAAACACCAAAGGCTTCCAACAAATTCCTATGGTTTAGTGAAAACATAGGGGAATGGATTACCCTTAGTACACACACACCCAACCTCCAAGATACCTTGACAGAAAAACCATATATGTTGTGTAATATAAAAAAATGACTTCATAACATAACAAAACATAATCGTATTCCTAGAAATGAATGGTATAAAACAGATTAATAAAAATAGAAAGGAAATATTAGGACTCATGGTTCTGTGGTGGCACTACTCTAGACACAAAGACTTGATCAAACTCAGAATGTCTAACTCCAATATCACATGATTATAAAATCATGAAACTATTCTAGAAAGGAATAAAATCCTCCCATTACCTATATCCTGATAGATGGAACCTTCATATGAACCAAACCGCATATACATGGGGTAATTATAACAACTACATAAGAATACCCAATACTTCTCATAAAGTCCACTAATACCAAAACAATATATATAATAATTTATTTAAAAGTATCTGAGTATATAATAAAATCTATAATCAATACCACATACGAAAATTAGTGAAATAAGTCACTCCAAACATTATTTCTTAATATGAAACCACACACCCGTGAAAGTCCTAACCTAATGTATCCTTGATCGAATCATCCCCACTAAACAGACTAACTCATGAGTTTTACATCACCATCTGGATCAAAATTGTCACTTGGTGGTATGATACAATGTGAACGAGCTAGAACTAGTTATGTCCCAAACAACATGGACCATTTTATATTCATATGAATTCACCCACTCAACCCTATGTTCATTCCAATTTCACACACCAATTCACCTATTTGGTTTTAATTAAACCATTAGTCCATTTTATAAAACACCTTATGGGAATCACCCATAAGGGGTTAATGACCATAGGTGTCACTAAATTATTATATTACTATTATTGAGAGGTTTTAATGACCATAAGTGAAATTCCCCAAACACCAAAGGTTGGAAATAAATACCTAGGGTTTAGTGAAAACATGGGGGAATGATTTACCCTTCTTATACAAACACACCCAACTTGTAAAAGCCTATAGTAGAAAACAGTATTTAATGAATGATATAAAATCAAGCCAACTCCATAATATAACACGACCATAATAAAATTCACATCAATAAATGATACAAAATAGATGACTAAAAATAGAAATAAAATATAAATATTAAAGGTGACAAAGTGTGACTTCTCTAGACTCCAAGAATCTATCAAACTTCCAACCTCCAATTCCAATCTCCCATGATTTTATAGTCAATAATATCCACTAGAACAGAATGAAATTTTTAGTTTTTATGTATTAAGATAGATAACTTATTCATATGAACCAAATTGCATATGAAGGGGTGAGCATAACAATTTAGGAGGCAATACATGGAATTTTTTCAAATTCTACAAAAACCAAAAAAATAGCTTACAATTTTTGTAAAATATGTTGACCGTAAAATAAAACCAATAATCAATATAATATATTAAATGAAAAGAAATAACTCACAAAAATCTCTGTTGAAGTGGATCCACTAACCAGAATAACCCATGAGCAGTACATGTCCCTCTAGACCTAAATCATCACTTGGAAGTATAATTCAATGAGACCTAGTTTCCCCTACTAGGTCCCACACAACATGCTCCATTATATATGATAATTAACACACTTACAAACCCATGTTCATGAAAACGTCACAAACCCAAAACCTTCATTGGTTTGAATAAAACCATTGATATTTTTTGACAAAAAAAACTATTGGGAATCACTCCTAGCACTAGGCTTAAGGTCAACCGATAAGACATATTCCAATAGATATTTGACAAGAGATTTTCATTAAAAAGAAATAATAATTTATTTAGAAATAAAGATCCTTTACATTCTAGAGTAAGTGGAGAGAGGGAGAATCCCACCACTAAAAACATGTTCGTCATTGAAAATCGATTCATTATATTGAAAATACTATCTCTCAAATTTGTTCAATTTCATAGATACAATAAATTATAATCCAATAAACTCAACATTTGGAGGGAATAAGATCATCAATGTTTCCTAGAAGAGTGCTGTAATTGGAAGGCCTAAGTATGGGGAGGAAAATTGAGAGATTTAAAATAGGATTCAAGTTCTAAATCCAATTTTTGGATATTATTAATGATATCTAATGGTTATAATGCACATTTTAGAAAACCATGAACCAACTGTATAAATTTTTGATATCTATAAATTTAAAAAATAAATTATTTTCCACACTGTTTGGTCAAAATATGTGCCAATGGTGATCCCTCCCTATAAATACCTATTTACATCACATGGTTACCTAAGTAATTCTCATGGATTCCCCTATCAGTGATCAAATCATCCACCCTTCAAAAAAAACTATAAAAAAACAAAAGTAATCTAAAATATGCATTAGGCTTAACACGATAATTTCATAACACGAAATAAAGAATAAAATGAAAAAATACCTCAAAATGGTAGTGTTACACACTCATAATCATTATAAATTGCATCCTAAAAAGTTATATATTGGTGTAAACTTTGAATATTAATAATAATTTCTCTAGAATATTCATTTCTCATTCCCAATTATCCTATCGAAAATTCCATGATATCGTACTACCCATACCAAGGAGATACCTCTTCCTTACAATATCCATTCCTTTCTATCCAAAAGATGGATTCAAGAATGGATAAAGGTAGAATTTGGTTCAAGAGTGACATGATCCCAACTAATCACACGACTAAGATCCAAATAGTACTTCTTTAATTGAGATACATGAATGAAATTTTAGAAATAAGTATATCTCTCTGGTAAGGAAAACTGATATGAAATGTCACCAATACATTCAAGTATCTCTAATGGCCCAACATACCAAGATGAAAAATTCCATTGATTCCTCAAATTATAATGACCCAATCACTGTGATGACTTCAAGAACACATGGTCACCTAAATCAACATAAATTGAACACTAGCGAGGATCTGTATAAGACTTATAATGGATCTATGATATATCCATTCACTTCCTAGTTATCAAAATCTATTTAGTTATCTCATGAACAAGGATAGGTCTAATCAGTAAAGTTTCACTCGTCACTTCCCAAAAAAGTGGACACATACATTAACTAATGTATAATACCTTGAACAATGTAATATATATTATCACCTAATTATTATTATTATATGAAAACTCCACTAAGGGTAAATGATCTACCCATGAACCAAAAAATCTATGATGAAATCCTTGGTCATATTTTCCATTATCTTAATAGTCTATTCTAACTAGCCATCCATTTTAATATAATATGTTTTACTCGTTTTCAATTGAGTTAAAATAGATATTTGTCAAGATCTACAAAACCATGAAGTGAATCTGGGGTCCCTATCTAAAATAATGTGAATTGGAACTCTATATAATTTCATCACTTCATGAAAATAAATCTTTTCTAAATCCTCCACCATGTAGAACTATCACAATAGAATGAATTTTCCAACATGGTTAGTTGGTCCACTATCACCCAAGTAGAATTATACTTTTATAAATTCCCCAGTAGACAGGTGAAAAAATCCATGGAAATATATTCCCATTTCTATATAGGTATAGGTGTGGACTGTAACACACCAGTGGGTCACTGATGTTTAACTTTTACCTACTGGTAGGTGAGGAACTTCATGAAATGACTGACTATTATCAATGTCATACCTATCCACCAAAAATTGATTTCACCACTTTGTACAATTTTTGAATACTCTGGTGGAGAACCCTATTTGAATGATTATATATTGTTTATTTTCTCTTGAAAAGACAAAAGAACAACCATTATATTCTGAAAAAATAATACAGAATTCGCATCCTCTGTTCGTCCATCAATGATCTCCCACCATTGAGTTTAGAAATCAAAGAATGATATTATGGGTCAGATCATTGAGCTTCATTGACTAGATCAACCAAGTCAGAAAGATATTAAGGGCTCACGAGATTCTATAACCACTTGATTGTAATAATTCTAACTCAATCAACCAGCCACTAAATATAATTTCCCAAGGGAATATAATAAATCAAAGTTGAGCATTTTTAGATATTCCATCCATCGTCGGTGATGAAAATTCAAGTCCTTTTGAGATAAATTATTCTTTAATCTATAATGGTTTGTGAATATAGATACATTTTCTCCAAATACCTAGTGATGCCATGTTTTCAAGGAATATAAAACTCTTTCTAATTATAAATCAAAGATTAGGTAATTCTTTTCATGTGGTCACAAGTATCAAGAACTATCGGTTACAAAATGATCAGCTTGCATGATAACACAACCTAATCCCAAACTATAAGCACCATGATAAATGACATAAGCCTAACCTAGTTCTGGAAAAAAAGGATTTGTGAATAGTTCATATGGGCTTTCATATCTTGAAAATATTTCTGAAAATCATTATTCCATGTGAATAGAGCACCCTTCCTTATTAATTACATCATTTGAGATGCAAGGCATGTGAAATCCAAGAAATAGTGATAGTAATATCCAACTAATCCATGAAAAATTCTTATCTTAATGATGTTATTTGTTGATTATCAGGAAATGACCACTTTAATCTTTCTAGGGTCAACCAAGATTCTTTTTTTATGAATGATGTACCTAATGAATAATAATTATTATATCTATAATTCACACTTATTGAATTTATTTTTGAGATTATGGTCATTAAATATTCTCAACACAATCTCTATGTGTTTCCCATGATAATCTTCAATCTGAGAGAATACCAAGATTTCATCCACAAAGACTTTGAAAAATGTGTCAAGTTGCATCTAGAAGATACAATTTATCAAATCCATAAAAAATGTAGATGTATTCATGAGATGAAATGTTGTAACATCATATTAAAAATTCCCAAAATGTTTTCATAATATCCCTATTCCTAACTCAAAGTTGATGTCATACTGACTGTAGGTTAATTTTTGAGAACCAATAGATCCTCATTACTTGATCAAATGTGTCATTGATTCTAGGAGGAGGATATTTATTCTTAATCATAAATTCAATAAATTAATGATAATAGATAAAAAATAAAATTTAATAATTATCCTTATTTATAAATAAAATGAAAGAAACCCATGATAATGTACCTGGTACTATGAAACCCTTTAAAATTATTTGAGTTGGACCTTCAGTTCTATGAATTATTTTTGTTCCATTTTTTATGATGTAACTCGTATAGGGATCATTCCTAGAAGTAGTTTGATTAAGAAATATAATTTCCTCTCAACTGATAAACCCATGAAATAATGTGGGAAAATATGAGAATATTCATCTAATGATGGAGGAATATTCCTATCCGCAGTTACCTCTATAGTTTTTAAGGTTACTAGAATTAATTGACAATAAATGGTTTTATCTATTTTCACTAAAGGTCATGTTATTATATGATTCATATACCCTTCACCTTTAAACGTATAAATAGATCCATCTAGATATGTGAATGATACCATCCAAATGTAATAATTTATATATGCTTTAAATGCAACCATTGAATTAATTCCTAGTATTGTATCAAATATATACATCTTCAACATAGTGAACATGCACATGAAGTGAAGATAATCAATGGTAATGAAATTGGATTCAATAATATGAAACATTTGGAGTGAATGTTTGATCATAAACCCACTTCAAATATTCATTCATTAAGAGATATACCGATAGTTACCTCTAGTGTAAAGTGAACTTGGTGAGTGAACCTAACCATGTAATAGTTATCTTACATGATTCCTTATAAAATAATTCAATAATTTTTTATATCCATGAGGTGTGCTAATAGAATTGATTAGTTATAAATTATTTAAAAAATTCTCAAGTAATATGATGATTTATGTTATCTTGTATAACTAAGTATCCCAACTATCTTTCCATTTCTTATAATTAATACTTCATTATCTTGACTGTAATTTTAATCGGATTTATAAGTAATTCAAAAAATATGTTGATTTATCCAAGCCATACAACTGATTTCTTAGGTCTTAAATCACCCTGAAATACTAGTGGATTTTAATTTTGATATTTTGATGAATGATCCATGTTCTGAGGTTCCTCAACCCAAAATTCCATGTTATCAACCTCGAATGATTTCCCAATACACTAGATAATGTATTGGTTCACTTGTGCTTTAGGTGGAATCACATTCCAAATGAAAACCTCTTTTTGGTTTCTATTCCTCCTGACTGGTTTAATTGTTTTTATAACCATAATAATAATATATTACAGTAATCTTCATTTTTAAAGTCATCAGTTATATGTTATATTATTATACCAAAAATAAGGTTATATAACCTGAGTCAAAAATCATAAATTTTAAACAATAAATAGATGATGGAATCCTATTGAGAGTTCTCATTCGTAATGCATGACACTTTATTCTCATCGATCAAACCCACAATGATGAGATAACAGCACACCTAGAAGTGTTTAAAAACACTTTTGTACCTAGACTACCCTTGTAACAATAATTTTATCATATTGAGGTTAGTTATACCATTTTATACTATACATTTCAATTATTTATTCATCATATCTCTTTGTTATCCTATAAAATATTCAGACTAGACCAAACTAATAAAATTTTTCATCACCTGGCCTCCTCGGTCATAAACCTTGTCATCTGTCCCCATGAGTGTAATGCCTTATTTTTATTTCTAGAACAACACTTTTTATTACCCATTGGGGTCATTAATCAGACTGATTATTATCACCACATTCTAATGCATGTTTTTTTAGTGTGGTTTTAACGCACTCACACACACCCTAAAAAACTTCATAGGAGGTACCCATCCTGAAACAACTCTAAAACAAGAAATATTAACAATAGATTTATAATAAAGTAGGCTCCAAAAAATAAACTTTTCTCATTTTTGATATGGGCAGTTACATTTTTCCTTTTTAGAAACCTTGGGTGACATTCCAAAGGCACTGATTTTTGGGAATAAATGTCTAGTTTTTAGTGTAAACATTGGGGAACAATTTACCCTTAGCACACTCAACCACCCAACCTTTAAAACACCATAATAGAACAACCATATATAATGTATAATAAAAAAACAAACTAAGTACATAACAAAATCATACCATAATTAGAGTCACGATAATAAATGATGCAAAAAATGTCACGACCTATCCTCGGGGCCCATACCATGACTAGCCCAAGCCCGCCTTTCATAGGCCAAGGGCTGGCGACTGGCACCAAAGGTGTAAATCCCGTTAAAAAGGGAAGGCATTTCCTTTATATAAGTAATAACAGACAACAGAGTACGCAAGTGAAGTAAGCACTAAGTAAAACTGAGTAGAAAAGTAGGTGCTGAAAGTAAATGGGCCAGAATACAAACCCAACTGAAAGTACAATACAACTGAAAAGAAAGTACAACAGTAGTAAAGTAAAGCAGCAACTGTCAAGTCGTCCTACGGATATCCCACCTGAAGGGTGGGTACAGATGGTCTCCTCAGCTTCTCAGGTCCGACCGTCCACTCCGTGTATGTCATGCCATGTGGTCCACCTCTGGGCACCATTCAGCTCCAAAAGCCTCCACCTCGATCAGTGTTGTTCGTCGTCTACATCCAACACAACGTAGTGCTGGCATAGCCCGTGCAGGGGTGAGTATACGATACTCAATAGGGACCCTAAGACCACCGAAGGTCTCCCAGAATCCACAAAGGATAAACCACAAAGGAAAGATAAAAACAATAAGTATCAACCAACTCTACTTAGGTATATTCCCATACATATACCCAAGTCATCAATCTAAGTTCGGCTCCAACATTCGAGCCCAAGCACAACCCAGTCCACCCAAGAAAGAAGTCAATCAAACCGATGGTAATGATTGAAAGTCAAGACTCAGCTCACAGAGGTATACTACTCACGAAGAGGGGTGGAGATGATTAGATGTAGCCTCTGAATCATCTCCTTTTCCGAACCCATGTAGGATCCAAATACAGAAGTTTTCGTTACCGAACCAACGTAGGATCCAAGTACAGTAACCATCGCTGCCAAACCCACGTAGGATCCAAGTACAGTCGTCATCGCTACCGAACCCACTGAGGATCCAAGTACAGTTGTCCTCACTATCTAACCCACGTAGGATCCAAGTACAGTCTTCTTCATCGTCGAACCCACAGAGGATCCCAGCACGGTAGTCGTCGCAATCGCTGCCAACTCTAGGGTTCCCGCACACAGCGTACTCGATTCTGGGAGGGTCTGCCCCACGAGTAAAAAGGGTGTCGATAAATCAACTGTCACAAAGTCCAGAGTTGATGTATCCCGATGATACGCTTTGCCAAAATGAACCCAACGTGATAGACGGTGCGTCAATCGGACGCTCAGTTTGAGAGATATTGGCTTTTTCGTTCTAGGGGCCCGGTTGGAAATATACTCGTTCCAAACCTGGACATTTTCCAAAGATGCCCAAAACTAACTTAGAGTAACAAAAAAGGACCGCCTCATAAATAGTATCCCAGTTCCGTAGATAGCGCGTCGATTGGACCTGCGGTCTTAAGTTATTCATGTTTAAGTGAATAACGTGCCCGACCCGTTAAGCCCAGTGGGATGGTGGGTCGGGTCACCCAGTTTGGCGGGTCCAACTCAGCAGGGGTGTCAGACTAGCCCAAGGGAAAATGAAGCTCATCCCGAAGGACATGGCACGGCCTGAAGTGGCGTGGCCTGGCCCGGCCCGGCGCGGCCCAGCTGGGCACGGCCCGGCCGGGCGCACGACCCGGCTGGCTCGGCCAGCTCGCCGAGCGGTCTGAGACGGGGGGCACGGCCCCTGGCTGCCCGAACCGGTGACTCCATACGGCGCTGCCCTACCAAACTTGCCAGACTTCTAGCGCAAGCGGCCCGCATGGCGGGCCGTGGCTCTTCCGGCGTGGCTCCCTCCTGGGGTTGCGGATCTGATCCACCCGACTGGCCTACGGGTCGGCCGGTTCTCCAACGCGGCACCCTCCTGGTGTCGCGGCTCCCATTCGCTTGGCTGGCCGACGGGTTGGCCGGTTCTACCGCCGAAGCGTACCACCCTATGCGGGCTATGGTTTCCACAGCGTGGCGCCATGGAGCGTCGCGGTTCCCTCATGTGCATCGGGTGCTCGGTTTCCACCTTTGTTCGTCACTGCTTCCTGATTCCAAACAAGACAAGAAACGATGGAGGGTTGTCGGGTCGTGTTTTTCCGACCCGCGCCCTCCACGTAAGACGGTAACAATCGGCCAAGATGTTCACTCGAATACAACAATATTGAAGGAGTAATTTATTTAAAATAAATTAAGAAAACCCCCTACCTCAACAATTGATGACGAACATCGGCGGTGCGGAAGACGGCTTCGCGGGGTGAGGTTTAGTAGGTGTGGTCGGAGTGCGCCCGAGGAGGAAGCAGTGTCTCCTCTCTTGTCACGGAGAAGAGAGTGGGTGGTGCATCTTCATTCTTCATGGAACCAGTGTTCTTCGCTGAGGAAATCATCGTTCTTCGTCGGAGGGCGGTGTTCTTCAAAAACTCAAGAGCTCTCCCAATCCTCCTTCGGACAACAAAATCCCTCCTCCTAGTAAAATAAAAGGCTCATCCTATTATTTTATTACACATGAAATTTAACTTTCAAAATCTAAATCACCTCATTAATTAAATGTGTTGGCATTTAATTAAAGAGAGGGAGAGGATAGGGAGAGTAAATATCCTCATTAATTTGAGTGGTTGTCATGGATTAATGGAGTGAGGGAGGTGGAGAGATTGACAATAAAGGGGGGTTTCCAAATTAATGAGGGGGTTTCAGAAGTATAGAGGAAAATAAATGGTTGGGGCTCATGTGGGCCCCAAATATCTAACATCCACACTTGGGTAGTTAGGTGGCTTTGGGTCCCACCCTTAACTACCCATGGGAGGAATTAACCTCCTTAGATACATAATAAAATTGTACAAACAATTTTATTTACTTCTTAATTTAACCCCAATAAACAATTCTCAACCTGCTTAAAATGAAACTACGGTAAAGGTTCCCTTAAGCAATTACCGACACTGCGAGTTCATCGGTGCCCTCAGATTTCAATTCTGAGCACCGGTTCAAAATATAGAAAAATCCGCTCGTTCGTTTACTGAACATGCCCGAGTTAAACTTCGGAAATTGATTCTGGGCACACCGGGCCTCGGAATCAAGTGTCGTCAGAAGCCACAGACTAGAAAAATTCCAATGTATTTAATGAAAAAAAAATTAGTTGAATATTCTAGGTCTTTACATTACTCCCACCTCAGGGCTTTACATCCATATAAAGCTACAACATAAACTAGGTAAACAAATAAGGGTACTGAGCACGCATCTGAGCCTCCTGCTCTCATGTGCTCTTTTGAAGGTTCTCGTGCTGCCATCAAATGCGGACCCGAGGAATTGACTATCCATGTAGGACCCGCCCTTGTCGATCCTCAATCTCTACCATAACCTCTATGAATGTAGCCTCGTCATCGACGTCCAGCTCCCCATGGTTGATGATGTGGGTCAGGTCATGCTCATATCTCCTCAATTGAGATACGTGGAAGACGGCATGCACCCGGTGCAACTGAGGGGGAAGGGCCAGGCGGTAAGCCACATCGCCTACCCTACTGAGGACATGGAATTGTCCGATGAAGCACAGAGACAACTTTCCGCCCCAGCAAAATCTTAGTAATCCATGTCATGGTGAGACCCGTAAGAAGACGTGGTCTCTATCCTCGAACTCCAATGGTTTCTGTCTCCTATCAGCATTGGACTTCTGTCTACTCTGTGCAGTCCTCATCCGCTCCTGGATGATCTGAACCTTCTCCGTCATAGCCTAACCCAACTCTCGTCCTACGAGTGCTGACTCCCCAGGGTCATTCCTACATAGAGGTATCAACCGGGCGTCCGAGTATATTTCTAACTGGGCCCCTGGAACGAAAAGGCCACTATCTCTCAGATCAGGCGTCCGATTGACGCACCATCTGTCACGTTGGGTTTCATTTGGCGAGACGGAACATTGGGATACATCAACTTTGGGCTTCGTGATAGTTGATGTATCGAACCTCTTTTTACTCATGGAGCGGACCCTCCCGGAATCGAGTACGCTGTGTGTGGGAACCGTTGAGCTGGTTGCGACTGTGACGACTACTGTACTGGGATCCTCCATGGGTTCGACGACAAAGACGACTGTACTTGGATCCTACATGGGTTTGGTAGCGAGGATGACTGTACTTGGATCCTCCATGGGTTCGGCAGTGATGAGGATTGTACTTGGATCCTACGTGGGTTCGGCAGTGATGGTTACTGTACATGGATCCTACGTGGGTTCGGCAGCGACGACTTCTGTACTTGGATCCTACGTGGGTTCGGCAGAGGAGATGATTCAGAGGATACATCTAATCATCTCCACCCCTCATTGTGAGTAGTATACCTGTGTGAGATGATTCTTGACTTTCAATCATTACCGTCGATGTGATTTACTTCTTTCATGTGTGTATTGGGTTGTGCTTGGGCTCATAAGTTGAAGCCGAACTGAGATTGATCACTTAGGTATATGTATGGGAATATACCTAAGTAGAGTTGGTTGATACTTCGTGTTTGTATCTTTCCTTTGTAGTTTACCCTTTTTGGATTCTGGGAGACCTTCGGTGGTCTCAGGGTCCCTACTGAGTATCGTATACTCACCCCTGCATTGGCTATGTCTGCACTACATTGTGTTGGATGCATTCGACAGACAACACTGATCAAGGTGGAGTCCTGTGGAGCTGAATGGTACCCAGAGGTGGACCACTTGGCGGGAAATACACGGAGTGGACGGTCGGACTCGAGGAGCTGAGGAGACCATCTGTACCCACACATCAGGTGGGATATCCGGAGGATGACTTGGCAGTTGCTGCTTTACTTTAATGCAGATGTAGTTTCTTTTCAGTTGTACTGTACTTTCATTTGGGTTTGTATACTGGCCCATTTACTTTCAACACCTACTTTTTTACTCAGTTTTACTTAGTGCTTACTTCACTTGCGTACTCTATTGTGTTTGATTACTTATATAAAGGCAACTACTTCCCTTTTTAATGGTATTTACGCCTTTGGAGCTAGTCTCCAACCTCTGGCCTATGTAAGACGGGCTTGGGGTAGTCACGGATTAATGGAGTGAGGGAGGTGGAGAGAATGGTAATAAATGGGGGTTTCCAAATTAATGAGTGGCTTAAAAAATTTAGAGGAAAATAAATTGTTAGGGCTCATGTGGGCCCCACCTCTCTAACATACACAGTTGGGTAGTTAGGTGGTTGTGGCTCCCACCCTTAACTACCCATGGGAGGAATTAACCTCCTTAGATTCATAATAAAATTGTGAAAACAATTTTATTTACTTCTTAATTAAACCCCAATAAACAATACCCAACCTGCTTAAAACAAATTGCAGTAAATGTTCCCTTAAGCAATTTTCGGTACTGCGAGTTCATCGGTGCCCTCAGCTTTTAATTCTGAGCACCGGTTCAGAAGATAGAAAAACTTGCTTGTTTGTTTACTGAACGTACCGGAGCTAAATTTCAGAAATTGATTCCAGGCACACCGGGCCTCAGAATCAAGTGTCGTTAGAAGCCACAGACTCGTAAAATTCAAAAGTATTTAATGAAAAAAAAATCCTAGAAACTTTCGGGTCTTTGCAAAAAATATGATGAAAATGGAAAATAAATATAAAGACTCAGGGTTCAAGGGTGTATTTACTTCAAACTCTAAGAATCAATCAAAGTCACAAGATCCAACTCCAATCACCCATGACACAAGAATTATGAAGCTCCACTAGTAAATAATGAAATCTACACCTTACCTATATCATGATAAATAATGACTGAAAATGAAAAAAATTGAATATGTAAGGAAGAGTGTAATAAATCTATAGGTAAACCACATACATCTCACAATTTCTACTCAATCTAGAATATGTTATCTTATAATTTATAAAAAACAAGATGATTATATTATAAAATAAAAAATAAAGATAATATTTTAAAATAAGTGAAATAGATCATACCAAACATTCTTTCCCTACACGATCCCAAACACCCATGAACTCTCAACCCAAAGTTTCCTCCGCCAAAGCATCCCCACTGAATAGAAAAAAATATGAGCAGTACATGTCCCCCCATAATTGAATTTTCACCTGAAGGTATAATTCAGGGAGCCTCAATTGTTCCCCAGATATATCCCACAGAACATGGACCATTTTATATTAATTTGAATTCAAACCCAGAACACCATTTTCATACTAATTTCACAAACCCAAAACCTTTTTTTAATAAAACCATTAAGGAATTTCAACAAAAACCTTATGGGTTTCACTCAAAACGAATGGTTTAAGATCAAACAACAAAATATATTTCAATATAGATTTGAAAATATTTTTTCATCAAAATAAAACACCAACTTATTAGTAATCCAAGATCCTTAACATTCAATAGGAAGTTGAAAGAGAGGGAATCCACCGACCAATAATAAATTCAACATAGATAATCGACTCACAATCTAGAAAATCCAAAATCCCATACATATTCCTTTAATGAATCCCAAAAAAGATCCATCAAAACAAAAATTATCCAATAGATACTATAATTAAATCACCAATATAATATTTCATCCAAAGAAAAATGAGAAGATCTAGAAAGTGAAGAACAATGAGGATCTTACCTTAGATTTATTTTATCCCACATTTTTTGATCCACTGAAATCAACCTTCAAAGGGAATAAAATCATCAAAGTGACCTGTATAAATGATATAATTTTATGGCCTAGGTTATGTGAGGGAAAATAAGAGTTTTTAGGGAGGTTTCAAGTTTAAAATCTTGTTTTTTGATCTCATTAATGGTGTCATAGGGTTTTTCCATGTGGTTTTAAAAATCTTGAACCAAATGTGTGAATTTCCATTGTCCCAAAATTTTCATATTTTCATAATTATTGCATGGTTTTGATAAATTGTTCACTAATTATACACCTACATAGTAACCTCTTCTCTACCTCATATAGTTACCTAGGGAATCTACATAGTTTCCCCTAACCGTTCTTTAAATGTGCACCCTTAAAAACATCTACAAAATATCCAAAAATAATACAAAATATTTATAAGGCTTAACATAATAATTCCTTAAAATAAACTATAAAATAAAAAAATAAATACCTCAAACTAGGTGTGTTAAACTCTCCCCACCATTTGGATTTACTTACTCAAAAAGTTAATTATTGGTGTGAACATTGAAGGTATCTGATCATTTACCTCGCATATTCTTTTCTCATTTCCATGTCTTCTCTTGAATTTAGTCATGCTACCATAATTATCATACCAAGTAGATAATTATTAGCTATAATATATTTTCTTTTATATATATAATATGAATTTGGAAATGGATAAATGTATAATCCACCTCAAGAGTGAGTTTATATAAATGAATCACTTGACTTTGATATGGTTGTTACTTCTTAACTATAATCTATAAAAGACATTGTGGACATAGTTGTAGTTTGATGGTAAGGATAACTTATATGAAATGTCAAAATACATTCAATTACCTCAAATGTTCTCACGTACCATGGAGAAATTTTTCATTTCTTCCCCAAATGATGATGTTCTAATCATAATAACACCTTCAAGAACACATGTTCTCCTATATCAAAAGATAATGGTTTTCGGAAAAAATATATAAAATACTTATGACTACATTAGGTTATATCCATTCACATCTAGATAATATAAATATTTTTAGTCATCCTATAATCGATTTATGTAAAATTAGTGAATTTTCACTACTCCCTAACCAAAAAATGTGATATCAACATGCATGACTATACAATGCCTCGATTTGATCAATATATATCATCTCCTGGTAACAATTATTGTTTGAAAATTCCACTTGATGAAAATAATCTTCCCATGAACCACCTAAATACATACTAAAATAAATGAACATATCTTTTATATTTTAAAAATTACACTATGAATGTCCTTTCATTTTACGATGATATGTTGTACTCCTGGACAATTGAGTTATATGATCTAGTTGAAAAGATATCCAAAATGTGAAGTGAATCTCGAGTCCCTTTTAAGAAAAATAGAAATTGGAATTCCTTGTAATTTCACTACTTCCTAGATATAAAAATTCACCAAATCCTCTACTAACTTAGAATATTATATTGGAATTTCGTGTGTTGAATTGATAATTCAATCCACAATCACACAAATACAATCATAATTACATGGTGTCCCCAGTAGAATAGTGAAAATGTTAATGGAAATATGTTCCCAACTCCTCGTTGATGTTAAGATTTTAATTATTATCGAGTGAGTCACTTCCTTACATAACCAGATATTGTCTATTATATCAATGTTCACTAATAATGGATTTTCATTGCCTTATACATTATCTATATACCTAGGTGTATAAATCACTTTTAAATATGATATAAATAGAGTATTTTCAACTAATAAGATATAGGAACTTCAATTATATTCCAAAAAAGAAATACGAAATTTGTTTCCTCTGTCTAATCCTCATTGGTTTTTCCGCCATTGAGTTTAAACATCAAAGAAATATATTTTGGGTCTGATTATTTTGAATCCATGAATAGATTAACCAAGTCATATAGAAGAGTATTATTGAAGGAAACAATAACTAAAATTTATTTCATGCAATCAAGGTGATTGTTTGAAATTTCTCACATGATTTTAAACTACTCACAAGCATTGGTGATAACTTGGTTTTACAATTTCTAGATTACTACATCAATAACTAAATTTACTTTCCCAAGTGTAAAAAATAAAAACAAATTATAACATATAAATATATTTCAACCATCTTAATTGTCTCAGGTTCAAGTTTATCTAATAGACTATATGATTCAAGATATTATAGGATGTGAAAATATTAAACTTTTCATTAAAGAGATAGTGAACCATTGTTTTCAAGGCACGGAAAATCACATTAAATTCCAAATCCTATATTGGGTAATTATTTTCCTTTAATCACAACTATAAAGTACCATAGGATGGAATATGATCTCCCCACATGAGAATATAATCCAATCCCAAACTGGACCCATCATATTGCTGGACATAACCCAAACCTGGTTTTATAAATATGAGGATAGGTGTAGAGTTTCACCATGATTTGAGATCCTAAAATGATTTTTTAAAATCATTATTCTATAGTAATGGAACACCCTTCCTTTTCAATATCATTGTTGGAGATTATATCATTGAAACATCCTAGAAAAAATTACAGTAATAGCCTATTAATCCATGAAAAATATTATCATAAAGATGTTATATAGTGGTTTCCATGAAATAAATTCTTAAATATTTCTATGGTCAACTAAGATACCAATTTTAGAGATTATGTAATCGAGGAAGTGTACATCTTTTATCCAGAAGACACAATTAAAGAATTTAGAAAAGTGATGAAGCTCATGAAACATGTTCAACACAATCTCTATGTTTTTTCCATGATCATCTATAGTCCTAGAGAATACCAATATGACATCCATAATAACCGTGAAAAATGACACAATATACTTCATGAAGATAAATTTTATTAAATATAGGAAAACTATTTCTACATTTATGAGATAAAAAATAATAACCACATATTCATAATGACTATAATAGCATATATTTTTTTCATTTAAGTATCATCATTCCATAATCAAATTTTATGGTATCCCAACCATATGTCAATTTTTGTTAACCACTTGGATCCCTTTAGTTGATCAAACATGCTATTGATTCTAGGAAGAGCATGACAATCCTTAATCATAACATTATTCAGTTTAAGATAATTGACACAATTCCGAAGTGAACTATTAGACTTATTTAAAAAAAAATTAGATCAACCCAAGGTGATTTACTTGGTCACGTGAAACCATTTATTTCCAGTTATCCAAGTTAGACCTTTAGTTATTGTAATTTCGTTGGTACTATGCTATTTCTTGGAAGAGATATGGAGATTATTTCGTGAAGTAGTTCGATCAATAATTCTACTTACCTATTAGGTGGTAAATCCAAAAAATAATTTGGGAAAAGGATATGGTATCGATCCACTACCAGATGAGGATTCCTATCCCAAATTCCCTCCATAGATTTTAAGTTTACTATCCTTAATAGATAATAAATTGTTTTATATATTATCACTAAAGGTTCCACTCAACCATCATCCATATACCATTCACTTTTGACTATATATATATCCATTTGGAGAGGTGAAACTCACCATGAGAGTGTATGAATAAATAAGGGATTTAAATTCCCCCAACCAATCCATTCCCATTATTATATAAAAGAATTACTTTTATGATATAGTAAACTCCCACAAGAAGTTAAGATCGTAAGTGTTATTGAAAAAGGATGTATGAAAATGGAATCCTTATAGCATAAGTTAGGCCATAAACCTACTTCAAATATTTTTTATTCAAGAGTTATACAAATAGCCACCTCTGGTGAAAAGTAGACTATGTGAGTGAACCTAGCCATGTACATCCAAACTGACATGGTTCCTTCTGAATGAAGTATGATATTCTCAATATTTAGAAGGTGTGTGGATAAAATTATTTATTAATCAATTATGAAAAACCATCTCAAGTAATTCATTGATCAATATTATCTTGAATAGATAATTCCAACCATTCTCTTTCTAGGTTTTCTATCATATATGTTGCTAACATGACCTTAATTTTAGATAGATTTCTAAGCAATTTAAAAATTCTATTGAATATTATAAGACATAATTCCACTTTCTCTAGTCCTAAATCTCCAATAAATACTGGTGGATTGTAATTTTGAAATTTTCAGGAATCATCCGTATTATGAGGTCCATAAACCCAGGGTTCATTGTCAATATCATAGAATGTATGCACAATACTACAAAAAAATTGTTTCACCTATGATTATAGTGGAACCATGTTCTCAGTAGTACCATCTTACTAGTTTCTGTTCCTCCTAACCAGTGGAATTGTTTCTCTGACTATAGAAAAAATATCAGTTATTACATATCATTTCACAAATCATTGGATATAAAATATAATTGAATACTAAAAACCAGTTTATATAACATAATTCCAAAACTAAAAATAAAAAATATCACAAGGATATTGAAATAAAATTCATAAGTCTATTTAGAAATTTAGGACACACTATTCTCATTAGTTAAACCTACAACTATGAGATAACAACATTCCTAGAAGTGTTTGAAAACACTTTTATACCTGGACTACTCTAGTAACTTGAGGTTCAATATAATGAGGTTATCTAAACATTTTCACGCTAGAAATTTAAAGTATTATTGCATCTTAACTACTTTATTCTATACAAATTGGAAAACAAAACTTAACTAATACCATGTATCATGATCCAACCTCCCCCGAGCCATAAACCTAGTCATCTGACCCCACATGTATAATATATTGATTTCATTGATTTACCACCTTAGGATACTACCCATCAAGGTAACTTATTAAAATAATGTCTATCTACAGAGGCTGACACCTATTCTTTCAATGTGGTTTTTCCTCACTCACACCCACCCTGAGAAACATACCAGGGGGTCACCAATACAAACATTATTCCAATCCAAGAATTATTAACTGGGGAGTTTTAAATAGGTAGGATAACAAATATAAAGCTCCACCTTATTGACATGGTAAGTTCATTTATCCTTTTTATTGATTTTAGGTGACATTCACTAGACACAAAAGGTAGAAAAAAATTATAGGGTCTAAACAGACATGGAGGACTAATTTACCCTTAGCATACACACACCCCTACCCACAAAAGACCATAACAGAATAACCATGTATGGTGCATGATATAAAAACAAAATAACTCCATAATATATAAATACGACAACAAGATTCATGGAAATAAACAATAAAAAATGGATAACTAAAAATGAAATTGTAATATATATACCCATAGTGCTAGGGTAGTATTACTTTGGACTCCATGACTCAGCCAAACACCCAAGATCTGACACCAATCACCCATGAAACACCCAATCCAGTGAATAATCTATCAAAGTGGTTGCACTAAATAGACTAAGTCATGGGAAATACATATCCCTCTAGAACCTAATCATCACTCAATAGTAAAATTCAATTAGCCTTAATTATCACCTAGTTATTTCCCAGGAAACATGGACCATTATATATGAAAATAAAAACACACCCACAATCTCTTTTTCATTCAAATTTAACACACCAAAAAACATATTTTGTTTGAATAAAACCATTAATACATTTAAACAAACACCTTATGGGTGTCGCCCACAACCCAAGGATTAAGATCAACTGACAAGAGAGATTCCAACATAGATTGGACATCATTTTTTAATTAATAGAAACTGTAATTAATTTTGAAACTAATAGCCTTCACATTCTATAAGAAATGGGAAGAGGGAGAATTCATCTACCAAAAATAAATTCAAAAGTGAGAATTGATTCCTAATATAAGAAATCTATAATTTTCATTATAATTCTTTCATTGAATACCATATAATATTTGTAAAAACAAAACTAATCCAATAGATCCAAGAATAATATCCCAGATTTATGTTTTCGTCCAAAATAAAATGAGTGAATCTAGAAATGGAGAATTTCAATCCACGAAAATTAGACTATGGAGTAAATATGACCATCAAAGTCTCCTATATAGATATAGAGCTTTGAGGGTCTATGTCAGGGGATAAAAAATGTGATTTTTTAGAGAGGATTAACCCCTTCGCTTCCACACAAGGTTACCTAGGTAATATGTATAATTTCCTCTAACCATTATCCAACCATAAACCCTTTCAAAAATATCTAAAACTTCCCAAAATCATCCAAAATATTCTTTATGATTAACCCAATCATTCTAAAAAATAAAATATAGAATAAAATGAAGAAATGTCTCAAACTGGGGGTGTTTCACTCTCCTTTCTATTAGTCTTTCAGTTCATGGAAAGTTAAAGATTGGTGCTAACTTTGAAGAGTTCCAACCATTTATCTTGAATATTATTTTCTAATTCCCATGTATCCTATTGAATATGTTCATGATTCCATAGTACCCAAACCTAGGATACACTTCTTCCCCATAAGATATTTTCATGTTTATTTAATGTATGGATTAGTGCATGGGTAAAGGTAGAATCTATCTCTAGAGTGACTTGATCCCAATGAATAATGAGACTATGAATTGGTTGGTATTTTTTAAAATGAAATAAAATAAATACATTTTAGATGGTACTATCACATGAGCCTTAGCCCAGTTGGTGAGGTCCCTGTATGTGAATCCATATGACCTAGGTTCAAAAACAGGTGGAGGCATAATTCTGGGGATATAGTAGGCACCATAGCATTACCATATGAGTACCGTTCAATACTGTAGTAGCTGGAACTATTCACCTTGGGCCACCGGTTTGGGCTTGGAGTTCTTAAGGCCTTCTGGACACCAAGGCCTTCAGGTTAGTAAGGCTTCCGGAACAACTTTAAGGCCTTCGGGTCACCTCAAGGCATTCGGGTCACCTCAAGGCCTTTGGGTCACCTCATGACCTCCGAGCCACATGATCAGTGTAGTTGCCCCAAACTGACTATATTAAAAAGAAGCAACCCCAATGTATCATTCAGAGTAGTCACAATCCCTAGAGTAGAACCGGTGTATTTGGAAGAATGAGAGGGTATGTCTATGTCGTCGGGACCAGCTTGTGCTTGCACGAGAAGCTTAGCTGGATAGCCATGTGATTGTGGAGAGCTACCATCATGATGAAGATGTCGGGGAGCATTAGTTCCTTATAGTTATATTCGTGTTGAATTCCCTAAGACCTTTGGGTCGTGTAATGTCTATTAAGCCCATGGGCCATGTAATCTCTAAGCCTATGGGCCTTTTAAGGGTTCCCCCTCATCCCTTGAATGGGGGGTTATCAAAAATCAATAAAAATGAAGGCCTTTGAGCCATTTTGGCATTATGGATAGTACTATATCTCTATTGGTAAAGCTAACTTATTTAACAAATCACCAATACATTTAGATATCTCAATTGATCTTTTATATAATAGAGAAAAAATCATGTGCTTCCTCAAATGATTATGTACCAATCATGATTATGAATTCTGTAACACATGGTCATCTATATCAAAAGATAATGTCCACTTATTATGATCTTCATAATATTTATGATCGATTTGTGATATAGTGATTTGATTCTTGGTCATGAAAATCTTTTTAATCAACTCATGAATAATTTTAGGTCCTATTAGTGATGTTTCACCAGTATCTAACTATTAATGTCGATACTGACATGTATTAACATAGAATTCCTAGAATAGAGGCATATTTATCATCACCTAATAACTTTTATTGTATGAAAACTCAACTTAGGGAAAAGGATCTTACCATGAACCACTAAAATCAATAAATTAATCCCTAATCATATCTTTATTTGTATTAAATGTCTTTACTAAAGGTCCATCTGTTTGAGGATGATATGTTGAACTCATGGTCAACTGAGTTCCAAGAGCTTATTAAAAATAATTTCATAACCATGATGTGAATTTGGGATAACTATCTAAAAAATGAAACTGGGACTCCATGTAATTTCACTACTATTTGAATATAAATCATCACCAAATACTTTTCCATGTTTTCTTATTTGATTTGGATGAAGTGTTTCGACTTAGTAAGTTAATCGAAAATTTCCCAAATAACATCATAATTTTATAGCTCCCTCAATATATCAATGAAAAATTCCAGGGTAATCCATTTCAATTTTCAAAAAGGTAGAGGAATAGACTATAACAGAACTACTTTTCATCGATGTTCAACTTTAACCTTTTAGTAGGTGAGGCACGTCATGACATAAAAAAATACTATTTAATTAATCCCAATCCAAAAAAATCATTTTTTATTTCCTTATAAATTTTCTAAATACCATAGGTGGATTTCCCACTTTTAATGATGATAGAGAGAGAACAGTTTCTCATGATAATAAAGAGGAACTACCATTGTATTCTAAAAATGAAATACATAATTCACATCCTATATCAATCCTTCAATGGTCTTCCTGACATTGAGTTTCAACATCAATGTAAGACATTCTAGGTCTAATCATTTAGTATTATTGACCAAATCAATAAATTTCAAAACTATAGTAACTACGAATAAAATGGTACCTCTAATTTTTTATGTATCAAAATGCATATCCTTAATTACTCCCATCAGTTAACACTGCTCATGAGATTTAGTGACCAATTAATTTTATGAACTCAAACTCAACACATTAGCCACTAAATTTCCTTTCCCAAGGGTATACATATAAGTGAGGCCAAATAAATAATGATGTTCCATTAATATTCCTTACCTTAGATTCAAGAACATTTGAGATAAGGAGTTCTTAATGCTCTTATGATTTTTCAACATAGTAAAGTTTTCTCTAAATATGTATTGATTCATGTTTTTAAAGAGTGTAAAACAACTTCCAACTAAAAATCATGAATTGGGTAGTTATTTTCCAATTTTCTCAATTTTCAGGAAAAATATCATACACCGTGATTTCCATGCAGGAGAACATAACCCAAACTCAAAATGGACACATCACAGTACAAGTCAAAACTTTGACCTGGTTATGTAAATAAAAGGATAGGTGTAGTGGTTCTTTGAGCTTTGACTTCCCAAAATTACTTCTAACAATCATCTTTACATGTATATGGAACACCATTCCTTGTCAAATTTTTAATTAGAAAAGTACAATGCGATAATTTAAAAAAAAAGTGATGTTTTTTACAAGATAATCAAAGAAAACATTTTTTTCAAAGTTTTTCTTAGGTGGTTTCTAAGAAATAACCACTTTTATCTTTCCAGGGTCAACCAAGATGGATTTTTTTTTGTGATGACATGCCCAAGGAAGCAGACTTCTTATATACATATCTCACAATTAAAGATTTAATTTTAGATATTATTGTCTTCAAACTTGTTCAAAACAATATACAAATGTTTCCCGTGATCATATCTATTCTGAGAGTATATCAAGATTTCGTCCATAATGACTATGATAAATGAATCAATATAGTTCTAAAATATACCATTTATTAAATCCATAAAAACATTAGGTTCATTCATGAGACCAAATGTAACACCCCAATATTTTATGAGATATATTCTTTTTAATTTCTTTGATGTATAGTTTTGTACACTAAACAAATATTATCTTTCACTATTCACAACATCATATTATCTTGTAGTATACGCAACACTATTCTTGCCTTGTGTTAAACACAATTTCAAGTTCTTTTGATAGAATTCATTTCATGCAACATTGAGTATAGATTTTGTTAGATGTAAAAAACGAATTATGTTTGTGTTATGTTATACACAACACCAAATAAATCTTACATAAAATGCAACACTGACTTGGTTTTCATTACACGCAAAGGCAACCTTCCTCGATAGCTTGCGGTGTACGCAATACCCTATTTCACTAAACAAAGATATAATATTAAAATATTATTATTAAATGGAATATAAAGTAGTCTTTATGAATGGTATGAACAACATTTTGAATTTTATATAACATAAAAATTAATCTCAAATATTATCTAGAATATTATATAAGAACAAAATCAATTTTTTCAAATTAAAGAAGTACTTTTTTCAAAAACAAAATGATGTTTTGACGCCTATTGATGGCACACTCATTTTAAATATAGTTTATACAAATTTTATATATTATATTTGAAAAAAACTTCTTATTTGGAATAGGGGTATAAAAATTTAATTTTTCTGAATTTTTGTTAATTTTCTGATAAAGTTCATTTTTTAATAAATAGTGAAAAATATTGTGTTTTAAGTCAAAACTCCCTTTTCATCTAATTTATTTATATTATTAGATTATACTTTCAATTAGTTTTATAGTTTAATTGGATTATATTTTTATCATTTAATCCATTTTTTTCATTTTAAGTAATCTCACTTTTAAATTGGACATAAACACGTGTCAATATTTTGATAGTTATTACTTCTTAAAAACTTGCTTCTTGGTTTTGAAAGCAGGAATTACTATTAAATTAATTACTGAAACTTCTTTGTTTTGAATTTGGAAAAAGTGATTCCATATTTGGAATCATGAGGTTTTAATTGTGTAACTAGTTGCCTATTAATTCTAGATATTATGAATAGTGACTTTAGTAATTATTTTATTTACCATGGTTAAAGGGTAAATCTGTTAAATAATGGTAAAAAAATAATATTAAAATACCCTAACACATGTCCCAATCCTATTTTATGAGATATTTCCAACCATGGACATCCTTTGGTCAATTGTTGGACCCCATGGAACCACTTGGATGTGAAAATGACATTTTATAAAAATTAATTTAAAGTAAAGTGAAATATGACACAAACTTGTATCTTCTTAATAAAACAATTTTAATATGGGGTAATACATAAGTTAAATTGAAGTATAAATAGTCACTAGGAAGATAAAAATATTTCCTACATCATGGTATTTCAGTTATAATTTTTAGAAACAAAATAAATTAATTAATTTATGACACAATGATGATGTAGTCATTACTATATTAATGAATGATTTAAATAAATAGGATTATGAATAAGAAAATAAATTTATTTTGAAAATTTTTATTCCATCCACAAAATTTGTGGATTAATAATACTTTTTTTCTATAAATTAAGGGTGTTTTTTTTTTGAAATATTCATGTTATAGAATTTTTAAAAAGTCGTGATATGAATAGTATAAAAATTGATATAAATGAGTTTTAAAAAAAATACTATTTTATTAAATGATATAATAGTCCTAAAAATTAGATTCAGAAAAATTACTAAGATAATATTCAAATTTTGATTAATTAACCACTTGAGTTTCTATTGTAATTTTATAGTAACTATATTAACCATATAGTATGAATAAACAAGAAGTCGTGGTCAGAGTTAAATTAGGTAACTAAGGGTTAAAGCTAAAAGATAAGGTTAAATTTGAGACCTAAACTTGTATAAAACCTTTTTGTTGAGATTATTTAGAACAATACTCAACTTTTATTAGAATTAAATTATTTTTGGACCATTTAAAACTGAAAATCATTTTATAATAAAATAATATTTCAATACCTTCCTAAAGTTCCCCTACTCCCCTCTTAATAAAAGGAATCTCCTCCAACATTTATTCACACCACCTTGAGCCCTCTAAATCAACTAAAACCATTCCAATTATTCTATAAACATTCTTAGTTAACTTCTAGAGTTCTTGGTTTCCCAAAAAAGTCCATCCCTGGTGTCCCTAAGAATAGATCCAAAGGAAGTCCAATGAAAAAGAGGTAATTACTTTTCCAATTCAATTCAATTTGTTTTATTCTTCTACTTCATATTTCAATGTTGATTCCATAATAAATTAATAAATATAGTATGTTATACATTTTGAGTTTTTATTACAATTATGGGATAACTTTATAAATTTTTTTATTCATCCTACGAATAACAATATCACCATGCGTGTGTATGTATGGCTTACCATCTCCATACGGTGGTGTAATTTGTTATTCAAAAATAATTTATTAGGATGTTTATAATGATGAGTATAATGAATTTAAATAATGAATATAACATGAAAAATATTATTTATAAATAATATACCAACCAATTACATATCATTTAACCATCAATAGAATGATGTCGTCGCACGTGCGTACATACAACCTATTGTCTCCACGACGTGATGAGATTCATTCTCCATGTTAACAATTCAAGAATGATTATAATATTAAAATTAGGAGTGAAAATAATAGTTATGAACTTAATTTAATGAATAAAATACATCCTACTCATAACAAGCATGACTTACACAACAAACAGTAATGGGAAAATGAAGCAGTTAACACCCGAAATAATGGTAATATTGAAATACTATTAACAAAATGAAATAATAGGATCATATATGATATCATAAAAATGGATATGGTCCCTGTAACGACCCAAAATTTCATTAATGAAAATTTCTATTGATCTAATTAAATGTCTTTTTATGGTTATATAAAATATGAACTTCATTGGTTTTATGTTTTTGGATTTTAAAATACTATTATGAATTGCGACCATTGATAATATAGTCGTTTAACAATGATCACATGATTAGTATAAATATACTTCTTTGACAAATCCAATTTACATAGATAAAGGAAGTGATGGCCTCATCCAGTATACATGCCCCGTATGAAGCCCATTTGTCGAAGCTCAGTAAGGTGGTGGCGTCATTGGGCTTTGCTCTTGACAAAGCCCAAGTCAAGCTTGAATATGTTAATCTTGAGAAAAACTGACTACGGGAGAAATGGAAGTTAATAGATATTACCACCCAAACGATGTTATCCGACCCACCCCAAGAGTCTTTCACCATCGTACACCTTACCTTTCGGTCTTATGTGGGTGTTATAAGGTTTTATGTAACAAGACCCTAGCACTATGACTATGTAAATTAGTTTTTTATAAATAATGTGCATTCATTTTATTATTATTACTTTGTAAATAGCTTTTAAAGCACAAATAGTATTTTTAGTTAATATTCAACTAAGAAAAATATTTTGATGAATTGATAGATTTTTAAATTAAATAAAATTTTAATAAAATTTTATTATTATTATTATCAAATTACGTTTTATTTAATATAAATTATCATATAATTTTATGAATGAAATTGTATTTTTTATTAAGGCTTGAAAGATGTTATTGTCAAACCCCGTGAATTTTCGATAAATGGGGGTTTTATATTAAAAGTAAAAATTCAAATATTTATAAAATTATATAGATTAAATGAATTTTATTTTTGGAATCAGGATGTCGAAATTATCCAATGGTGGATTTTTCATAATTTTCTGAGACAGTTGAATTTTTGGGTAAAAATTAAATATTGTTTAAATATATAATGTGTTTTATGACATCATAATGACCCAATAGTGATGTAATAAAATAATATAAAAATTATGTTCAGACAATATATGTTTTACCAATAAAATAATGTGATTTTGGGTTTGTTTGATTTATTTTACAATGTTTTAGTGGACCCTCCAAGACTTATAAAACATTTTGTCATTTTAAATTGTTTTCCTTAAGAGTGTGACTCACCTCCACATAAGCAACCATATTATATTAATAATTTAGTACATTAGCCATATAAAATATTTTTTTCCACTCCAATTTGGAAAAAACCGTGGGAAAAACCATGTGATGGTTTGTGGTTTTGATTAGTTTAATTTGAGGTATTCCAAACCTAAATAGTAAAGAATTCTCTCTCTTTTCCTATAAAAACCCTCCCAAGCTCCCACTTCCTCTTCACTGAAAGCCTTTTGAGTTCGACTAACCCCTTCCATTCCCTCTCTATAATCCTCCCAACATTCCCCAATCTCCAAATAATCCTCTCTCAAGCCTCTCCCAGGCCTTCGGGATCACACTTCCAAGTAAGGGATTTCTTCCTTTCTCATTTTTGTCCTATTTTCTTTACATTGTTATGACCTTTTGCTCTCAATTAAAAATGATGGGGTATGATTTATTACCTCCCCCATACTTCCATATTTATGTTTAAATGATGGTAGAACCCTTTCTCTCTTGTTAATTCCACCCATGTACACCTGTTACCATGCCGAAATTCCGTGACAGATTTCTCTATCCTCTTTTACATCCAAGTAATTCCTTTGAATTATGCATCTAAATTCAATTATGTTTGTTGGGAAATGTATTTATATGACCCCCTTACTGTCTATGTCACGTAAATATTATGATACAACCCTTTCTCTCTCATAAACCGTTTTTTATGAGTTCTTGTTTCACGCCGTTATGCTGCCAAAATTGCACTATGATTTTCGAAGCCAATGTCATTGTGTAGTTAATACCATTCCCATTTATATATCAAGGGTATTCAATTTTATGAATATTTACTTATTGAGTATAAATATTCAAGTATTTATTCCATGTCCCTTTATCGTATAATAAATTATGATGATTGATTCCATGTCGAATGATCCATGTGGAACACTTATGCATGAAATGAAATGTTTAAGAAGGGTGTGCCCTGATAGCGCACCAATGCATTGGGTAAAGTATAGTATCATGATAAGTCATGTGCAATGGGTGTTGACTCAAGATAATTCAAGATCAATGAGGTTTTAATCATGATTCATGTGCAATGAGGGATTACTCATGATCCATGTTCAATAAGACTTGGCTCATGAAAATTCCATGTTAAGTGTTGTTGCCACATTTCCATGTTATGATTATAATGCTTCATCATGACCTTATGATCATGTTTATCTTGTGCTCCATTGATATTCCTATTTTCTAACATGTATTGTATTCCTCATGTTATATCATGTTTATTCCTTTACTGGGCTTTTTATCTCACCCTTTTCTTATGCATGTCCTCAGGTTATACCATGCAATGCTAAGTACGAGGGAATGTAGTGGTCATGTAAAAGATGGTTTTCAATAAAGATGTTGTGTGTTTTGTGTTCTAAGATATTATTTAATATTCCTAATCCTAAAATAAACTAGACCTCTCGATCTTCTATGTTGTATCAAGTGAATATTTTATGTTATAAATCATGTTTAAGTGTGTAATAAAGAGCAGGGTTGTTATAGTTGGTATCTGAGGATAGGTTTAGTTATTTTTGAGATTAGGATTATAAAACCCTAGTGAATACTTAGAGATAATAATAAGTATAATAAAAACATACCTATGTATTGGTGAGTATTTATTAAGTGACTTATCAAGAAAATCCATCCTTGTCGTGATACGAGCAGGTAGAGGCGGCTCTAGGAAAGATGTATCCTAGGGGTAAAACCCAAAAACACCGCTTTGAGCTAGACTCGAATGGGAATTGGTGCACAGTAATAGACCTTTCTGCACTCTTGGTTATGAGACTCCATGGGAATATTATTTTGTAAATTCAAAAGCTTAGTGTGAACCCTTATTAAGGGAATTAAAAAAAATCCCCAATAATATATGCTAGAAAGTTGATCATGAATATCATAGATTGAAACCTATGGATTCATAAGTTATGAAAATAAAAGTTATTTATAAGTCATCAGTTTTGTCATTGGACTACCCTTTATGTGTTACCCCAAAATTTCCGTTTATTTTTTCCAATTCCAGGTAATAGGAGAACTTTGGCTAACAACCGATGTGAAGATCAATGTGATGACTGTGCAAATGAGATGCCCAATCTGATGGGAGCAGGAATTGTGAACTTTGTCACGCTTTTCTCTCTCTTTTAACTCAAGATTTGAAAAGAAACATGGGTCAAGAGTAATGGTCAACCCCCCTCCGAAGAAGGAACAAGTCACTATCGAGAGCTTCATGAGACAAAGGCCTCCTACTTTTAATGGATCATCTGATCCCTCAATCTCTGAACAATGGATCAAATCCATTGAAAAGATCTTCTCCATCCTTCAATGTTTCGAAAAAGAGAAGGTTCTCCTGGTTGTTTATCATATGGAGGGTGACGTTTATCAATGGTGGATGTTGATAAAAAATACAAAGCCTAAGGAGGAGATCAAGGCATTAGAATGTAAGGATTTCTGAAAGATGTTTTTCGATAAATATTGTCTGCACACCCTCCGACTTAGGATGGGAAGGGACATCCTTTCCCTCAAGAAATAATATGAATAATTTTTCATATCATACGAGGAAAAATTTATATGGATTGCATGATATGCCTCCAGCTTTGTCATTACCATCGAATCCAAGGTTGACCGCTTCTTTGGGGGGCTGAAACCTGGCCTACAGAAAGCAGTAGCAATTCGTAACTTTGACAGCTATGAGGAAATTGTCTGATGTGACCTCAATGTCGAAATAGAGATCAGAGAATCTCATGGGTATCATGAGGATAAAAATCATAAGGTGGACTTCAATTTTGATGTTCCAATGGTTAAATCTGACGGTTCATAGAAGATCCAGTACCCCACTTGCCAAAGGTGCAGAAAGAAGCACCCAGAAAATTGCCGGAATGGGATGAGGAAATGCTTTTGGTGTGGAAGAGAAGGGCACCTAGCTGTTAAATGCTGGCAAGAAAAAACCATGGCTGAAATAGAGGAGAATAATGCTCCATTTTAACCTCAATGCATAGTTCGTTACTACAACTACAAAGAACCAAGGCATATTGCAAGTCAGTTCCCTAAGCCAAGGGTTTTCGGAGGCGACCAACAACCTCCAAGGCAAAAAGGGAGAGCTTTTTCCATCACTACTACTGAAGTCAACCCTGACAAAGAAGTGGTGATAGGTACACTAGTTATTCATTTAATAATAGAGAACATACTTTTTTATTCAAGTTCTAGACATTCTTTTATATCCCAAAAGTTTAGTAGAACAATCCCAGTACCACCACAAATCATGGAAGTAAAGATGTCAGTGAGTATGGAAAATAGGAAAATCATTGTATCCCTTGAATATAACTCCTCCCCTATCATAATATGTGGATTGAATATCTCAGTGAACCTTATCATACTCCCTATGGTGGAATTTGATGCAATTCTTGGCATGGATTGGATTTCCTTATATAGAGCCAACATAAATTTCCGTGAGAGGGAAATCACTCTCCATGTGGAGAATCGACCCTCGATTCTATACAAGTGCAAGGAGGAAGATTAATTTTATTTAGCTCCATCATCTCAAGCATGGATATTACTTCCCTATGAGCACATGTATCTGGATTAGATGATTGAGTATAAGTAGGCAACCATCCTTGAAGACATGCATATTGTGAGGGAATTAACTGAAGTGTTTCCTGAGGAATTTCCTGGTCTTCCTCCAAGAAGAGATTTTGAATTCTCAATTGATCTTATACTTGGGGCATTTACAATATCCAAGACTCCATATATAATGGCTGTTGTGGAGCTTGAGGAGATGAAGAAATAACTACAGGAGAATCTAGATAAAGGGTTTATACACCCAAGTGCTTCACTATGGGGTGCACCTGTCCTCTTCATCAAGAAGAAGGATGAGTCAATGTACGTTTTCATTGATTATCATGATCTTAACAAAGTCACGATAAAGAACAAGTATCCTCTCCCATGAATTAATGACTTGTTCGATCACCTACATGGAACACAATTCTTCTCCAAGGTGGATTTACGGTCAGGATATTATTAAGTAAGGGTGAATAAAAAAGATATCCCCAAGACTACTTTTAGTACAAGATACGGGCACTATGAATTCATAGTAATGCCTTTTGGACTCACTAATGCTCTAGAAATATTCATGGACTTTATGAATACAGTCTTTAGGTATTACCTCGACAAATTTGTGGTAGTATTTATAAATGATATTATGATATACTACAAAATCAAGGAGGATCATGAGGAGAATCTAAGAACTTTACTAGAGACCTTGTGGAAGGAGAATATCTATGTAATTTATAGAAAGTGTGATTTATGGTTGAAAGAGGTCCCATTCTTGGGCCATATCATCACAAGCAATGTGATATCTGTGGATCCCTCCAAAACAGATGAAATTGAGAGATGGCTAAGACCAAAATCAGTAACAGATATATGTAGCTTCATAGGGTTAGCTAGATATCATGAACAATTTGGGAGAAATTTCTCATGATTGTCCAACCCTCTTACCAAGATAACTCAGAAGGGAGTAAATTTTTCATGGAGTGATGAATACAAAGAAAGATTCAATGACTTAAAAAGAAGGCTTATCACTATGCCTATGCTCAATTTTCCCATAGGTGGAGAACTTTTTGTGGTATTCAGTGATGATTTGAAGAAGGGAATGGGTTGTGTGTTGATGAAAAATGACAAATTCATTGCCTATGCTTCAAGGAAATTGAAATTTCATGAGTAGAATTATCCAACACATGATTTGGAGTTGGCTACGGTAATCTTCACTTTAAAATTTTGGTGTCATTATCACTTTGGGGAGAAGTGTGAAATATATATGGACCACAAAAGCCTCAAGTATATATTCACACAGAAAGAGTTAAACATGCTCCAAAAAATATGGTTAGATCTGATCAAATACTATGACTGCTCAATCCATTTCCACCCTATGAAATAGAAAAAGGTGGTAGATTCTCTAAGTAGAAAGGACCCATCAATTCTATCATTCATGAGAATTTATAAGAACCCAATCTTCTTAGATTTTATGAATATGGATATGGGAATCATAAATAAGGGAACATCATCAATCCTTTCACAAATGATTGCCCAACTATCACTTTTGAAAAGGTTAAAAGATGCCCAAAAGGATGATGTGGGAATTCAGAAGATATTGGAAGCTATCAGAAAAGAGAAATCCTCAAAGTTCAATGTTAATGAATAGGGAATTGTGAGATTTGGGAAAAGCCTATATATTCCATCAAATTTGGACCTGAAGAAGGATCTTTTGGATGATTCTCATAGATCAAATTTCTCTATATACCCATGAAACACAAAGATGTATCGAGATCTCTAGGAGAATTTTTGGTGGGATAATATGAAGAAGGAGATCACAGAGTATACATAAAAGTTCCTTGTATGTCTGAAAATGAAGTTAGAGAGGTAGAAGTCTAAGGGGATGATGCAACCATTTCCCATAGCAGCATGGAAATGGGAGAACATCGCCATGGACATTGTCACCGGACTTCTAAAGACATCGAAAGGAAACAATGCAATTTGTGTTTTTGTGGACCGTCTTAAAAATTCTTCACATTTCATTGCAATTTGGGGGCATTTCTCATTGGATCCGTTTGTACGGATATGTATCAGGGAAGTGGTAAGGCTGTATAGAGTACCACTATCTATTGTATCTGATCAAGACCCAAGATTCACCTCTATGTTTTGCAAGAGTCTTCATCATGCTCTAGATACTGATCTGGACTTTAGTAAGTCTTATCATCCTCAAACTGATGGAAAATCCGAGAGGACTATCCAAACACTTGAGGACATGTTGAGAGCATGTTCTATGGACTTTGAAGGAGGGTGGGAACAAAATCTTCCACTGGTTCAATTCTCCTATAATAACAGTTTCCACTCGAGAATCTGAATGGCACCTTATGAAGCCCTATATGGGAAGAGGGGCAGAACACTGGCATGTTGGGATGAAGTCGGTGAGAGTAAGTTTCTAGGACCATAAATTGTCGAATAAATGGTGGGGAAGGTGAAAACCATTCAGCAGAATATCAAGGCAGCCCAGTGTTGACAGAAGAAATATGTATATAACCATCGATGATACCTTGAGTTTAAATTTAGAAACATGGTATTTCTACGCATATCTATATGGAAGAAGTTCATGAGGTTTGGAAACAAAGTGATGTTAAGTCCTAGGTACATCATCCCCTTTGAGATTCTTGATTGTGTCGAGGTTGTGGCCAATCGACTAGCACTTCCACCTACCATGGACAAAGTACATGATGTATTTCATGTATCCCTCTTAAAGAAGTGCATATCAGACAATTAACATGTACTCTCTTCAGAGGTAGTATAGCTAGTGGATGATCTTTCTTACGAGGAGAAACCAGGGAAGATCTTAGATCGTAGAGAAAAAGTTCTATGAAATAAGACAATGCCCCTCGTCAAGGTGTTGTGGGAAAACCACAATTTTGAAGGAGAAAAATGGGAATCAGAGGAAGCGATGGAGAAAAGTTACCCACATCTGTTTTAGTATGGGAAAAGGAAATTTCGAGGGCGAAATTTCCTAAGGGGGGAAGATTGTAATGACCTAAACCTTAATTAATGAAAATTATTCTTGATCTAGTTAAATGTCTTATTATGGTTATATAAAATGTAAAATTCATTAGTTTTATGTTTTTGGATTTTAAAATACCATTATGAATTGTGATCATTGCTAATATAGTCGTTGAACAATGATCACATGATTAGTATAAATATAGGGATTTAACAAATCCAATTTACTCAGATAAAAGAATCGATGGCCTCATCCAGTGGACTTGCCCCATATGAAGCCCATTTGTCGGTGCTTGGAAAGGAGGTTGCGTCATTGGGCTTCTCTCTTGACCAAGCCCTACCTAATCTTGAATCCTTTAAGCTTGAGTAGAACCGACTATAGGAGAAGTGGAAGTTAATAGAGATTACCACCCGAGCGATGTTGTCCAAGCCACCCCAAGAGTCTGTCACCATCGCAAGCCTTAACATTCCGTATTATGTGGATGTTATAAGTGGTTATGTAACAAGACCCTAGAACTATGACTTTGTACATTATTTTTATATAAATAATGTGAATTCATTTTATTATTGTTACTTTGTAAATAGTTTTTAAAGCACAAATAGATTTTTTAGTTAATATTCAACTAAGAAATCTATTTCGATGAATTAATAGATTTTTTAATTAAATAAAATTTTAATAATAATAATAATATTATTATTATTATAAAATTTATTTCTATTAAATATAAATTATCGTATAATTTTATGAATGAAATTGTAATTTTTATTAATGATTGAAAGCTATTTTTTCAAAACCCATGAATTTTCGACAAAGGTCGGTTTTTATTTTAAAATTAAAATTTAAAATATTTAGAAAGTTATTTAGATAAAATGATGATTATTTTTGGAATCAATACATTGAAATTATCCAATAGTGAATTTTTCATAATTTTCTGAGACAGTTGAATTTTTGGGTAAAAATTAAATACTGTTTAAATATATAATGTGTTTTATGAAATCCTAATGACCCAATAGTGATGTAATAAAATAATATAAACATTATTTTAGGCAATATATATTTTTTCTAACATTAAAATAATTTGATATTGGGTTTGTTTTATTTATTTTACAAAGCCTTAGTGGACCCTCCAAGACATATAAAATATTTTGTCTTTTTAAATTATTTTCCTTAAGAGTGTGACTCACCACTACATAAGTAACCCTATTATTTTAAGAAGTTAGGCCATTGAACTTATAAATTATTCTTTTCCACTCCCCTTTTCAAAAAACCATGGGCAAAAACCGTGGGATGGTTTGTGGTTTTGATTAGTTTAATGTGAGGTGTCCCAAAACTAAATAATAAAGAATTCCCTCTCCTTTCCTATATAAACCCACTAAAGCTCCCACTTTCTCTTCACTAAAAGCCTTTGGAGTTTGACCAACCCCTGCCCTCTTCTCTCTAGAATCATCCCAAGGTTCCCCAACCTCCCAGGAAGCCTCTATCAAGACTTTGAGATCACACTTCCAAGTAAGAGATTTCTTCCTTTCTCATTTTTTGTCCAATTTTCTTTAAGTTGTTATGCCCCTTTTTTTCAACTACAAATGTCGGGATATGATTGTGCACCTCCCCCATACTTACCTCTTTATGTTTGGATGATGGGAAACCTCTTCATCACTTATTAATTCCACCCTTGTACACCCGTTACCACACTGAAATTCCGTGAGGGATTTCCCTCTCCTCTTTAACATCCAAGTAATTCCTTTGAATTATGCATCTAAATTCCATTAAATTTTTTGGGACATGTATCTATATGACCCCCTAACTATCCATTTCATTTATATATTATGATACACTTCTTTCTCTCTCGTCAACCTTTTTTTTAGTTCTTATTTCACGTCGTTATGCTGTCGAAATTGCACTACGATTTTCCTATCCAATGTCATTGTGTAGTGAATATCATGCCCATTTATCTATCAAGGGTATTCACCTTTATTAACATTTACTTATTGATTATAAAGCTTCATGTATGTATTCCACATCCCTTTATCATATAATAGATAATGATGATTGATTCCATGTCGAATAATCTATGTGGCACACTTATGCATGGAATGAAATATTTAACAAGGGTGTTCCCTGATAACGCTCCAATGAATTGGGTAAAGTATAGTATCATGATACTTCATGTGTAATGATTTTTTACCCATGCTAATTCAAGTGTAACAAGGTTTTACTTGTGATACGTCATGAAATATATAACTATTTTTAGTATAATTTTTCATTAAGGATTGGAAAGGATATGTTTAATAGTTATATGGAGTAAAAATTGATCTAAGTGTAAGGTGATATACTTGGAGAACACATGATTAAGGTAAATATAACCCTTATATGTCACATATGTTAAGATAATGATGTTTGGATAAAGATATGTTGTATTTGAATAAGAAAATTAGATGATGCTAGTTTCTTGGGAACTAATTATGGAGTTGTTGACAAGAGGTTAATGATATCATAGATGAAGTATAAAATATTTTGAGTGTAACACCCCAAGCTTCCACAGTACGTTTCTCTTTGAATAATACAATCGTGTGTGTTGTACGAAACTTCGAGTTCTAACACACCACAAAAAATCAAACTAGCTGTTATGAATAGTAATACCCACTTTTTAAAATTTTATACATTTTATCTTTCAAAATGGACTTCATTTTTGGACTCGTAATATTGAAATTAGATTAGGGTGAATTTTTGGTGCTTTTCTGATAACTTTCATATTTTGATGAATTGTGAAAATTACTAAATTTTAATTAAAAACAACTTTTTTAATCAAAATAATTAATAGTGATAAATTATGAATTTAAGTGTTTTTAAAGTATAATTAGATTATATTTTTACTATTTAATATAATGTTGGTCATTGGACATAATTTCACATTTAAACTGGACATAAGAAAGTGTCTATATTTTGATAGTTATTATTTCTTAAAAACACGCTTTTTGTTTTGACAATGGGAATTAATTTTAAATTAATTTCTGCCACTTATGTATTTTAAATTTAGAAAAATGGATTCTATATTTATAATCAGGAGATCCAAATTTTTTAAATAGGTAATTTTTATTTGAAGACATTTTGAATGATTACTTCGATAAATATTTTATTTACCATGGTTAAAGGGTAAATTCGGTAAATAAGGGTAAGAAATAATATTATAATAATATTAAATTCCCCTAAAAAGTGTCCTAACCCTATTTTATGATACATGTCCAGCCGTGGAAATCTTTGGGTCGATTTTGGGACCCCATGGAGCCACTTGTAAGTGATAATGACACTTTATATTAATTAAGTTAAAGTAAATACAAAAATGACCTAACCATATATATTTTAGTAAAATATTTTTTTCATAAAGTTATAAATGTTATAAATTCAACTATAAATATTAATTATAAAGATAAAACGATTTAATACATAATGGTACTTTATTTATAATTTTTAGACATTGAATAATTAAATTTATTTATGACAAAATGACGATGCAGTATTTTCTTTATTAATGAAAGAATCAAATAATTTGTATTATAAATGTTAAAATAAATATACTTTTAAAGTTTTTATGCCATTAAAAAATTTTATTTGTTAATATGACATGTTAGTATTGATTAAATTTATTTTTTCAATTAATAAAGTTGTTAAGACTTTAACAAAAATAAATTATTAAGTATTTTTAAAATTGACAGAAAAGAGTTTTAAAACAAATATTATATTATTAATTGATATAATATTCCTAAAAATATAAGGTTCATCCAAAGGACTTATATAATGATATTTCCATCATTAATTAACCACTTGGGGTTCTCTTGTAAGTATATAGTGAGTTTATTAACTATATGATATAAAAATACAAAGAGACATGGTAAATGTCAAACTATTTAACTAAGAGTTAAATCTATTAGTTAAGGTCAATATAGTGACCTAAAACTGTATAAAACCTATTAGTTGAGTGTTTCTCGACCTTTAACCACCTTATAATTTAAGTAATCTATTTTGGAGCCATTATAAATCGCAAATTATTTTATTATAAAATAATATTTCTAGCTTTTCCTAAGATGCCCCTCACCCCACTTATAAATGGGAACTCCCTCTTCCCTAAAATTCAGACCTTAAAATCCTTTTGGATCAACCAAAATCTACCCAAATACCCTCTAAACTATCCTAAATTTATCCTATAGGCCTTATTTTAGTCAGAAAGCCAACCTAAGGATCCATTCTGATCAAATCAAAAGAAAGAACCTGAAGAAGAGGTAAATATCTCACCACTTCTTTCAAGTTCCTTTCTTCCTCCACAACTTTTCTCTTTATTGTTTCCATTATAAAATAATACCTCTAGTATATTATATATATTTTTATGTTATTATAAATCTGGTACAACCAAATTCATTATTCTATCCATACTTTGAATGACATGTCACCATACATGCGTACGTACGACTTACCGTCTCCACGTCATGGTGTAATTGTTTTTCAATACATTATTTTTTCGATGGGTATAATAATGATGAGTAATTGATGTAAATAATAAATATAACAAGATAAGTATTCTTTATATATGATATACTATCCAATTATATATTATTTTAAAATCAAAATAATGATATTGTCGCTCGTGCGTACGTACAGATTACCTTCACCACGAACGTGATGAGATTCATTCATCATCGTATCCATTCAAGACTAATTTTCATTTGGTGATTAATTTTTTTTAAATACTTGAAATCATTTGGGATATGAATAATATACATCCCATCCATAATAAATATGACTCACATAACAAATAATATAAATTAAAATGAATCCTTTAACACCCGAAATGACGATAATACTAAGATATTATAAACAAAACAATATTAAAAGATCGTATATGATATCATATTAATGTATATGATTCTTTTATAATTTAGTAACCATAATTTCCCCATTATACCGGAGGTCAATTTACCCTCAAACAAGGAAATGTAAAAGGTAAGGTTTAATTTCACAATCTCTTTATTATTCGAGGTTGTTTTTACATAAGTATCTACTGGGTCCTCTTTATCATCCACATCCATGTTTCTTTAAAATGTATTCCAAAACATTTTTACTATTTACTAGACTGTGGGTTAAAGTAATTTATACCCTTGTTTGAATTTTTATAAAATGGTTTGAAAGGGATCTTTCTGTCATTTTCCAAACAAGGTACTTTTTAACCTTTTCGACAAAATTAAGGTAATAATGTCTTTTTTTAACTTATGCGGCGGGTGCGGATATTTTACACCATTATAAAATCATTGAAGATTACCTTACAATATTATAAGAATATTTTCAAAGTAAATGTTTTATTTTATAATTATGTGAATTTTAAATGAATTCAAAAAAAGAGATATTTCTCTCAAATAGTTTTGATTTCATCTATGTCAACATCCTTTGATGGATTTTAAGATTATTTGAAGTTGATTTATTATGATACAAAACATCCATATTGTATTGAAGGTTTTTTGATATGTTTGACTGTGGATGTGTTATTTTTATACCATTCATGGTTTATGGATAAAGTATTGACATTTTTTATACTGGTTTTAATATGAATGTTTATGTTATGTTTAAACATGTTCATATGAGGAATGCATTGGACTTAGTAAGTGACGGGTGGAGCTCGCTATATCTCCTCAGTGCATTGGTAGGTATCATGAGACGAACTAGTTTCTTGGAACAAGGCCTTGAAAAAATATTATTTATTATCTTGGCACAAGGCCTTGACTGTGTGGTTATGATAATCTGGCATTATGCATTCCATAATTATGAAAGTGGTTATTGATATTGGATGTGATTATTTGGCTAGTAGAATATCCATGTGAATAAGTAAATGGAATTATTTCATTTTATTTTTTCCATATTATGCTAAAGATCAAGTTTGAATGTCTTTTGTTTTAGTTATACATTGCCTTAAAAGTTTATGCTTATTTATGAAAGTTTCCGCTATATTGTTATCCTTACTGAGCATCTAAGCTCACACCCTTCTATGTTTTATTTTTCCCATGATGTGAAGAAGTATTTTTTGACTGACCTTTAGGGATAGACTGGGGGGATATGAGTGTGGATTGTGGAGACTATGTTGTTGTAGTTTTTCACTTTATCATGTAATATAAGACTTAGGAATGTATCTACTATTTCCAAGGCTATTAAACTAATCATTCTTTCGAGACATGATCTTTTGTGATCATGCCAATGTCATGTAATAATGCACCGACTCTGGGTAACTGGGGTCGGGGCATTACAGTTGGTATCAGAGGCAGTTTAGTACAAACATTGGAAGCTAGATTTAGATAAACTCTGATTAGATCACATTACCATAAGATAGACTTTGAAGACCAGTATAGATGAACTTCATAGAATTTTGGTATTGTAGAGATTTTGTGAGTTTTCCAAGAAATACATCCCTTTCTGGATATGATCCGGTAGCGGTGGCTCTGGAACAGATGTACCTAGGGGTAAAACCTAAAAACCCCACTTTGAGCTAGACTCGAATGAGAACTGGTGCATGACAATGGTCCTTGCTGCACTTTTGATTACGACTCTCCCAGAGGATATTCTTAGGATAATTCTCATTTTCTTTAAAACCCATTATGAAGGGTTTATGAGTATTTACTTCCTCAATGAAAACATTTTTATGATTATGGATTATATCTATAAACTGTTCAGTTTATGTTAAGTGTTTTATAAGTTTGGATTTATGTATTATGATTCATAAACTAATATTGTTTATGCCACTGTTTTGAAATGGTGCTTAGTGGAAGGAATGGACATAGTATCAATGCATGCACTCAATATAGTTATTTCCTTCCTACTCAAGATAATTATAGTGGAGCTGGTGATATAACTGGTACGAATCATCTTATCACCATACTGGGAAAACTCACTTGGGTTATGAATAATAACCTTACCCTATGAAGAATTCTGATTCGCAGCGTGGAGGACCAATGTTAGATCATTTCATGAGGAAAAAACCACCAAAATTCAATGTTAGTACAAATCCATTAGTAGCTGAGCAATGTATAAAAATCCTTAGATAAAATATTCCATGCCTTGCGGAGTAGTGAAAGGGAAAAAGTTGTCATGGAAGTTTACCACCTCACTAGAGATGTTGATCAATGGTGGTCATTGGTTCAAAACACAAAGGAAGATGGTGAAGTATCACATATGGAATGGATGGAGTTTAAAGGGATTTACATATAAAAATAATTTCCTCATGACCATCGAGAAGATATGGAAAGACAATTTCTGAGTCTGAAGAAAAATGAGGATGAGAATGTTGCAAAGTATGAGTCTAACTTTACAAGGTTAGCAAGCCATGCTGCAGATTATATACGTAACCCAAGAAGTAATATTGATCATTTCATTGATGGGTTAAAACCATTTCTTCGTCAAGCATTAGTCTCACAATCCTTCTCAATGTATGAAGATATTGTCCCATGTGCTATCAAGACGTAAATGTAATTCTCTAAGTCTTATGACTTTAAATTAAAGAAAGAGCAGAAGAGATCTGTTGAACACCATAGAAATGGAAATAAGGAGAAGAAGGGAAAATTTGAATATCCATCTTGCAGTAAATGTGGGAAGAAACACCCCAGTACTTGCTTGAAGGGAATGGGAGTCTATTACAAGTGTGGTGAAAAGTCCACCAAGCTCGTGATTGCAAGGGGAAGAAAAAATCTACCGATGTTTAATGCTACAGATTTAGGGACATGGGACATTATGAAAATGAATTTCCTAATCATCAGGGGAACTTACCTCAAAAAATGTCAAGGGACCAAGGCCAAGCTTATACTATCACTACTGCTAAGGTTGAAGCTCCGAAAGACGTGGTGGCAGGTAATTTAATGGTTTCCTTAAGTTTTACCAATGATTTATTTGATTCTGTATCATCGCATTAGTTCATATCTTCCCAGTTTGCTAAGAAAATTAGATATTTCCAATTTGATTTAACAAGGGAGTTTTTAGTAAAAACTCCTAAAGGAAGTATCATTGCAACAAGGTATTGTGAATCAGTCCCCATTATAGCATATAAATGTTCTTTATCTTCTGATCTCATCATAATACCCATGATTTAATTTGATATAATCCTCGGTATGGATTGTCTTTCGGACCCTGATGAAAATATTTATTGTAAGAAGAAGGAGGTTACTATTTTTAATGACGATGATAATGAACACCTTATCTTTAGAGCAGAATCATCACCACCTAATTCTTATCTAGATCCACCCCTAGTAGCTCAACTAAATTCAATTATTGGGGAGGAAGAGAATGAAATAATTGTGGGTGAGGAAAGTAATTTTCAAATATAGGATGTACCTATTGTGCAAGAATATGTTGATTTCTTTCCAGATGATTTACCTGGACATCCTCCAGAACGAGAAATTGAGCTTTCCATTGACCTAATTCCTAGTTCAAGGCCCATATCGAAGACCCCTTAAGAATGGACATTATGGAATTAGTACAACTAAAGAAACAACTATAGGAATTGAGTAATAAGGGATTTATTCGCCCTAGTATTTATCCATGGGGAGCCCCTGTCCTTTTTGTGAAGAAGAAAGATGGACCTATGAGGTTGTGCATTGACTACAGGGAGATCAATGCTATAAAAATAAAGAACAAGTATCCCCTACCTCGCATTGATGATTTATTTGACCAACTACATGAAGCTAAATACTTTTCAAAGATTGACCTTTGATCTGGAGACCATCAGTTGTGTGTGAAGAAGGAAGTCATTCCGAAGATAGTATTTTGAACCAGGTACGGGCATTACGAGTTTACAATAATATCTTTTGGGCTGACTAATGCACCCTCTATTTTCATAGATCTAATGAACATGGTTTTCAAGGAATATATTGATGAATTTGTAGTGGTATTTATCAATGATATCTTGGTATAATCCAAAAGATACGAAGATCATGAAAATCACTTGCGCATTATCCTAAAGATTCTTTGTAGACGTGAATTATAAGGGATGTTTTGAAAGTGTAAATTCTGGCATCAAGAGATTTATTTTCTTAGCCATATTGTCTCTAAGGATGGAATCTCTTTTGATCCTTCTAAGAAAAGAGCAATCCAATAATGGCCAACACCAACAAGTATAACCTAGGTATGCAATTTTATTGGTTTAGCAAGTTATTATCGATGTTTCGTCTAGACTTTTGCCCGATTGGCTAACCCATTAACAAAGCTCATACATAAAGGGGTTAAATTTGTTTGGACAAAAGAGTGTGAAGAATGTTTCGAATAACTGAAGAGAAGATTATTCAGTGCTCTTATCTTGACTCTACCAACGGGGAATGATGGGTTTGTTATTTATAGTGATGCTTCAAATAAAGGACTTAGTTGTGTCCTTATGAAGAATGATAGAGTTATTGCTTATGCATCACGACAGCTGAAAATTCATGAGCAAAACTATCATACTCATGATCTCGAGTTAGCAGCTATAATATTTTCTTTGAAGATTTGGAGACAAAATATCTATGGTGAAAAATGTGACATTTATACTGATCACAAGAGTTTGATGTATATTTTCTCATAGAAATAACTCAACATGAGGCAAAGGCGATGGCTTGAACTACTCAAGGATTATGATTGAATGATACACTACCACCTGAGGAAGGAAAATAAGGTGGCAGATGCTTTGAGCCGAAAGGATCATGGGTTTTTGAACGAGATGAGAGTTGAAAAGAATCCTATTTTCATGGATCTAGTGAATATGGATATGGTAATTACCATTGAAGGTGAAACATTGATACTTTTTCAAATGGTTGTCAAACCATCTTTACTAGAAAGGATAAAGAATTCTCAGACCGGTGATGAAGAGTTTCAAAAAAAGATTAATGCAATGAATGATGGTAGATTGAGTAACTTTGTGTATGACGATGGAATTTTGAAATTTGCGAAGCGACGTTGTGTTCCCGATATACCTGATCTAAAAAGGGAATTGTTGGATGATTCTCATACTTCCAATTTCTCTATACACCCTTAGAGCACCAAAATGTATAGAGATTTAAAGGAACATTTTTTGTGGGACAACATGAAGAGGGAGATTGATGATTTTGTGTCAAGATGTATGGTTTGTCAACAAGTGAAAGTTGAAAGGCAACGGCTTGGAGGAGTTATGCAACCTCTTCCCATACCTGATTCGAAATGGTATAACATTACAATGGACTTTGTCATGGGACTACCAAAGACTCCCAGAAGGAACGATGCAATATGGGTCAATGTTGATCGTATTACAAAGTCCGCACATTTTATTGCTATAAGAGAAGATTTACCACTTGAACATCTAGCAAGACTGTATATTAATGAAGTTTTTATACATCATGGAGTACCCCTATCGATTTTTTCTGATCGTGATCCACGTTTTACCTCAAGATTCTGGAAAAGTCTTCAGAAATCCATGGACACTGAACTTCGTTTGAGCATTGCCTACCACCCCCAAAATGATGGACAATCAGAACGGACTATTCAAACTTTAGAAGACATGTTGAGATCTTATTCACTTGAATTTTAGGGTATGTGGGATCAATATTTACCTCTGGTGGAATTTTCTTATAACAATAGCTTCCTTTCCAGTATTCAGATGGCACCATATGAAGCATTATACATAAAGAGATGTCACAACCAACGTTTTGGGATGATGTTGGTGAAAGAAAATTTGTAGGCCCAGAACTTGTGGAAGAAACGATGGAAAAGGTGAAGGTAGTCCAAAACCACATCAAAGCAGCTCAAAGTAAGCAAAAGAGATATACTAATAACCGAAGGAAGGATTTGGAATTTCAGGTAGGAGATCATGTTTTATTGAAGATATCTCCATGGAAGGGTGTTATATATTTCAATAATAAGGGGAAATTGAGTCTTAAGTACATCAGAGCTTTCAAAATTCTAGAACGAATTGGGTCTATAGCTTATCGTTTGGTAATGCCGCCAAATCTCTCCCAAGTTCATGATGTGTTCCACGTATCATTGTTGAGAAAATAAATGCCTGACCCACCACATGTACTCACCTATGAGGAATTAGAACTAGAACCCAATCTATCTTATTGTGAAGAGCTCGTCAGGATTCTTGATACCAGAGAACAAGTGTTGAGAAACCGTACGACTTGTCTAGTAAAAGTTCTATTAAGAAACCATAAGATGGAAGAGGCAACATGGGAACCCGAGGAACTTATGATGAAGAGCCACCCAAGTCTTTTTATGCAGTAATATTCTAGAAATTCTAGGATAAAATTATTTGAGGGAGGGGAGAATGTAACACCTCAAGCTTCCTTGGTACGCTTCTCTTTGAATAATACAATAGCATGTTTTGTACGCAACATTGAGTTCTAAGACACCACAACCAATCAAACTAGGTGTTATGAATAGTAATACCCACTTTTTGAAATTTTATACATTTTATATTTCAAAATGGACTTCATTTTTGGATTTTTTGTATTGAAATTATCTTAAGGTGAATTTTTGGTACTTTTCTGATAACTTTCATATTTTGATGAATAGTGAAAATTACTAAATTTTAATTAAAAACAACTTTTTTAATCAAAATAATTAATAGTGACAAATTATGCATTTTGGTGGTTTTAAAGTATAATTAGATTATATTTTTACAATTTAATCCAATGTTTGTTAGTTTACATAATTTCACATTTAAACTGGACATAAGCAAGTGTCAATCTTTTGATAGTTATTATTTCATAAAAACACGCTTTTTTGTTTTGACAACAAGAATTAATTTTAAATTAATTTATGTCACTTATGTATTTTGAATTTAGAAAAATTATTTCTATATTTATGATCATGAGGTAAAAATTGTATAAATAGGTAACTTTTATTTTTATACATTTTAAATAATTACTTCAGAAAATATTTTATTTTCCATTGTTAAAGGGTAAATCCGATAAATAAGGGTAAAAAAACTAATATTATAATAATATTAAATTACCCTAAAACGTGTCTTAACCCTATTTTATGATACATGTCTGACCATGGGCATCTTTGGGTCGATTTTGGGACCCCATTGAGCAACTTTTAATTGATAATGTTACTTTATATTAATTAAGTTAAAGTAAATACAAAAATGACATAACCATATATCTTTTAGTAAAACAATTTTTACATAGGATTATACATGTTATCTCTTCAACTATAAATATTAATTATAAATAAAAAAATATTTCATACATCATGGTACTTTATTTATAATTTTTAGACATTGAATAATTAAATTTATTTATGACACAATGATGATGCAGTATTTTCTTTATTAAGGAATGAATCCAATAATTGGTATTATAAATGGTAAAATAAATATAATTTAAAAGTTTTGATGCCATTAAAGAATTTTATAAGTTAATATGACATGTTAGGATTTATTAAATGATTTTTTTTCTAATTAATAAAGTTCTTAATACTTTAACAAAAATCAATTCTTAAATAGTGTCAGAATTGACATAAAAAGGTTTTTAATACAAATATTATATTATTAGATGATATAATATTGATAAAAATCTAATATTTGGTCAAAGGACTTATATAATAATATTTTCATCATTAAATAACCACTTGGGGATTTCTTGGAAGTATATAGTAAGTTTATTAACTATATAATATAAAAATACAAAGAGACTTGGTAAATGTCAAACTATTTAACTAAGAGTTAAATCTAAAAGTTAAGGTTAATATAGTGACCCAAACCTGTCTAAAACCTATTGGTTGAGTGGTTTTCGACCCCTACCCACCTTATAATTTAAATAATCTTTTTTTGAGCCATTAGAAACTCAAAATTATTTTATTATAAAATAATATTTCTAGCTTTTCCTAAGGTGCCCCTCACCCCTCTTATAAAAGGGCACTCACCCTTCCCTCAAATTCACACATTCAATGCCTTTTGGATCATCTAAACTCTACCCAAATACCCTCTCAACTACCCTAAATTCATCCTATAGGCCTTACATCAGTCAGAAATCCACCCTAAGGAGCCTTTTGATCAAATCAAAAGGAAGAACCCGAAGAAAAGGGAAATATCTCACCACCTCTTTCAAGTTCCTTTCTTCTACCACTTACTTTATCTTTGTTGTTTCCATTATAAAATAATAAATCTAGTATATTATATATACTGTTATGTTATTATATATATGGTACAACCAAATTCGTTATTTTATCCATCCTTTGAATGACATGTCACCATACATGCGTGTGTACGGCTTACCGTCTCCACGTCGTGGTGTAATTGTTATTCAATACATTATTATTTGGATGGGTATAATAATGATGCGTAATTGATGTAAATAATAAATATAACATGATAATTATTCTGTATATATTATATACCATCCAATTATATATTATTTTAATATCAAAAGAATGATATTGTCGCTCGTGCATACGTACGGATTACCGTCTCCACGAACGCGATGAGATTCATTCCCCATCGTATCCATTCAAGAATAATTTTCATTTTATGATTAAAAATATTGTTTAAATACTTGATATCATTCTGAATATGTATAAGATACATCCCATCCATAATAAATATGACTCACATAACAAATAATATAAAGGAAAATGAAGCTGTTAACACCCATAACAACGATAATACTACGATATTATTAACAAAGCAATGTTAAAAGATCATATATAATATCATATTAATGTATATGATTATTGTATAATTTAATAAAAAATATTTCACCATTATACAGGAGGTTAATCTACCCTAGACCAAGGGAAAGTACAAGGTAAGGGTTAATTTTACAATCTCTTTATTATCCAAGGTTGTTTTTACGTAAGTATCTACTGGGACCACTTTATCATCCACATCCATATTTCTTAAAAATGTATTCCAAAACATTTTTACTATTTTCTATACTATGGTTTAAAGTCATTTATACCCTTGTTTTACTTTTTCTAAAATGGTTTTAAAGGAATCATTTCATTGTTTTCCAAACAAGGTCATTTTTAAAGTTTTCGACAAAATTAAGGTAAGAATTTCTTTTTTTAACTTATACAGCGGGTGCGGCTATTTTCCACCATTATAAAATCATAATATCATCCCTTACAAGCTTATAATAATATTTTCAAAGTAAATGTTTTATTTTATAATTATGTGACTTTTAAATAATTTCCAAAAAGATATATTTCTCTAAAATAGTTGTGATTTCATCTATGTCAACATCCTTTGATGGATTTTAAGATTATTTGAAGTTGATTTATTATGATACAAAACTTCCATATTTTATTTAAGGTTTTGTGATATGTCTGACTGTGGATGTGTTATTTTTATACCATTCATGATTTATGGATAAAGTATTGACATATCATATGCAAATTTTAATACGAATGTTTATGTTATGTTTAAACCTGTTCATATGAGGAATGCATTGGACATACTATGTGACGGGTGGAGCCCGCTATAGCTCCTCAATGCATCGGTAGATCTCATGAGATAAACTAGTGTCTTGGCATAAGGTCTTGACAAAATATTATTTGTAGTTTTGGCATTAGGACTTGACTATGTGGTTATGATAGTCTGACATTATGCATTCCATAATTATGAAAGTGGTTATTGATATTTCATGTGATTATTCGACTAGTAGAATACCCTTGTGAATAATTAAATGGAATTATTTCATTTTATTTTTGCCATTTAATGCTAAAGATTGATTTTAAAAGGCTTTTTTTTGTTATACATTGCCTTAAACGTTTATGCCTATTTGTGAAAGTTTCCGCTATATTGTTATCCTTACTGAGCATCTGAGCTCACCCCTTTCTATGTTTTATTTTTTTAGGATGTGAAGAAGTATTTATTGACTGACCTGCACGGATAGTCTGAGGATATATGAATGTGTACAATGTAGACTATATCGTTGTAGTTTTTTACATTATCATGTAATGTAAGACTTATGAATGTATCTAGAATTTCCAAAGCTACTAAACTAATCGGTATTTCGAGACTTGATCTTTTATGATCATGACAATGTTATGTAATAATGCACTGACTCTGGGTGATTGGGGTCGGGGCGTTACATTGAGACTTAAGGAATATATCCAATAAGTTTTGGAATAAGGATATGTGCATGTTTTCGATAAGTATATATAGTAATTTATGTTATTACCAGGAATCAAGATAATGCACGATGAAGTAATTGAAATGTTTGGAATGTTACCAACAAGATATATCTTATGGGGAATAAATGATGGTATTCACATTCTTGTTATATGACCTTTCATGTAATTGTTATTTTTTTGTACAGTGAGATTGGAAAAAAGTAATTTGGATAAGCCTAAGAGTTGGAATGGATTAATTTGGGCATTAGATAGTATTGTTTGATGCTAAAAACGTTTTGTAATATTATTTGTGGAATGTTATAATATTATAGTTTTAGAAAAAGTAAAACCCGTAGGATGGGAAACAACCTGTCACGTCGTACAAGGCTGCGAGAATTGAACCCACAACCGAAGTGTGATAGGACTTTATAACATACCACTGGCCTACAGGATGTCCCTGGTCAGTATAAATTAGTTTTTTTATTTAAGTGATATGATATATTAAGTATACGTCCATTTTTTGGAACTATATATGATTAATCTCACCATATATTGACTTATGTATATTTGATAACATGCTCTAACCTTTTTGTTGAGATAGATGGAATGACCTATCATCCTATCAGATGATCTTCTAACACATTAAGAATGAAAAAATCATCTTTATTTCTTTAAATAAGAGATTAAGTGGAAATTTTTAAAGGCATGAACCATAGATATATTGTACCAAAATCAGGTAAGTATTTATTCCCATGAAAAAATCTTCAACATTAAGGAAAGAATATTGAAAACCAAAAATGTTACCTTAGTACCTTCTTATCTGATGAATTAGATGTTCCCTTAAACAATTGAATCTTTATGGATTTCTTGTAGTTAACTTTCTCCAAACCTTATTCTCTATCACTATCCATCCTAACCTGATGGTTAGATTTCTCTTCCATATCCATGTTTTCCCTTTCAACATATGTTCTTCTATGTGGAAACCCAGTGATGAGTTACTTTGGGTAACCTTTATGTTTCTAATGTTCCTTTTTAAAATTAAATTTTAGATTCCCTTTTTACGATGTGGGTTTCCATGAAAGAAACTTTCACATAGAAAACCATTTATAACCCCGAAGAATTTTGAGGGTGAAATTCGTTTTAAGGGGGTAGAATGTAACACCCCAAGATTTTATGAGATAAATTATTTTTAATTTCTTTGATGTCTTCTACTATACGCTTCACCATGATTAGCTTTCACTATATGCAACACTTTATTAGCTTGCATTATACGCAACAATATTCTTGTCTTGTGTTACACACAATTACAAGTTATTTTGATAGAATTCATTTCACACATCATTGAGTATAGATTTTGTTCAATGTATAAAAGAACTATGTTTGGATTAGTTTTTACGCAACAATAAAGTAATATTTCACTACACACAACACTTACCTGTCTTTCATTACACTTAAGAGCAAAATTCCTCGATATCTTGCATTATAGGAAATAACGAGTTTTACTAAACAATGATATATTATTAAAATATTATTATTCAATGGGACATAAACTAGCCATTGTGAATAGTATTAACCACATTTTTTATTTTATATAACATTAAAACTCATCTTATATATTTTCTATAATATGATATAAGAACAAAATCAATGTTTTCAGATAAAAGAAGTACTCTTTTAAAAATGGTGTTTTGTCGCCTTTTGATGGTGCACTCATTTTAAATATAGTTTTTAACAATTTTATATATTATCCTTGAAAAAATAAACTTAATATTTGGAAGTGGTACATAAAAATTTAAATTTATTGAATTTTTGTAATTTTCTGATAAACTTTATTTTTTTAATGAACAGTGAAAAATACCGCATTTTAAGTCAAAACTATATTTTCATCTAATTTATTTATATTTTTAGATTATAATTTTAATTTTTTTTTCAAAGTGTAATTGGATTATATTTTTATTATTTAATCCAATTTTTTTATTTTTTGTAACTTCACTTTTAAATTGGACATAAACACATGTCAATCTTTTTATAGTTATTACTTCTTAAAAACCCGCTTTTCGGTTTTGACAATAGGAATTCATTTGAAATTAATTAATGAAACTTTTGTGATTAATATTTGGTAAATAGATTCCATATTTTTAATCATAAGGTTCAAATTTTGTAAATAGGTACCTTTTAATTTTGGACATTATAAATAATAACTTCAGAAGTTATTTTATTTATCATGGTTAAATGGTAGATCTGTTAAATAAGGGTAAAAATAATATTATAATAATATTAAACAACCCTAACACAAGTACTAATACTATTTTATGAGATATTTTCGACCATGGTCATCCTTGGGTAGATTTTGGGGCCCCATGTAACCACCTGGATGTGAAAATGACATTTTATAAGAATTAATTTAAAGTAAAGAGAAATATGACATAAACATGTATCTAATTAATAAAAAAATTAATATGGGGTTATACAAAATATAAATTCAACTATAAATATTAATTTAAAATATAAAAATATTTCCTACATCATGGTATTTTATTTATAATTTTTAGACACCAAATAAGTAAATTTATTTATGACACAATGATTATGTAGTGATTACCTTATTAATGAATGATTTAAATAAATGAGATATAAATATTAAAATAAATTTATTTTGAAACTTTTTAGGTAATACACGAATTTTATGGATGATTATGACTTGTTATATTTGAATTAATGATTTTTTTTCGAAAGAATCAAGTTTTTATGGAATTTTTAAAAAGTCATGATATGAATAGTTAAAAAATTAAAATAAATGAGTTTTTAGAACAAATACTATTTTATTAAAAAATATATTTGTCCTAAAAACTAAGCTTTGACAAAATGGCTTAGATAATATCTAAAATTTTATTAATGAACCACTTTAGGATCGATTAGCATTTTATAGTAAATATATTAACCATATAGTATGAATATACAAGAAGACATGGTAAGAGTTAAATTACTTAACTAAGGGTTAAATCTAAAATATAAGGTTAAATTTAAGACCTAAATTTGTATAAAACAAATTATATGAGATTATTTTGAACAATAATCATCTTATATTTTAATTAAAAATGTTTTGGACCTCTTTAAACTGAAAATTATTTTACAATAAAATAATATTTAAATACATTCCCAAAGTGTCCCTCCTCCTCTCTTATAAAAAAGAATCTCCTCCCACATTTCCTCACACCACCCTAAGCCTTATACCTCAACCAAAACCTTAACAATTCTCTAATAAACATTATTAGTTAATATTTTGAGGTCCTAGTTTTCCAAAAAGTCCATCCCTAGTGTCCCTAAGAATATATCCAAACGAAATCCAATGAAGAAGAGGTAATTGTTTGACTAATTCAATTCAATTTATTTTCTTCTTATACTTACTCTTTCTATGTTTATTCCATACTAAATTAGAAACTCCAGTATATTCTACATTATGAGATGTTTTTATAATTATGGTAAATCCTTATTCCACCTTTTTTCCTTCCTACGAAAATTAATATCACTATGCGGGTGTACGTACGGCTTACCGTCTCCACGCCATGGTGTAATTTTTTATTCAAAAATACATTACTAGGATGGATATAATGATGAGTATAATGAATTTAAATAATTAATATAACATGTTAAATATTCTTGATAATTAATATACCACCCAATTACATACCATTTGACCTCAAGAGATTGATATTGTCACTTGTGTGTTTGTATGGTCTACCGTCTCCAGAACGCGGTGAGATTCATTCTCAACATTAACAATTCAAGAATAACTATAATATTTATATGAAGAGTGAAAATAATAATTATTAATTTAATTTAATGAATAAAATACATCTTATTAATAACAAACATGACTTACATGACAAAACAAGAATATGAAAATGAAGCAGTTAACACCCGAAATAATGGTAATATTTAAATACTATTAATAAAATGATATAATAGGATCATATATGATATTGTATATATGGATATGGTCATGGTATAATTTAATAACAAGATTTAACCATTATATAGGAGGTGAACACACACTCAACTATTGAAATGTACAACGTAAGGATACTTTGGCAATCTCATTTTTTATCTATGATTGTTTATTTGTAAGTATTTACTGGGGATATATTTATCATCCATGTCCATGTTTTCTAAAAATTATTTCATAAAATTTATACTATTATTATTTGAATTTTTTAAATTCATTTTTACCCTTTTTATACTTTTACTAAATGGTATGGAAGGAATCTTTCGTTTATTTACCATACGAGGTACTTTTTGACTTTTCCTGCAAAAGTACAAGGAGAATGTTTTTTTAACTTATAAGGAATGAATGAATTTTTATAGTTTCATGATTCCTTACTTCCATGAAGATTTATATACACTATTTCAAGTTTATTTTAAACTAAATTCTTTTCTTAGAAAATTTCATGAAATTTTGATAAAAGAAAACGTTTTTAAAGAAGAAAGGATATTTTCTTAAGGAATTAAGTTCAAGTGTTTTCATCAAAATTATTTTCCATCTAAGATGACTTGGTTTTATGTTTATAACACTTTTATTACTTTTATTTTAATTTTATTATGATGGAATTATTTTTATGAAGTCCATTTATCTTATATGGATTATGTTATAATGAAATGTTGTTTAAGAATCTAATTTTATTTCATGGGTTATGCTAAGATGAATGATTTATAATTTTGTGGAACATGTAAGAATGATTTCATAATGGGATGGGTGGGACATATATCTCCCTCCAATTAATTGGGTAAAGATTTATATCTACTGAGATAGACTTGAATGTAATGGAATGTAAATATGGTTCATTAATAAATGGATGGAATGACAAGTAAACCTATTTCAATATTGGACTTTGTCCGCTATAATGGTCTTGGTAGAAATGTCTTAGGTACTATGGAAATCATATTATGTGCTTATTTATTTTCCATAATTCCGTGTTTTATGCCAATTATTTTTTGTTATGATTAATGTTCATTAATGATATATTCCTTATGAACTACCAAGATTTATTTCATGAATTATGATTATGATATTTAAACTTTATATTCATGTTTTTATCTTCTTATGTGTATGGTTTGTTTTATCTTCTCCATATTTATCCTTACTGAGAATTTGAGCTCATGATTTTTATGTTTTCTTTTCCCAATGATATTAAGAAAGGTTTTAGGTAGGAATATAGAAGGGTATGATCTTTATGAGAGATGTTGAAGATCTTTCTCTATGTTAGAATATGATGTTTCTAAGTATCCAAATACACTAAACTAACATGGTCTTTGGGCGTCTATTTTTTTCATGTATTAAGTATTCCACAAAATAAATGTAATGTCCTTGTACGTCAATCCTAGGGTAATTAGACCAAAGGTTATAACCACATTTTTATAATGGTCATAAGATCTTAAAAATTGAATCTCTAGAATATCATCATTCCTCTCTAAAGTTTTATGGTATCCAGGCTGTATTTCAATTTTTGAGAACTACTTGTCTCCCTTCAATTAATCAAAAAGTTAATTGATTAAGGAATAGGATACCGATTATTAATCTTTAAATGATTCAATTTTTTATAATCAACACAAATGTGAATTAAACTATAAATATTTTTTGAAATAAAACCAATGTTGCCCAAGTAAATGTACTTGGTCATATAAAACCCTTGTGTTCCAATTCTTCAAGTTGGGCCTTCAACTCTTTCAATTCTGTTGGTGCCATTCTATTTGATGGAATATATATAGGGCTCATTCATAGAAGTAATTTTTTCCATAATTCCAGTTCCCTCTTCATTGGTAATCCTAAGAAATCATTTATAAAAGGTGCATGATAGTGATCCCCTGATGGAGGAAGATTCCTACCCTTATTTCCCTCAATGATGTTTAAGGTTCCTATCATTAATTCATAAGAAATTGTTTTATATTACATCAATGAATTTATTACACTTTCATCCATCATATATCATTCACCTCTAAACATAAAAACAGATCCATTTTGAGAGATAAAAGTTTCCAACTGAGTATAACAATATATATAATCTTTAAATTCAATCAACCAATTCATTCCCACTATTATATCAAATAATTACATCTCAAATATATAAAATGTCCACAATAAGTGATGATATTCAATGTAAATGAAATTTGATACACACTTGAAGAATATAAAATCTCTTTTCCTAAGATATTTATTAATACTTAAAACATCAATCATCATTTCCATGTGAAAACCCATTTTATTTACAACACATGATGCAAAAAAAAGAATGAGATTCACCAGTATCCAATAAGACTTAAATCAAAGAGGTGTTTAAAATAATAGTATCATACACCATCAAGGGACCTGGTTTCTTAGTGTATATAGCCTTCTATGCTCTATATTTTTTTTTGTTGGATCCCATTGAGTAGTCCATGTTCCCCCTAAGGTGGTATTAGCTGGGTGATTGAGATATTCCTAAAATTATCCCAGGTTACCCAATTCTACAGATGAGGACTATTCTAATGAGATCATTTTGAATGATCATGAGATACGTGAGACTGATTCATGTTATCTCCCTCCCTATTGACTTCATTGGATTTATAAAATAACTCTTTAAGTGTTCTTTTCAGCCACAATTGTAACACTCTCTAAGTGATGTTGTACATTCTTTATTCATATTCCATAACAAGACACATTGAAAATAAACTCATTTTCTACTAAAACATGTGGGAGAAATAGACTGATACATTGGATAGTATGTTTAGTTATCAACTACCATGAGAGTTGTAGTCCCATCTATACTTTTTCACATCATTAAATTTTTCAACCATGTTCGGGTTGAAAAACGATCTCCACTAGGATTCCAAAAAATATCATTCTCCACAAACCAATTCTTTATTAACCATGTATATATAATTTTTTCTACAAAAAATGATAACCTGGGAGTGAATATAAGGACATAAACACACTTCAAATATTCAAACATTAAGATATGTACTAATAGAAATATTTGGGGAAAAGTGGTCTAGGTGAGTGAACTAAATCATTTACTCCGTAACTGAAATTGTTCCTTGATTTAGACAAATGAAACCAATTGTTTGTAATAGTCATAAAGTGTGTGGGTAGGATTTTTTATTAAAACATTCTTCATATCATTCTGATGTAATTCCTTGATTAAGCTTTGTAATGACCTGTGTTTTGAACAAGACTATAGCCCAAAAGAATTTGAACTTTTTCAATTACTAAACCGGTCAAACTTATCATCAGGATTCAGAATGAGATTTATAAGGTTTGGACCCTTCTATTTAACGTTTTTGGACATGGGAAAATTCTTGTTAAGTTTCCTGAGTGTGTTGAGGGGTTCTGGGAGTGTCAGCCCCGAAGGAAGCTGGTTTTTAAAGGTCAGTAGAAGGCGCACGGTTTCTCAAACCATGCAGCCCAAACTATGCAGCTTGATTTAGGGAGGCAGAGGAGTCTGCATGGCCTTCGCACAGTTTCCCCAAACCATGTGACCAACCCATGCGATGTGTCTTGCATGTCTGGTGGGGGATGCATGGTTGGCGCACAATTTTCCAAGTCGTGCGGCCCAAGCCGTTCACCGTGCCCTATTTTGGGTTTTTAAAATATATTAAATGAATTTAAAATAAAAAGAAGTTAAGAATAAAAACCTAATTATAAACACTCTTTTTCACCATCACTTAACCCACAGGACACACAGGGAGGGGCTCCCATGATCCGCATGCGACGCTCCACCCCGACCTCCTCCTCTTCTTCATTCTCTTTGGATTTCCGCTAGTTTTTGGATCAATTCTCCATGGTAGGTCCTTCTCCTCCCTCTCCTCTTAATTTAATGCATTTTTTTGGTGTTTTTGGCACCCGGTGGGAATCTTACAAACACCTTAGGGTTTGGGGTGATATTAATTTTAGTTTTCTTTTAGTTCTAGGTTATGTAGAAGGTCCGTTGAGACTCCTTGGTGATTATTCTAGCAACTGTCACAGAAGGAGAAGCGGTTCGGGTGGGTTCGGATCGTCGGCTTCTTCATGGGGTACGGTCTTCACCTCTTGCTTTGTTTAATTCTTGTTTAATTTGGAGATCTTGGTGTTTATGAGTTTCCAGCACATTTATTATAGTGCGTTGGAGGTTTTGTCATGGTTCCGAGTTGCCAGAGTCTAAGAGACTCGCCTGCATGGGCATAGGTGTCCTTTCATGTGTGTGAAAGTGCCTATGCTTAGCGGGGAAGTAGTAGTGGCTCATAGTTAGAAAGAATCAAGAGATGGAGTGGACGGATGGATCCACCTAGAGGTAGGGTCCCTCTCCTTGCCTTTAATTTAAGTAAAGTAATCGTGAGTTTAATATTGCACTGCCTTAGAATTTTACATATGCAAGTTTATTTCTGATTAAATGCTTCTGTGAAAATCGTGTGAATTTCAGTAATATGATAAAATAGGTTGATTGGTCACTAAACTAATAATTTAATAATAAAACCCCTCAATCAGAGGTGCGCTGTCTTTAAGATAAAAAGTAGCGATAGACTTTTTATGCTTGCATGTTGGATTGTTGTGGTGCCTCTTTGATATTTTGTATGTGAACTTGTTTTATTGATACAAAGGGAATGAAATGGTTGTGATACTTATGTTTGGGTCAATTTTCCATGTTTAGGAAAATTTAGTAAGATGATAACCACAGTGGGATAACTTAAGACTAAATGACTTGTTACCTCTAGAAGGTATCAAAGGGTTAAATAATGATAAATATATCCTTTAATTGTAATGGTAAAACTAGGAAGGAACAGACTAGGGTGGTACGACCATGTCTTGGGTTAACATAATGAGCATGGATTATGTTATTGAAATGAATAAGTTAATATCTTGATTTTGGTACTTAAGATGGGTTTCCTTAAGTATGAATGTGAATGTGTTCGCTTATGTGTATGGGGTATGATTCTTTGAATTCTTATGAGGTAATGTAATAAGCAGTATACCAATGACATGTATGTATTGTGAGTGTGCACATGCTGATTCTACATAGTGAATGATAATAAAGGTGAGTGAATGCTGAGGCCACCTAATGATCAATACGTGTCTGGGTGGGAGGCAGTTATGCCCCATGCCAGAGAAATGACTGTGTATGATTATGGATGGGAATCATTTATACCCCATTCCATATACTTTGTATAATTATGGATGTGAAGAATTTATACCCCATGCCATCTCTTGTGTATGATTATGGATGGGAAGCATTCATACCCCATGCCATCTACTGTGTATGATTATGGATGATTGTGAATTTGATATGTTTACTTAAAATTCATAAGAGGTACTGCCTTATGCATTGTGATATAAAAACTAATGGTTAATGTGTATGTTTATGTATGGGAGACTTTCATACCCATGCCATCTTCTGTGAATGTTTATGGATGGGAGGCATACATACCCCATGCCAGTTTATTCTTAGTATGGGTGGGAGGCACTTTACCCCATGCTAGATGCAATCTCTATACGTTTATGGAAGGAAGGCATTCTTACCCCTTACCAGTTGACTTATAGGGATGAGAGGAATTCTTACCTCATGCCCAAAAATCTTGAATTATGGAAGAGGGGCATTCTTACCCCTTTCGAGTTGACCTATAGGGGAAAGAGGCATTCTTACCTCGTGCCCGCTAATGTTGATTAATGGGTGGGAGGAATTATTACCCCATTCCATCTATGACCTAAATGAATTTTTATATATATACATGGTGACATGATCAGGTTACTTTACTGGAAAAAATTAAAAGCTGGTATAACCGTCAGGTGACCCTTGGGAGCCTGGATGGGTGTTATTTACTTATGTAATTATACTTACTTATTTCTCTATACCTGCTCACTATTTTATTATTTTACACTTTCTAGATTGTGTTAGACACTGGTGGGTTTGGCCTACTAAGATTTCTATCTCACACACTACTCGGGCCGTCATTTCACCGGGGTACCCAAGTAGACCTTCTTGCTTGCAGGACCTAGGTTGTATGTTGTGTTGTTTGTACTTGAGGAGTTAGGAGCAAAGGACCAAGCGGGAGCTTGGGATGCTCAGGGGATCATCGTCTGGCTTTGCTGTCCTTTCTTTTTGGATTGTTTGTAAAGCATGCTATATTGATTCCTACTTTCATAACTGTATCATCATCTTGTACATGCATGCATTGTAAACAGGATTTTTCCACCTTTTATAAAATGGTTATTACCTGTCTTTTGCTTCTACCTTTTAATTTTTTACTACATCTGCTATTGAATATTATTTACTCTGATAATAATATTGTGTTACTATGATATGAGGGTATAGTCTCCCAACTATCACCTCCCAAGACCCTCACTGTTATTCGGAAGCCTCTTGCATATGGGGAGACACGTTTGAGGCCATGTGACCTACCGGTCCGGCCACCGGTTCGATGGTAGGCCGGTCCGGGACGTTACAGAGTGGTATCAGAGGAGTTTATTTTCTTTTTGAATTACTATTTTTGGTTGGTATATATGAGATAAAAAATGTTTCGGCGCTTGGATAATAGCTGTCCTTGGGACGGATCACCCCCCATACGGGAAATGACTAAGTGGCTAGGGAAGGGAATTGTTGTTCATGTGGTTTTCTATTACAGTTGTTCTGGTTACACCTTTGGTGACTATTGTATTTTCTGCTTCATTTGGTTTATGAAATTCTTAGAATTTTACCCTTGGCCTGATATGGAAAGAAAGATGCATTGCATGCATCATATTAGCCACATAGGAAATTAACATGCCATGCATAGTGCCATTCCATGTAGTTGCAATAGTAATTGCCTAGTGATCTGATTGTGTGACTTGATTGATATGTCATGCTTCTATGATATAACATGTTCTATGTTTACTGCTTATGATGGCATGTCTTGCTTTGGTTGTACATGGGTTTTGAATGAACGGGAACCAATTTTTGATTGTAAGGTGTATGGGAGCCTTACAACCGGGAAGGGGTAACCCGTATATTAAAACCATTCTGGGCATGTTAAATTCTGGTTTAGAATTTGGTTTTGATAAAAAAAAAGGGAGTCAATTTTCAATCCATGAAGTGTATGGGCGCTTCATGAATTTGGAAATGGCAACCCATATTAAATGTAAATGCTTGCTGTTTTTTGAAACAATTAAATGGAAAATGTTGCCTAATTTCAAAATTGAAAGGTTTTGGATAACTATTAAATGTGCAACTCGACCCGAGTAGGTCAGTTGAAAAATGTTGTATGAGATAACCCGATTTAGGGTATTTGAGAAAAATTGATAATTTTCTTTGGGGTTGCTTCTTGAAGAACCCGAGATAGATTGAATGGGACCCTCATAGGTCGCCCTTTTGTTTAGACGGTTTTGTTTTTCTATTTTAATTTTTTTAAAGACCAGATGTCTATGAATGTTTAAATGTTTTGAAAAGGATGTTTTTGTGAAACTTTCATGATTGCATGATGTGTTGATGAAACTTTTAAATGGATAAAGATTAATGTGATTTAATATAAAGGGATTTGAAATGGAACCCTTACTAGTTTGTTGAGACCCTCGTGTAGGGTTCAAACTTCTCTTTGAGTTTCCTAGAATAGAAGCATGAGCGCTTTCTGTTTGTGTTATTTCCTTTAGTAATGATTAGATGATCGGTTTTTGAACCGAGTGACTTTGTTCCGCATGACCCAGCGTTAGGGTCGGCACTTGATCTTCATAAGGGGCTAGAACGTGGTAGGTAGCACCCTTAGCATTTTAATACATTGCTTGTACCGTGAGCTTTCTGACGTGAGCTGTTTTCTGGGTGATGTTGTCCCTTGTTGGACACTTTTTTTTCTAATGACACCCTTGTTCGGACGGGCGGTCATTGGATTTTGACTTTCATTGCAGCTTTGGGTCATCTCTTCAGTAGAGTGGCCCAGCGTTAAAGAATTGTTTCATCCCAATGTTCGGGATGGCTTTCGAATGACTCGTGTGTTTTGACATGCTGGTTAACATGTTCTGGATCTTTTTCATTTGTTTGGTGATGTGATTGTGGTGGAGGAGCGTCACACGATCGTTTGCGGTGGTTGTGTCCTAGCGCGTTTGTGCTCATCTAGGTTATCACATTTCCCTTCGACAATTAGGGCACTCTTAAGGATGGGATCATGTTGCGTCGAATATGGTAAATGTGACCTTTCAATTAGAAGAGATAGTACTTGTAATTCCTTCTGGAAATGGGTTGATCGTGTCTGAATTCATGTGGGGCATGTGAGTTTAAAACATCTGGATGCATCGGCAGTTGAAGCCGAGTTCCTTCCTTGAAGTCGACCAATTGAGGTTTAACTGTTCTTCATTCCAGTAGTCTGGTATGATTAACTGGAATTTGTTCAAACCTCATAGTGTATTCTGTTTAGCGACGACTGTTTCAACTATCTTGTCCTCGTTCTAGATGCACTAAGAGAGCATTGGTCTTGTCCGCACTAATTATTTGAAGCTGTTGGGCTTGATTTGATAGTTCTCTTTCGGCATTTCCTGCGGGATTCCTGGTATCTTGTATGGTTTGATCTTGGAAACGTCATCGAAAGTCAGGTGTAGGATTTTTTGAACGTTTTTGTGCTAAACATAAGGTGCCTTGGAGAAAGGCAATGTGGTTCTGTATGAAATACGTCGGCCGTTTAGGCCGAGCGTTTTTATAAATAGTCAGCTAGAGATGGCTTGACTCGGGGTTCTTGTTTAATGCCTTATATCAGTGACATACCATTCTATGGCATGTTTTCAGGTAGAGGCGAGTGCAATTTGTGTCGGTCGGTGCCTAATATGAACAACTGGCTCGACTTGGGCCTTGTGTTCAATGGGGGATCGACCATTTGATCTGTTTCAAATCACACTAGGAGCGTCGTGGGAATGTTTGGGGCGTGCTTTGAAATTTAATTCCAACGGTGGTCTGAACCGTAGTTTGGATTTGGTTTCTTAATGTTAAAAATCTAAGGTGGGAAGTACCTGTGGCTTGATGCTTGGCGAGATGACGACGGGTTCGTGTCTCTGGGTAGATGGGCTCAAAAAGAGTCATCTCGGTGTTTCGGTTGGGAAACAAGTGTCAGCTCGAGTTTTGGTGGCTTAAGCGTCATAGGGTTTAATGGATGCTTAAGGGTGTGTTGGAAATTTGTGAATGAAATGGGATCGTTTGAACGAAGCTTCATGACCCTTGTCGGTTGGGTAATGTGTACGTTGTTCCCGAAGGCCTCTCAGGGATGAGAAATTCTAAGGTGAGAAGGTTGTAATGACCTGTGTTTTGAACCGAACTAAAACCCGAAAAAAAATTTGAACTTTTTCAATTACTGAACTGGTCAAACTTATGATCAGGCTTTGAACTGAGATTTTGAAGGTTTAGACCCTTATTTTTAATGTTTTTGGACATGGGCGAATGCCTGTTAAGTTTCACGAGTGTCTTGAGGGGTTCTGGGAGTGTCGGACCCGAAGGTAGCTTGTTTTTAAAGGTCAGCAGAAGGCGCACGGTATGCGCACGGTTTCTCAAACCGTGCGGCCCAAATCGTGCATCTTGAATTATGGAGGTAGAGGAGTCCGCACAGCCTATGCACGGTTTCCCCAAACTATGCGACCAGACCGTACGGGGTGTCTTGGGGGTCCAGCAGGGGATGCACGGTTGGTGCTCGGTTTGCCAAACCGTGCGGCCCAAGCCATGCATTGTTCCTTATTTTGGGTTTTTTAAATATTTTAAATGAATTTAAAATAAAAAGAAATTAAGAATAAAAACCTAATTATAAACAATCTCCCTCACCCTCACTCAACCCGCACGACACACAGGGAGGGGCTCCCCTAAGCCCTGTGCAATGCTTCACCCCCGACCTCCTCCTCTTCTTCGTTCTCTTTGGATCTCCAGTATTTTTTGGCTCGATTCTCCAATGTAGGTCCTTCTCCTACCTATCATCTTTAATTAAAGTCATTTTCGGTGTTTTTGGTGCCCGGTGAGAATCGGCCAAACACCCTAGGGTTTGGGGTGATCCGAATTTCAGTTTTCTTTTGGTTCTAGGTTATGCAAAAGGTCAATTGGGACTCCTTAGTGCTCATTCCAGCAACCGTCACCGAAGGCAAAGCGGTTCGGGTGGGTTCAGATCGTCGGCTTGGTCATGGGGTATGGTTCTCACCTCTTTCTTTGTTTTGCACTTGTTAAATTTGGGGCTCCTGGTTTTTATGAGTTCCCAGCACGTTGCTTATAGTGCGTTGGAGGTTTTGGTGTGGTTCCGAGTCTCCAGAGTCTAGGAAACTCGCCTTTGTGGGAATAGATGTCCTTGCATGTGTGTGAAAGTGCCTATGCTCAGTGGGGAAGTAGCAGCGGCTCTTAGTTAGAAAGCGTCAAGAGCCAGAGTGGAAGGATGGATCCACCTAGAGTTAGGGTCCCTCTTCTTGCATTTAATTTTAGTAAAGTAATAGTGAGTTTAATATTGTACTGCCTTAGCATTTTAATTAAGCATGATTAGTTCTGATTAAATGCTTATGTGCAAATCGTGTGAATTTTAGGAATAAGATAGAAGAGGTTTCTTGGTCACTAAACTAATAATTTAATAATAAAACCCCACAATCAGAGGTGCGTTGTATTCAAGATAAAAGGTAGTGATAGACTTGTTATGCTTTCCTGCTAGACTGTTGTGGTGCCTCTTTGATGTTTTGTATGTGAACTTGCTTTGTTGAGACAAATGGGATGAAATGGTTGTGATACTTGTGTTTGGGTCAATTTTCCATGTTTAGGAAAATTGAGTATGATGATTACCATAGTGGGATGACTTAAGACTAAATGAATTGTTACCTCTAGAAGGTATCAAAGGGTTAAAGAATGATAAACGCATCCTTTAATTGGAATGGTGAAACAAGGAAGGAACAAACTAGGGTGGTATGACCACACCTTGGGTTAATGTAATGAGCACAGATTATGTTAGTGAAATGAATATGTGAATATCTTGATTTAGGTACTTAAGATTGGCTTCCTTAAGTATGAACATGAATGTGATCGTTTATGTGTATGTGGTATGATTCTTTGAATGCTTATGAGTTAATTCCATAAGCAGTATACTATAGGCATGTATGTATTGTGAGTGAGCACATGATGATTCCACATAGTGAATGATAATAAAGGTGAGTGCATGCTGAGGCCACCTAGTGATAAACACATGTCTGGGTGGGAGGCAGTTATACGCCATTCCAGAGAAATGACTGTGTATGATTATGGATGGGAAGAATTTATTCCACATGCCATATACTATGTATGATTATGGATGGGAAGCATTTATACCCCATCCCATCTATTGTGTATGATTATGGATGGGAAGCATTCATACCCCATGCCATCTACTGTGTATGATTATGGATGATTGTGAATTTGATATGTTTACTTGAAATTCATAAGAGGTACTTCCTTATGCATTGTTATATAAAAACTGATGGTGAATGTGTATGTTTAGGGATTGGAGGCATTCATACCCCATGCTCTATTCTGTGAATGTTTATGGATGGGAGGCATGCATACCCTAAGTCAGCTTATTCTGAGTATGGGTGGGAGGCATGTTACCCCACGCCAGATGCGATCTCTATACGTGTATGGAAGGGATGAATTCTTACCCCTTGCCAGTTGACTTATAGGGATGAGAGGCATTCTTACCTCATGCCTGCAAATCTCGAATTATGGAAGGGAGGCATTCTTACCCCATTCTAGTTTACCTATAGGGATGAGAGGTATTCTTTCCTCGTGCCCGCTAATCTCAATTAATGGGTGGGAGGCATTCTTACCCCAGGCCATATATGACCTAAATGCTTTTATATATATATACATGGTGACATGATCATGTTAATTTAATGGAAATGAGTCGAAGATGGTATAAGTGTCAGCTGACCCTTGGGAACATTGACGGGTGTTATTTAATTATATAATTATGCTTAATTATTTCTCCATACCTACTCACTATTTAATTATTATACACTGTTTGGATTGGGTTAGACACCAGTGGTGCTGGCCTACTAAGATTTATATCTCACACCCTACTCGGGCCTCCATTGCACTGGGGTACCCGAGTAGACCTTCTTGCTTGCAGGACCTAGGTTCTGTGTTGTGATGTTTGTACTTGAGGAGTTAGGAGAAAAGGACCAAATGGGAGCTTAGGATGCTCAGGGGATCGCCATCAGGCTTTTCTATCCTTTTTTTGTATTATTTGTATAGCATGTTGTATTGATTCCTGCATTCATAATTATATCGTCATCTGTACATGCATGCATTTTAAACTTGCATTTTCCGCCTTTTATAAAATGGTTATTACCTGTATTTTTCTTCTGCTTTTCATTTGTTTACTACTTCCTCTATTGAATATTATTTACTCTGCTAATATTGCTATGTTACTCTGATATGAGGGTATAGTCTCCCCACTATCACCTCCCGAGACCCTCGCTGCTAGTCGGCAGCCTCTGGCGTACGAGGAGACGCCCTTGAGGCCATGTGACCTACCGGTCCAGCCACCGGTTCGATGGTAGGCTAGGCCAGGACGTTACAAGCTTACCTTGAACAACTAACTCACACCACTATCTTTCCATGTCTTTTAGAATATATGTCACTAGCTTGACCTTCATTTTAGAAAGTGTTCCAATGAAGTCCAAAATTCAGTTGATTATTCCAATCCATACTTCGAATATCATAGGTCCAAAAACACCACAAAATATTAATGGATTATTATTTTTAAATTTATATTAATTATACACATGGTGAGGTTTTATAGCTCGATATTTATTTTCAATAACCTGGAATAATTTTACAATATTCAAGGAAATCTATTGATTCAACTTTTTTTCATAAGGAACCATGTTCTTAGCAGAACCAACTTACTAGATTATATTCCTCTTGATTGATGAATTTTTTTTCTAGACCATAACAATAATATAATTCAGTACCTATCAGTTACCAAATCATTTGTTATACATTAGAATATAATACTAGAAGTAAGGTTATATAATATAAATCCAAATCATGAATTGGAAACAACATAGAGATGATAAAATATTACTGAGAAGTCAATTTACTAATGCATGAAACTCTATTCTCATTACTCAAACCCACAATGATGAGATAAAAACTCACCATGAAGTATTTTGAAACACTTTTGTCCCTAAACTACACAATTAACTTCAATTTAGTTATACATAGGTTAGCTATTCTTTTTATATGCCATACATTTCATGTCCTGAAGTATCCTATCTATTTGATAATATCCTAATTAAAAACCTCAACCCATTGTTTGGGAAGAGTAAAAGTTGTTACTGGCCATATTTTACAGTCCATGGGAACCAAAGGTTAGTAATAAATCCCTATTTTTTAGTGCAAACTTGGTGGAATAGTTTACCCTTAACACACAAAAACTCGACCTAAAAATACCATAACAAAAAACCATATTAGATGCATGATACAAAAATAGGCCATCTCTATAACATAACTAGACTATAATAATATTCATATAAAGAAAACAAATAAATTAATAAAGTGAAAATGAAATATAAAGACTCAGGGTACCAAGGTGTCTATACTCCAGACTCTAAGACTTGATCAAAATCCGAAGCTACAACTCCAATCAACCGTGAAAGGAGAATCAAAATGCTCCACTTATAAAGAATGCAATATCCCCTTACCTCTATCATTATTGATAACATCTATATACGCACAAAAGTTCACATGAATAGGGTTAGTATAACAACTCAGGGAATGAACACCAAACTTCTCACAAATTCCACAAATGATAAAACTAGTTATCTCATAATACATATAAAATAATATTAGTATATAATAAAACAAATAATAAAAATAATATATTAAAATAGTAAAATATATCATAGTAAAAATTATTTCCTAAAACAAACCCAGAAACTAAGGGAACTCCTGACCCAATGCATCCTACATTGAAGTAACCCCATTGAACAGACTAACTCACAAGCAGTACATGTCCCTCTAGACCCAAATTATCACTCAGCACTATAATTCAATGAGCCCCATTTTCCTCCCTTCTATATCCCACACATCATGTATCATTAAATATTCATATTAATTGACACCCACAACCCATTTTTCATGCCAATTTCATACACCACAAACCATATTTTGTTTGAATAAAACTATTAATCCATTTTAGTAAATTCCTTGTAGGCATCACCCAGAACATGAGGTTTAAGATTAACATGTAAGAGAGATTCCAACATAAATTTGAAATGATTTTATCATTAAAATGATACAACAACTTATTTTGAAACCAAAGTCATTTATATTCTAGAGAATGTGGAAATAGGGGAAGACACCTATAACCAATGCATTCAACATATAAAACCAATTCATGATCTAGATGATATGGACTCCCTTTATCATTCCTTTAATGAATCCTAGATAAGAATAATCAAAATTAAATTGGTCTTATAGATGAAATTATAAAATACTTCATATAAGGTTCCATCTAAAGGAAAATGAGAAGGTCTATAAAGGGTATAAGAACACTGATCTTACCTTTAATTTCTTAAAACTAACACATTTTGATATTCTAAAATCATCATATTGATGGAAGAAAACCATCAAAGTCACATAAAGAAATTATAATGTTATAAGTCCTAGGTCAATAGATAAAAAATGGTATGTATAAAGGATTTTTTGAGTTTCAAATCCAATTTTACGATCTTATTAAGGATGTCTCACGGTTATATCAAGCGGTTTAGAAAGATGTTTGGTAACCGTATGAATTTCAGCTACCCCAAAATTTACAAAGATACATAGTTACTACATTTTTTATACAAAACATGCACCAACAATGTGCCTTACTAGTAACCCACTATCTTCCTCACATGTTTACATGTGGAATTTGAACATTTTTTGTGATGCCCTAAAAATTTCAAGTAAGAACCTTTTATTTGATACAGTTTATGACATGCGACACCAAGCGCGTAAGAAAATATAATATCTGGATACATTATAATATATTTAATATTTATAATGGATTATATATATTTCAATACATGCAAAACTAAGTTAGTGTGTGTTACACACAGGAGTGACCTTCCTTGATAACTTACGTTACACGCAAGAAAAAGTTTCATCAAACAATCATATATTACTAAAATATAATGAGATACAAAATAGCCCTTAAATTAGTAGTTATTAATATTGATAAAAAAACATACAAAAATTATGGTTTATAAAAATATATAATGAATTAATTGGTTACAAATTAATAAGAAATGAATATAAGATGAAATTGAATATAAAGTGAATATTTTTATAAAAAACTATTTTTATGCTCAAAAAGTTGTTTTACGATAATATATTAAATTAATTAATATTAGTGAGTGATATTAATGAAATATTTATTTTATATATTAATTAAAATATCTTTTATATTTATCTATGAGTTTTGATAGACATAATATAAGAACAGACTCTATTATATACATAAAAAATTATATTTTTTATAAAGGCGACTTTACAGTCTTTTCATGAAAAGTCCATTTTTAATATGAATTTTGAAACTTTAATTGATTTATTATTTCAAAATAACCTTAATATTTAAAATATTAACATAATAATTAGGTTATGTTTGATTTTTATTTTTTTATGAAACCTTTCATTTTTTAATGAGTAATTAAAAATATTGAATTTTAGTTCAAAATTGATTCTTCATATAATTTATTTATAAAGTTAAATTATATTTTTATTGGTTTTTAAGTTTAATTAGATAATATTTTTATTTATTTATTCAATTAAATTCATTGTAATCAATTTCACTTTGAAATTTCTTCTAAAAATATAGCAAACTTTCAGACGTTTTTACTTTAAAACCCTACATTGTCGTCCTACCTGCAGGATTAAATTTAAATCAATTTCCACTAGTTCTATGATTGGAATTTGTAAAAATGGATTATATATTTGGAATTAGAATAAATAATAATTTCTAATAATACCAACTCTTTTTGACCAAAATTATTAGCGAAACTAATTAAAATTATTTACAATTAATAAGGCAAAATTAAGCTTAATAAAGGAATAAACCTTTAATTTAAGAGCCCAAATAACCTTTAAACATATCAAAAACGAATTTTATGGACATAATTCTTCATTTAAGCTTCCATTATTCAGTTGTATTTGTTTTTAAGTCTTTTTTAGGTAAATATTTGTGTACATCTAACTTCTTTTTCAAAAATACCAAGTGAGTCCTTTTCCTCCTTCATAAAAGGCCACCACCTCTCCCCATTCCCAACACCCCAACAACCACTTAGGTCTATCAAAAATATGACCACATAGCTTAAAATAATCCCTACTATAGTCTTATAATTATTTCATTGGAAGAAATAAATCCAATGAATCTTTTGGTTCAAACCAAAATGAGTTACCCAATTAAGTGGTAACAAACATTCTTAAGCTTTTTAGTTTTATTTAAATTCCCCAACAAATCAAATATTCTTGATATATTATTGTATTAAAATTTAAGTATGAGGTTGTTATGATAATTTTTCTACCTAAACTTACAAAAACTTCCTTCTAATAGGTAACAAACTTATTGTTTCTGTGTACAGTGAACTACTGTCTCACAAAACAATGATTGTTCATTTTTCTTTTAGCACCTCCCACGTTAGATATTATGATGGAAAATATCGTTATATTTGATATATAAAATCTTTATTATTTATTTATACTTATTTAATACTTTTATTAAACATACTATTAATAATTTTAGTTTTATATTAAAATGATAACATCATTTGAGGAAGTGTGGACTACCGCCCCCACAAAGTGATGTGATTAATTCACACTATATATAGAATGCATAAATGATGGTTTTAATTAAAAATATGTGACATAAAAAATATATATGATATTAATTACATAATTAAATTTCTATAATTATACTACATATATTTATATATATCATTTTCATTATTACACTTTCACACACATAAAAAGTGATAATGTCGTTCGTGGATGTGTGGACTGTCGCCTCCTCGATACATTGTGATTCCTTTTACATCACAAGAGATATATATATAAGTATATATGATTAAATAATATGTAATTTATGATATAATTATCATTATTTAAGATATATCATTACTTTCCTTCATTCCATAATGATAATTGAAAAATCGGAATGTTACTCATGCGTACGTAAGGCCTGCCACCTCCATGAGTGTAATGTTGTTTCATTTTTCAAAACCATATTTAATGATGGGTTTCAAAAGTATAATTGAGGTATAAATATGATAATGTTTTCATTATTATTATTATTAATATGTTATATAATTACCCCTTTGACCATAGTTGACCTGCAGAAGTTGTTTTTGACGCATAAACTGAATTTGGTCATCAAACCAGACGTAAACTTAATTATAAAAGTAGTTGTATAAAAAATAGTAATAAGTAAAATATATGTAATTATAAACATGAAAAAGGTTCTCATGAATGTAAAAAAATTATCATAGGTTTTTTATACTGGATGTTAACGGACTTTCGCCTAAATGGAAACACAAGGTAAGTGATTCTCATCTCACTTTTTACATCTGCGAGATAAATGTCATGTTCACTAATTACATAAGTTTGTGGCTACTACCCCTTTTTTTATATTATATAATTATTAGTATTACCTTTATAGTATTATAAACTTTAATTTAATGTTATTCCTCCAGAAGTATTATGATTTAAAATGTTTTAATGTGGCATGGGACACATTGGAATGTTTAAAGATTATTCTTCTCAAAAATAACATTAATGGTCATTCAATGGAATTTTATATTGAAGAAATTAAATTCCATTATTCAATAAAACCTTTCATTTTCACTCCATGGGTTATTCATGACTATTTTCTATTATTAGTTTGATTTTCCACTCTTTGGAACTCAAAATGTTTTAGAAAATGCCTCTCAGAAAACCTGGCTTTATATCTCTCTTTAGTTAGAGAACCAATTTTCTTCTAAAAACCATGTTTTAATAAAATGTTTTCAAAAATGGTGGTAAAATTATTTGTTAAATACATTTTTACCTTTTTTCTTTTAATAATGTTTTCAAAGGAAACTTCTTCTCACTTTATAAACAAATCATTTTTCTAACCTTTAACTGTACAAAAGGAATGTTCTTTTTACCTCATATAACATGTATTGATTTAGCCAACATCATTTCTTTGAATCTTACTTTACAAGTTTAAATGGCTAGTTTTTAAAGAAAATATTTTCAGAAGTGATTTTCAAAAAAATGGGTTTCCAAAAGGTTTTTAAAAAATATATATTTTCCTCAAGAATATTTTAAAAATATCTTTTTTTAATGTTTCCATTAAACAATGAAAAAACCTATTTATTTTACTCCGCTTGGGTTATATTGTATTGAAACCATCCATAATATTACTATAGATGTATTATGATTTATTTTTACACGGTTAGTATTCATATTAGATATCTTGATTTCCTTTAGTACCCTTGAAATATTCAATTTTATATGATCATTTGACATTGAAATTCCCCTAAATATCCATATAAATTTTTTTTGGATATGATTAATGACTAAACCATATACCGTGTTTCATATGGTGTTTACATTGTAATTTATTTGATTATTATTTGGAAATATTGACAAACCCATATCCTTATTCAATATAGATATTCTATAAGGTACTTTTTTATTTAAATGCTTTGTACATGTATTATATGGGTTGGGGACCGGTTATTGCAAGCCCAATGTGTTAGAAACTGGTCAATGAAAGCTCTAGGGTTGGGGAGTGGTTAATAAAATCCCTTTGATGCATCGGTAGTATCATGAGATAAAATTAGTTGTCAACAAACCCTTCAAGTCTGTTTCCATGTATTATAGATGGGTTTATACCAATAGTTTGAAATGTCTTCTGGAAGATCTTGATGGTATAGGTTTTCATGTGTCGTAAACATGACGTCCATTAGGAAATAATTTCTATAATTTAGTTTTATTTATTATTCATCCATGATATTTTTCATCAATATATCTATGAATACATTTAAATTTTCTGTTTTATTAAATTGTGTGTGTTTCTAGTTATTACCTTTCCATATTATTTATGCACTTCCATTTAGTTTATTGATTACATGGCATGTGTGTTTAGTTATTTACCTTTCTATATTGACTATTCTCATTGATTTGTTATTGTTTCCACTATATTTTTCCTTACTGAGAATTTAATCTCACCCTTATTATGCTTCTTTACCCAGTAATCCAAGAATCATACTATAAAAGATATGCAGGGATTTACTAGATGAATTAGAGTTATCCCCAAAGTTATTTATTTAGAAATAAGAAAAAAATCATGTTGTAATTAGTGTATTCTTTTGTAATAAAAGACTCATTTTTGTATATGGTTTACAAAGAATACTAAAATATTTGGTCCTTCTAGATTTGATTCCTTGTAATCATTCCAATGTAATTGATAGCAGACACTGTCTTAGAGATTCCAAGGGTTGGGTCTCTATATTGTTTACTAACCATTCCCAAAAAATGCACCCATCCAAATGTCTCCAAAATATCCAAAAATCATCTAGAATATTCTTGATGCATAAACCAATCATTCCATAAATTAAAATATATAGTAAACTGAATAAATACCTCAAACAGGGGGTGTTACAAAAAATCAACCATTGGTATTTCTATCCATAGAAAGTTAAATATTGGCATTAACTCAGAAGAGTATTGGCCACTAATCTTGAAAAAAAAATCATATTCACAAGTATCATCATAAATCTTGAAATGCTACCATTATACCCATACCAAGGAGAAAAATATTTATTATATGACCATTAAATAACTATCAAGAATATGGGTTCGAGCATTGATAATGGTATTATCGAAATTAAGAGTTAATTTATCCCAAAGTCACTAAGATAAAATGATCTTCCTATTAACTACCATAATATATAACGCAATCCTTGAGTATATCACCCATCATCTAAATAGTCTATTCTAACGATCTATCCATTTTAAGATGATATATAGTACTCATGGTCAGTTGTGTGCTAGAATATTATTTTAAAGATTTATAAAACTATGATTTTATTGTGGGGTCCCTAACAAAAGTAATAGAAATTGGAACTCCATGTAATTTCATTAGTTCCCAAATATAAATATTTTCCAAATCCTATACTATGTGGGACTCTTAGAATCAAATGAAGTGCATTGACATGTTAATTCTGTCGCTAGTAAAAAAAAATTGTATCATCATTATATGGTTTCCTATATAGATGAGTGAAAATTAAAAATGACTAAGAATTAGTATTTTCTAAAGAAGTTTCACAATGAAATCTTAACCAACCAGAAAAAGAAAATCTTAATGAATCAATAGATATAAATAAAAGATATATAAAGTCATTGATAATTAATAGAGATAGAAATTAATATAAAAACTATTGAATATAGTGAATAAGAACCCCATGGATGATATTTTGAGTTCATTTAAGATATTTTAGAAATGCCTTAAATGATTTAGAGAATCTCTGAAGATATTTGAGTGAAGACTTCAATACTATAAGAATTTTCTGTTAGAGACTAAAATATTATTATGTTATAAGTTCATATAAATTTTTTGAGAATAATAAATTATATTGATCTTATAATACATCTTCTAATTCATGTATGACTTAATCAGATTGTGTGACACTCTTTGAAGTGTGTGTGAGACTTTAAATACAGACCTATGACTTTGAGAACTAGCGGAACAAGAATTTTATAGAAGACATGTGAATTTTAGTTTGGGCATAAAACTTTCTATGTATTATATGAATTTAATGGAAAAATAATTTGAGATAGAGTATAAAAAATTCAATCAATTACATATTTATTATTTTTTGATCATAATAGTTCATGGTTTACAATAAATGGTTGATTTTATAAGACTTATAAAGTCCTACGAAAATAGTAGTGAAGAATTTTTCTTATTATTTATTCTAAATAATGGATATAAAATTAGATTATGTTATTGGTATATTATTTAAAGAATCAAACATCAGGATAATATATTATCATTCAAGATGAATATTTGAGGAGACATGATTTTGTGGGAAGAAGATGGTGTGATATTTGAATATCACACGATGAAAAATATATTTAATCTTGTGGGACATAAATAAGGTTGCTGACAAAGATTTAAATGAGTATTAATGAGGATAGTCATTAGAAGTATCATTTTTATTTTTTAAATATATAAATATTATACTATAGATATTTATGAAGTTTCTATAAAAATAATTGAGAGTAATATTCATGATATTATTCTATAAATATAAGATTAAAATATAATAATAATTAAGTGTAAAAAGTGGGAATATGAGAAACCAATATGTTATAGTATCAATGAGAGAAAGAATAGATCTAATTCAGGATCCATTAAAGGAGAAAAACCCATATGCCCAAGTGTGTGAGGAGTTGAGATACCCAGATCATTGAAGATCTGAAGTGAGTGTTTGAGACCAGAAAATTTGATCATGACTATCATCTTATGATGTTATTAAAGATATTATATACAAGTAGACCAATTGATCAAATATGTTCATGGAGGGATATGTTCATGATGATGTATAGATGAAACCCCGATCAGAAGGTGGCCTTTATTACTTTGGATAATACATTTATAGTGGGTAGTGCGAAGCCACATTATATAAGTGACTCCAGTGTAAGAGAATATAGGTACTCTATGAGGATAAGTCTAGGAAGGTCCTTTGTGTAACCACGTGAGTTTGTAGTGGAGAATCCATGATTTGTGTGACTAACCAATCATAAAAAAGCAGTGGTATTTTTAAATTGAACCATATGATTCCATATGTGTTTTGATTTGTTTATTTTGTTTCATATGATTTGATATTGAATGATTGAATTTGGGATGATAGATACATTAATAGTTTACATAGGTTAATTTTGAAAGAAATAATTGTAAAAAGTGTATCGTTGATTCCCCCCCCCCCCCCTCTTAGATATACTAATTGACTTGAGTACTACAAGTGGTATTAGAGAAAACCAAAGTTACCTATAAAACATCAAATAAGATACTGAGTATAGAGAATTTATATTCTCTAAAAAAAATTTGTCCCTACATTTTTTTGTAAGAGCTATCATAGTTAGAGAAATATTATGTTTCCATACCTCCTATCACTAGGCCTAAAAGTAAGAGACTTAGAAATAGTGTTGTTTCCAACTATAAATGATAATTCTCCCAAGTTTATTACAGATAAGAAAAAAAATTTATATTGATGAAAAATCACAAATATTCATGATGTCTCCCTTAAAAAAGGTTTTAACATAAAAAAATGGACTCTAAACTGCCATAGAAAATTTGGGAAAAATTAAAAATAAATTATAAAGGGGAAATAAAAGTCAATTAGGTTAAATTAAAAGTGTGTAGATTCATGTCTAAGGATACTAAAATAGATATGGTTGAAAACATTAATGACTAAATCAATAGAGTTAATAAAATCATCAGCAATATTTGAGGATTTGGGGAGAAGTTTGAAGACTCTATTTTGTAAAAAAAATTAATGTGAAACATTTTAGATGGGTTTGATCCAAAGGTATCACCATTAGAGTATAAATATGACCTTTCATTGTATGAACTAAAATTCTTATCATCTCTTATATAAGGATAAATAATTCAAGATTTAAGAAGAAAGTAAAGGTTGTGTTGGATTTTGAGGCCATGAATTTGGGAAAAGTTAGAGATACAGAAGGTATAAAATTAAGTGACTATTATGATGAGAGATATGATGGTGATTTCAATATATTTGTTTCTCTTTTATCAAGTATTTTTTATCATGAAAATAGGAAGTTATAGGGAAAGAAACTATAAAAGTATTTTAATAGTAATGGAGTTGTACATTTTCAAAAAGATTCTAGAAATAAGAACTAGTATAATCTATGTAAGATCCATAACTATTTTGAAGATGTATTTAGCTCATCTGAAGGTACTATTTTCCTTTATTTAGTACATTTTTCTGGGTTTTATCTAGGGTATGTTTGGGTAAAAATTTGATAAAATTGGAAGGATAGAGGGTATTGCACGGTTGGCACACAGTTTTCCCAAACCATACACCCTAGCCCAGCAAATTATGCAACCACCTAAAGAGCGGGATTTCATGGCTAGTGCATGGTTTTCAAAAAAAATTTCCCTCTAAGAAGAAATAATACCCCCCCCCCCCCAAGAAGAGGTGCATGTTTAAGGCATAAAGTTTGGAAAATTGTGCTACCCTACCCAGGAAACCATTAGTGGGCTTTTATTTTACTCAAAAAATAGATTTTAAAATACATGAACTCCCATATTCACCTCAATGCAACCCCCAACGAACCCCTAACGTTTTATATCAATTTAAGACACACCAAAACAAAATCCTATCGCTCTTAACCTCCGTTCTTGGTGAATCGATGGCCAGATTGAAGATCTGCACCTACAATAGTATGTGATTTCATCCCATTTAGATCTCTCTCTCTCCCCCTACTATTCATAGATAAAAGAGTTATGTTTATACATTTTCCATTCTATAACTTGATCTAGGTTTTTAGAAACTTGATTTTTTGATCTTTAATTAGGGGTTCAGATCCAGATCTCTTTCTACGTCATTGTTTCATTCAATTTTGGGATTTCCATTACTGAACTTTCTTTATCAATGAATTTGAGGTTGGTTGTCTATTATTAAAATAAAAAATTCTTTATTTGAATCATTTATATAAAATTTTATAATTTATGTTGTTTGATAAAAAAATTAATTCCTTACATTGAATTAATTAATTTGGTAAATTAATTAATTATGTGATTGCAAAATTGGGGATATTGGGATTATTGAATTAAAATAATGTATTGTTAGATTAATTGTGGGGATATTAGGATCTTTGAATTGAAATAATTAATTGTTTAATTAATTATGGGGATATTGGTAGTGTTTATTTGGATTAAATAATTTTTGAATTATTTTGTGGGAATTATTGTGTTTATGAAATTGATTAAGTTATAATAATTAATTGTTGAATTAATAATGGATTTTTTGAGATTATTGAATAGGATTAATTAATTATTGAATAAATTAATAGATATTGTTGTGTTTATGTGATTTATTAAATTATATTAATAAATTATTTAATTAATTAGTTGGATTGATGTGATTAATTAATTGTTGAATTGATTAAAGAAATGATGAATGGTAGCAATGGAATTCATGTGTGAATTGAAATGATGATTGCTAAAAAATGGAATTGATATGTGAAATGAAATGATGAATGGTAATAATAGAATTCATTTGTGAATTGAAATGATGAATGGTAATAATGTAATCAATACTTGAAATGAAATGATGAATGGTAACAATTTCATTCATGTGTGAATTGAAATTATGAATAGAAAAAATGGAATTCATATGTGAAATTAAATGATAAATGGTAACAATATAATTCATGTGTGAATTGGAATTATGAATGGTAATAATGGAATTCATGTGTTACATAAAATAATGAATGGTATCAATGGAATTCATATGTGACATGAAATAATGAATGGTAACATGGAACTCATATGTGAATTTATATAATGAAAGGTAAAAATGTAATTTAGATATATTATATATCTTAGGGATAGTCTAGACTTTATAATGGGTCAAAGACAGTTTTTATAGTTCAAGTGTCCTCATGAATGCGGGTGTTATGTGGTTAAATAATGCGTAATTGAATAAGTGTAAATAGTTTACTTTATTTCTATTGTTTATTATTTATACAAATTTATAAACTCTTATTGACCAGATATTATTTTAGACGCCATTGGTGGTGTCCTACTGAGCTGTACTCACACCCTACTCAGTCTGCCTGATCGTTACCCAAATAGACTTAATGTTTGAAGGATGTGACAAGGGAAAAGGCCCAATGTTAGATTTCTGATTTTGGATGGAGCATGGATGAGGGAACTAGATATCGTTTACGACCCACCTGGGAGTTATCATTGTCTTTAATTTTGAGTTTTTATTTTGACTCATGGAGCATATTTTAGAAAGGTATGTCTACTGTTTAGTTTTGATATTGTATTTCCAGTTTTGATCATCTTAAGATACTGGTATTATCCTTGTTATGGTTATATTTTATTTGGTTATTATTGTTTATTTCTACTGATGTGTTACTCTGATAAATGAGGTATAGTCTCTCTATGATTGATATCAGACCATTTCTATTAGTCGGCACCCTCTGGAATATAGGGAGGCATGCTTGAGGTCACATAGTTGTCTAGCTTGGGGCACCAGCAAGTAGAACCCAGTTGGGATGTCACAAAGTTGTATCAATGGAAGGTTTTTTTCTTTTGTATTGAAATTTGGAAACGGTATATAGGATACTCAGAAGATTCGAGCCTTGGACATGAGCTCTTCCATGGGAGTTTCAAACCAATGTATGGGGTAAAAACCAAGTACCGGGGTGGGATTACTATTATTGATGTGTTGTTACAGTTTAATGTTATTTCACCTTAGGTGATGCAATTGTTATGTGATGTGATGATTCATTCTGAAATTTATGATATTTGACTTGTGACCCATAATGTCATGTGATTTGATTAAGCATGAATCATTCTAGTCACATGAGATTATTTTTTGACATTTCTCATTTTAGGCATGCATTGGAAAAAGGTATTTTGGGTAATTTGTTGAACTTGAAATGTTTTTTCTTTTTTGGTGTAATTAAATTTAAAATGGTTCTTTATATGGAATTGAAAGTGGTAAAATGATGAAAAATGTGAATAATTGGGTGCCTAATTGAGAAACCTAAATAATGAAAATGGGTTTACCCTTTGTTAACCGTGACCTAGAAATAGGGTGGTTAATGGTAGATATGGTTCATCGGTTTTGATCCTGTGGGGTGTTTTGAGGAAATGAATTTTATGGATTTATTAGAATCCCCGTAAAATATTTAATGTTGTTATATGTGTCATAATATGTGTGTTTTTAATTGTGTAGATATACCACTATTATGACCCTTATTGAGAGGAAGATGGGAGGACATGGCTGGAGATGTTCCTCTAGTAGTGAAACATGAGGCACCACTAGTGCCCAGTGAGGATGTCAGAGAGAAGTTCTGAGATAACTTTTCTCACTTCATGTAATTCATGGAAAGTGACCTAGGGAGGGTTTTGAAAAGGCTTTTTGATCTGACGAGGTAGTTCTTATTATAACACCCTCTGGCATTTACTAGAGAGGGTATACCTAAGGTAGTAGAGTTATAAATAGAGTTCATCCATACTATACTTTAAAACTTAGAGACTTTTGCTGATAAGAGAGTGAAATTATCTACTTACACGTTATATGGTTAAGCTAAGAATTGGTGGGATATTCAGACTCAATATGAACATATGGATAATGTGTAATTAAATGACTTACAAGAGAAGTTATTGGATAAATTTTATACTAAGATGCTCAGGTGGGAGAGAGCAGTTGAGTTCATGCGGTTGACTTAGGGAAGCATGCATATGATAGACTACATTGGTAACTTTACATACTTACAGCTCTTTTCTCTGGCATTGGTAGAGGATGAGACATCTAACAAAATTTGTTTTTAGGATGACCTTAAATTTGATATTAAGTCCCAAGTTTAACTATTTTGGTTTAAGATGTTTTCTGAGTTAGTGGATCAGGATCAAATAGTTAAGGCAAACCTGATGGAGGATTCCAGTGAATGACATATTGTTGCTACTGGATGATCAGAAGGTACATCTTCTAAGGTCAGGAAACATTGCTATGAGGATGTTATCCAGGGGAATAGTAGGAAAAGTGTAAAATGGGAAGGTTCAGTTACACATGACCTTGTTCATGTGATTTTTCACTGTTGTTGTATGCCATAACACTATCGTTTACATTATTCTTAACCAAGGATAAAGTGTCGAGCCTATGATGGGATGGGTCATCTACAAAGATTCTGTTGGAACCCATGACAGATGGGTAACAATAGAGAAGCTTGGAAGATCTATAGTGTAAAAAGGAGATCTTCTACACCATATCAGTCTGGTAGTTTGATTTATACTGGCCATGGAGGTAGAGGTAGTGGTCATAGAGATTCTGGGAAAGGGAACCCATATTAGTAGAGTGGTACAACTCAATGGATTCATACTGCATCACAGGGAAGAGGGGAACGACAGTTGTATGTAGTTCATCCTACACTGGTGGATAGAGAGACTAGACCATTAATAGTTAGAGTTATTATTCATATATATTCTATGGTAGCTAGTACCTAATTTCATACAGGTTCATATCATTCCTTTATATATTTACAACATGTGAGTTGTTTGAGCATGGTGGTGGTGTTTGTGAGTGGGGTTATGATGATAGATACACTATTGGGAGTATGGTTGAGATACATATGCTTTTTCAAGGGGTTTTCTCTTGATGTTGGGTAGTATCACTTTAGTTGTGGTTTTTATACCCTTAACTTGTTAGGCTTCTACCTAGTTATGGGTATGGATTATTTAGTATCACACTAAGGCCACATTGATTGTTAGCATAGGAGAGTGAATTTTAAGTCTCCCAAAGGTGAAAATTATATTCACCATATAGAGTGGGATATCAAGATAGTCTATGTAGGTATAATTCATCAGAAACTGGGGGAGCTCACCACCCAGGTTTCTAGTCTATTGCCGGACGATGAAGTTTTTTAAAAAGGGTGTATTTACACCTATAGTGGATCAGTTTCAGGATCTGTTTCCTTAATACTTCTCAGTTATGCCACTTGAGATATATGGGTAGTTTACCATTAATATTTTTCATTTAAATAAATGAGTTTCTATTCCACCATAAATAATGAATCTAACAGAGGTTCATGATCTTAAGACTCACCTAAAATAGTTGACGAATAAGGGGTTTATCCATCTGAGTATGTTGCCTTGGGGTTCTTCAGTTTTGTTTTCAAAGAAGGTGGATGGAACTCTATACTTATTTGTTAATTATGGTATGTTGAACTGGATTATTATGATGAACTCATATCTGCTTCTGCATATCGATGATCTTTTTTGACAAGTTGAGGGGAGCTTGTGTTTTCTCCTAGATCAACTTGAGAGAAAGGAATCCTCAGTTGAGAGGTCTATCTTCTGATATACTAAGGGATTATTTCAGAATTAGGTATGTCCTATATGAGTTTGTTGTAATATCATTTGGGTTGATGAATGAACTATTAGTGTTTGTGGCCTTAATAAACAAAATCTTCCACCTATAACTAGATCAGTTTGTTTTAGTTTTTTTGGATGAAATATTGGTGTACTCCAAGACTCATGATGGTCATGCCCAACATCTTGACATCATCTTGGGTATACTTAGAGGGAATTGGATATACTTCAATATATCTAAGTGTCACTTTTTGATTGATTAGGTACACTTTTTGGGTTACATCATCTTAGAGAATGCCTATTAGTGGACCTAGAGAAATTTTGGGTAGTCTTTTCTTAAGAACAACCCAACAATGGTTTCAGTAGCTATATATTTCTAGGATTACCTGGATATTATCAAAGGTTCATCTATGAATTTTCTTTATTGGTGGTTTTACTTTTAGGATTTACCAAAAAGGAGATAAATTTTGACTGCTCTGGATCATGTGAGAATGTTTTCCAAGAGTTAAAGAATGTTCTTGATGTGCGCACCAATTGTGATCCTACACAAGCTAGTTGAGTATTCAGTGTTTTTTTGGCTTCTATAATTAGTACTGGTGAAATTTTAATGTTGGGAGATAAATTTGTGGAATATGGGTCTCAGAAGTGGATGCCTCATGACGGAAACTACCCTATGCACAACCATGAGTTGGCAGTAGTGGTTTATTCCTTGAACTATTGACAACACTATCTACTGGGTGAAATGTTTATGGTGTCTACTAACCACGATATATTAAGGTACATATTTTCATAGTGATATTTGAATCTATAAAAGTTGAGATGGTTTGAGTATATGATTTTTTTACTATTTAAGCTAGCATATATACCTGAGAGGGGAAATAGTGTAGATGATACTTTGAGCATGAAAACTCAAACTCATGTGATTTATAAGTCTGGTGTTGAGTAGATGATGATGAATTTACTAGCTGAGATGCATGTTGTGGTTTAGTAGAGTTAAGAGAAGATGACTCTCATATCAATTTCAATGGAGTATTTTCTTTTGACATGGATTTGAGATAGAGATTATGAGCATCAGTAATTATTAACATTAAGGGAAAACCATGAAGGTGGGGAGAAAACTTCACGTTGTTCCATATATAAGGATGATATCATCTATGTTGGGAAATGTGTTGTTAATCCTATGATCATGCGGGGGGAGATGATTCATGAATTTCATGCCTCAAAGTGAGTAGTGCATCTAGGTATGATCAAAATTTACTATGAACTATGATGACATTTTTGTTGGTCGAGCATGAAAAAGGAAATCGTTGGGTTCATGACAGGATGTTACACCTTTCAATAGGTGACGGCAGAGCATCAATGGCCTGGTGGTTTCCTACAACCATTGACCATTATGAAATGTATGTGGGATGACATTACCATGAATTTTTTTGTGGCCCTCTTGAGGACATGTTGGAATAATTACGCAATCTTGGTTAATGTAAACCATTTGAAAAAGTAGCACATTTTCTACTTGTATGAGATCCTTTCTCAATAGAGTAGTTGGAAAAGTTAAATGTTGAGGAGAGAGTATATAGTCATGGGGTTCCACATAATATTGTTTTGAACTATGAATCTTGTTTTAATTCATGCTTTTGGATGGTCTTATAAAATTTTCTTGGTACAACGGTTCTATTATATATTTCCACTCATAGATATATGTGCAATTGGAGTATACTATACAGGTGCTCAAGGATATGTGACAAGTTTGTGTCCTCGACTTTAGTGGGTCTTGAGAGAATAACCTATATTTAGTGTATTTCTCCTATAAAAATAGTTATCTAGAATATATAAAAATGAACCATATGAGGATCTTTATGGAAGGTCATGCAGATCACATCTATGCTGGATAGTGGTTGGTGTGTCGAAGTTGTTGGGACTAAGTGTCATGCCTGAGAAAATAGAGCATGTTTAATTGATTAAAAAGCATATAAAAACATCTCAAAGTAGATAGAATTAATATTTTTAGATACCTTGATAACCCCTAGAGTTTATTGAGGGTGAATGTATATTCCTTTTGGTGTCACCAAGATTGGGTCACCTTAGGGTACATAGACATGGCATGTTGGTTCCAAGGTTCGTTGGACCGTTTGAGGCTATGGAGAGAATCAGAATGGTGGAATATAGATTTGATCTTCCACATAGATATAGTGTTATTCATGTTTTTTTCATGTGTCACAACTTCGATGATATCACCCAAACCCTTCTCATGTGATCGATGTGGATGATGTTGATTTTGATGTCGATGCATCCTTTGAGGACCATCTGATACATTTGTTGGATCATAGTGAGAAAGTGTTGTAGGGAAATTTCATTTTGATATTTCATGTGTTGTTGCAACATGGGCTTGTACATGAGTAAAATTGGGGGATAGAAGTGTATATACAAGATCATTGGCCTGATCTTTTTGAATCAGAGTCTTATAGATGCTTGGAAGTATATCTTGAATATGAGATGTTATAAGGTGGGGAGATTGTAAGATGCCAACATTTTCTGGATATGTAATCAACTCATTCACAGGTACTCTTTTTCCTTATTTTGAGCACTTTTTTCTTTATCTTGGGTATGTTTGGGTAAAATTTTGAGAAAACAGGAAGGGTGGAGGATAGTTCATGGTTGGCACACAGTTTTCCCAAATCATATGCCCTGCCCAGCAAACTGTGCAACCCCTCATAGAGAGGGATTACATGAATGGTGAACATTTTTTCAAACTGTGCACCCCCCCCCCCCAAAAAAAAGTGGCATATGGTTAAGGCACATAGTTTAGAAAACCATGCACCCCTATCTAGAAAACCATGTGTAGGTTTTTATTTTACCCAAAATTTATATTTTAAAATACCCAAACCACCATATTAACTCCAAATCAACCCCCACTCAACCCCTAATGTTTTTATATTGATTTTTTAGTCTCCCAAATGAATTCCTAGGGCTCCCAACCTCTATTCATAGAAAATATATGGGTTGATTAAAGATATGAACCACCCTAAGTATGCGCTTTCTTCCCATTTAGATATCTCTCTCTCAAACGCACAATCTTATTCACAGATTAAATATGGATGTTTATACATTGTTGGTTCTATATCTAGATCTAGGTTTGTGGGATCTTTATTGGTTGATCTAGAATTAGGGTTTCTAATCTAGATCTCATTTTATGTTGTTGTTCTATTCAATTTGAGTATTTCCATTAGCGATCATTCTTCATCAATGAATTTGGAGTCACTGGTCTATTATTCAAATCTTAAAGTCTTGATTTCAATTCTGTGTATGTAATTGTATAATTTCAATTGGTTGATTAACAATATAGTTTCCAACATTTAATTAGTTAATTTGGAAAATTAATTAATTATGTGATTGAAAAATTGGGGATATTGGGATAGTTGAATTAAAATAATTAATTGTTGTATTAATTATGGGGATATTGGTATTATTTAATTGAAGTAACAAATTATTCAATTAATTACAGGGATATTGGGATTCTTAATTTTTATTCATTAATTTTAGAACTAATTAATGGGAATTTTTGTGTTTATAAAACTGATTGAGTTATAATAATTAATTGTTTAATTAATTATGGAATTATTGAGATTATTGAATGGAATTGATTAATTGTTGAATTAATTAATTAATTTTTTTATTTTTATGTGTTTGATTTAATTATATTAATTAAATATTGAATAAATTAATGGTATTGAAGTGATTAATTAATTATTGAATTATTTAATTAAATGATGAATGGTAAAAATGGAATTCATGTGCGAATTAAAACGATGAATGGTAAAAATGGATATTATATTTAAAATGAAATGATAAATGGTACCAATGACATTCATGTGTGAATTGAAATGATGAATAGTAATAATGGAATTAAAATTATCCATTCATGGTGTGAGGGTAACTGACCAGCAGTCTTTTTGGCCTCTCAAGCTTCCCAGACTCTTCTTAATATGATTTTTAACTCCCTTGGTTCTCTCTCTCTGGTGGTATGGAAGTGGTTATTAGGGATGCTCTGGGTCACTATTTTTTAAGGCCACCTTGACTTTGTTTTCATTGCTTCTATTTTTTCATGTTTTATGGGATGGCCTTTGTATTAAAATATTATTAATTGAAAAGGAAAAAACTACCTATAATTCTAAATGGTATCAATGGCATTCATATGTGAGATGAAATGATAAAGAGTAATAATGGAATTCATGTGTGAATTGAAATAAATAATGGTAAAAATGGAATTCATATTGGAAATGAAATGATTAATGGTAATAATGGCATTCATGTGTGAATTGAAATGATGAATGGTAACAATGTCATTCATACGTGGCTTGAAATGATCAATTGTGACAATGGATTTCATATGTGACTTATAGTGATGATTAGTGACAATGGAATTCATATGTGAATTGAGATGATTAATGGTAATAATGGAATTCATATATATGATATCCGTTGGGGATAGTTCAGACTCCATCATACTCCAAAGAATGTATTGAGAGTTCGAGTGTCCTTGTGAACCCAGGTGTTATGTGGTTAAATAATGAGTAATTGAATTAGTGTAAACCATTTACTTTATTAATTTTTCTATTCTTTATACAACTACATAAACTTTTATGGACTATATATTGTTTTATATTTTTTTGGTGGTGGCCTACGGAGTTGTACTCACACCATACTCATGCTTCCTCATCGGTAACCGAATAGACTTCATGTTTGTAGGATAAGATAAGGGAAAATGCTCTATGTTCGATGGATGATTTGGGAAGGATCATTGAAGAGGGAATTGGGTGTGGTTTAGGACCATCCTAGCAGTTTTTAGTGTATTTACTTTTGGGTTTTCATGTTTATGCTTGGAACATAATTCAGCATGGATTGTCTACTGTTCAGTTTTGATATTATATTTCTAGTTTTTATCATCTTATGATGCTGGTATTATCCTATTTATGGTAATATGTTATTTGGTTATTATTTTTTATTTCCATAGATATGTTTCTCTGATAAAGATGGGGTAGTCTTCTCATGATTGATATCAGTCCCTTGCTGCTAGTCGCCAGCCTCTGGCATACAGGGAGGTATGCTTGAGGTCATGTAGCGGACTACCTTGGGGCACTAGTGTGTGGCACCGAAGTTGGGATGTCACAATCTAAAACGTTTAAAAACATATAAAATATCAAAAAAACAAATTTGGTAAAATAAACAATAAATATCCAAGTAGTAATAGAATGATTTTGATGACAAAGAAGGAATATGATGACTCAACTTAAAGCAAGAATTTTGAATATGAAGGTAATTATATTGATCTTATTGAGATAGGTTTCCATAACATAATAAGTGTTGATGGGGAAGAAATTATAGAACATGAATACATAGTGAATAATTTATTGGAATCATGTCTCGAAAAAAACATGCAACTCAAGAAATAATACGGAACATTTATGAAATAAAATAGTAATATGTCTTTTAAAAAAGTGGAGTATGTCAAGAAAGAAGTGAAATACATTGATGATGTAAATAAATTTAAATTAAAGGTGGATGTCCCAGAGAATATTTTGAGAGGTCTTGAAGAGAAACTGTCTTGGAAATAATAAGCACTAGTTGGGACCCAATACACTACAACAAAAATTAGTTTTAGCGGTGGTTTTGGTAACCCCCGATAAAAGTTTTTTCTAAAATGGTTTGGCGGTTGTTTATTATAAACCACCGCGAAACTTTTTTTTTAATGATGCTAACCCTCCCCCCCCCCACCTTGACCCTGCTTATCCCCGCTTCCCTCGCTTCCCCCGCGACACCGGCGACCCCATCCCCCCACGACCCTAGACCCCCCGTGAATCCGGCGACCCCGGCAACCCTGGCCCCCAGCGACCCCGGCAACCCCACGACCCCAGGTGGTATTGAAGATTTTTCTCATAAACTTTATGTATTATATGCATATTTGGTTATTCCAATTTACTTATTTACTATGTTTTGTGTTCCTAAGAAAGAAAATTGATATTAGGACTCAAATTGATGTATGAAACCCTCTATGGACTCTGTTGGGTCCATTGATGTTTGAGATCGTACCAAGTTCTACCCTTGGGTTATGAAAACCCCTAAAGGTTGGTGAAATATTTTTTAAAATGTTGAAATAGTATAATTATGAGAGTTAATGGGTAGAGATTTTTAAGTTGGTATGTAGTCAAGGTTAATGGGATATTTGAAATATCGAATTGGTGTTTTTTTGAAATTCCTAGTTGGATTCTAAAATGGATTAAAATAAGCATTTTTCACTTTTATTTGGTTATTGTTTTCCATGAAGGACAACAATGTTTTGAAAGTGAGCATTGTTTTGAAAAGGAGGTGTTGACCTCAATTTTATAGGAAAAAAGGGGTTATGTTAATATATTTCAAATGGTGATTAGAAATGAGGGTGTGGTTCCCCTTTTTTGAAAATGATTTCAAATCCCCTTTTGTGGTTGTAAATAGAAATGAAATTCTTGGGACATGTAGAGTTTTTAAAAGGGGAAGACTTGTTTTTTGAAGGGTGGATTCATGATTATTTCAGTTGAGTATCTTGAATTGTGTTTTATTCCATGATTTGATTTTAAAGATATGTTCAAAACATAGTCATTTAAATAATATATGGGTTAGTGAGATAGAACCCCCGACAATTAGGTTGGCATGTTAACTTGTTTTTTTAAATGAAATAAGTGATAAATGTAACACCCCGAGATTCAATGGTATGTTTCTCTATGAATAATACAGTAGAATGCGTTGTACGCAACCTCGAGTTCTAACACACACCACAACCAATCAAACTAGCCGTTATGAATAGTAATACACACATTTTGAAATTTTATACATCTTATCTTTCAAAATGGACTTCATTTTTGGATTCAGAATATCAAAATTAGCTTAGGGTTGTTTTTTTGGTACTTTTCTGATAACTTTTATATTTTGATGAATAGTGTAGATTACTAAATTTTAATTAAAAAAACCTTATTAATCGAAATAATTAATAGTGATAAATTATTAATTTGAGTGGTTTAAAATTATATTTAAAATATATTTTTACAATTTAATCCAATGTTGGTCATTGGACATAATTTCACATTTAAACCAGACATAAACAAGTGTCAATCTTTTGATAGTTACTGTTTCTTAAAAACACGCTTTTTGTTTTGACAGAAGGAAATTAATTTTAAATTATTAAATTCAACTTCTATGTCTTGAATTTGGTAAAATAGACTTCATTATTGAATTCAGAATATCAAAATTAGCCTAGGGTGAAATTTTGGTATTTTTCTGAAAACTTTCAATTTTTGATGAATAGTGAAAAAACACTGAGTTATAGTTTAAAACCGAATTTTTATTTAAATAATTATTTATTTTATTTAAATTTAATTAAGGTCAAAATAGATACATAATACATATATAATTTAAATGTAATTCATTAGAGTTAGTTTAGAATAATTTTATAAATATAAAAATTTTATTGAACTTTTCACCGTCTTTTACACACCTCCTAGGAGAATTTGGAAATTCACATAAAACATAATTTTACCGCTTTTGTGTGTGGAATTTCGAAAATCCGAGAGACACTATAGCATACCACCTTTTTATCACATAAACTTTCATTACATTTTACAAAACTGAGGATCTTTAAGGTTTAGTGTATGGGAAACCAGGAACTTTAAACATGAAAACATAAAAGATTCTTCTTAAACACTTGAAAGGCTTCTCCTCATGTTCATCCTAGGTTCATTACTGCATCTCATAACCTGGGGACATACATCAAAAGAAAGGGTGAGCAGAAGGCCCACTAAGGGAAACAAGAGAAACATTTTACATGTGAACTTGAGATACTTCAATAAGGTCATGAAAAGAACATTAAAGCATGAGAAAGAAATCATGAGGCATATCATAGTAAAAATAAAAATTTTCATAACATGAATATGTGGTGACAACATTTAATTTTGACAATCATTTTGTTTCACCAAGGTCCATCCCCAAGGTGTCATTAAAAATTACCAAGGTTTTTCACCAAGGTATCAGTCTAAAAAGTCATCTCTAGAGATTAAGTCTTTAACCAATGCATTGGAGCACTATCTGGACGCACCCTTGACATGTCCTTATTATCCTGTGATCCAAATATATCATCATCAGTCATTTCATAAACAACCCATATAGTATAAAATAAATGGGTTTCATTTCATAATCATGATGTTTTAAAAACTGCTTTAAAGACATGATCTTTATGTCACTTTAAACCCACGGAAAAGGGAAAGCAGGTTTCATGTATGTAAATCCCAGAATTTAAAAGAGAACATTTTGATATATATGTGAATACCCTTGTAGAAATAAGAGCTTTGAGTATACACTTAATAACATAAAATAATTTTGAGATAAAGAGGGAGGCATTTTGAGACAAAAACTATGCAGCATAACGTCTACGATACATGGTTTTAGAAAACACTGAAAAGAGAGGGGACATGGGTCACCCACTCAAAAATGATACATAAAACCATAAGAGAACAGAATAAATAGTATTTTAGAACAAGGTAATGAAATTTTAATGATATACCATATGAAACGAAGAACTTGAAAGGAAGACAGAAATAAGATTTCTCTTATGAGAATTCGGCAGCCTAACGGCGTCACTTAGAACATCCAAAAATGGATTGAAGAGATCAAATAGGGTCTCTCATCATATGAACATAAATGATCAGTATGATATATATATAGATCATACCCCAACATAATAAAAAGTAACTTGAAAGACTTGACATGAAAGTAGGTCTTTAAAATGAGAAGGGTGAAAGAACCCCTTAGAAATTCGGCAGCCTAACGGCGCCACTTAAACTTTCAACAAAAATGAATTGAGGAGATCAAATAGGGTCTCTCATCATATGAACATAAAATATCAGTATGATAGATTTAGAGATCATACCGCAACATGATAAAAAGGAACATGAAAGACTTGACATGTAAACTGATCATGAAAATGAGAAGGGTGAAAGAATCCCTTAAACATTTAGCAGCCTAACAGCGTCACTAAAACTTCAACAAAAATGAATTGACAAGATCAGATAGGGTCTCTCATCATATTAAAATAAAATATCAGTAAGAAATATTGAGAGATCATACCCCAACATAATAAAAAGGAACTTCCATGACTTGACCTGGAATTAGAACTTTGAAAAAGGAGAAAGGTGAAAGAACCACTTAAAAATTCGGCAGCCTAACGGCGCCACTTAAAACATCAAAATACTGAATTGAAGAGATCAAATGGGGTATCTCATCATATTATCATAAAATATCAGTATGATAAATTTATAGATCATAACCCAACATAATAAAAATGAACTTGAAAGACTTTACCTGATAATAGATCTTGAAAAATGACAAGGGAGAAAGAATCAGTTACAAAAATTTCGGCAGCCTAACGGCGCCACTTAAAACATCATAAAACGAAATAATGAGAGTAAGAGGGGATCTCTCATGATATTAACATTAAAAGGGAATTAAGATGAGTATAAAAGAACATCATTTAACATAAGAACATGGAGCATAAAAGAAATGACATAAAAGAGATTTCTTGAAATGAAAGAGAGAGGTCGGATCCCTTACCTTAAAATGTAACTCTTAAAACTCAAAGGATGGGACCTTTAGGGCTTGAGGGCACCTTGGGGGGACTGCTTGGGAGGTAATGAGACCAGAACTTCGTTGGAGAAGAGTGGGGAGTCGAATGGATGAGAGGATGGCTTGGTATTTATAGGGAAAGTGAGGGGACAAGGCATTAATGGCGAACGGACACCTCACTAGTGGTTTTGGAAAAACCATGGGTTTGACCATGGTATTTGCCCATGTTATTGGCCACTTGGGACACCTCATACCTTATCATACTATTCATAAGTCGACCATATTGATTACATACTTAATACATCATTTAATGATGTCATTAAACACCCGTAACTTAAAAACTGTATTTTCCCTATTCATCGAAAATTCAACTTTCTCAGAATAATCCCAAAATTTCACCTTAACCAAATATCAATGCTCTGATTTCAAAAACGAACTCCATTTTATAAAAATAATTTTCTAAATATTTTAAATTTATTTTTTAAATAAATACACTATTCACTGAAAATTCATTTTTTTCAGAAAAAACCCAAAAATTACCATAACATAATATCGGTGCTCTGAGTTCAAAAATGAAATCCATTTTATAAAAATAATTTTTTAAATATTTTTAATTTAATTTTTAATTAAAAAACACTATTCAATCGAAAAAACTAATACTTGAATAATAATTTATGAAATCGTTATTTAACCATTTTATTGAATTACATTACTTAATCAAGGTGCCTAGATTATATTAATACTTTCTTTAAGTGAGATTACTAATCCATTTGGACACATTACTAATCCTAATCTAAAATCACTATTCAAAATTTACTATTCATCAAAAATTAATTTGATCTTATTAGACTCTATATTTCATACTGTGCATAATTGTAGAAGACCATTTTTTGAATATCATTACACATTTTTAATTATTTAAGGTTTACATAAACATTTTTAAAATATCCTTTTTCTAAAATTCATCAAAAATATGCATACTATATTTATCCGGTCATTTAAAAATTCATAAAATTCATCATAAGAAGAAATCCCAATTTTTTTTTAAAACAAAGGATTACACAACGCAGTTACGGTCTCCTTACATAGCCCCTTATCACACCAGCATAGGACCTAAGTGTAAGGTGTGCTAAGGTGAGAGAATATGAGGGAGGCTCGGCTAACATCGCACGAGTAGTAATTTCTATCAGTTTGAACTTCTCGCAAAGGCGATTCCATTCAAGCTTCACACGATGAAGTTCGGCTCGGTTTTCGTCCAGAGCAAAGCCCAGTGGTGCTACCTCATTCCCAAGTTCTGTTAGATGGGCTTCAATCAGTCCAAGACTACTGGGTGAGGCCATCGAATCTTCTTTCTATAATAATTAACCAAGATTACTTGTATTTAGAGACAATAATCAAAACGTATAGTTTCTAGGGGTCATATTGACCAATGGTCATATAACAGTCAAAACCCAATGGTCTCATTTTAATTATACTCATGTTATCAAATGAAACATTTTTGTTGAGTATAAAAAACAAAATAAAATAACACATAAAATTAGGAAACAATATTTATTCAAAATTTCGGGTCGTTACAATCTTCCCCCCATAAGAAATTACGTCCTCGTAATTTTTTTTAAAATTGGGTTTTGAAATTTCATTGAAAGTCCCACATCGGAAAAGGAGTCAGAAAAACTATTACTTTAAAAGAAAGAATGGAAAGTACAAAGGTCACCCGAGTTAACCCATACTAGGATTCCATGGGGGAAAACATGGATATGGAAGAAAAAAACAAAGGGTCAAGTTCTGGGGGAGATTGATAGAAAACATGATTAGGAGAAAGTTAACCATAAGAAAATCCCAAACATATGATGTGTGTAAATGGTCTTTGATTACCTAGTAGGAAACGTAAACCAACAACATTTTTTTTATGTTCCTTTTCATAATTTTGAGAAATTCATTTACTACATAGAACAAAAACATAAGAAAATATACCTACCTTCATGTAGAGTTTCATCCTTTAATAAGTTTCTACCAAAACTAATCTTTTCTCCAAACGACGAGCATTCAAAACTACTTGGTCTCATCAAAACACAAGAATCATCTTCTAGAAAATCACGTATTCCACAAAAGAAAAATTATCTATCTTTAAACATTACTCCCAAAAACAGAAAGGGTAAGATAAAACAACTCTTCAAAAAGAAAGAATCCCATAGAAATGGAAACTACTTTTAAATCATCAAAGTTCCATGGTACTACCCAAAGTTCATCATAGACCATTCCATAAATAACAGTCCTTAAAATTCTTCAAAGTAAACCAAACTAATATTGAAACCCAAATACAAGAAGGATTTGATAACATAGTCTTCAAAAATAAACTTCATTGTTCATCTCCAAACAACATCAACCACTCCTAACATCTTATAAAAAAAGTAGCTAAACTAAACATATTTTACCCAAGATAGGTTAATCATTCCCATATGTAACCTAAATTACTATAAGTCCACCATAAATTCATTGATTCTTCGAAATATAAGTCAACCTTACTCCTCAATGAAAATATCGTAGTGATCTATTTACAGCGATCATATAGAGTCCCCAAAATAGTGAATGTCTTCCAAAATAATAATCATCTTTTAATACCCTAATCATCTCTGTCATATTAATATGACAATCATCGCATTTCCTATCACTTTGGTTGTTGGGACATGTTCTTCCATTTCCCTCCATTAACTAAGAAAAGAAACTATAATTATGGGCTTAAATACATAGCCACTAATCTTTAAAAGGAAACTTTAAGCATAAAAGGATAAACTTGTAGAATAAAATTATATCCTAACTTGTGATCCCCTAGGTTCCAATATAGGTTATCCATGATCATATATTCTTATGTGAATCTTTATTTTATTTTATTTTTGTTCCTTTAATAACGGTTCATGATAAGTTTATGAATTTACCAAAGCATATCTCCCAGGAGTGTCGTAACCAAAAGTACAGCAAGGCCCGTTGTCGAGTACCAGTTCCCATTTGAGTCTAGCTCAAAGCAGTGTTTTCGGGCTTTACCCCTATGTATATCTGTGCCAGAGCCACCTCTACCTGCTCGTATCCAGATAGGGATGTATTTGCTTGGCAACCCATTACTCAATACTCACCAAAATACCAGGAAGATTCCATATATATAAACTTTTATATAGGCTTCTTCCTAAAGTTTTCATATCCGAATTTCCACAAATAACTAAACCATCCTTTGATACCAACTATAGCATCCCACCTTTTTATCACATAAACTTTCATTACATTTTACAAAACCGAGGATCTTTATGGTTTAGTGTCTGGGAAACCAGGAACTTTAAACATGAAAACATAAAAGATTCTTCTTAAACACTTGAAAGGCTTCTCCTCATGTTCATCCTAGGTTCATTACTACATCTCATAACCTGGGGACATACATCAAAAGAAAGGGTGAGCAGAAGTCCCAGTAATGGAAACAAGAGAATCATTTTACATGTGAACTTGAGAAACTTCAATAAGGTCATGAAAATAACATTAAAGCATGAGAACGAAATCATGAGGCATATCATAGTAAAAATAAAATTTTTCATAACTTGAAGATGTGGAAACAACATTTAATATTGACAATCATTTCGTTTCACCAAGGTTCATCCCCAAGGTGTCATTGAAAATTACGAAGGTTATTCACCAAGGTATCAGTCTAAAAAGTCATCTCTAGAGATTAAGTCTTTACCCAATGCATTGGAGCGCTATCTGGGCGCACCCTTGACATTTTTTTATTATCATGTGAGCCACATATATCATCATCAATCATTTCATAAACAACCCATATAACATAACATAAATGGGTTTCATTTCATAATCATAACGTTTTAAAAACTGCTTTAAAGACATGATCTTTATGTCACTTTAAACCCACAGAAAAGGGTAAGCGGTTTTCATGTATGTAAATCCCAGAATTTAAAATAAAAAATTTTGATTCATATGTGAATACCCCTGTAGAAATAAGAGATTTGAGTATTCACTTAATAACATAAAATAATTTTGATATAAAGATGGAGGCATTTTGAGACGAAAACTATGTAGCATAACTTCTACGATACATGGTTTTAGAAAACATTGAAAAGATAGGGGACATGGGTCACCCACTCAAAAATGATACATTAAATAGTAGGAGAATAGAATATATAGTATTTAAGAACATGGTAATGAAATTTGAATGATATACCATATGAAATTAAGAACTTTAAAGGAAGACAAAAATAAGATTTCTCTTATGAGAATTCGGCAGCCTAACGACGTCACTTAAAACATCCAAAAATGGATTGACGAGATCAAATAGGGTCTCTTATAAAATGAACATAAATTATCAGTATCATATATATAGAGATAATACCCCAACATAATAAAAAGTAACTTGAAAGACTTGACATGAAAGTAGATCTTTAAAACGAGAAGGGTGAAAGAACCCCTTCGAAATTTGGCAGCCTAACGCCGCCACTTAAACTTTCAAAAAATATGAATTGATGAGATCAAATAGGGTCCCTCGTCATATGAACATAAAATATCAGTATGATAGATTTAGAGATCATACCCCAACAAGATAAAAAGGAACATGAAAGAGTTAACATGTAAATAGATCATGAAAATGAGAAGGGTGAAAGAATCCCTTAAAAATTTAGCAGCCTAACGGCGTCACTAAAACTTCAACAAAAATTAATTGACAAGATCAAATAGGGCCTCTCATAATATGAAAATAAAATATCAGTATGATATATTTAGATATCATACCCCAACATAATAAAAAGGGACTTCCAATACATGACATGGAATTAGAACTTTGAAAAAGAAGAAAGGTGAAAGAACCACTTAAAAATTCGGCAGCCTAACGGCGCCACTTAAAACATCAAAATACTGAATTGAAGAGATCAAATGGGGTGTTCATCATATGATCTTAAAAGATCAGTATGATAAATTTAGAGATCATACCCCAACATAATAGAAAGTAACTTGAAAGACTTTACATGAAAATAGATCTTGAAAATGAGAAGGGAGAAAAAATCCGTTACAAATATTTCGGCAGCCTAACGGTGCCACTTAAAACTTCATAAAATGAAATAATGAGAGTAATAGGGATCTCTCATTATATGAACATAAAAAGGGAAGTAATAGAGGTATAAAAGAACATCCTTTAGCATAAGAACATGGATCATAAAAGAAATGACATAAAATAGATTTCTTGAAAAGAAAGAGAGAGGTCGGATCCCTTACCTTAAGATGTAACTCTTAAAACTCAAAGGTTGGGTCCTTGAGCGATTGAGGGAACCTTGGGAGGCCTCCTTGGGAGGTAATTAGACCAGAACTTCGTTGGGGAAGAGTGGGGAGTCGAATGGATGAGAGGATGGCTTCGTATTTATAGGGAAAGTGAGGGGACAAGGCATTAATGGCCAACGGACACCTCATTAGTGGTTTTGGAAAAACAATGGGCTTGCCCATGGTATTTTCCCATGGTATTGGCCACTTGGGACACCTCATACTTTATCTTACTATTCATAAGTCGACCATATTGATTACATACTTAATACATCATTTAACGATGTCATTAAACACTCGTAACTTAAAAACTGTATTTTCACTATTCATCGAAAATTCAACTTTCTCAGAATAATCCCAAAATTTCACCTTAACCAAATATCAATGCTCTGATTTCAAAAATGAACTCCATTTTATAAAAATAATTTTCTAAATATTTTTAATTTATTTTTTAAATAAATACACTATTCACCGAAAATTCATTTTTTTCAGAAAAAACCCAAAAAATTACCATAACATAATATCGGTGCTCTGAGTTCAAAAACGAAATCCATTTTATAAAAATAATTTTTTAAATATTTTTAATTTAATTTTTAATTAGAAAAAACTATTCACTCGAAAAAACTAATATTTGAATAAAAATTTATGAAATCATTATTTAACCATTTTATTGAATTACATTACTAAATCAAGGTGCCTTGATTATATTAATACTTTCTTTAAATAAGATTACTAATCCACTTGGACACATTACTAATCCTAATCATAAAATCACTATTCATAATTTACTATTCATCAAAAATTAATTTGATCTTATTAGACTCTAAATTTCGTACTAAGCATAATTTTAGAAGACCATTTTTTGAATATCATTACACATTTTTAATTATTTAAGGTTTACATAAACATTGTTAAAATATCCTTTTTCTAAAATTCATAAAAAATATGCATACTATATTTATCCGGTCATTTGAAAATTCATAAATTTCATCATAAGAAGAAATCCCAATTTTTATTTAAAACAAAGGATTACACAAGGCAGTTACGGTATCCTTACATAGCCCCTTATCAAACCAGCACAGGACCTAAGTGTAAGGTGTGCTAAGGTGAGAGAATCTAAGGGAGGCTCGGCTATCATCACACGAGTAGTAATTTCTATCAGTTTGAACTTCTTGCAAAGGCGATTCCGTTCTAGCTTCACACGATGAAGTTCGGCTTGGGTTTGGTCCAGAGCAAAGCCCAGTGGTGCTACCTCCTTCCCAAGTTCTGTTAGATGGCCTTCGATTGGTCCAAGACTACTGGGTGAGGCCATCGAATCTTCTTTTTATAATAATTAACCAAGATTACTTGTATTTAGAGACAATAATCAAAACGTTTAGTTTCCAGGGGTCATATTGACCAATGGTCATATAATAGTCAAAACCCAATGGTCTTATTTTAATTATACTCATGTTATCAAATGAAACATTTTTGTTGAGTATAAAAAACAAAATAAAATAACACATAAAATTAGGAAACAAGATTTATTCAAAATTTCGGGTCGTTACAGACACAGTTAATATCAAGGAGTAAAATGTGGTTCAATGAGATAAAAATAATTGTCGGTGAATAGTAATTTTTTACATTTATTTACCACGATTAAAAGTAAATAAGGTAATTAAGGGTAAAAATGGTATTAATATTACCCTAACACATGTCCTAATTCTATTGGACAACTGTATCTTGACTAGAAACAGCCTTAGGAATAAAATATTATCATTTAGGTCCACTTGGATTAGATTAGGACATTTATTATTATTTAATTTAAAGAAGAGTTAAAAGAGTTAAAATCAAAGTTTATTTACTAAAAAATTTTAATATAGGGTTATACATAAGATAAAATCAATTTTAAATATTCATTAGAAATCTAAAAATATTTCTTACATAATGGTATTTTATTTATAATTTTTAGGCATTAAGTATTTAAATTTATTTTTGAAACAATAGTGATGCAGTAATTACCTAATTAATGAAATATTAAAATAATTGATATTATAAATATCAAAATAAATGTAATTTGAGACTTTTTATGAATTCCACTAATTTTCTCAGTTAATATGACATATTATTATTGGTTATATATATTTGTTTCTAAGTAATAATGTTATAAAATTATCAAAAACAAAATACCCAATAGTGTCAAAATTGACATAAAAGAGTTTTTAAAACAAATATTATATTATTAATTTATATTCTATTCCTAATAATCTATGGTTCTGCCAAAGGACTTTTATCATGATAGGTGTATCATTAATGGACCACTTGGGGGTCTCTTGGATGTATATAGTAAGTTTATTAACTATATAATATAAAAATACAAAGTGACATGGTAAATGTCAATCTAATTAACCAAGTGTTAATGACCCAAACCTGTCTAAAATCTATTGGTTGAAAATATTTCGACCCATCCCCACCTTATAATTTTAATAATCCACTTTTGAGCCATTATAAACTGAATATGAATTTATTATAAATTAATACTTTAAGTTTTTCCTAAAGAGCCCCTCCTCCCCCTTATAAAAGGACCCATATTTTAACCAATTCTTCACACCTTCCAAGCCTTTTGGTTCATCCAACCCCAACCAAAATTATCTCTCAACTTCCCTCACTTCAACATAGAGGCCTTATTTTGATCAGAAAGCAAACCTAAGGATCCCTTTTGATCAAATCAAAAGGAAGAACCAGAAGGAGAGGTAATGTTTTCACCACCCTCTTTCAAGTTCCTTTCTTCTTCAACTTCTTATTTATTTGTTATTTCTATTCTAAAATAATAACTCCAGTATCTCCTATATAATTTGATGTTATTATCAATATGGTACAACCATATTCAGTATTCTATCCATCCTTTTAATGACATTTCACCATACGTGCGTACGTACGGCTTACCGTCTCCACGTCGTGGTGTAATTGTTATTCAATACATTATTATTTGGATGGGTATAATAATGATGTTTATTTGTTGTAAATAATAAATATAACATTATAAGGATTCTGTATATATGATATACTATTCGATTATATATTATTTTAATATCAAAAGAATGATATTTTCGCTCGTGCGTACGTACGGATTACCGTCTCCACAACGTGATGAGATTCATTTCCAAGTTCACCATTCATCGACGATTATAAAAATATATATTACTAATAAGTATGTAATATATGACATAATAATGCTACTGGATATATATATATATATATTTATATATATAAGGATTTATATACTTACATATATCTTATTCACTTACTTCCGTTCAATACTATATGAAAACAGAAACATCGTTTATGCGTGCGTACGGACTACCGTATCCATAAATGGTATTTTCCATTTCATATATATGTATATTATACATATTTATATTCTAAATATATATGATATATTTATCATGTTTTATATTCTGGATGTATTTAAATCATGATCTAAGTGATACAACCAAGAGTAAAAAGTTAAAACATGTACGATAAAGAAATCGATTATTACCCGAAATGTTTATTTAACATGGAAATTATTATTAAATGGGTAATATAATGTCATAAATGAATCATGTTTGATATCATAAATGTTAATATGGTTCTGTTATAATTTAATAACATACTAAAATCTTCGTATAAAAGGTTAAACGTACCCTCGACTAAAGGAAAGTGCAAGGTAAGGGGTTTTCATCTCACTCCTTATTCCCGTGAGATTCGTACCATATTGCCACTATTACCTTTAGTGTGGTGTATGTACTGCCCATAATTATATTATTTTTGTAATACACTTTAAGTTATTTGTATTTACATATTCATTGTATGATACCTCTTTCATGGGGTGTATGTTCTGTAAGTTACCAAATTGGTAAGGGTTTATTTCACAATCTCTTCATTATCCGAGGTTGTTTATACGTAATTATCTACTGGGACCTATTTATCATCCACATCCATGATTCTTAAAAATGTATTTCAAAACATTCTTACTATTTTACAGAATATGGGTTAAAGTCATTTATACCCTTGTTTGAGTTTTTATAAGAAGTTTATAAAGGAATCTTTTTGTCATTTTCCAAATAAGGTCTTTTTTAACCTTTTCGACAAAATTAAGGTAAGAATGTTTTTTTAACTTATACAGAAGGTGCGGTTATTATCCACCGTTATTACTCATTTGATGCTTACCTTACACGCTTATAAAGATATTTTCAAATTAAAGGTTTTCTTTTATAAATTATGTTATTTTTAACTGATTTCAAAAAAGAGATATTTCTCTCAAATATATGAAAATCTAGTGAAAATGTTAACATATTTAATGCAATCTTAAAAATGTTTTTACAAAACCTGACTCTCGAGTGTGTTAGATAGGAAGGGATTGGGCGTGGACCCATCATGGCCTGTAATTATTCGAGCAGTCTCAGAATTAGCTATTTTTTTTAGAAGCTTGCATAATATTTTCAGAAATACACTAGAGTATATTTGGGAAATTTTAAATGTAAGTATCTTCTAAAAAAATTGCATCGGTAGGTCTCATGAGACAAACTAGTGTCTTGGAACAAGTCCTTGACAAAATATTATTTGTAGTCTTGGCACGAGGCCTTGTCTATGTGGTTATGATAGTTTGGCATTATGCATTCCATCATTATGAAAGTGGTTAGTGATATTGCATGTGATTATTCGATTAGTAGAATATCCATGTGAATAAGTAAATGGCATTATTTCATTTTATTTTTGCCATATTATGCTGAAGTTAAAGTTTAAAAGGCTTTTGTTTTAGTTTTATACATTGCCTTAAATGTTTATGCTTATTTTTGAACGATTCTGTTGTATTGCATACCCTTAATGAGCATTTGAGCTCACCCCTTTCTATGTTTTATTTTTCCTAGGATTCCAAGAAGTGTATTGTTATTGATATTCATGGTTAAGACAAGGGAATAATGGTGTTCATAATGATTATTTATGTTGTTTTGTATGTCTTAATGTGAAAATTTAACATTCATGTATGTAATCTATCTTTCCAAGTCTGCTGAACTAATCGGTCCTTCAGGACTTGATTCCTTATAATCATGCCAATGTATTAAAATAATACACCAACTCCGAGTAACTGGGCTTGGGGCGTTACAGTTGGTATCATAGGAAGTTTAGAAATAACCTTGGAAACTAGATTTAGATCAACTCTTATTAGATCACATAGCCCTAAGATAGACTTTGAGGATTAGTATAGATGAACTTCCTAGAATTTTGGTATACTAGAGATTTTGTGAGTTTTCTGAGGAATACATCCATGTCTGGATATGAGCAGGTAGAGGCGGCTCTAGCACAGATGCACCTAGGGGTAAAACCCGAAAACAACGCTTTGAGATAGACTCGAACGGGAACTGGTGCACGACAATGGGCCTTGCTGCACTCTTGGTTACAAAACTCCCGGGGGATATGCTTAGGATAATTATCATTTTCTTTACAAATAATTATGAAGGGCTCATGAGTATATACTTACTAAAAGAAAACATTTTTATGATTATGGATTATATCCATAAACTATTCAATTTTTGTTAGGTATTTTACAATTTTGGAATTATTCATTGAAATTCATAAACTGACCTAGTTTATGCTATAGTATAGAAATTCCACCCAGTAGAAGGAATGTGAACTCTAGTAATACATATTATCCAAAGAGTAAAAAGGATCATATCTTTCATTTTCCTACGCTAGAATTTAGAAGGGAAATAGTCTCCCACATATTATCATCAAATGAAGAAATCGTATCATATGTTGATAAGATAAGTAAAGAATTATCAGAGTCCTATGGCTTTGAAGGGAATCCAGAGAAGAAAAAGATGGTAGAGAGAAGGACAGATAAAGGGAAAAAGGTAAAGAAGGGTTTCTCATATGTGATAACTATGGAAAGTATCACCTTGGAAAATACATTAAGGTAATGGGAGCATGTTATATGTGTGGAGAAAAAGGACACCAAGTACGTGACTGCAAGTGTAAGAAAAAGGTTTCAATTTTACAATGCTTCATCTGCAAGGAGTTTGGACACTACGTGAACCAATGTCCCAGTCATCATACTATACCGCAAATGATGCTTTTGGATAATAATACTGTTATGATACTACCACAGATGAAGAGGAATGACTAGTTTTCTTATGTTGTTATTTTATAATTATTTCATTTAAGTGTTGTATCAATGATGTTCTGGAAATAAATAAGGATTATACTGCAGTACTATTTCATTAAGGATTTGAGATTTTATGGTACTAAGAAAAGTTACTCTACAGTGAGTTAAATTTTTTCAAAATTACATGGTTGAAGGACAGATAAACCTTAATATGGTAATAATATTGAGGTAGTGATTTTGGAATAAGAGATGGTTGATTTTGGTAATTCAGGATATTGTGGTGTTGTAAAAGAATATATGAGGAAGGCGTTCACATGTTATTACCCGGCAAAAAGGATTCTCATTATGTTTAACTTCCTTGTAAATTTTGGACTGTGAGTTTGGATAGTAGTATTTTGGATAATTCTAATGGTTGGAATGGATTATGTTTGAAAGGTTATTTTTGGATTTTTATAAAAGGACATCACGCAGACTGTGTGACAACCCGTCGCGTCGGACAAAGCTGCGGGAATCGAACCCAATATCATAGTGTGATTGGGATTTATCGCCTACCACGGGACTACGTGAAGTCCCTGGATTGTATAATGTGGTTTCTTTTTTTAAAAGGGTCTGATATTTGAATTATAAATTCATTATATTTGGAACCCTATATGATTATGATAAATAGAGTATTTTTGAGTTGTATTATGTTTTGTAGTGAAAGATGAGTTTGTGGTAGAAATTTAGTAATGGATAAAACTCTAATTATAAATTAAGTATATCTCCTTATGATTTTAGCCAATCTCATAAATAAATTCCTCAACATTAAGAAAAGGAACTTAGAACAAAAATGTTTTCCTAGATAGTACCTTAGATCATCACAAATTTATGGCTTTGTGATTGTTGATCTTTTCATAGCCATGTCCTCTAACACTCTCCATCAGATATTGATGGTTTTATTTCTCTTTAATATCCACGTTTTCCTACATAGAACCCAAGTATGTGTTATTTTCAGTAACCTTCATACTTACCAGTCTTTATTTTAAATAGATGCCTCATTAATCCGTTTTCCGATGTGGGATTTCAACTAAGATATTTTGAAATGTCAACCCCAAGTTTCCAATACCGAGCATAAATTGTGAGGACACAATTGTTTTGACAATGGGAAATTAATTTCAAATTAATAAATGAAAAATCTATGTTTTTAATTTTTTAAAATAGACATCATTTTTGAATTTGGAATATCAGAATTAGCCTAGGGTGAAATTTTGGTATTTTTCTGAAAACTTTCAATTTTTGATAAATAGTGAAAAAACACTGAGTTATAGTTTAAACCCAAATTTTTATTTAAATAATTATTTATTTTATTTAAATTTAATTAATGTCTAAATAGATACATAATACCTATATAAGTTCAATGTAATTCATTGGAGTTAGTTTAGAATAATTTTAGAAATATAAAAATTTTATTGAACTTTTCACCGTCTTTTACCCACCTCCTAGGAGAATTTGGAAATTCACATAAAACATAATTTTACCACTTCTGTGAGTGGAATTTTGAAAATATAAGATACATAGTTAATATCAAGGAGTAAAATTTGGTTTAATGAGTTGAAAATAATTTTTCGTGAATAGTAACTTTTTACTTTTATCTACCATGGTTAAATGTAAATAGGGTAATTAAGGGTAAAGATGATATTAATATTACCCTAACACATGTCCTAATTCTTTTGGACATGTGTATTTCGACTAAAAACAACCTTATAAATAAAATATTATCATTTAGGTCCACTTGGATTAGATTAGGACATTTATTATTATTTAATTCAAAGAAGAGTTAAAAGAGTTAAAATCAAAGTTTATTTACAAAAACATTATTAATATAGGGTTATACATAAGATAAATTCGATTGTAAATATTAATTAGAAAGATACAAATATTTCCTACATAATGTAATTTTATTTATAATTTTTAGACATTAAATAATTTAATTTATTTATGACACAATGGTGATGCAGTAATTACCTAATTAAAGAAATATTAAAATAATTGATTTTATAAATATCAAAATAAATGTAATTTGAGACTTTTTATGAATTCCAATAATTGTTTTAGGTTAATATGACATATTATTATTGGTTATATAAATTTTTTTTGAAGTAATAATGATGTTATGAAATTATCAAAAACAAAATACCCAATAGTGTCAAAATTGACATAAAAGAGTTTTTAAAACAAATATTATATTATTAACTTATATTCTATTTTTAAAAATCTAAGGATCGGTAAAAGACTTTTATAATGATAGGTGTATCATTAATGGACCACTTGGGGGGTCTCTTGGATGTATATACTAAGTTTATTAACTATATAATATAAAAATGCTAAGTGACATGGTAAATGTCAATCTAATTAACCAAGAGTTAAAATTAAAAGATAAGGTTAATATAATAACCCAAACCTGTCTAAAATCTATTTTTTGAAATTATTTCTACCCCTCCCCACCTTATACTTTGAATAATCCACTTTGGAGCCATTAGAAACCGAATATGAATTTATTATAAATTAATACTTTAAGTTTTTCCTAAAGAGCCCCTCCTCCCCCTTATAAAAAGACCCATCTTCTAACCAGTTAGTCACACCTTCAAAGCCTTTTCGTTCTGCCAACATCTGACAAAATACTCTCTAAACTTCCCTCACTTCAACATAGAGGCCTTATTTTGATCATAAATCCAACCTAAGGATATCTTTTGATCAAATAAAAAGGAAGAACTCGAAGAAGAGGTAATGTTTTCACCACCCTCTTTCAAGTTCCTTTCTTCTTCAACTTCTTATTTCTTTGTTATTTCTATTCTAAAATAATAAATCCAGTATCTCTTATATATTGTGATGTTATTATAAATATGGTACAACCATATTCTATATTCTATCCATCCTTTGAATGACATGTCACCATACGTGCGTACGTACGGCTTACCGTCTCCACGTCGTGGTGTAATTGTTATTCAATACATTATTATTTGTATGGGTATAATAATGATGTGTATTGTATTTAAATAATAAATATAAAATTATAAGGATTCTGTATATATGATATACCATCAAATTATATATTATTTTAATATCAAAAAAATGATATTTTCGCTCGTCCGTACGTACGGATTACCGTCTCCACGACGCCATGAGATTTATTTTCAAGTTCACCATTCATCGATGATTATAAAAATATATATTACTAATAAGTATGTAATATATGAAATAATAATTCTACTAGAGATATATATATTTATATATATTAGTATTTATGTACTTACATATATCTTATTCACTTACTTCCGTTCAATACTATATGAAAACAGAAACAGCGTGTATGCGTACGTACAGACTACCGTCTGCATAAACAGTGTTTTCAATTTCATATATATGTCTATTATACATATTTATATTCTAAATATATATGATATATTTATCATGTTTTATATTCTGGAAATATTTAAATCATGATCTAAGTGATACAACCAATAGTAACAAGTTAAAACATGTACGATAAAGAAAGCGATTATTACCCGAAATGTTAATTTAACATGGAAATTATTATAAAATGGGTAATATAAAGTCATAAATGAATCATGTATGATATCATAAATATTAATATGGTTCTTTTATAATTTAATAACATACTATTATCTTCGTACAAGAGGTTAAACGTACCATTGTCTAAAGGAAATTGCAAGGTAAGGGGTTTTCATCTGACTCCTTATTCCCATGAGATTCATACCATATTGCCGTTATTACCTTTTGTGTGGTGTATTTACTGCTCATAATTGTATTATTTGTGTAATACACTTTAATTTATGTGTATTTACAAATTCATTTTATGATACCTCTTTCATGGGGTGTATGTTTCGTAAGTTACCAAATTGGTAAGGGTTTATTTCACAATCTCTTCAATATCCGAGGTTAATTATACGTAATTATCTACTAGGACCTTTTTATCATCCACATCCATGTTTCTTAAAAATGTATTTCAAAAAATTCTTACTATTTTACAGAATATGGGTTAAAGTCATTTATACCCTTGTTTGAGTTTTTATAATATGTTTATAAATTAATCTTTCCGTCGTTTTCCAAACAAGGTCCTTTTTAACCATTTCGACAAAATTAAGGTAAGAATGTTTTTTTAACTTATACAACAGGTGTAGTTATTCTCTACCGTTATTAATCCTTTTAAGATTCCATTACACGCTTATAAGGATATTTTCAAAATAAAGGTTTTATTTTATAAATTATGTGATTTTTAAATGATTTCAAAAAAGAGATATTTCTCTAAAATATATGAAAATCCAGTGCAAATGTATAAGTATTTAACGCAAACATAAAAATATTTTTAGAAAACCTGACTCTCGAGTGTGGTAGACAACAAGGGATTGGGCGTGGACCCATCATGGCCTGTAATTAGTTGAGCAGTCTCAAAATTAGTTATTTTGTTTTCAGAATATTGCATAATATTTTCAGAAAAACACTAGAGTATATTTGGGCAATTTTAAATGTACGTATCTTCTAAAAAAATTCATTGGTAGGTCTCATGAGACAAACTAGTGTCTCGGCACAAGGCCTTGACAAAATATTATTTTTAGTCTTGGCAGGAGGCCTTGGCTATGTGGTTATGATAGTTTGGCATTATGCATTCCATCATTATGAAAGTGGTTAGTGATATTGCATGTGATTATTCGATTAGTAGAATATCCATGTGAAAAAGTAAATGGAATTATTTCATTTTATTTCTGCCATATTATGCTAAATTTCAAGTTTAAAAGTATTTTGTTTTAGTTTTATACATTCCCTTAAATGTTTAGGCTTATTTTTGAAAGTTTTCACTGTATTTCTTACCCTTGGTGAGCATTTAATCTCACCCCTTTCTATGTTTTATTTTTCCTAGGATTCCAAGAAGTGTATTGTGATTAATATGAAGGGTTAATCCAAGGGAATAATGGCATTCATAAAGATTATTTATGTTGTTTTGTACATATTAAAGTGAAAATGTTACATTCATGTATGTAATCTATTTTTCTAAGACTGCTAAACTAATCGGTCCTTCGAGACTTGATTCCTTGTAATCATGCCAATGTATTAAAATAATGCACTGACTTTGGGTAACTGGGGTCGGGGAATTACAATAAATGTGTTTTGTTATGATATAACATAAGGGGGAATTTGGTATAATGTGATTGTGTTAAATGGGTTAAGGTATGGAATTGATATATGTGATAAATGAGTTGTGATTGTAAATGGAATATATGTTTATGGTTATTCATTATAAATGGGATATAAACAGTCAGTTATGGGAATGATCATTGAAGTAGATTGATATAATATATTATTTAACTCTTGGATGGTAACCTAGAGAAATCATTTGGAAAGATGTTGGTGTGTCAGTTCACTATGATAGGAAGAGTTACATTTCATGTTTCATTAGAAGCAATCAATTTTTTTAACACTAACTAGTCCTTGATTTTTCCAACCACAATGAATATATTTTAAATTCTAACTGTATTTAGAACTAAATCCCAAGTGAATTCATGAAGATCTCAGTATAGAGATGTGAACACTACCTAATAATCTTGGTGGACTACGCCATCTTTAAATCCCACCAATTGTTTTCAAGAATAATTATTTTACATTATAAGTATACAAATACTTTCCATGTGAGTTATTGAAACAACATATCCAAAACAACTATGTCTAATAATTCTATCATCGGGTACTCAAGAATATTCATTCCAACTTTGACGTTTATCTCATATTGTTTCCCATCAATGTTAAAAACAATGAACCTCCTATACAAAAACACATCTGATTTATTGGGTCTAAAATCCCCTTAAAATGTCAGAGGATTCTATTTTAGAAGTTCCATTAAATGATTTACCTAATGAAGTTCCTCATTTACAGGTCCCTTAACAACTTCCACAAAATCATTTTCTATACTCTGAACAATATCCTAGTTTACTTGTTGTCCTAGAGCATCTATATTCTTAGTTTCTATATATTTTGGTTATAATAGCTTCATGGGGGGATAAAATAGGGAGGCATCTATAGTATCCTTATCTTCCTACATACAGAATCAATTAAATAGTATTTGGATCCCAACATCACTGTAAAAAACTAACCTATGATAAAATGTGTTTGGTGCCAATTTTTTTCTATCATCATGGGGAGAGAGGATAATATTGATAAAGTGGAGTTTATTCTCTAACTCTTTTATGGATTGGGAACAATTGGGTTCAATTAATGGAACTTATATGATCTTATCCATCATTTTCTCACTTCTTGAGAGGAATAGGCAGTCAAAGAATATAGCCTCCTCATGAACTGTGATTCCAACCAAGTTATGCTTATGTTACTTTTTTTATATAATATTATATTTTGATGTTATAAAGGATTAAAAAAGTCAAGGGTTGAAAATTTAGAGATTTGGGAGAAACATGATAGGAATACTGTTTAGCATAACTTTTTGTATTGACCATGTGGTAATTGAGTAATATGGCATTGTTAGCACATTGTTTCTCTTTACCAAAGAAACTTTCCCTATCCCAAACACTAGAGAGTTAATATCTAACTCAGGGGCTCATCTTAATTATATTATGTTTTTGTAATCTTAAACTATCATATATATGAATCTCTTTATCTATTTAGTAGTAACTATGTGTTTTAATTTTTTTTATTATTTTGTAGGCACATTGAGATGTACATGGATAAAATCTGGATCACATTACTGAGGAACACACCTCAGTATGTTAAGGATTTGAATGAGTTTTTAGATTTTGAAATTTCTAATAAATTCGTTGAAGGTAGAATAAGATGTCCATGTCCTAAATGTAAATTTAGAACATGGTTTAAGATATATGAAGTTTATGAACATTTAATACTAAAGAAATTCCCTAGTCAATATTTTTTTTGTGTTTGGCATGGAGAATAGAACGTTACAAAAATATTGAGTACTGATGTTAATCCACAGAATGAGGTCCCAAGTTTGTCAACAATGTAAAATGAAATGAAAAAACTCATAAATGATGCATTCAGCACTGCAAGACACCACTATCAGCATCAAAACATATCAGAACAACCAGAAGAGGGTTCTACAAATTGAAACATGACAAGTGATGTTTTTGATACTATTACACAGGCTGATCAATATTGTAACATATCATTGGATCCTCCTCTTGATTCTGTGGAGCCAAATGTAAGAGAAAACTTCACTGAGAAAAATGTGTTTCATGATTTAGTTGACAATGGAAATCAGGAGTTGTATCGTGGGTGTTTTAAATATTAAAAGATTTCATTTCTGCTAAATTTGTACCATATCAAATGTCTATGTGTAATTAAAAATAAGGCAATGTCCATGATATTGGAACTGATTCGTGATGCATTTCTTAAAGCAGAAATCCTAGAATATTTTTATGATATGAAAAAATTTATTAACAAAATTGTTCTAAATTATACAAAAATACATGCATGTCCCAATGATTATATGCTTTATTGGGGAGAGGATTCAAGCAGACAGAATTGTAAGAAATTTTCTTCTTCTAGATGGCAGTTAAATGGTGATGTTGGAAGTCTGAATTAATATAATTTCATTGAGAAAAGGAAAAGGAACACACCTACAATGGTTTCGCGTTACTTTCCCTTGAATCCTCGATTGCAAAGATTATTCATGTCATCGAAAACCGCCGAACACATAAAGTGGAATTCTGTATATAAAAACAATGATGGGTTAATGAGACATCCACGAAATTCCCAATCATAGAATACATTTGATTCATTACAACTAGGTTTCTCATCTAATCCTAGGAATGTTCGATTGGGATTGGCTGCTGAGGGATTCAACCCATTTCGGACTTGAGTACCAGTTATAGCATTTGGCCAGTTGTTTTGATCCCTTATAATCTGCCTCCGTGGATGTGTATGCAACAAACATATTTTATCATTTAGATGATTATTCCTAAACAAAAATTCCTGGAAATAATATTGATGTACACTTTCAGCCTTTAATTGATGAATTGCAAGAGTTATGGAGAAACGGTGTTGAGACATTTGAGGCTTCTTCTAAAAAAATGTTCAAAATGCATGCTTCTTTAATGTGGACCATTAGTGACTTCCCTGGGCTTGGGAATTTATCTGGTTGGAACATATACACACGTTTGGATTGTCCCATTTGTAACTTTGATTTTTAGCCCAAATGGCTACCTCACAGTAGAAAATGGTGCTTCTTATGCTATTGAATATTTCTCAATTTATCTCATAGATTTCGGCTGAACAGATCAAAATTTAATGGTTCCATTGATCGTAGCCACCTCCAAAGTTGTTAACTGGTTTTGAAATATTGACATAGCTTGAAAATGTTGAAACAGAATTTGGGAAGGTTCATCAATTGAATGAAAGTGGAAAACAGGTCCAAAGTGCATCGTTAGGTGAAATCAAAATGCAACAATGGAAGAAAAAAAGTATATTCTTCAAACTCCCGTATTGGGAATTTAATTTGTTGCGGCACAATCTTTATGTGATGAATGTTGAGAAGAATTTCTGTGATAATTTGATTTTCCCATTACTTAATGAGCATGGAAAGTCAAAGGATCATCTCAATGCCCGCAAAGACTTACAATTATCGAACATAAAATGAGAACTCTTGCTAGATGAGAATGAAAAGTATGCTCCGACCATTTTTGTAATGAAAAATAGGGATAAATATACATTTCTTCAAATTTTAAAGAATGTGAAGGTATCTGATGGGTATTCGAGTAACATATCAAGGTGTGTTGAATTGATGAATCATAAGTTACACGGATTGAAAAGTCGCGATTCACATATTTTGTTACAACAGTTACTACCATTGACATTGCATACATTATTACCTGAAAAAGTTACTGTTGTTGTACTCCAATTCTGCACATTTTTCAAGCAATTATGTGAGAAAGCTCTATATCCATTTCATCTTGACAACCTCCAAGAGAGGTTTGTATTGACCCTTTGTGCAAAGGAGATGATCTTTCCTCCATCGTTTTTTACTGTCATGATGCATTTAACTATGCATTTGGTTGAGGAAGCTAAATTAGGAGGCCCCGTTCATTATCGATGGATGTATCCAATTAAGAGGTATTTTATTTATATGTTTTTTATTTAAGTAAATAATTTTTGGCATTTAAATAAATTCATAATATTATTATTTTATTTCACAGATATCTTGGGCATTTGAAAGCATACGTGAGAAATAAAGCTCAACCAAAAGGCTCTATTGTTGAAGGCTATTTGGATGAGGAGTGCCTTACCTTTTGTTCCAGATATTTGGATGATATTGAGACAAGATTTAATCGAGTTGGAAATGTTGACGACACATCAACTCAATCTCAAATGCATCGAAAATCAAGAATAATTCCTGCTATTGGCCGATCAGTTGGGAGGACCTCAAATGTGACACTGACAGAATTGGAATTATTACAGGCACATAGATATGTGCTTCTGAATAGTGAAATCACAGATCCATTTATTAAATATTTGAGGATACAAACAAAGAGACGAATGAGAGGCCAAACACGAAATGAGAAAGATATAATGAATGTTGTGAATAAAGATCTTGTAGAATGGTTTTCATGACGTGTAAGCTCGTAAATATTACAATAAATATGAATCTTAGTTTGACACATACATTTTGTAAATCTATTAAATTATATTTCTTTTTTCAGATCATGAATACTGATACTCGAGAAGACTTTTTAGAAGATTTAAAGTTTCTTGCTAGAGTTCCTATAAAAAAAGTTATAAAGTTCGACGCTTATAATGTGAATGGCTTTATATTTCGTACAGTCGATCAAGAAGTGGGTTTGAAAACACGGAATAGTGGTATATTTACATTTTCTGAAGTGGGATACTATGGAAAGATGCATTATATTATTTAATTAAACTACCACGGACATTTTTCTATTGTTTTATTCAAATGGAAATGGGTCGATATTATTAGAGGTGTTAAAAGAGATTCCTTGCAATTTACTTCTGTGAAATTATCTCGCTTGATGGATGTTGGGGATTGTGAACTGCATGATCCATATATCTTAGCATCGCAATAAAAAATGTTATATTATGTGAATAATGTTTTGGATGAAGGGTGAAGTGTATTTGTTCATGTAATACAGAGTGATTTGTATGATATGGGTGATGAAGTGGAAGATTTGACCTCTGAAATTGAATTTCATCAACAACAGGAAGCATAATTATATGTCCACCATAGTATTGAAAATATTAGTCTAGAAAGGATGAATGAAGTGGATGAAGCAATGGGGCAGAAAACTAACTTGATTGAAGGGGAAAATGATTGTATGTACAATTATTTATTCATTCAGCAACCACTTGTTTCATTTCTGCAATCATTCATTATCATTGTTATATATATTTTTCCTGTTAGTAATGGGCATCTATAATCATTTTTAATTTTTTTCTGCATTTTTTTTTGAAATATATATTTTGAACTAAATTTTATTTTATTTTATGACAGGAATGACAAGGAAAAAGTGGTACACTATTTTATCTTGTTCTGCGACAGACGACGATCCATCTGGCTCCCTCCCCATAGTATCTGAGGCACCAGCTGCCTGCACCCCTGCACCATCTCCCCTTGTACCATCTCTCACACCATCTTTGGATGTCCCATTAGAGTTTGAGTCATCGAATCCCCCTTCAGAAGCCTCAGTAGTGGGGCGGTGACACACCCCTTCCTGTTCATCATGGACATACTAGAGTGTCATTGTCATAGGTACGAATTTTAATTAAATAACTTTATTATATTTTGTTTATACTAATTGTTTACTCATTGAAGATGAAAAAATGAAACCATGGAGAAAAACATAAAATGTTCATATGTTTGGAATATGAATGAAGAGAATATATTTGTGCCATTTTATTCTTATGGGGTCCCTACGGATGACGCCGAAGAGTTACTTGGCCAGATTCTAGGCCAGCTGGCAGCGGAGCCCATTTCCCATCCTATTTCTTATTATGATTGGAGACATATGCATCCATGCTGGAAAAATGGATTTTTTGATTCCCAAATAATGATAATTTCATTACATTATGGTTTAATTCAATGTCATGTTACTAATATGTTCAAAATGAATTTCTGTATACAGATGTTCTTCTACTTTACAGTTGCTGATGTGATAGCACGAATGTGGACGTTGAAAAATCTTGGAAAGAAATATAATGATTTCAAATGGAGATTTTGGTATGATTTCAATGATACTTCATTGACCGTGCAACAAATGTATGAGAAGCTACACATTGGGGTACCGAATGAACAGTGGAAAGTTTTTGTTGAAAGACATCATGATGATAAGCAGATGGTATTGAAAAATATATTATTATATGATCCTCATTTTACATTTATACATGTATATGAAGAGGATATTACATTGAATAAATTAATGTTAAATTGCATTTTATTTATTTTAGGATCTCTCAAGACAGAATGCATCAAATTGGGCTAAGCAAGTTATCCCTCACACTAAGGGCTCTAAAAGCTTTTCTAGAAGCCAAAAAACATTGGTAATATTTTCATTATTTTAAATATTTATAAGACAATATTATATGTTTAATATATTTAATTTTTTTATTTATTTTTTCTTAATGCAGTCACAGAGTTTAGGGCACGAAGCATCCCGAACTAGACTATGGTTGGATGTTCACAAAAAATCGGATGGAAGTTTTGTTAATGAACCTGCCAAAGAAGTTGGGTATGAAGTCAATTTTTTATTACAATAACTTATTATCAGTTTTTAGTATGTTAATATATATTGATATTTGATTTATAGGTAAAAATTAAAGAACAATGGGATTCCAATCCTGGGCGGTCCTACTCAATCTCCCAGTATGACCTAGTTTCTAAAGTCCCTGGGAAGGAGTATCTTGGTAAAGTACATGGGATGGGTTTCGGACCCATACCATCTAGGGTCTTTGTCATGCCACCAAGGATTCCAGCTGCATCTACTCCTGGTTATATTCAGTCCATACCAAAATATGCTCATAGGGAGATTTCTTCTCTACGAACCATAGTTCCAGATTAGGGGGCTCAGATATCCTCTTTGCAGAAAGCGTTAACTGATATACATCAGCATATGACCAGATATAACCCTGGTGGTAGTGCATAGACTGGTGGTCAGTAGGTAAATCACAAAAACTCAAAATCATTTAGATTTAAAACTTTCATTGGTTTTAAGTTTTAATATAAATATGAAATGGTATTTAATTTTCAATATAATATTTTTACAGGTGACAATAGAAAGTGGAGATGGAAGTGGAGAGGGTGATGATGCATCATCGGACCATGATTAGTTGTATTGTTGATGTGTTGAACAAATATGGGAATAGTTGGTTTGTATATATACTATGTGTGGCACATAGTTTCCACCAAACATTTTCATGTCCTAATATTTTATTGATTTCTCATGTTTCCTTTTATGCATTTTATTGATTTCTGATGTTTCCTTTTATGTCTTTATTTCTTGAGTGTGGTATACATAATTCCAGTTAGGCCTGTGTTTGAATTTGTTGTCGAGATTTTGGATGACTAGGAGTTAAACCTATCATTGATGTGTTGAATAAATTCTCAATGCCTAATATTATAATATGTAACTTTTTAGTATCATCGTCCAAGAAGATGAAACCTTCTGGCATTGGTATCCTATGACACTAGGTATCAAAAAAACATGTTGATTTATAACTCTTTATTATGAACTATTTTCTATGAAACCAATAGAAAATGATTTTAATTTTCCATAACACAAACATAACCTTGTTTTCTATTAGAGCCTAATATGATTCATGTTATATAAATCATGATTTCCTAAAATTATTCATGAATATATAGAAAATTAAATTTCGTTCTATGAATAAAACCATAGAAAACAATAATATCTCACAGATAGCATATCACCCGAGGTTAAATAACATCCAACTATGACATCAAACAACAAGAACAACAATCCCACACTGAGAACCTGGGTTTTCCCCCATATATGGGCTAGATAATTCCACACAAAAACACATTACCAAGGACTGAAACACCTTAATATCATATAAAACTTTCAAAAAAATTATTCAATAGAAAATAAAATGGCTTTGATACAACATTTTGACACCATTACCTAGGTTCTACCAAACTAGTTCCCCAAACCAATGTGCCACATGACCATAGGAATGCCTCCTCATATACAAGAGGCTTCATACTAGTATTGAGGGTCGAATGAGGTATGTGGGGATAATATACCATTTTTAAAAGTGTAAAACAATAGTATAAATCAATTAAAATGATAACCAAGTATGTTATAAGAATAATCATGCATGATGTATTCAATTCCAAAAATTGGGTAGATCCCCGCAACCAATATAGTAAACATGTCAGTTCATACAAGTGTCATGTGTTAAGTAAAAAACAAAATAAAATTCCCATAAAAATCTTAAAATGGGTCTCGATGTCCATCCAGTTCCCTCATACATTCTTCATACCATATCCCAAACCAACCATATATCAAAAGGATTTTTCCCTTATACTTCTTTATAACCATGAGATCTTCTCAGGTATCAATGGAATCCTAAAATGGGTGTGAGTATATGTTAATAGGACACCACCAATAGTTTCTAAACAAATAAATACTATAATAACAATAATATTGTATACATAAGTACAATTAAATAATGAACAAGGAAGAAAAGGTAATCAAGTTCCATAATTAAATATCAAGCATTTAACCATGTATATCCTTCTGTTTTATGATGACATCAAATCCCACCAAACCTTCTTCTTCCATGTGAAAATTATATTCCATTAATATAAATGGGTTTTTCATTTTTATTAACAATAATGGTAATTCATTAATCATTTCAAATTCATATATTGTGGTGCACTAATCAGTTCACTCATATCATACACATAAGATTTAGTTCCTGGAAATCCATGTCAATACACTATCCAAGCATAGGAAACTCCATATACATCATATCAAGTACATTTTGTCAAATTTCATGTCTATCCATCTCACATAAAAGATAAGTAATTCCTTGTAAAAAAAATTTTACCCATGGGTGGGATATACTATTTCCCTCATCATTTACTAATCCATCAATACACATTCCACATGGTCAAACACACTTGACCTATTTAACAAATTACAATATCAAGGGTGAACCTATTTTATGTCACCAATATTCACATAGTTTATCACTTTCACTACACTTAAAGTAATTCCATAACTATTCTATTTTACAATTCATTCATAACAAAAACCATTGTACATATTTTTAATTCCATCTTATAACATGGATATTCCCACATTTTCCATTCATTATTTATCCCCTTAGTTATCTCACAGCCCATTTAACCGTAAAATTTATGATAAAAAATCACTTATTCGATTTTGACATGCTAAAAATATCTATAATTGGTTTAATCTCATAAACTCTTCAATTTATCATTTAATAACTAAATTCACATGTTCAAGGGATTGGCACACCCCATGGGTAGCCATAAACCCAGTCCACTCTTCATAAATATATCCAAAAACATCCTTTAAAGGTTCAACACATCATTGAGTTGATGTTATTTTATGATATTGTGTCTGGTTTGATTTTTTTTTCAAGGCAGTGGTGCAGTGGAAGTGGAAAATTTATTTTTTTCTGGTCAGCTTTTCACGGCGGTTTTAACCGCTTCTAAACGTAAGTATTTTTACATTTAGTGGGGGTTTTAACCGCCACTATAGAGTCGTATCACCCACGTGCATTCGCAGAGGTTCTCATGACATTAGTGGTGGTTTTACGGCTGCTATATTTTATTTTATTTGTGTCGGTTATAACCGCCACTAATAAAATAAAATCTCAGGCTTTTAAAAACCGCCGTGAAATGAGGTAGCTACGACGCTTTTCTTAAACCGCCGCTGAATGGAAAAAACCACCGCTAATAGTTTTTCGATGCCAAATTTAGGGGCGGTTTCTATAAACCACCACTAGCCCATGTAGTGGTGGTTTAAACCCCAACTAAAGGGTGGTTTTCTTGTAGTGATAACAGTGTCTTAAAGATCAAAATGATTTATGTAAAATTATATAAGACATATATTGGGAAAAAATCCTTCAAGGTAACATTGATGTATTTTTGGGTCGGTTGTGTTTGTGGATAATGTAGGTTTCCATGGTGAATTGTTGAGTTCCAGCGATTTTGTTGAAAATCCATGTCGACAAAGAACCATGAAATAGGAATAGATGATCTGTAAGAGGTACAAAAGAACAGATACAAGGCAGCTCCTTTTTCTAGAGTTTTTTTAAATTTTTGGGGTCCAAAATTTGGGATTTGGTGAACATAACGAAATGCGGATTTCCTTGAAGATCACATAAAAACATAGAGAAGGCACGTGTTTCAAAAAGATGGGCTTCTTGATGTGGATTTAGTAGATACATGAAGAATGTTGATAGTTTTCTTCACGATTCTGACGAGTTTCATGAACAGAATAGGTGAAGATCATTACAGCAAAACTTTGCAACGGAGGAATAAAGGAATTAATGGAACGCTCCATGATTACGACAAGCTCTGTGATCTAAAAATTCCCATAGTGCTTTGAGATGTACATATAATTTTGGTGGGAATTTCAGAGCTTTTCGATTTGAGATTACATGGAGATGACTTCGCGCAGAAGGTTCTCGAGTCGGTGGAATCACTTATAAATAGGCCTCAGCCCCCTCGAGAGAAGTAGAGAGTTTTACAAGAAAATTGTGTTTCTCTCAAATCACGAAAGAGGTTCATGGTGTCAGTATGCTTCATGAAAGATATGAGCTTCGTGGCAGCTAATATAGCTCTACGAAAGAGGTATGTCCCATGTTGGATCAGTGAGCTTCACGAAGGAAGTCTCTTTACGAAGGTTTGAACTCTGCAACGGCCTAAGAACTGTGAAGGCTTGAGCTTTGCAAATGACTAAGCTCTACAAAGTTTTGTGATCTCTGAGGCAGTGAGCTCTGTGAAGGTTTGTGTTTTCCGAAGAGGTAGGGACTTCTCGAAGTCATGTTTGAGCTTCACAAAATTAATAGCTTCACAAAGTAGGGTTTTTTAGAAGGTATTTCCAAAGGTTGTCGCCTAGTGATCAGTGGAAAAGTGGTATTAATCAGTGGATAAAATTTTGACTTCAACATAGCATCTATAGATAGTGAAGGATGAACTCATTAGAGATAATTAAAGGACATACATGTCCTTAAACTGTGAGTGGATATTTTGAAGAAGCAGTGAGCTCACTTCAGTTGAGAGAGTAGTGAGTTCTCAAAATGTGATTGGTTATAAACCAAGAGGGACAGTGAGTCCACTTAAAGCTTATAAATAGTAGTGCCCTTATAGTAGATTTGATACATTGGCACATCATTGGTGTATTCTCCTTATATGTAGCCCAGTGAGGGTGAACCAAGTAAAATTGTTGTGTCATGTGCATCCTTTAAGATTCATTTGTACTTTACAACAAGACAGAGAGAGAGAAGCAGATTTTTTCTATCAACAAAATAAGATCAAAAGGGTTAGTTGTTTTAATTTTTCATACCCAGATTCACCCCCCCCCCCCCTCAAGGTATCAAGAATAGTGGAACTAATAACATTTATAAGCTATCTATGTTGATAAATATGGTATTCTTGATAGTAAGGGATTCAAAAACCAGTTTGATCCAATTTTTTTGAGAATAAAATAGAGGGAAAATTATCTTTAATAAAAGAAGATAGAAATTTCTTAGTAAAATGGATGACCCAAACTATTATTAATTAAATTTAATTTCAGAATGAATATAAGTCTAATTTATTAATGTAATATAATATTGAATAAATGAACCACGCAATGAAATTCAGAAACATTATTATTATTATAAAATAAAGCCATAATATGACTAGTGGGCATTATGATGGTTTAACATTAGAACCATTGAAAATAAAAATATTATTATGTGGCCTTTAGAGTTAGTGTATATTAAGAATAACAATAAAATATAATTAATGTAGAAGGAAGAAGTGATATCCTCAATTAGTAGGATCATACCATTTGAATTTTAATTATCAGAGCTTCCAAGGGGGTGCCAACACTAGGTTTCACTCATAACCAATCCCAATATAAGATTCAAAAACTAAGACTTTAATGGAATATATTATAGGAGAAGTTAATGATTAAAGAATTCACCACCCAAAAACATTTCACTGAACAACCCCATTAATATACTACCATCGTAAACCTTACCGTTAGGTTGTATATTGGTTTAATATGGGGTTATGTGTGTAGACATTATTAGTTTAAAGGTGTAAATCCTCTTATTAGTAATAAATTATTGGATACTTTGATCTAATTTGCATTACTATTTAAAATGAAAATGAATAAAATATGAATATGATAAATATATTTTTAGATACAAATAAAAAATATATATATTTTTGAAAAATATATGACTATAATTAAAATTCACTTTTATGATAAATTAAAAAATATTTTAAATCACTCAATTTTATAAATTAAATTTACTTTTTGAGTCTGCATTTTTCCATTTAGAAATGCAATTTAATATAAACACATGCACCACATAATTAAATTCAAGAATACTTTATTATTATTATTATTATAAAATAATTTCATAATGTGATTAATGGGAATTATGACCATTCAACAATATAGCCATTGGTAATATAGTCATTATAATGTAACCTTTAAAGATTAGCATATATTAAAGGATATAATAAAATCTCATTGATGTAGAAGTATAAATCGATGGACTCAACCAGTTGGATTTTCCCTTGTGAAGATCATTTATCAATTCTTCTAAATGTGATTGCATTAGTTGGGTTCACCCTTCAAAAATCCCAAGATAAGATTCAACAAATGATACTTGAACAGAATTAATTATAGGAGAAGTTTAATCTTATAAAATTCATCTCTGAATCAATGTTCATCGAACCCCCACACAAAATTACTATTATCACACAGCTTACCCTTATGGTGTATATTATTTTGATAAATGGAAATGTATCTAGACATTAGTAGTATAGTGGTATAAATTTTATTATTAGAGATAATATAATGATTACTTCAATCTCATTTTCTATATTATTTAAAATTTACATGTATATAATATTATTATGATAAATATAATTTTGGATACAAATAAAACAAATTTACATTCATCTAAAATATATAATTACAATTAAAATTAACATTTATGATAAATTAAAGGGTTTTGAGTAAAATTTATTTCCTTGAAATAGACTTATAAAACTTATTTTATTTTAATATAAATGTTAATAAAATGTTATGACATCCCAAGTAATTTTATAAGGTTCATAAAGTTTCATATATCATAAAAAAATTATTTTTCAATAAGTAATATTTTTTATTTAAAAATTAAATTTATCATATTTAGAAAATTATTTTGATAAAAAAAATTCATTTTTTAAATAATTAACTTAAAATTATCCAGTGGTGATTTTTTTTTATAATTTTATGAGACAATTTAATTTTTGGTGAAAAAATAAATATAGTATAAATATACGGTAAGTATTATGACATTAATAAGACTTTAGAGTGATGTAATATTGTAAAGACCCAGAATTTCCAACTAATTTTTTTAAATATATGAGAATTTTACGAGTTTGAAAAAATTGACAGCACGTGATTCCGAGGCCGGAGTGCCCAGAATGAATTTCTGAACTTTTGTTCAGGTAAGTTCAGTAAATGTGAGAGTGGGATTTTCTAACTTTTGAACCGGTGCTCAGAATTAAAATCTGAGGACAACATTGAACTCACAGCACAAGTATTCACTTAAGGTTACTTTCACCTCGATGGTAGTTGGTTGAGGGTGAAAGTTAATTTTTTGGGTTTTTCGTGGAAATAATAAAATAAAATAAACTTTCTTTTTATTTTATTTTATTTTTCTTTAGGATATCTCCATGTGGAAGTTAACAAGTGGGGACCACCAGACCTTAACCTCTCATGAGAGGTCATGGTGGTGGGGACAACCCGAGCTTAACCTCCCATGAGTGGTTATGGTGGTGGGGACCACTTGAGGCCAAAACCTCTTGAACTCCCCTCATAATGGAGGAGAAACCTCTCAACTCCTTCTTTAATGTGGAGGAGCCTCTTGAGCTTCCTCCACATTAATTAAGCCAATGCACCACTTTAATTTTTCCAACTCAGTTAATTATTTCACCAATTTGAATTTTATGCCAACGAACTAAATAGCCAACATAATCTATTATGTTGGATACTTGGCATTTTTTGGAGGAATTGGGAGAGGAGAGAGCTTTGGGGGAAATAAAGTTCTCCAATGAAGAACTTCACCTCCCAACGAAAAATGCTCTGCCAACGAAGAACACTCTACCAATGAAGAATGCTGACCTCGACTTAGACCTTATTCCTCAGGAATTATTCCGATGTGGGACATCATCATCTACGACAAATCGACGTACGTACTTCCTTCTCATGCCAAAGTCAACAAACAACCCAAGGTAGGGGTTTATTTTGTGTATGAATAATTTTTCCATGTTCTTCCCTTGAATTCTTTTTCGGGATTGGGAGTAAATCATTTCGAGAGGTTGTAAATCTTGATGTTTTTCTTTAAGTTCTTTTTGATCAATATTCTATCACCCTAACATGGAGGATATGGGCCAAACAAACATGGCCTGACACCTCTGCAAATCTTGTGATGATTTGTGGTGTTGAACGCGATGAAGGAGAAAGTGCAATGACACCTCCCCGCAGCCACCGCCGCCTTGCGACCACCGCACCCTCGTGGCACCCCCGCGGCTGAGTCGTCGCCGCCGTCCTCCAAACCTCCGCCTCGTTCCGCCGAGCTTCCACCGCCGTCTGCCGAGCTGGCGCCACTGTCGTGCCAAGCCACCCAAAGAGTCGCACCGTCACGGCCCTCTAAGCTGCCCCAAGAAGCTTCGTCGTGCCGCTCTGGCTGAGCAACCTCAAGACCGGGCCCCTCTAGCCGAACTGCCCCGTGGACCTGGACCGCACCGGTCGAGCCACACCACGACCTCTACCCTTCTGGATGAGCCGCCCCAACCGAGTCATCTAGCAGCATCGCATCGTCCGTGGCCGAACCCTCGCGGACTGCTAGACCGCCAAATGGGTCCGGCCGCCCACCACGGGTGGGGCCGGACCCAATGGGCCTGGCTAAACCCAATAGGTCGGGCCGCACTGCGAGCTAGGCCAAACCCAGTGGGTTGGGCCATGTCGATCTGAACCGGGTTGGCACAGGCCGGGTCGGACCGGACCCATGCCAACTATAACCCATTTACACTTTTTTTGCATTAACTTTGGCACCGGAAGCCCGTTTGATGAACCGTTAGTGGCGCTGGAAATCTTTGATTGAGAAAATCCTTTTGAGTATACCCCACTGGAGTTTTGTATTAAGATGGGGAATGGTTAGGTTGGATCGAGCACGAATCCAACCGGGCCCCCAGAACTAAAAGGCTAATAACTCACAGACCAGGTGTTCGATTGACGCATTGTATGTTGCGTTGAGACCCCTATGATGTGGTCGACCTTTGAGTTGTTTCTTAGTGGGACTTTGTGGTAATTGGATAATCGACTAGTAGATTGTGGAGAAGATCCTCTCGGAGACGAGTGAGCATAGTGAGGGAACCCAGAAGCTGGCTGAGACTTGATGACTGTTGACCTTTTCGACTTGGTGTGACTTGACAGGCCTAGTGGGGTGCACCTCTGTGTGACACAATAGACTTATGGTACACGATAGGAGGATTACCTCAGCAGGACACGGTGGGGAGGGCCTCCATGTGACGCAACAGACCCATGGTACTCAACAGGAGGAGTACCTCTGCAAGTCACGAGGGGGAGCGCCTCTGTGTGATGTGGTAGACCCATGGTGGGGAGCACCTTTCTTTGATGTGGCAGACCTACGGTGCTTGATAGTAGGATTACCTCAGGAGTCCAAGGTTTGTGGGAAGTGCCTCTGTGTGATGTGGAAGACCCACTATACACCATATAGGAGGGGTTCTCTAACATCTAAGATGTTCAACGATGTGATTGGGGATGTTACTTGTTACTACCCCTAGAATAAATTCTTGTGTGAGATGAGTCATAACCTCTGTGTTTTTTCATGTTTGAGATGGATTACATGATAACTTAGTCATATGTATGGGCATATACCTAATTAGGGTTATATGTTGATTTCATACTTTTTGGTTTATCCTTGGTGGATTTTTTAAGACTTTGAGGGTCTTAGGGTCCCTACTAAGTATCATTATACTCACCCCTACACGGGCTATGCCCAAACCTTGTTGTGTTGGATGCAGACGACGGACAGTGTTTACTGAGGCTGAGAGTACTAAGACTGGACAGTGCATGGAGGTGGACCATATGGCGTGTCGGTATGCAAAGGAGATGGGTGGACTTGGAGTGTTGAGGAGGTGATCTGTACCTACCCTTTATATAGGAACCTCGGAGGACGATCCAATATCTATATTTTCTCTTTCATCAGTTTTTTTGTATTTCAGTGGTACTTGTACCCTTACTATTGGGCTTGTATTTTGGGACCTTTACTTTCAGCACACTTTTGGTTATACAGTTTTCTTGTGTTCGTATCTTATTGTGTGCTTGGTTTCGTGAGTTTACAGGTTATAAAGGCAATGCCTTCCCAGTTTTAGGTAAAACGCCTTTTGGTGTTGGTCGTCATCCCCTGGCCTATGAGAGATGGGCTTGGGATAGTCAATGTATGGGCCCCAGGGGATGGATCATGACAAATTGGTATCATAGGGATTGGTTCTACCTAAGAACATATGACTCTGATCTTTCTTTTTAATAGAAATAGTGTTAAGTGGAGTGAGTGTGGTTATCAGTTTAAGAAATCCAGTGTTGGTGTGGCGGCTGATGTATCTATAAACCAGGACCCTGACTTCTGATTTCCGACTCAGTTCATGAAAACACTGATTGCATGTGTGTTTTCAAGAGTATTCTTTGTGAACTCTTTGAGTCAACACACCAAGTATAACTTATTAACCATGGTTCACCTTTTTCTTTTCAGAATTCCTCAAAGCAGACAGCCTTCTTGGGTTCCGAGAGTTGTACGTACTGATAGCCCACTGATCGACGAGGCCTCGATACAGGGCCCTTTTCCAGTAGAGGAACCAGTGGAGCCACCAGTGGTACCATTACCCGTTGGTCCACCTATGCCACCAGTCCCAGTAGAAGAGAGTGCATTACGCTTGAGTGCATTTCATGAGTTCCATCACTAGAGGCCACCCAGGTTCAGGGGAGAGATAGACCCACAGGCGGCAGAGGATTGGCTGGAGGCTATGGTGAGAGTCTTCCGACTCGTAGGGACACCAGTTGATCTCATAGTGATCCTTTCCACCAACCTTCTATAGGCAGAAGCAGGCAGATGGTGGAGCTTGATCCTCCAGGTTCATAAAGAGGTGACACTTCTCTAGGAAGACTTCGAGAGCCTGTTTTTGGCAGAGTTTGTCCCACCGACTCTTCATGCAGTGTGTATACATTAGATTCTTCATCTGAAGTTGGGAGGAAATACTATAGCTCAATACTCAGTGAGGTTCACTGACATCTCACGTTACTCCACAGATATGGTGTGGAACCCATTCTTTAGGGCCCGGACCTTTGAGCAGGGGTTCTAGTGAGAGATCAGGTCTTCGATGATCTCACTCGGCATTCTGACACAAGTGGGGGTGTTGGAGAGAGCCCTCTTAGTGGATAGTTTTCTTGTTGTTCAGTCTCCAGCAGCAAGACCCACCACTAGTCATCACGTAGTGGAGTCTTCTGTAGCTGGCAGCAGAAAGATGTTGCAGAGGTCCAAGAGGACCAGACATACTGGTGGATGACCACAATATTCAGAGTCAGTTGTGAGGGGCACCAAAGGTGGAACCAGTAATTCTAGGAGAGGGTAGTGTTACGCATGCGGCGAGTAGGGTCACATGTACCATAACTATCTGACCCGTCATATGGATGATCAGCAGACGGTCGAAGGACCACCCAGACAGAGACCGAGGTTTGACTGAGGAGGTCCGTAGGGAGAAGGCGGACGTGGCAGAGGTGTTGGTCGTGCAACTGGCGGTGGGTGACGATTTGAGATGTTACTTCCACCACCACCAGGAGGTCCACCCCGACCATATGGAGTAGGTGGAAAGGGGAGAGCCCATCTCTAGGTTGCTGAGGCTTATGATCATGGTGCTCCGGAGATGATACAAGGTACGATCAGTGTCTACTCCACCTTAGCTAAAGTAATTATAGACACAGGTGCCAGTCATTATTTTATTTCCACTGCCCTCGTTCAGATCTTGGAGATTCCGATGGAGTTATTGGCTCGATCCTTACGGCTAGAGTCTCCTACAGGAGTAGATTCGACATTTATGTACTGGGGATGGTAGTGCGAACTTACACTAGGAGGTGAGAGCTTCGGCTGGGATCTCCTAGTAGTGGTGTCGAGGACTTATGAAGTCATCTTGGGTATGGACTATTTATCTATATTCTATTCTTATTTTGACGATATTAGGATCAAAGTGTGGTGTGTCCACACAGACGGGACTAGGTTTACCTTCACCAGTGAGAAGGGAGCCTTTGCAGCGTAGGATGGACTTACCCAGAGGAGGGTACAACTGATTACACATTAGTTGACTTTCCTTACCCTCAGAGCAGTTGATGTGGAGAGTCTGAATTATCTGGTAGTGGTGGACCAGTATGCAGATGTTTTCCCTAATGATGTTTCGAGACTACCTCCTTGTAGAGAGGTTGACTTTTACATTAACTTATACCCTAGGACAGAACCAATATCTACACCAACATATCAAATGGCTCACATTGAGCTTCGTGATCTACAGGTACAGCTGGAGGACTTGTAGGGTAAGGGATTTATTTTGCCCAATGTTTCTCCATGGGAAGCCCTGATTTTGTTTTCCAAGAAGTCATATGGGAGCTTGAGACTTTATGTCAACTATCGGCACCTAAACCAGGTGACCGTGAAGAATAAGTACCGACTCTCGAGGATTTAAAACCTCTTTGATCAAATGAAGGGAGCACGATGGTTCTCAAAGATAGACCTCAGATCAGGATATCACCAACTCAGAGTGCGAGACAAAGATGTGCAGAAGACGGCCTTCAGATGTCAGTATGGACATTATGATTTCTTGTTTATGCAATTTTCCATGATCAACACTCCAGCAGTGTTAATGGGACTCATGAACATGATCTTTCATCCATACCTTGATCACTATGTAGTAGTCTTCATCAATGAAATTCTGATCTACTCGGCTACTGAGGAGGAGCATGCCTATCATTTGCAGGTAGTACTAGAAACACTCCAAGAGCACCAGCTTTATGGTAATCTCTTGAAGTGAATGTTTTGGATCTGAGAGGTTCACTTTCTAGGGAATTTCATATCGGAGGCTATAGTTGTAGTAGATCTAGAAAATATTGAGGGGTGGTACTTGCTTGGGAGCCACCCAGGAGTGTGACTGAGGTACGGAGTTTTTTGGGTTTGGCAGGATAGTACCGGAGGTTTGTGCTAGATTTCTACAGAGTTTCAGCACCACTATCACCCTTGAAAAAGAAGGGGCAACTCATCATGTGGTCAGAAAGATGCAAGCAGAGTTTTTAGGAGCTGACACAGAGGCTGACTAGTGCCCCCACCTTGAGGCTTCCAGAGGAGAGCGTAGGGTATGTAGTTTTCTGCGACGCATCAGGGACCGAACTCAGATGTGTCCTGATGCAGAAGATAATAGTGATTGTATATGGTTCTCGACAACTGAGAAAACACGAGTAGAACTATGCTACCCATGACCTGGAGTTAGCAGCATTTCTCTTCGCCTTGAAAATGTGGTGACACTATCTGATGGGAGAGTGATTTACAATGTAATCTAATCATAAGAGTCTCAGGTATATCTTCTCCCATAAAGACCTGAACCTGAGACAACGACATTAGCTAGAGTTCAACCTGGACTATGACTTCAAGATAGTCTATACATCTGGGAAGGGGAACATTATAGTAGATACACTCAGCAAGAGGTCTGGTATACAGTTTCTAGGTGAAGAGACGAAGCATCTGGCTGCTTTATATATATCCTTTGTAGATAGAGATGGAGCATATTTTATTCAGTCTCTTCCATTCACTCCCACACTCCTTCAGTGAGTTAGGGAGGCACAATGTGGGGACAGTGACCATGAGACATGACGTGCTCAAATATCCATAGGACTGGAACCAGATGGATTTTCTGAAGGTGGGGAGCATGTCATCCTCTTCAGAGGACGTACCATGGTACCAGTGTTACTTCAGGGGGATGTATTGTGTGAGTTCCACACTTCCCCTCTAATGGTACATCCAAGAGTGGTGAATATGTACCAAAATACATTATGACGACACTGGTGGCTGGGAATGAAGAAATCAGTAGTAGAGTTTGCCACTTGGTGCCTCACTTATTAGTAAGTGAAGGCGGAGGATCAGGTACCCACAGGCTTTGATTAGCCTTTTGAGGTCCTAGAGTGGAAGTGGGATAGGATATATATGGACTTTGTGACAGTACTTCCACGTACATCCAGTAGTGATGACTTGATTTGGGAGATAATCGACCGAATCACCAAGTCATCCCTCTACCTACCGATCAGAGAGTAGGTTTTAATAGAGAGCTTGGAATGCCTTTATGTGCAAGAGATTGTGCGACTACATGGAGTACCCTCGATTATTGTCTTCGATCATGATGCACGTTTTACTTCCCAGCTATGAAAGGGGTTGAAGGAGGCTTTCAGCACATAGCTTCATTTGAGCACCGTCTTAAATCCTTAGAAGGATGGCCAGACTGAGCGGAGCATTTAGACCCTCAAGGACATGCTACGTGCTTGCGTCCTCGACTTCGGTTGCAGCTAGGAGGATCACTTTCCTTTGGTGGAGTTTTCATAAAACAACAGCTATCACTCCACCATAGGGATGGCACATTTTGAGGTGTTGTACGGGCAACCTTGCAGATCACCCTTGTACTGTATTGACCCCGAGGAGTCAGCACTAGTGGGACCAGAGGTGGTAAGGGCTACCATAGAGAAGGTGCAGATCATCCAGGAGTGGATGAAGACTGCATAGAGCAGGCATAATTCATATGCCAACAAGAGATGGAGACCTCTAGAGTTCGAGGATGGTGGCCATGTCTTTCTACGGGTCTCACCCCAATGAGGTTTGTGGAGATTTGGCTGAGGAAACAAGTTATCTCTGAGATTCATCAGAAATTGTCAAGTTCTCAGCCGAGTTGGAAAGGTGGAATACCTCTTAGCTCTTCCACCTTAGTTACACCGGGTGCACGATGTCTTCCACATATCCCAGCTAAGGAGATGCATGCACGGCCCTTCCCACATCATCGACCATCGGGAGCTAGATGTCGATGATGGGGAGACTTTTACAGAGGTTCTGGTAGAGATTGAGGATCAGTAAGAACAGTTCCTTTATGGATGGTCGATATCTATGGTGCACATTCGCTGGTAGAACGGGAACCTCTAGAAGATCACATGGGAGCGGGAGGCTCATATGCATGCTCAGTACCCCCCACATGTTCCCTTATATTGAGTTGCAGCTTACGGGGATGTAAATACCTGAGGCGGAGAGAATGTAAAAACCTAGAATTTCCATGTATTTTTTTTAAATATATTGCAATTTTACGAGTCCGTAAAAATTGACGGTGCGTGATTCTGAGGCCTGGAGTTCCCGAAACTAATTTCTGAACTTTTTTTCGGGTACGTTCAGTAAACGTGCGAGGGGGTTTTTCTAGCTTTTGAACCGGTGCTCGGAATTGAAATCTAAGGACACCGTTGAACTCCCAGCGCCGGTATTCGCTTAAGGAGACATTCACCTCGACGGTAGTTGGTTGAGGGTAAAAGATAATTTTTTTAGGTTTTCTGTAGAAAGAATAAAATAAAATAAAATATTTTATTTTATTTTTCTTTAGGATATCTTAATGTGGAAGTTGAAAAGTGGGGACCACCGGACCTTAACCTCCCATGAGAGGTTATGGTGGTGGGGCCCACCCGAGCTTAACCTCCCATGAGAGGTTATAGTGGTGGGGACCACCCAAGGCTTAAACCTCTTGAACTCCCCTCATAATGGAGGAGAAACCTCTCAACTCCCTCTTTAATGTGGAGGATCCTCTTGATAATCCTTTAAATTAATTAAGCCAACGCACCACTTTAATTTTTGCAAATTGGTTAATTGTTTAGCCAATTTGAATTCTATACCAACGAACTAAATAGCCAACATAATCTATTATGATGGCTACATGGGATTTTTTGGAGGAAATTGGAGAGGAGAGAGCTTTGGGAGAAAAAAATTTCTCCAATGAAGAACTTCACCTCCCAATGAAGAATGCTCCGCAAACGAAGAACGCTGACCTTGACTTCAACCTTCTTCCTCAGGAATTCTTCCGTCATCAGACATCTTCATCTACAACGAATCGACGTCTGTACTTCCTTGTCGCGCCAACATCAATGACCATCCTGAGGTAGGGGTTTATTTGTGTATGAATACTTTTCCCATGTTCTTCCCTTGAATTATTTTTCAGTATTGGGAATAAATCATTACGGGAGGTTGTAAAGCATGATGTTATTCTTCAAGTTCTTTTTAACCCATATGCTACCACCCTAACGTGGAGGGTACTGGCCAAACAAACATGGCCCGGCCCCTCTACAAATCTTGTGATTATTTGTGGTGTTGAACGTTATAAAGGTGACGACACAATGACACTGCCCTGCGGCCACCACAACCTGGAGACCTCGATGCCCTCATGGCACCCCCGCGGCTGAGCCGCCGCCACCATCCGCCGAGCCCCCACCACCATCCGTTGAGCCGCTTCCATCATCCAGGTCGAGCCGCAGCCACCGATCGGACCGAGCCACCAACGATCTGCCACCACCGCCCGGAGCCACTATCGCCGTCTGGCGAGCCACCACTGTCGTCTGTCGGGCCTCCACCACCATCCGTCGGGCCGCCGCCACCACCGTCTTGCCAAGCTGATGGATGAGTCGCGCCACCACAGCCCTCCGAGCCACCTCGTGGTGCTTCGCCGCACCGCTCTGGTTGAACCACCTTGCTGTCGAGCCACTCCGGCTGAGCCGCCCCACTTCACAGAGATGCTCCGGAAAAACTGCCCCGTGGCCGAGCCGCACCGGCCGAGCTACCCCACGTCCCCAAGCCTCTCTAGACGAGCCACCCTATGGCCTCTTCCCACCTAGTCAAGCAACCCCAATCGAGTCATCCTGCGGCGTCGTGCCATCTGTGGCTGAACCCTGGCGGCCAGCTGGACCGCCCAGCGGGCCGGGTCGCCCAGCACGGGTCAGGCCAGACCTTGCGATCCAGGCCGAACCCAATGGGCGGGGCCAGACTGCGAGCCAGGACAAACACAACATTTCGGGCTGGGTCAACCCGAACCGGGTCATCCCAGGCTGGGTCGAATCGGACTTAGGCCCTCTACGACCCATTTACACTCTTTTGGCCATAACATTGGCACCGAACGTCTGTTTGATAAACCGTCAGTGGCACTAGAAATATCAGAGAGATAAGGTCCTTTTGAGTACACCCCCCATGGAGTTTTGGATTAAGAAAGGGAATGGTCAGGTTGGATCGATCATGAATCCAACCGGGCCCCTAGGAGTAAAAGGCTAATAACTCATAGACCGGGCATCTGATTGACGCAATGTCTATTGCGTTGAGACCCCTATGATGTGGTGGACCTTAGAGATGATTCTTTGTGGGACTTCATGGAACTTGGAGTATCAACTAGTAGCTCGTGGAGAGGATCCTTTCGGAGACAAGTGATCAAAGTGCAGGAGCTCAGTATCTGGTTGAGACTTGACGACTGCGGACCTTTTCGACTTGGAGTGACTTGACAGGTCCAGTGGGGAGCACCTCTGTGTGACGCGGTAGACCCGTGGTGGTGAGTGCCTCTGTGTGACGCGGCAGACCCACAGTACACGACAGGAGGAGTACATCAGTAGGCCGCGATGGGGAATGCCTTTGTGTGATGCGATAGACCCATGGTACTTGACAGGAGGAGTACCTCAGCCAATGATGAGGGGGAGCGCCTCTATGTGACGTGGTAGACCCATGGTAGGGATCACCTCTATAGGACGCAGCAGACCCACAATACTCAACAGGAGGAGTACCTCAGTAGTCCAAGGTTTGTGGGAAGTGCCTCTCTGTGACGTAGTAGGCCCACTATACTCGTTAGAGGAGGGGTTCTCTAGCAGTCGAGATGTTCAAGGATGTGACTAGGGATGTTACTTGTTACTACCCGTAGAATAAATCCTGGTATGATCTGAGTTAGAACCTATGTGTTTCTTCATGTTTGAGATGGATTACTTGATAAATTATTTATATGTATGGGAATATAGATATGTAGGGTTATCTGTTGATTTCATACTTTGTGGTTTTTCCTTGTGGGATTTTGTGAGACCTTGAGGGTATCGGGGTCCCTACTGAGTATCTTTATACTCACACCTGTGCGGGCAATGCCCGCACCTTTAATGTTGGGCTTGTATTCTGGCCCCTTTACATTCAGCAGTCTTTTGGTTAGACAGTTTTCTTATGTTCGTATCTTGTCGTGTACTTGGTTTCGTGAGTTTACAGGTTATAAATGCAATGTATTCCCAGTTTTAGGGAAAATGCCTTTCGGTGCTAGTCGCCACCCCCTAGCCTACGGAAGGCGGGCTTGGGGTAGTCACGGCACGGGCCCCAGGGGACAGGTCATGACAAATAAATACTATAAATGAATTTCATGAAAAAATAGTATTATTCATTAAAAAAATGCATTTTAAAATGGTAATATTAATTTTCAATACCTAAAATGAATCTTTTATAACCAAAAGTGTATTTTATGTTTTAAAAAAATCTTTATGAGATGAATCAATTAAACATCCAAAATATAAATAATTAAATATTTTTTGCACTTAATTTATTTAAATATTTTAAAAATACCCATAAAAAATACCATGGGTAAAACCCATGGTAAGACCAGTAATTTTTCATTTTTATTAAATAGATGTCCAAGGCCTATGTTTAAAAAATAATTTTGAATTCACCCTCTTTCGATATAAATAATCACCCATTATCTCATTCCTTTTCACTCCAATTCCATTGATCATGAAATTAATCTCATTATCTCCCACAATATCCATCCCAAGGTGTTTTTATGGTTCTATATATCTCCTCCCAAACATTATGAATAAACCTATAAATGAAATTGGTTCTCTCCCTCATCTATTTCATTCAAGCACTTCCTTTAAAATAATCCTTTTGATTCTCAATTGATTATGTTGTATTGTGTTTATAAGCATTCCTATATTATCCAAATGATTCAAAAATAATTATAGAATAAATTCTTATCTCCTTAATCTCATCTATAAACTTTTATATATACCCGCAATGCTACTAAGATTATCTCTTGATTTGTAATGCCATAAATTTTGTACTATAAATACCCAAACCTATTTTTCATTCATAGGGATTAAACTAGATATAACTATACTACTTTGATTGGGGACTTCCATTTATGAAATCTACATTCCTAAATCATGTTTTTTAAATTAGTAAACATGTTCTTCTGTTATATGATCGAATTGGAACACATAAATTTAAACATATTAAGGGTGTGCCCTGATTTTTTTCTAATGAATTGGGTAACGTTTTTAGCTCATTAGATATCATATATGATTTATAGTTGGTTATCCTAATGCACAATGTAATGATTTCTTAGTGTTTACCATTGAATTATTCTTATAATTACATGTTTTACTTTGTTTTGTGTTCTGTACATGTCATTATCTTATGATTTCATGTTTTATAGGCCATACTTACATGATATTATTCTCTTATATGTTATCATGATATTACTTTTTGCTATAATATATCATTCATACTCTGATTAATCCCTTAATAATATTTTTAGATCAACCCTTTCTTATCGATATCTTTAGGTTATCCTATAAATCATTGCAATCTCAGGGGATTCTAAAACCACATTATGGGGATTTGAAATAATTATGTATTTTTTTAAGTTGATGGATTAAATAAATAATTTCCCAAATACACTAGGCCTCTAAATTTTCTAGGATTTTATTATTTTGATATTTATCTTAAAATACTGAAATAAAATTTATATGAGGTATAGGTTTTTATATTTGATGTTAAAACAAATTTCTATCAATTTTTTGGACTTTGGATAAGAAAACATTTAAAGTGTTGAGAGTATTGTCTCCTATAAATTACATATATAGATGGAAACTAATAATTGGATATTTCGATGACATAGATGCACATAGTGGTAATTTGTAACACCTTTATATTATATATATATATATATATCTTTGAAATAGACATGAATTATTTGATAACTTGTTATACACGGAACCTCCGGTCTAAATAAACCATGATATAGTATATCGTTATAACATAGACATTAAATTGGTGGTATGAATAGGAATAAAATCAATATGAAATATATGAATAAAGGATTAATATTACATAAATGTATAGAATAATTCATAATAAATAAGTACTCAACTTTCATTATATTTATTTTATGCTTCAAAAATATGCTTTCATAGAAAATGATTTTTGTTTAATTTTTTTGTGGATATGATAATTTAGTTATAAAAATTATAAAAATATTCTTTAATAAAAACTGTATCATTTTTTAAATCATCATATCAGGACTCTATTAAGGTAATTTTTTGAATTTTTTTGAAAAGATTATTTTTTCAATGAATGGTACCAATTTTATAGAATACTATCTTTTACATTAAATTATTTAAATTATTCCATTTTTTAATTTCTATTGTAATTTAATTAGTTTATTTTGATTGAAAATAATCTAATAAAGGTCATTGTAATCAATATTATACTTTATTTTAGTATAAACATTTTTATACTTAAAAATTCATTTTCTTATTAAACCGTTTTTCAATGTGTTTTTCTGGTTTATGTTAAAAATAATTTATTAAACATATAGATATATAATTTGAAAAAATATTTTACATATTTAAATAATAATTTATATTCTTTTAATGAGTCGAATTTTATTTTTTTCACAATGAATTGTAAAAATAGTAAAAAAAATTACCAGGATTAAGGTTATAACGGGTTTACTGGGCGGTCAAAGAAAGAGATTAGGGTAATATTTCCAATTAAACTTTTATAAATCTTATTTTATGGGAATATTTAGACACTATATCATGTAAAATTAGAATATGATTTATTTTTAATAATTTTTCTTGAGTATGAAGTTATAATATTTACATATTTTGAGAAATTCGAAAGTGTCCTCTTACTCCCTTATAAAAGGGCACCCCTTTTCAGTCTTTTTTAAACCATATTGAGCAACACAGATCGACCAAAACATACCAAATTATCTTTTAAACTTTAGAATACATGAATTAAAGGCGTTTTTATTCATAAAAGTTTATTATTACTGTCCTTAATAATGGATATAAATGACGTATACTGAAAAAGGGGTAATCTTCCTACCTAGCGTCTTTCAAATTATTTCATATTTCATCTCATCTAAATCAATGGAATTCATTATAAAATAAAAACTAAATTATACTACATATAATAAAATTTTATTATGATTATAAAACCACCATTATACACCCTCTTTTCATTAAATGATAAATAAAAGTATCTCTCGGTCGTACGTGTGTACTACCGCCTCCACATATCGATATAATTCATTTTCCATATCCATAATTAATGGTAGATTATTATGATTTATTTAAAATTTATATATCATATTTATGGTATAATTATGTTTATTTAATGTTAAAACATTATTTATATTTCTTTATTTATTTTCCTGAGAAAATGAAAACAATGTTCATACGTACATACCTAATACCATCTCTATAAGATGTGTGACTAATTTTTCTATATTTACCTTTAATGAATGATTATAAATATGTATATATTGAATATATATTATATTTATATAATTATTAACATTATTTATATGATTTTACCCTGATAAATTAATAAGGACCGTAACTATCAAACCAAAACATTCATGAAAAATGATACAGTGAACACTGAGAAACAACAATTTTGATATGAAATTATTAATAAATTAGTGTTGAAATATTATAAATGGATCCTATATTATATAATAATTTAGTAAATTATTCAATTATATAACTATAATATAGTTAAATTTATTATTTATGAGTTTATTATTTTTATGAATCAATTCAAACTTGAGGTAACAGTTCTATGTTAGAATTTCATTCTTTATAGGATTATTTATGATTAAATTTATGTGGATGAAATTATATGATCTTTATATCAAAAATAATATTAATTTTATTATAATATGTATATTTATGTATATTTAATGTTTTAATTTAATTTTACTATAAGCACTCAAGATATATAAATAATGTTATATAGAAAACCAACTTCATTTCTCTCTTCAGTCAGAAATATTTTTTCTTTTGTATTAATGTTTCCTAAAATGTTTTTAAAATGTTTTTACTAACCTCAAATTATTTTCTAAAGTAATTTTTTTAATATTTTTAATTTTTATAAAAAAAATTAAGGGAACATTCTTTTATTTTTTATGAACATAGAACTTTTTAATGAACGAATGAAAAAAAATTGTTGTTTTAACAATTATAGTTTAAATAGAATTTCTCACTATCATAACTGGTAAATAATTAGAATAATCCTTTATAATTTTCCATATTTCATTTCAAAGGAAAAAAATTCCTTAATATTTTTTTAATCATTATATTTTAAATTAGTGATTTCAACATGTAAAGGATATTTTCATCAAGAAATGTTATAATGATCATTTAAGACATTTTCATCCATGATAACATCCTTTGATTTTTTTATGATTCATTAGGGATATAATTATTTGATACCATCATAACTCTTTTTCCGGTTGGTTTACGGTTATGGTGAATAAATATTAGTGAAAATAATTTTATTTCCCATGGGTTAGGTTATGATAGAGTGATAATGTTTTCATGATCTATGAATGGATTATGAATATACTACGGGTGGGCCCAAAATTTTATATCCCTATAATAAATTGAGTAAATATTTATGTTTTATGAGATCAAAGGGTAGATGAAAGGTTATCCCAAGCCATACAAAGGGTGAATATGAGGTTATAATATTATCGAAAGATGGTACCCAGGATTTATCGTAAGCCTCATAGAAGGTACATTGGAGTTTATCCTAATTTTGAAGGAGGTACATGGGTGGTTAGACCAAGCCTAATATGTGACTAATTTCTAAGTGAGTATCCTTAACATAAATTTTTTTTAAATATGTTTATATCAATATTTATTCCACTCTTTCATGTCATGATATTATATCAATATTTTGATCTCATGTATAAATTTCTTTGATTAATTTATGATTTATGTCTTATGAACTTCCAATCCTTGTGACATGACTCATTATTATGATCAATAAATTGATGGGCATCTTGTTAAAATGATAATATAATTTTACATAACCTTATTATCATGTTATTATTATATTATCATTGATATATTACTTTTTTACCATTATTTAGAATCTATGATATCTCTTTATTATGTTTCTTTTTCCCCAGGATATGAAGAAATGTTTTAAGTTTGATATTTCTAAAGAGGGTGATAGTTGTGAAAATCTAAGTGGGAGATGATGTTGTCATTCTATGTATAAATTATATATATATATAAGTTTTCAAAGACACAAAAAATATACATTTCTATCATATAATATAATTATATTCAATGAATTTTCACCTAATAAAATGTTACATTTATGTATGAAAAGTTTGGGTTTCTATATAACAACAATGAAAAAGATTTTTTGAGTGTCAAATTGATCTTTAATTGATGCAGAATGAGTGGTAATAATACTCTGAACCTAGATATATAATCTCGTGTGATTTTATTTGGATAATTCATATTTTATTTATAAACCATTATAAAAGATTTGAATGTAATGTTCGGTTAGAGAAACTAATTAAAAATATACCATAGATAACATAGATTGAAACCTTGAATGCTATAAGCTGTGTAAAATATATCATATATGATTTATTCCTTATATTCTCATAGTATCCATTTTACATGATAATTTTTTTAATACTCTCATCCCTATTGTTTCCATTATTTTATGTAGTGGCTGAAAATAGGATTAATCATGCCAACAACCAATATAATGGGAAATGTGATAATTTTTTGAATGTTATGCCTAACTTAATGGGAGAGGGAGGATATAACTCAACATTAGTACATTATCAACTTACTCAATTTATAAAAAATCACTTGATTAATATGGAATTCCCACCATCTCTTAAGAAAATTCAAGTCACACTTGAGTCCTATATATAAAAAAGTCCTTTGACTTTCAATGGGTATTATAATATTCTGATCATAGAACAATGAATTAACTATATTGAGAAGATATTTTGTATCCTCATGCCATGTGAAATATAAATTCATACTATATATTTATTTTATAGAGGGATAATTTTATTATTGTTTTACCCTTAACATTAATAAGAATTCCAAGGAAGAAATTGAATCCATATAGTGGGAAGGATTCAAGAAAATATCTTTTAATAAATAATTTTCTTACACACTCAATATTAAAATAAATAGGGACTTCCTTTGACTCAAAAAATGATTTAAAATCACTTTCTTAATATGAAGAAAACATTAAAAGGATATCATGATATGCCATTGTCTTTTTCATCATCCAAAAAAGTAAATTTGAATTCTTCTTTATAGGGATAATAAAGAGTCTATATTTTTGGGAAATTTATTATTTTGATAGTTATGAGAAAATATTTCATTGTTCCCTTAATATTAAAATATAAAATGGTGATTCTCTATATTCTCATGGTACAGGGTATAAGAAGTGGAGAATAGTGTTTAATTCTATGGGAGAAATGGATAAATATTAAGGACGAAATAAAAATAAACTACCCACTTGTCCAAAGTGTGTAAAAAATCTCCTATAATTTTCCTCAATGGAGAATAGATATTCCTAAATTGTGGAAAGTAGGGAAATAAATATAATGAAAACTATAGGGAGATTAAAAAACCCACCGGTACGATGGAATAAAAATAAGGTTTCACACAATCCATATCATAGGGTCTTATTTTTAATCTATAATGAACATGAAAACTATTCAAAACTATTACATATATCATGAGTTATTGAATATAACCAAATATAACACCCTCTAAGGCCTAAATATAAATAATAAGAATATGATATCACAACTACTAGGTAAGATTGTTATAGAAAATTAGTGACGGGTATGCTGATAATTTATTCACAAATAATGAATATACTATTTGATTATGTATCTATGAATTCTTTTATAACATGAATGTTTAGATGAACTATTCAAAGACCGCCTCAAATTAGGGAGTTTTAGTTATCAATAAAAATTGGGAAATTATTTCAAATCAAGCATATAACTCCTATCTAGTCAACATTTTTTGACTGAATCTCCCAAAAAAACCTTGTAAAAATCTATTTAGTGGAATTTAATGATATATTGGGAATGGATTGATTATCCTTATATAGTTCCATTAAAAAAATTCAAGAAAAGGAAATCGAAATTTTTATCCCAAATCATCTAAATCTATAAAATAGTATGTAGGAGGATGAATCTCTTTTAATAACATCATCTCAATCGTTCATATTATTTCTCTATGAGTAAGAATATCAGGCTTAAATATTTGGGAAAAAGGAAAAGACTATCCTTGATGGAATTCTCATTATGAGATAATATGTTTATGAGTTCCTTGATGAGTTTCTTGATCATCCTATGGATCTAAAGGATTGGTTCTAAATCAAACTTATACCAGGCGATATAATAATATCCAATACTCCATATAGACTGACCATTATTCAATTAGAATAACTAAAGAAGAAACTACAATATAATCTGAGTGAAGGATTTATACACCCAAGAGATTTACCATGGGGTGTACTGGTCCTCTTTATCAAGAATAGTAATGGGCCAAATCATCTCAAAATTGATCATCATGAATTCAATAGGAACATTATAAAGAGAAATTATTCATATACATGGATTGTTTACTTGTTTGATTAGAAACATGGAGCCCATTACACCTATAAAGTGGACTTTTGTTCATGGTATTAACAATTAAAGGTGAATAAGTAAGATATGACCATCTCTTAAATAATGTATGGATACTATGAGTTTGTAGTTATTTCATTAAGACTCACTAATGACTCAAAAATCATTATAGACATGATGAATACGGACTTTAGAGATTACCTTGAAAAAAATTAGTAAACTTTATGGATGATATTCGTATCTACTGTAAAAGAAAAGTGGATCATGAGAATTATTTGAGTATTGTTCTGATGATCTTGAGAAAGGTTAAAATATATACGAAGGATAATAAGTTTCAGTTTTAGATGAAGCAAGTAACATTCTTAGGATATGTTATTCTCAGCAAGGGGATATCCATGGATCATTAGAAGAAAAATTAAATTGAGGAATTTCACAGACCAACATCTATAATAGAAATCTATATTTTCCTCAAATTAGTTGGGTATTATCAATGATTTGTAAGAAACATATATTGAATGTCAAACCCACTAAAGATGCTAAATCGGAAGGGAGTGAAGTTGTTTCTGGACTGATGAATACAAAGAGAGATTTAAAGAGTTAAATAAGATGATAATACCTATAATTAAACTCACACTACTGACTATTGTATAAGTATTTTTTATTGATAGTGATTCATCCAAGATATTCTTGAGTTGTGTTTTAATACCAAATGATAAAGTGGTACCATATTCCTATCAGCAATCAATACTCCATGAGAATAACTATCATACACATGATATAGGTTTGTCTAAAGTATTATTTACATTAAATATTTTATGTAATAATCTCTATATAGAGAAGTGTGAGATATATATAGATAATAATATATTCAATTACATATTTATAAAAAATGATCCCAACATACTCTAATTAAGGTGGTTATAGATAATAAAATATTATGATTGTTCAATCCATTACAACCCTGGGAAGTAAAACAAATTGGAAGATGTTATGATTATAAAGTATATAACATCATTATCCGTGATAAGGATTGAGAGGTATCCGATATTTTTTGAAATGAAAATAATTGAAAGGGTGATCATAAAGGAAGGAACATCATCATACCTTGATCAACAAACTACTCAACCACCCATCCATTTGGAGATCAAAGAGGCATGGAGAGATGATATAGATCTATAGAGTTGGTAGTGAATATTTTATAGTTCTACTTTGATAATGATAGAGTTATAATGTTTAGAACCCATATGAATGTCTCATAAAAACCAAAACTAAAGAGGGAGATTTTTGATGATACACACACTCATCTGTATCTATTCATCTACGGTTTAAAAATTTGTATTGAGATTCAAAGAGAAATTTTGGTGGAATAAAATGAAGAGGGATATTGTGGGATTTTTATCTTGATTCTTGATATACCACTAAGATAAGTTTGAATAAAATAATTATAATGATGTGATGAAACCATTACCCATTCTAGTATGTAAATGGGAAAACATCACCATGGATTTCATCATAGGACTCCCAAGGAGATATAAATCTATAACAACATTTGGGTTATAGTTTATCTTCTTGCTAAGATTGTACAATTAATTTCTATAAAATAATATTTTTTTTCTTGACCAACTATCCAGGATATACATAAGTAGTTTGGCTATATGGAGTACCACTCTCTAATGTATTTGATTGAAATGTATGGTTTATCTTGTTGTTCTAAAGAAATATTTAGCAATCATTGATTTCAAAAATGCAATTTAGCACTTTTTATCACCATAAAAAATGGTAAATTTAAAATAAAAATTCAAAATCAATAGGATTTACTGAGAACATGTTCAATAGATTTCTAAGGACTTTTTAGAAAAACACCTACCCCTATTATAATTCCTAAAGACTAATTATTTCTATTATAGAATTAAAATGGAACCTTTTGAGGCTCTATATGGGAATAGGTACAAGAATCTAACATGTTAGGAAAGAGTTATAGAAATTAAGCTGATAAGACCTAATTTTTTCAAGAGATGAGAAAGAAAGTTCCAACAATTCAGTGTCATTTAAATTAGAATATTATTGATAACAACAATCAATCATTGATGATTATAAGAGTGTGAGTTTATAGATAAGGTATTTCTTCACATGTCACCGTGGAAAACATTCATGAGTTTGTGAATAAGGGAAAGAAAAATCCTAGATACATTTACCCCTTTTAAATTCATGGTCACATCAAAATTATAGCCAATCAAATGAAACTCTCACATAACCTATCTAAAGTACATGATTTCTTCCACATATCATTATTAAGGAAGTGAAAACCAACTTCTTTAGATGTACTAAATCAAAATGTAGAAATACTGAATAATGATATTTCTTAAGAGGATTAGTTGGTGATGATTTTAGATCATGTATACAACATTATGAAAAATAATAAAACTCATATAGTATAATATAGAAAACATGAACCATGTAATGAGAGTTAGAAATAGTTTATTATTATTATAAAATAATTACATGATATGAACATTTTGAATTATGATCATCAAACCTTACAAAAACTTGTAATATAGATGTTATAAAGTGATATTTAAGATAATTATATAATAAGGGTCATAAGAAATCAAATAGATGAAGAAGGAAGAAGTTATGGCCTCATCCAATACAGTTATCCATTATGAATATCATTTACTAAAGCATCCAATATAGATCAAATCACTATGGTTCACTCTTAATTAAGACCAAGATGAGATTCAATAACTGAGACTTGATCGGAATTGATTATAAAAAAAGTTCATGTTTAGAGAAGTCACCTCCCAATCAATGTTCAACAAAGAACCATATGAAAGTACTACCATTACACACCTTTCTCTTATGGAGTATACTTGTGTAATAAGGGGTTATATAGCTTTTCCTTAGTAGTACTAAAGTGTAAATTTTCTTATTAGAAATGAAATAATGGTTATATCATTCCCACTGTATTTATTATTTAAAATGTCGATGAATATAAGATGACTATGATATATAGATTTTTAAATAAAAAAAGAAAATTATATTTCTAGAAAATATATCATTAAAATTGAAATACAATTTTATGATAAATTAAAAAATTTTATATAAAATTTATTTTTTTGAAATGGACTTTAAATTCACTATTTATTTTAATATAAATTAAAATATAACTTTATGAAGTCGCAAGTAATTTTTGTATGGGTCAGAAAGTTCCATATGTCATAAAAACTACTATTTTTCAGTAAATAAGGTTTTTTATTTAAAAATTATCTTTATCATATTCAGGAAATTATTTTTAAAATATAAATTTCATTTCTTAAAATCAACATGATGAAAGTAGTCGATGGTGATTTTTTGATAATTTTCTTAGAAAGTAAAATTTTATGTAAATAGTAATAATGGTGTAAATATAAAGTTAGTATTATTGAATAAAAATAAAATAAAAGTGATGTAGTAGACACTATAAAGATATTTATTGACCAAAAATAGTATTATTCATTAAAATAATTTATTTTAAAGTGATAAAAATAATTTTACCAACCTATAAAGAATCTTCTGAAACCTAAAGTATATTTTAGATGTTTTAAAAACAATTATTTAAGAAAACGAATCCCTTACACCTATATAATATTATTAATAAAATATTTTAGGTCCTTAAGATATTATTATATTAAAAACTACACCCCCTATCAAAAGAACATGGTCAAAACCACAGTAAAACCAATGGGTTTTCATTTTTTTTATTAACTACATGTCCAAGGCTCAGGTATTGAAATTAAAATTGAATACCAACTCTTATGTTATTAATATTCACCCATTATCCCATTAATATTCACCTAAAATAATTTTTAGCACGAATTTACTCTATTTCTAATCAATAGATGTCCCCAAAGGAGTTTCTTAGGTTCTACAGAGCTCTTGCCAAGCTTTAAGAAGCAAGCACTCAAGGTAAGGGGATATCACCCTCCTATTTTCCATTCAAGCAATTCCTTTGTAATATTTGTTTTTATTCTCAATTGATTATGTTTTCTTTTATTTATGAACATTGATTTAATCTATAAATTACACCCAAATCATGATAGAAAAAAATCTTCTTTCATCAACACCTTCAACAAACTTTTAAGTATACCTATTATGGTACTGAATTTATATCTTGATTTTAATTACCTTAACATTTTTTTGTGAATACAAAACCTTATTTTACATTCATGATAATTCATATAGATATAAAAATCTACCATTTATTAAGTAATTTCATTTATCAAAACCACTTGTTTGAATAATATCATTGAAATTATAAAATATATTCTTATATTTTATGATCGATGTAGAACACAAAATGTTAAACATGTGAATGGTGAACCCTGATAGTGCTCTAATGTATTGGGTATTGTTTTCATCTCATGATATACCGTGTATGGTGCATGGGAGTTTGGGAAATCCCAATATTTTATTATGTCTTAATGGTGAGCCTTGAATTATTCTTATGATGCCTTGTTTTGTGTTTTTTCCACAACCCTTTTTTATCATGATCTTATGATATAATATTTTACATTACATATCATGATATTACTTTTGTATCATATGTATTATGATTACAATGATCAATCCCTTACTAGTATTTATATCTCACCCTTTTGTTATGTTTGTCTCTAGGTTATCCAATGTAGTATTAGGTGTTGAAGGAATTCTAAGAGCACATTGTTCAGATTTTAAATAGTGATGTATTTTTTTAGTTTATGGTTTACTTATATAATTTACTAATGACATTAGGCCTATCTATTTTCTAAGATTGTATAATATGGATATATTTTTTAAATAACATGAAATAAAGTGTATTAGAGTTATGGGTTTCTATATTATGGTCACTGCACCCTTGAAAAAGCAACAACTGTTTTAAAAAGGGCATTAATAATAATTTTAAGGATAGTTTTATTATAAAAGTTAAGGGTAAAAGTTCATAGTTTTTTCTATTGTTGTATAATGTATAGAAAAAAATACTACTCTTTTAGTATAACTTTTCATTTACAAAAAAAATCAAGGGGAATATACAGTGATAAGAAGAGTACATACTCTTAGATAAAGTAACTTGTTTCCAAGAATAAATAAAATCTACCAATCAAAAATAGATTAAGATTCTCAGAATAAATGTGTATCAGATGTGTACATAAGGGTTATAGAGATTATGATTACATAACTGGATTACAATGATATGTTCTCTATGGTGTGAAAGGTAAATAATCTCAGAAGATGAAAGGGTAAATTCACATATTTCTATGGTTTCTAAGAATTCATGTTAAAAAACATAAAAATTTGAGAATGGTAAGAAATTATGTCTAATAGTTTTGATAGTATAATTCAATATGGATATAAAAATAGATAAATAAAAAAGAAAACTATATATGGGAAACAATTAAGTTCACAAGAGAAGATTGAGAAAAAAATGTTATGTATAGGTGGTGACATAAAAATTCAAAATGAGTTCAGTGGAATATTTGGGAAAGAAAAATATGGTATGGGGGAATACATGACCATCATTATACCGCAATAAAAATTGATAATAAATTTTATGTATGCATCATGAAATGAATTTTCCTTGATGTTTGAAGTGAATAAAACTGCTCCACATAAGGAATTAGTTTAATGGAAGAAAATGAGAATTTAGTCTATTAAGATACATAAAAAGAATGGGGACATGTAGAAATATTCCCAAGATTATATTGGAAGGAATGATAAATCTTGATTGAATCCTCCTCAAGGAAGGGAAAAAACACCATTATAGATTCAGACAGATTTATCAAACATACCAGGAGGTCGCGCACAAGGAATGATTATTCCAACCTGCCCAGTCCTCTAGTTACTAGGGCCACTAGCAAAGTTAAACCTCCTTCAAAAACATGTAAAGGTGATGGATTGCCTGCGAGGGAACCTGTCTCTCAAGCAGTGGTCAGTCAGGGGCACCTTAGGGCTGAACCTCCCCTGGCGGGGGTTGCACACCCTCCTGGGCTGCAGAGTGAGGATGTGCGACCTGCTCTGAATCCTGGGCATCAGCGAGAGGAGGATACTCTTTTTGATCATCAGAAACAGATTTCTTCGGTGATGAATCACATGGACCTTCTTCTTCACTCAGATGAAGAAATGGTGGATCAAGTCTTATATATTAAGGCCCTGTAGGAAGTCATCAACCAAATGTTGCGGAAAATGATTAGAGTGGAAACAACAAAGGGGCAAGGTAAATGGATCGATAAGCAGAACCACATCTTTATTAGAGGGTTCAACATGGGGAAGATTACCTTAGAGGAATATATGAAGTCTTGGGAAATCTTGGCGGAACATTATGAAGACATCTTTAGGGTCGATCCTGGCACTCAGGTAAGCTCTATACCCTGGATAATGTTTAGGGAGTTTGATTCTAATTAGATCAAATTGTTCTTCAAAAAAAATGTCATATATTTTGGGGATTAATTTGTACTGCTGCAAGGGTTCTCACTTCTCTTTAAAAGTGTTTAAAAATAAAAAATGATATTGAGGACAAGTCTTGATTGAGAAGAAACACTTAGCCTTGTGTATTTAAATGTGAAATTAAGAGTTCCCTCCTTATTCCCTTTTATTTTTTTAGGTAGAAACATCTATGGAATTGAAGGATCTATTTAAAGTAGGATTTGTTGACTGTTTGATACATTGAAAAAAAATAAGACACTCTTTATAGAGTTTTTTAACTTCAATAAAAAGGTGTGACTGATTTCATCCATTAAGGGGAGCAAACATGGCGTTGAGTTTTCATAACATCATGAACTATGTGAATCTGGAATCTTGATAGCTTTATTAAATAATAATATTAGGTTTTACAATCACAATTACATCATATTTCTTATTCTATTTAATATTTTTATAAATTGGAGTGTTGTTTTATTAAAATATAATATTAAGGGGGTTATCCATTTTGCACTTGAACTTTTCTAATGGATTTTTTAGAGATGATTGTAGGTCACTAATTCTTGTAAAAACTGGATGAACATTAACAAATGTGAGTTGTTTTGAGTTGGTATCATATGTATTGTAGTTAATGGATATCATTGATCACCATGTTTATTAAATCATGTTTTCTACATTGAGGTATCCCAAGTAGACTTAGAGTTTATTATCTATTTGTGCATTTATAATAAAAATTTTGAATCTGTCATTCTAAAATAATAGATCATGTTATAACTAAGAACAATATGGGGAGAATAAAAATATATTATATATTTTTTAAGAATCTTGAATAAGTTATGAGTGATTTTTATCCCCTACATACCTTTTTAATTATTTTTAATGAGGGGGCGAAGATAACACTAATCTTTGGAAGAAGATAAAAGAAGTTGGGTATTGATAGAAAATTCAAAAAAGGATTTTAAAGTTCCCAAATTAAGTTGTGAAGAGGATTTTTTTATTAACAATATAGTTTTTGTAAATTAAATTTATGATGAGTGAGATACAGATATCATAAATAGAAAATGAGAATTTGTGATACTTCTTAAATAACTTGGTTTGACAACTTCTATACAGTTTCCTTTACTTTAAATGATTATGGAGTTAATATTCAAGGAAACCATGACAAGTACTAATGACTGAGAAGTGGAACTATCTATAAATGTTTTATAGTGAAGTTTTTACTATCTACAAAATGGGTGTATTAAACAATAAATTTCAAGAAGGAAAATCTAGCTGAATGTTTGAAGAATCCATCCATAGATCTATGAACATGCACATTGTTTTATCAGGTAAAGTGGAACCCATGGAAAATGATTTTAGTTGATTAAAAATATCTCAAAATATTTAGAGAGGCTCTAAATATATTTGAGGAAATTCTTAGATTCTATATGACTTTGGTGTTGAAGACTAAAATATTGTTATGTCTTAAGTTCATATGACTTTACTCTACATAAGACATTATAGTTATCTCTTACTACTTATATAGATTAACTTATGACTTTTTTAGGATATGTAAAAATCTTTAAAAATTGTTTAATACTTTTAGTATCAATTTATGACTTTTATAAGTGCCTTTATTTCACTTTTATAGATGGCATAGGACTATGATATGTTATAAGGCCTTGAGGGTGTATAACAGTGAGTGGGAGAATAAAACTTTTATTAAAATGTATAATACCTTTATTATGATCTTAATAGTTAAAAATTCAAACAATAGAGATTTCATTAGACTTATAAATTTGTAAAAAAGTACTTTTTGAAAATTTTCATAATTGTTTCATCTATAGAGAGGAGGTAAAATAATATATTATTGATGATATGATCTTTATAGAATTAAAAATCATGGTAATGGATTGAGATTTAAACTCAATAGCTTAAGAGTGTTGATATTTTTTCCATACCACATAATGTGGTTCCACATCACAGTGTCATCCATATATGGATTAAATTCAAATAGAAGATAAATGTTGTAGATTTTGTGGGAAGAATAAGTTGAAATATTTGAAAATTAGATGAGGAAAATATATATCCAGTCTTGTTGGAATTAAATTTGGATGTTGATTAACATTCAAATTATTTTCAATTAAGGGATAAATTAGGAATACCAATAACCGATTTTAAGATAGATGAAGACTATACTACAGATATATATTACGTTTCTATAAAATAAATATTGATAAAAATATTCATTATATTATTCTATGAATGTAAATATATGGTAAAACAAGAAGAAGTGAGTTTGAAAATATATAATATGACTACCTGATACGATTTTGTATTGAAGAGAAAAGAAAATATCAAATCCATGAGCCATTCAAGAAAGTGGAATACCTATGTTCCCATGTTTTCAAGGTGTTGATAAACTCCTATCATTAAAGGTCTAATGTGAGTGTTCAAAAATAATAGATATAATCATGATTATTAGATATCAATTTTCTTGAAGATATTGTACATGAGAATACCAGTTGATCTAGTATGTTCATGGATAAAGATCTGCATCAATAGGCTACCAAATAAACATAGATCGGAAGGATATATTTTTTTATTTTTGATCATACATATATAGTGGGTAGTGGGATATAGTATTATCTATTATAAAACAAGAGAAGAAACATAGTGGGGTTGTATACTTATAGAACGGGGAACTTTATTTGTGTTACGATTTGGGTTTATAGTATAGAATCCATGATTTGAGAGACTAAAAAATCATGACAAGTTTTAGGAGGTAGTGGGAACCCTCAATGAAGAAAGTCAAAGCACTAAATGAAACGGAGATGATAATCCCTTAGTGTTGGATAGGGTTTGGTGAAATAGTGGTGTGTCCTCGACGAAGATAAGGGAGTCAGTTCTCATTGGAGTACAATGTTAGGTGGCTCAACAATTATGATAGAACAATGGAATACAGGTCTTAGTAGGGAAAGATAATAGCAATAGGGTTCAATTGTGGGAATTTATAGTGGGGTTTAGTTCATGCTCAGGCGATAGTAGAATAGAATATCCATAAGTTCAATCCCTATATAATGATTTATCAAAGAAACAGGAAACCACCCATAGTTCTAACTAGACTAGAATTCTGAGAGGGTATGGTATTTACCACGGGTACCAAGAACCATGTAGTTCTTTATACAGCCATTCTTTCTAGTCAACTTTTCATGTATAGGATATTTGGATAATTATATGTAGAATCGATAGGGGAGGGGTTTTGTTATTCATATGGTCCTTGGTCCCTTGGGTCATGTCAACGACCTTGTGACTTTGGGCCTACATTCCATTTAAGGGTTCTCTCTCAACCCATTTTAATAGTGGGGTTATCCAAATTTAATAAAAATATAAAGTCCTTTGAGCTTGAGTTAAGGGGTATTACTTTAAGTTTGAACCTTGTAAATCCATATATGAGGTTCTTTGTTTACTTTTTTTCCTATGAGTTGAGTTTTGCTGAATAAATTTGGGAGGATAGAGACTTTAACATATCAAATAGGATAATTATAAAAGAAATAATAATAATAAGTGTACCACTGATCCACTCATAATGATACCAACTTACCAAAGCACTAAAAGTGGTATCATAGAAAATATAGCCTCTATATAAAAGATATAATAATTTTTTTATCATGGAGAAATTAAATTTTGCGGACAACCAATGTGTTTGTATATTGGATGATAAGAACTATCAAATTTGGAGGAGTAATATGTTTCCCTATATCTTATCATTTGGCTTGGAAGTAATAGATTCTATAATATTTGGACTTCCACTTATTAATCAGAATGATCCCATATCCTTTAATGATACAATAAAAATTTAAATTTATGTAAAAACAAAAAAAAATATTTCTATATATTTATTGAAAAAGGTTTAAATAATGGTTATGAACTCTAAATGTCCAAGGAAATTTAGGTAAAAATGTAGGGAAGTTATAATGGAAGTATAAAATTTAAAAATGTTAAATTAATAGTGTGTATGAGTAGGCTTGATGATATTAAAATGGGATATGATAAAAAAATTGATTATTACTCCAATCGATCCAACGAAATTATTAGTGTTACTCAAGGATTTGGTGGGCAGTTGTATGATTCTATTACTATCAAAAATATAATGAGAAAATATAAAATTAGGTTTGTTCCAAATGTATCATCATTAGAATATGTAGAAGACCTCTATTTGAATGAACTACAAAATATTCTAATTGTTTATGAAATGAGAAAGGATATAACACTTGACAAGAAATAAAAATATGATATATATTTTGAGGCAATGGGGAAGGGTAAATTTAGAAATAAATAAGGTGTATAATCAATTTATTTTGATAATTAGGAAGATTTTAATTATTTCAAAAGACTTTTTATTATTTCATCAAGATGTTTAAGAATTTCAATATGAAGGGAAAGTTATGAAAATACCAAGATGTTATAATTGTAATTAAATTGTACAGTTTTCAAAAAAAATATCCAAAGAATAAGTTGGTAGAATCTGAAACCGATGTGAGAGATGATAAATCTCAATAAAATGGGGTATAATCAAGAATAAATATTCAAGTATAAATATAAGTGGTTTTATGAGAAAGAAAGATTATGATGACTAAGAATAAAGTGGTTATTCAAATGATTAGGATAATTTTATAGCTCATGTTGAGATAGGTTTTAATACCTCAAGCAGTGATGATAAAGAAGAAATGATAGAACAAGAATACATTATAAAAGATTATTTGGAAGCTTTCACTGAGTAAAAAACACAACTCGAGAAAAAAAATAAAATATATGAAATAAAATAATAATATAGATACTAAAAATGAGGATTAATTCAAGAAAGAAGTGGAATAAAATTATGAGATTAACAAATATAAAATTAAGGTTGTAGAGAAACAGAAGTTGTTGAAGGATCTTGAAGAGAAAATAGTTTGGAAAGAAAAAGAGTTGGTTAAGACCCATTAACTATCTCTTTAAGTTAAAAATTAGTTGAATAAATTCATATTAAACTCCATAAAGTTAGTTGAGTTGAAAGCTAATTCTCCACAATATGGTAAGAAGAGAGGTCCTGAGAGGATAGTACAGTCTATTTTTAACCAGTCTAAATATAAATATTGAATTTATGACTATTAAAGTTTCAAAACAAATATGAAGTTTTATATTCCAATAAGAAAAGTTATATTACCTCTAAAACATTAAATGAAGAGAGAAATTTTTTAATAAAACAACTTCCCCATGGAAAAATCAATCTTATTTTTAAAAAGGGTTGCGAAAACAATTTTCTATATGGTTTTTTATAAATATGGAATATCAATGATCAAATGTTTTTACAGATGTTTAAAATGTAATACACATAAATAATACTCTTTTAAGTATAATATCTCATTTTTAGGGAACTAGTATTAACCAAGGGGGTTATGGTGAGAAGACATGGACATGTTATTAAATAAAGTAGCATGTGTCCAAGAATACAAAAAAAATACCAATCTAAAATAAATTAAAAGTTATAGAGGCAATGTGTGGTAAATGTTGGAAGGAGTTTCATAGAGATGATGTGTTCAAACTATATTACCAGTAAAGGTTCCATATAGTGAGAAAAGGAAGGAAGCTCATAATTTGAACGGAGAAAAGTCATGTGCTTCTAAGGTTTCTAAGAAATCATGTGAAAATATAAAAAAACTCAGAATGTTAAGAAAGGTGGTCTATAATTTTGGCCAACACAATTTGGGATCAATGAGAAAATGGAGAAATCATAAGTGGATATTATTGATAAATACATATAAGTATGTTCACATTTGAATATTGAGGCGCATGATAAGTTATCTTCAATTGGTGACCTGAGAATTAAAGAGAATATGTGGAAAATTTATACATGGTATGAAAGACTATATGAACTTCCTTCTAGATTTAGAATAATTTGTTATAAATATAATGTAAGAACAAGAGGATTATTTTTTATTGATAAATAGAGTGAATATAATTTCTCCACATAAGAAATTAGTTCGATGAAAAAAAATAGAATGAAATCTTATAAAACTTATTAACTAAATATGGACATGGAGAAATCATCCCATCATGATATTGGAAGGGTTTAGAAGTATCGCTTGACTAGATTCTATCATCCTTGTGGTTTTAACTGAGGAATTAAGAGTTCCCTCCATATTCAATTTTATTTTTTAAGTACTAACATGCATGTAATTAAAGTAATTGTTTGAAGGGTGCTGGTGACTATTGTGTGCACTAATAAACAAATAAGGATATATCTATGGAGTGTTCTTAATGTCATAAGGATGAGTAAGATAGTGAATCCCTTGAAGTGGAGTAAGCTTGAGGTATGATTTTCAAAATATAACAAGTTGTGTGAAAATGGAATTTCTAGAGAACTTTATTAAACTGAAAAGTGATGTTGTCCAATCACACTTAAATCCTTATTTTTCATCATATCAAATATTTTTATAAATGGTATTATTGGTTTATTAAAATATAAGATAAAGGAGGTTTAATGAATTATATACATGAAAATTTCTAATGGATTTTTTGAAGATTAGTTAATGTCACAATTTCTTATTAAAACTGAATTAGTAACCCCTAATGTAATTTGTGTTGAGTTGGTATAACATGTATTATATTTAATTCATAGAATTGACCACCTTGGTTATTCACTTTTTTTTCTACATTGGGTTAGCCCATGTAGATCTAAAGTTGAGTGCCTATAGGATAATTTCTAAGTAATTATGTGATTCCATCCTCCTCTTAACAAGAATATCAATTTATGAAGAAAAATAAAATAGGATGAAGAAATTTTTTGAAAATTGTTTAGGAATGCTGGAGATGAGATGAGTGACATTAATCTCATATATGCCTTTACATTTATTGTTAATAAAGTTGTTGGTCAAAGTGGACAACCCAAGAGGGGGTAAATTAATCTTCCAAAATAAAATTTATATTAGAAAATTTTGAAATCCTCTCAAATTAAAACATCCCAATTAATAAATATAGTATCTATAAAAAATTTTATGTTTTTAAATAGATTCTCAGAGGTCTGATCAAAACTCAAATAAAATATTTTTTATAAAATTTTAACTCTCAGAAATATTTTACTCGCACCAAATAAAACATATCACATATAAAATTTAATTATTATATATATTACTTGTAAAATAGGGTTTAAAAATAATTAGTGAAAAATAGAAGAAAGTTGTAAAGGAAAAAATTAGGTTTAAAACGGAGTATGAAAAGAATAAAAAACACAAAGTGGAATAAAAACATGAGGTTCAGTTTCAAGCTGAAACTTAATCCTATTTACTTGATAGTAACCTACTACTAAATACGTTTATTAATTGAATTAAATTATCCACAACCTAGAGTAGGTTTTAAAAATAAAACTACACACTGGACAACTTCGGATTATAATGAAGAGTTTTCCATAAGATCTAGGGGAACAAGTAAAAATAATGAAATAAAATAGTATCAATTAATGTTCAATATAGATCCGGACATCATTGTAACATATATGAAAAATAATGTAAGAACAACTCAAAAGTAAATAAAATAAGATAGATTAATGGTATGGTGATGATTGATTCAGCTCTATCACTATTCAGGTTTGGTTGATAGATAGGTTCTATTCTCTTAAGAATTTTATTTAAATTTTTACTTTAGAAGCTTCAGTCAGATTCTATAGTGAGATATAGAAGAAAAAAGTATCATGTAAGTAGAGAGTTAACGAATCATATAGATATATGGGGATTATCTTCTTTTCCTTGAGTAGGTCTTCCTCGTAAATCAAAATCATTCATTAATTATTCATTTCAAAATAATCCTGATAAAATCTATATACTAATTATTCTTACCTAGAAGTATTTAATATTTTTAATCTCATCAATTAATCCAAAATATAACCATTTGAATTTAAAAATTCCTTACTACTTGATTTATACATGGTCAGTGTAGGTATGTACTTAGGCACGATCACTTGATTTCGCATATTGGTAGGTCAAGTAGTCATGCAGTCACTTAATTCTATGTTAGGTTCATAAATCCTTCTGAATATTAGTTGATTTCTTATTATGGTATGTTGATTTCTTCTGGTGGTCACTTGTGGTCTTTATGTGGTTGTTTGATCTCAACACGTGGTAGGTTCAACGATTAGACAAATTTCACTATCTGTCTATATGATTAGTTTAAGTATTCAATAATCTCCCTTATTTATAACTATCAAAAATCATGATAGAATAAATCTTGATCCAAAATAGAGAAGTGATAATTGAAATCATTCAAGATAAAAAAAATATTAACTACCATATTATACTCTCCCTTTTCAGTTATCAAAAAGTATTAATGAAATTTTTAGGAATTTTGATGTTGAAACCAAAAAAATAGATAATGTATTTAAGAAACATAAAAACAGAGTGATGATATGCTATAGATTGGAAAACAATAATGGGTGAGAAATATTTTATTATTTTATAAAAAGGCAAGAATAAATACAATATCTATATCGAGTACATTAGTATGAATCCAAATTATATTATTTAATGGATTGGGGATCCATGGGTTATTTATCATTGGATATATAAGGCTGTAGAGAAATTGTAGAGGCTATATCATGAGTAGGGCCTTGAATACAAATTCACTTTTCCACTAGACATAGGTGTTTAAGTGCTTGTGATGGGTTAATCCCAAAATCACCGGATGAAGCAGAAGTGGTAGCGGTAGGTGATGATTGCATAAGAAATTATAGAGGGGTTAGAATATTAGTGTTTTGTGTGTAAATGTACGGTTCCATAAGCTATGTAAATTAACTCACAACTTGGGATCCAGGTTACATTATCTAAAAATAATATACCATTTCCTTCATGAAATACTCTAGAAGAGGTGATAATACCCTTAATTTCTTTACTTGATCTTCAAAATATTGAGTCAGTGGAGGTATTTGAAGATTAGTGGCAAATGACCTAAGAATTTTTTATAAATCATACATTCTGAAAACCATGCCTAGATAATAATCAATGGACCTTTTGTACCTCAATGCCATATAATGCTTTATATGAATCTCTTCAAATCAGTTCAAGTTACTAAGTATCATGGGTCTAAAAAACATTTATAACTATATATCATGTCTTATAGTATTCATCTAAAACAAATTTCATCTTGACTATGATAATATATATGATTAGATTATCATCTATGGAAATGTTCACTGGAGGAGATATAGGTTCTATGTGAGGTGGTTCAATAGAAGAGGATGACTGAAAAAAAATATTTTGAAATATTTGATCTATTTTAAGCATCATGTCCTACATGTTTTCTTACAGAGCTCCGAATTGACCTCTTAAATTCTCAATTTCATTTTTCATCAAATATATATTGATAAATAACCATGGTTGAATGTGATAAATTACAAGACACTCTATCCTCTAGATTTCCTCTAATGGGTTCAAAATAATTTATAAAACCAAGGAAAAGTTCCTTTATCACATTTATCAAATTAGTTTTGAATTAATTCATATATTTCATTGTAACAAAAGAGGTAAAATAATTATAAGGTAGTAGTGGTATGGATTGTATAGAAGTGGACTACTTACCATCAAACTCATCTCTAATCAAAAAAGGATCTAATCTAAGAGGTTCGACCTCATTTTCTTAAAAGAATTATTCTCTAATACCTTCAAAAGATTTGGGTGATTAGATCCAATAGTTGTTGTCTTGTATCTTTTAATAGAATCGTCACTATATTTTATATGTGTATAAAAAAACAAGATATTAATTACATGTCATTTTAATAAATTTAGATTATCAAAATGAAAAGATTGTATGATAGAATATATCTCAATCATTTATAAAAGATCGATATGTGTAATTAAGGATCCTTTAGGTGTTATTTGAGCAGTTGATAAGGCAGGTCCACCATGTCCATGTGAACTTCCCCCATGATCTCCATTGTCTTTTAAAGAAGATTCCCCCCCCCCTTGATGAGGTGTTTCCCTTTCACTAGGCCTTAGAGTACTACTAATCACATGACTCAAATTAGATTCTTCATCATTTCTATCTTAAATTGTTTCCAGGCCATGAAAATCACTATCCTTATAAACTATTTCTTTATTAATATCATTCACATATACTTTAGTAGCATCAAGATCATCATCTCTCAACTGTTCTTCTTGAGAACATAATGATATAGGTGAATAGAGAGGTCTAAAAGATATGGTAGGAGAAATATTCATTTCAAAATCATGTTCTAACATTTTTTATTCCTTATGATTAGTATCCTCGTCCTCTAAATCATCCTTTATAACCAAAACATCATATTTTTCATTAGAATGATATGAAATCTCATTAAGTTACAAACTTGGATTAACTTTTTCTCTTAGTCACATAGGATTCTTAATAGGATTTAATTTTCATAAAATTTTTCACTATCATATACCCATATTTTCTTCTATGTGTTCAATTTCACTCTCATATATTTACTAATATTTTGATTGATTATAAATTCACAAGGTGAAACTATTTTTTCCTCCCTATGAGGAACTAGATCATTGAACAATAAAAATAATGAAATAAGATTAAGATATGGAAAGGATATAAAAATTTAATGGGGTTTACATAACCCTGTCATGTGTCTTATAATTTATCTATTCAACCTTATCTGTACACCATTTCTAATCATATGTCAGAAAAAGTATCTTTATGACTCAAAATATTTAGGACTCATTTCCTAAGAACGAATTACTATTGGATAAACATCACAAATAGTTTTCACTCTCCATCCAACTTTATAGAATTGGGTCTTCTATATGTTATATTACATGTCAACTCCTTAATATTTCTCTTAAACATAAAATGAGCATGATTAATAGGATAAGAACTCTAATAATCCTCATAATCAGCGTTATTTGGAATATTCAAACTCTTAGCCCACATTTTTGAAGAAAGTATTATATTTTCCCAATTTATGGTAGTTTTAATATAATCCATTGATTCACTAGTTTAAAACGTGAAATTCAAATAAAAATATTTGACTCAATGATGATTAAATGGATTGCCATTTTTTTCAAACCAATTATCCCATCCTTGTTTTGGAATTAGTTTCCCAAATAAATACTTTCTTGATCATAACCATGTTGTATCAATGTCTTTTTTGAAAACACTGATCGATCTAATACATGAATATTGTGAGGCTGGAATAGAATTTTTTATCTTGATTTACAATTATTTTTTCTCTTCATGTTAGGAGAGTTAGTAGGTAATGAAATTCCAAAATCTCATTTCATTTTGTATATATTTTACCTGAATTCAAAATTCTGTAGGCTATGGTTAAATTTAAATAGAAAAGGGTGTGGATTTTAAATTGAAAGGTTTAGGGTTTCGATAAAGATAGATGTGTGATGATTCAAATTCAGTTTCAAGCTTATTAAATCAATTAGGGAGCATTCTAGAATATATAAAAAACTAAAATGAAATCATCCCAAAACATTAATACCTTTCCAAACTCAAATAGGAATGGTAGAATATCATATTGTAATACAAGGCTTGTGATAACTGTTGGTTGGAGTGGATACTCAAGAGGGGGTGAATTGAGTTCCAATTAAAAATTTCTGTTAAAAAATTTAGAATAAAAATCCCCCAAATTAAAACATCCCAGTTAATTAATGCAGTAGAGATATAAATGATTTATTGTTCAAAAAATTTCTCACGGGATGATTAATCCTCAGTTTAATTAGTGTGAAAACTAATTCAACTTTTGAAACAAGTTTACTAAATTAATCACATATACACACTAACCAAAACTGACTATCAGAGTGATTATAAAAATAGATTTCTATCTTTGAAAACATAAGTAGTGGATAAATGCAACACAGAGTACTTGAAAATAAGTACAACAATTTAAACAAGAGGTTCAGTATTAAACCAAGACCTAATTGTCTCTACTTGGTGATCACCTGACATCAAGAAGTTTATATAAAAACTCGATACACAGCCTGTATCGGGAAGTATGATAGTTTTTACAAATTGTCCAGGTTATTCAACCTCTACCACAGTTTTACATGGGAAAACAAACAGTCAAGACACACTAGGATTTTTCCACAGTTATGCATGGGAAACAAGAGTATAGAGAGTTCGGTATGACGATTTTCATAATCCCCCAGTTCAAGCACAAGAGACAGTGTGTGTAAAATAGACACACTAATCACAAAAGTAAAATTCTAAACACAGTTAGAGCTAAAAATGATAGGAAATATTTTAGAATGCTCTATGTGTTGGCGGATCAGCTCTGGACTCCTTGGGAAAAAGGAAATGAAGTTCTGGTCCTTGGAATGAAGGAAATGAAGTTCTGGTCCTTCTCTGCAAGTTTCCTAAAAAACATAGTGTTGTAACTTCTAGTTTCTGACTTCCAGGTGTAAAGATGATCAACTTATTAGATCAGAAGCTCTTTGTAGCACAAAACCACAGCCTTGAAGATGTTCTTCCAACAAATCTTTGTGAAGCTCTAAGATCTTCAAATGAGTGCACGAGTGTTCTTCTTCTTGCTTCGTATATTGGTTACTGTATGTGTCTCCCTTATGTGTGTACCTCAATATCTTGATGACTGCACCCGTATATCACTATATGTATGTGTATATATGTTCACCTTTTCTTTGGGTCTCTATATATATATATACTTTTTCTAGCTCAGCTTTCCCTTATTTAATTCAGTAGGGGCTGACAAGAGGAATGATCCACCCATGTGTGGTCTTCCTCATACCTTGTACCATTTCCTGATATGCCTAAAAATATCATTAAATAATGTCAGGTGCATTAATTTGTCCAAACATGACCGTTATGATAATATTAAGAAAATTAGTAATGTAAAGAGTAGGTTATCATAAGACTGGTAGTAGATGCTTGTCAAGCGGTGGACTTCAATAGTAAGCTCCACAATATTAGACTTCTTCGGTAGGCTCAACAGTAAACCTTTCCAGTGGTAGACTGTCTCAACAGTTGACTTCACCCATGGTGGAGTTTTCTAGCAGTAGACTTCCACTAACGGTAGACTTGTCCCGTGGTAGACTTTAATTGAGAAACATATAACAGTAGACCTTCTATGGTGAGTCTAACAGTAGACTTCTAACATAATCCTTGATAATAGTGACCTTATCACAACAGTGACCAGTAATAGTGACTCTTCATTTGTAAGCTTTGGTAAGTACTCCAACAGTAGACTTGTAATAGTGACCTTTGACAGACAGCTTCCAATAGTAACTGGAGGTCTTCAATGGTGACCTTTATAAACCTTCAACAGAAGTGTTCTCAATGATGAACTTTATCATGACAGTGACTTTTAACAATAGTGACCTATAACAGTGACCCTAAATAGAAGGCTCTTACCAGTAGCCTTTAACTGTGAACTTTTACTTAGGTAAATGTAAACTGTAAGCTGATGCCACAAATTCATGAGACAAAAAAAATATTAATTGTTCAGGATAAATAATATAAATACAGATTAGAATGTATTAAAAAATTACTTAATATATTTTGATCAGTATTAAACATGGTTTGGTATTATCAAAACAGATTATTCTAACAATCTCCCTCTTTTTAATAATCACAAATTATGCCAATATGTATTAATTATAGGTATCATAGATAATCATATAATACATTTATTAAACAGAGATCAAAGTTAACCTTAGTTTAGTTGTGGTTTCACAGGTATCAGAGGTTAATAGGAGTGTAATATTAGAGGGTATTGGAACATGGTATGAGATGGAAAAGCAAAAAAGGTTCATTAGAGAGTAATTAAATCACAGGATCATATTAGTGATCATATTTTCACATCATTTCTCCCCCTTTGTGATTAGAAAAATGAATCACAAATAGAGATAATAGATAATTCTTGTATTAATTGAATGACATTACATGACCCCAAAAGAATACAAGGTCCCTATCAAAAGGCACAAACAAACTCAATCCACATCAGCCTCATGAAATTTTTATTTCCCTTTAGAAGAAGAAGGTTGAGGATAAGCTGTTGGATCAGAAGGTTTGGGAACTGCTGTAGGGATAACAGGAGGTGCAGCAACAGAAGCTCTTGTGTTTCTGTAGTGAGTATCTCTCTGAGGTATCAAGGGAGTGATGCTTCTGATGGCCTCAACAGGATTCATCCTGGAAGAAACACTAGTTTGGGATGTAGGTAAGGCAAGAGGGACTATAACAGAAGTACAGTTTACATAGAGAAAGGGTAGGAGAAGATTTTTCAAATCCATAACAATACTTCCTCCTCTTTCCATATCCGATATGAAATCATCCTTGTTCTCCATGAATTTATCTAAGGCAAGAGTCAGCTGTCCCAGCTTGCTGACTTGTTCCTTGAAGGCTCCGGTGACTAGTGGAATTTTGAGATTTTCCAACAGAAGCATGAAGTGATCATCCATATGATAATTAGAGTAAATACACTTATAGTAATGATCAATATTCTACTTTATACATTTATGATCTTGGGAAGCCTCTCTCATGAAGTCATTGACTACTTTTTTCACATCCCTGGTAGTATTGATAATCTGAGTCACAGATTGAGTGTCAGGTGAACTGACACCAGACAATGTAGCTAATTCTTAATTGACCACTGTTCTGAATGCTGACAAGTTCACAGGTGGTGCGGTTGATGTTGAAGCAGTAGCAGAAGCATCCAAAGGTGTTATGGTGAAATCAATAGTTTCTTCGAAGGACTTGGTTAACCCACTAATAAGTTTCTTCACATCATCATCATGATTCTGCACATGAGTTTTCATTTGGTCCATAAAGCTTTCAAAAACAGTGACCATCGACTGGACAACTATTATGAAATATTGAATGTCCTTATCTTCTTGAGTCCTAGAAGTTTTAAGTGCAGTAAATCTCACCATATATTGCCTTAGAAGCTCCAGAGACTGAGTCAACTCCCTGAGCTGATTCTGGCACTGTGAGATTTCCTTGGTCAGATTAGTTTGAATACCACACTGAACTCTGGCCACCTGAGCTGCAGTTTGCTCTTGAATCAAGGCTAATGTCTTCTATATTTCAGAAGACCTATCATTAAACATTATTTGCAGATCTGCCTTCAGAGATTCAAGATCCTATTTTCTAACATAATCTTCAGAAACTGTAGTCATTGGAGGTACTACAGTAGGCTCTGAAACAATAGGCATTGATTGCCTTCTATTGGTCATTTCACCATCAGAATCATCATAATCCACCCCTAACACCAGATACCCTGGGTCTTTAGACCACTCCTCAATGCCATGGATGACAGATAAAGATCCTCTTGAAAGAGGATTCTCCCCCTCCCTTGGAGCTACCTCCTGAGTAATCACCTCTGTTGGTTATACTCTTGGAACTTCCATAGCTGCTGCTTCCACTCTAGTAGATACTGTTACATCCTCTATCTAATCCATTGATTCACCAGTGGGTTAACCTACTGCCTCCACATAATCATAAATTACTTCTACTTTTATGGTAGCAGGTTCTATTTATAATTCCTGGTCATACACTGTCCTTTCTTATTCACCTATCAGAGGACTCAAACTAAGATCCTCTTTTTCATTGTCCTCATCTTAAGCTTACTCCTTCTCTTCATCTCCATCACCTGCCTCTTGTTACTCATGATCAGAATGATATAACTCAGCAGCATCATCCTCTTTTGAGGTGTTTCTAACAGTAGTCTGAGATACTTCTTCTTTACTGGTCATATTATCATTGTCCCTTAGAACAGGTTCTCTACTGGGTAGATCTGTTGGAGATCTAGGTGCTCCAAAGGTTGTCCCTACAACTGGACTGGCAGGAAAATCAGGATCACCCCCATCATCAATGGGGGTTTCCTCTCTTTCAGGCTCCACAGTTCTTTCAACATCCTCATCTGAATAGGCAGGCTCTGGCTCATCAGGCTTTATGCTGGGATCCCTCTGGTCTTTTGGCCTAGAATCATGAGTGACAGGATCAAATGTTTCATATATTTTTCCTTCATCAATCACCCATGCCTTCTTCCAAGGATTCCAGATAATTTTTATAAACGTACAGATGACCTTGGAGATAGAAATACTATTTCTGGACACAATCATTTCTTCTTTTCCTCCAGCCACATCCTTTACCTTTAGCATTACATAAATTAACTTGGCATAAAAAAGTGCATTTGATTTTGAGATTGGCTTGGTCATATCCTCCAACTGTGCCATCCATAGCCCACACAAATTGATCTTCTCCCCATGCTTCAACAGGTACATCAAGAATATTTCCTAATACTTCCGTACTACAAAGTCCCCTCTCATGGCACTGATCACATGTTGGATGAATTTAAATAATATCCTATATTCCCCATTCATCTCAGAAGCTATGATTTTCCTATGATTCTTTACTCCAGTTAGCTCTTCCAGAGCTCACTCATACCCAAAAATCTCACTATTTGGAGGATCCACTCTAGAATAGTAGTTAAAAACTCTTTCAAGAGGGACTCTCAAACAAGCAGCCCACTCAGCAGATGTAAATCTAACTTCATTGTCATTCACTCTAGACACCATCATGTGCACATCATCTTCTTTTTTGAACTTGAGGTATTCATATAATTCCTTCACAAGATTCGGGTAGTATGACCCATTATTGTTGGTGAAGAATTATGTCCATCCTTGAACTTCTAGTACTTCAAGTACTAAAGACTTTCTCGACATCAAGCATTATTCACTTAGTTCCTTCTCAACCACTATAGTCCTCTTTGATAGGTGGAGATTAACAGGCCCTGTTGGTAAATTACTACCGCTACTGGGCTCGGCTCGGGTCCTCTTTGTCCTTGGTACATCCTCAATGACAGTCAGGGGTCTCTTGGTTTTATCCATGGAGATTGAAAGAGGTTTTAGGGTTCAATCAAAGAGATAGGGTTTAGGGATTTCGAGAGAAAGGTTTGAGAGTTAGGGAGAGTGGATTGAGATATGTTCGAAGACTAATTTTTATCACTTAGGTATTGAAGATAATATGAATCAAATAACAAAAATAGTTCCGATTCCCGCATAAAATTAATGGTAAAATCAAACAGTGAGGTATCCAACAGTGAGGTTCCAATGGTTAGGTTCCTAGCGGTGAGGTTCCTAATGGTGAGGTTGCTAACAGTGATGATCCTAACGGAGAGGTTCCTAATGGTGAGGTTCCCAAAGGTGAGGCTTCTAACGATGACGTTCCCAGTAGTGAGGTACACCAGTGAGGTCCAACAGTGAGGTCTAATGGTGAGGTACACCAGGGAGGTGCCTAACTGTGAGGTTCAACTGTGAAGTTTCCTATACTAAAGTTAATCATACCTAACTCGTGTTTGATTTAATTTAATCTCTTAGAATTCAAAGGCTATATAAATATATCATCCAATTGATGTTCAGTTCCAATGAATTCAAGAGTGATATCACCTGTTTGATAATGATACCTCCAAAAGTGATGTCTCACATCAATATGATTTGTCCTAGCATGCGATACTAGATTTTTGGAAATGTTAATAGCACTTGTATTATCACACTTTATAGAGACATGTTTGAATTGATATCCATATTCTAGTAAAGTGTGTTTCATCCCTAGAATTTGAGCACAACAACTACCAGCAGCTATGTATTCATCTTCGGCAGTAGATAATGCAACCGAATTTTGTTTCTTACTACACCATGATACTAGTGACATGCCAAAAATGTGACATTTCCCAGAGGTTCTTTTTCTATCTAACTTGCAACCATAAAAATCAGCATCATAGTAACACAAAAAATCAAATGATTGTCCTTTTGGATAAAACAGTCCTAAGTTGGGATTATATTTTAGATATTTAAAAATCCTTTTAATAGCAGTTAAATGAGACTCTTTAGGATTGTCTTGAAAGTGAGCACACATTCATACACTAAAGATAATATCAGGTCTGCTAGCTGTAAGATAGATTAGACTTCCTATCATACCTCTGTAGTTGGTTTGATCCACTGGTTCTCCAGCTTGATCACCATTCAACTTACAAGTGGTACTCATAGGTGTGTCACTAACTTTACTACCATCCAAAGCAAAACATTTTAAATGATCCTTAATATATTTACTTTGATTCAAAACAATGCCATTTTTATTTTAAAATATCTAAAATCCAAGGAAAATTTTGACTTCTCCTATTAGACTAATTTCAAATTCATTTTTCATCATTTTTGAAAAATCAATACATAACAAATTTTTTGATGATCTAAAAATAATATCATCTACATAAATTTGTACTATCAAAACATCTTTGGAAATCCTTTTAATAATAAGAGTAGGGTCATCTATCCCTTTGGTAAAACTTTTTGAAATAAGAAAAAAAATTAGCCTATCATACCATGCCCTTGGAGATTGTTTTAAACCATATAAAGATTTAGAAAGTTTACAAATATGATTTGAAAAATAGGGATTTGTAATGCCAGGTATTTTTCCAACAAACACATCCCCAAATATATATCCATTTAAAAAAAATTAGCATCCATCTGATAAAGTTTAATATTCAGATGAGCTGCATATGTAAGTAGTATTATAATGTCTTCTAATCTAGCTACAGGTGCAAAGGTCTCCTTATAGTCTATTCCTTCCTCTTGACTATATCATTGTGCAAATAACCTAGCCTTATTTCTGACTATATTTCTAGAATCATCAACTTTGTTTCTAAATACCCATTTTGTTCCTATTGTTGAAGTGTCCATAGGTCTCTCCACTAATTCCCAGACTTTGTTTATTTCGAACTGATTTAATTCTTCTTGCATATCCATTACCCAAAATTCATCATTGATGGCATCATTAATATTTTTGGGTTCAAGCTGTGAAATAAAATCTTGATGTTCAACCTAGTTTCTCAGGGAAGCTCTTGTTTGTGTTACTCTATTTAAATAACCTAAAACATCATCTAAAGGATGATTCTCAAGAGTCTTAATTCCTCTAGGAAGGGTTGAACTAGATTCCTCATGGTTGTCTGCTGGTTTAGACTCAACAGGTGCAAATTTTGGAAAATTCCTAGAATTGGACACTTTTATTGGGGATTCACTATCTTTATCATTAAGGTCCAGAATTGAAATATCTTCCTCACGATGTTTAAGAGATGTATTAGGCTCATGTGTATTAGTCTCATCAAATTTGACATGAACTGATTCTTCCACACATTTTGTTTTCTTATTGAACACTCTATAGGATTTACTTGAGATAGAGTAACCTTGGAAAATTCCTTCATCACTTTTGGGAGAAAATTTGTCAATATTATCTTTAGTATTAAATATAAAGACTTTTCAACAAAAAACTCTAAAGTAATTAACCTTAGGCTTCCTATTGTTCCAAAGCTCATAAGGGGTCTTCTTAAGAATAGGTCTGATCAAAACTCTATTAATGATATAACAAGCTGTATTTACAGCTTCATCCCAGAAATAGATTGGTAAAAAACACTCATTGAGCATTGTTCTAGTAATTTCATGAAGGGTTCTATTTCTTCTCTCTATAACTCCATTTTGTTGAGGTGTTCTAGGAGAAGAGAAATTGTGACTATAGCCATTATGTGAGAAAAAAGATTCAAACTCATGATTTTCAAACTCACGGCCATGATCATTTCTAAAGGTCTTGATTCTAAGTCCGCTAAGATTTTCTACAGACTTGGAATATTTGATAAAATAGGAACAAGATTAACTTTTGTGAGCTAGACAGTATACCCAAGTATACCTAGAAAAGTCATATATAAGAACATAAACATAGTGCTTCCCATTTAAACTCGAAACACTTGATGGTCCAAAAAAATCCATGTGAACCAACTCAAGTGTTTGAGAAGTTTAAACTTATTTATTTGGTTTGAAATAAACATTGTTTTTTTCCCTTTTGACAGGGATTACACACTTTGTCAAGTGGTAATTCTAATTAAGGAAAGTCTCTAACGAAAACATTCTTAGATAGCTTCCAAAGTGAGTGCACATTGTAGTGTCCTAACCTTCTGTGCCATAACCATGATTCCTTATGAAAAGCATTCAAGCAAGAAACATTTTTCTTGTATAAGGAATTTAGATCAACAACATATACATTTTCATTTATACATGCAGTGAAAACTAAATCATTTTTAAAATTGAAAACATTGCATGCATAATTCTCAAATTTAGCATTAAAACCATCATCACATAACTGAAATATTCTAAGTAAATTGTACTTTAGTCCACCAACAAAAAGTAATTTAGAAATAAATATTGTATCAGGGTTACCAATTTGGCCTAAGCCAGTGATTTTCCCCTTTGTATTGTCACCAAAAGTGACATGTCCACCATCAACTTTAATTAAGCTTTTGAAGCAAGAGTATTCTCCTATCATATGTCTTGAACATACACTATCCAAGTACCATAAGGTATTATAAGATCTTTTTAAGAAACTTCCCTGCAAAATAGATTAAACATGGGGTAATTTTGGTACCTAGATTTTCTTGGGTCCAGAGAGGTTAGCAAGTAAAAATTTGGGAACCCATATTTGATTTATAGGTTTCCTAAACTAAGAAAACCTATTTTGAGACATAAATAATTTGTTTGGTCCTTTAGAAAATTTTTTCTCAAATGATGGTCCAGAACTAGAACTAGCATTAAGCTGTCCAGATTTTGGAACAAATTTGGTTTTACTAAATTTTCTCCGTCTGGGTTGATATCCTAGCCTAGTTGTATATTTTGGAGCAATATGTTTTCCTAAAAACTGTGTCAGGGTATCCCTAACACTAGTTAACTTCTCAATATCCTTTCTTAATTGCTCATTAGACAATTTTAACTCTTTATTTTCTTTCAACAGCTTGGCAAATTTCTCTTTTTCATTATCCAGATTTGACTTGTAATTTTCATTTAAGGCATGGTGTCTTTTCAATGACTTATATTTATCCTTGAGTTCAGTAAAGGTATCCTAAAGCATCTCACAATATTCAAACACTACATCTTTAATCATATATTCATAATTATGAGAGTCAGTTTTATTCCCAGAATAATATGTATTAAGCACAGGGGAATTAAGTGTTACCTCGGATGTTTCTGTCATGAAACATAAGTTAGCATGTTTGTTCTGTTCACTTTCAGAGACATCATATTCACTTGAGCTGTCTTCTGAAGCACTCCAAGTATCTTTCATAGATTTTTTGTAACCTTTTCCCTTATCCTCATATTTTCTCTTGAATTTTATATTGGGGCAGTCTGCCTTCACATGACTTTTTTGTTTACATTCATAGCATACTATTTCACTTGTATTATCATTCCACTTCCTATCTTTCTTCTATTTTCCTTTATGATCATACTTTCCTTTGAAGTTTGACTTCCTAGATAATTTCGTCTTTCAATAGAACCTTTTAAATCTTTTGGAAAGTTGTGTCATCTCCTCATCATTGTCTGAATTTGACTCTTCACTTGTAGAATTGTCTATAGGTACTTGAACTTTTTCTTTTTCTTTTCTCTTTGAGGCAGAAGTCTTGGATGCTACTGACTTCTTCTTTGGTTATTCTTATATTTATTGATTCACCTTAATCTATTCTTCATACATAATTAGCTTACCAATTAGCTCCTTTACTGGTAGCTTGCTGATGTCACATGATTCTCAGATTGATACAGAAGTGCCTCTCCATCTGTCAGGTAGGCATCTAAGCAGCCTCATGATTTAGTCTTTGTTGTCCACTCGTTTCCCAAGTAGACTCATGGTGTTCACTATTTCATTGAACCTGAGATACGTTTCAGAGATAGGTTCATCAGGCTTCATTTTAAAATTATCATATTTAATAATATAGGTATTTAATATCATTTATTTAACCTTGGTTGTTCCTTCATGAGAAATAGTCAAAGTATCCCAAATTTCATAAGCAGTCTTAAAGGCGGATATTCTATTTAATTCCTCATCACCTAAAGCACAATACAAGGCATTCATTTCTTTACAATTATTATTGTAAGTAACTTTAGTCAATTGAGAACATGTATCCCTAGCCGTAGCAGGTAATGCATGTTGTTATTCAATTGTGTCCCAGATCATAGGACCTAGGATTTACAGATATATTTTCATTTTCGTTTTCCACTGACCATAATTATTTCCATTAATGAAAATTGGCTTGTTAGTAGCAGCACCCTAAACTTAATTATCCATACAAAACTAAAATTTTAAAGAACTGAAAATTTAGATATAACAAAAATTTTAAGATCTTTGAGGTGAAACTAAAATCACAGTTGAAAAGAAATTGAAAATATTAACAAACTGGTTTGATGGTATGAATAAAGAACACCTCTGATACCAAATGTTGGTTAGAGTGGAGAATCAAGAGGGGGTTGAATTGAGTTCCAATTAAAAATTTTGTTAAAACCATTAGAATAAAAATCACCCAAATTAAAATAGCCCAGTTAATTAAGGAAGTAGAGATATAAATGATTTATTGTTCAACAGGTTTCTCACAGGTTGATTAATCCTCGGTTTAATTAGTGTGAAAACTAGTTAAACTTTTGAAAAAAGTTTACTAAATTAATCACATATACACACTAACCAAAAATAACTATCAGAGTGATTATAAAAATAGATTTCTATCTTTGAAAACATAAGCCATGGATAATTTCAAAACAAAGTACTTGAAAGATAAGCACAACAATTTAAACAACAGGTTCAGTCTTAAGTCAAGACCTAATCCTCTCCACATGGTGATCACCTAACACCAAACATTTTATATAAAAACTTGATACACAGCCAGTATCGAGCAGTACAACAGTTTTCACAAACTTTCCAGGTTTTGAAACCTCTAACACAGTTTTATGTGGGAAAACAAACACCCAATCCACACTAGGATTCTTCCACAGTTATGCATGGGAAACAAGAGTAGAGATAGTTTGGTATGAGGATTTTCAGAATCCCCCAATTCAAGCACAAGGGACAATGTGTGTAAAATATACACACTGCTCACAAATGTAAAATACTAAACACAGCTAGGGCTAAAGATTTTAGGAAAGATTTTAGGATGCTCTATGTGTTGGAAGATCAGCTCTGGACTTGTTGGAATGAAGGAAATGAAGTTCTGGTCCTTTTCTGCAGGTTGCCTCTAAAATAGAGTCTTTCAACATCCAGTTTCTGACTTCCTGTTGTAAAGATAATAATCTTATTGGACCAGAAGCTCTTTATAGCACAACACCACAGCCTTGAATATGTTCTTCCAATAGATCTTTGTGAAGCTCTGAGATCTTCAGAATTAGTGATCAAGTGTTCTTCTTCTTACTTCGTATATCGGGTATTGTATGTGTCTCCCTTATGTGTGTACCTGAATATCTTGATGACTACACCCATATATCTCTATATGTATGTATATATATGTTCAACTTTTCTTTGGGTCTCTATATATATACTTTTTCCAGCTTAGCTTTCCCTTATTTAATTCAGCAGGGGCCGACAAGAGGAATGATCCACCCATGTGTGGTCTTCCTCATTCCTCATACGGTTTCCTGATATGCCTTCAAATATTATTAAATAATGTTAGGTGCATTAAATTGTCAAAACATGACCGTTATGATAATATTAATAAAATTAGTAAAGTAAAGAATAGGTTATCATAGGACTGGTAGCAGATGCTTGTCAAGTGGTGGACTTCAACCGTAAGCTCCTTGATAGTAGACTTCTTCGGTAGGCTCAACAGTAGACCTTTCTAGCGGTAGACTATCTCAACAATTGACTTCACCCATGGTGGAGTTTTCTAGAAATATACTTCCACTAACAGTAGACTTGTCCCATGATAGACTTGAACTGAGAACCATATAACAGTAGACCATCGATGGTGAGTCTGACAGTAGACTTCTAACAGAAGCCTTGATAACAGTGACCTTTTCACAATAGTGACCTATAACAGTGACACTTCATCTATAAGCTTTGGTAAGTACTCCAATGGTAGACTTGTAACAGTGACCTTTGACAGACAGCTTCTAGAAGTAACTAGATATCTTCAACAGTGACCTTTAGCAACCTTCAACATAAGTGTTCTCAATGGTGACCTTTATCATGACAATGACTTTTAGCAACAGTGACCTATAACAGTGACCTTTAATAGAAGTCTCTTACCAATCGCCTTTAACTGTGAACTTTTACTTAGGGAAATGTAAACTATAAGATGATGCAACAAAGTCATGAGACTAAAAAATATATATATTGTTCAGGATAAAGAATATAAATATAGGTTAGAAGGTATTAACAAATGACTTAATATATTATGATCAGTATTAAACATGATTTGGGATTATCAAAATAGGTGATTCCAACAATAACTTATGTAATCCATAGTTAGTTAACTCACCATATGGCTTGCCCTGTGATAACTAAGAGAGAACATGGTAGGTCCGCGTGACCAAGGTTACCTTGTTACTTACCAAGTCACATGATAAAAATTTGGTAGTTACTTAACTGACCATATGAACATTCTTTACAATCACTTGATATTAGAATAGATAAAACACCAAATTGAACTAAAAGAAATATAAATAATAATAAAGAGAAATCTTAAGTATTATATCACAATTATCAATCAATTAAACTTTAAAATCATGAATTAAGTCATAGGAATTAAAATATTAAACCACAAATGTTTTATACATAAATAAGAGGTTTTGGAATAATTAATCATTTCTAATTCATTTTTCATATTATTATTGCTTTCTATACTCAGGGTCATTGTAAAAATATCAGTAAGATGATTATCAATGCCAAAAAACTCAATAGTAATATCAATTTTGAGAAAATTATCTCTCAAAATGTCGTGTTTTATATCAATAGTTTTAGTCCTAGAATGAGATTCATGATTATTAGAAATATTAATTTTACTTGTGTTATATTGACTTATAAGGAGCTCTAAAAACTAATATCCATAGTCTATGAATTTTGGTTTCATATAAATGATGTGTTCACAACACATTCTTATAGCTATGTATTCTCCTTCAACAATAGATAATGTAATATAGTTTTACTTTTTTTCTTAACCAAGAAACTAGTGACTTTCCCAAACAAAATAAAATTTTCTAAACATGATTTTTTAATATAACTTAAATTCACCAAAATCAGCATCATAATAACTAACTAATTTAAATTCATGGTATCTATAATAGAAAAATAATAATTATTTTACTATTGAGGTATTTGAAAATCCTTTTAATAGAATTTAAATGAGATTCCTTTTTATTTTTATGAAAATGAGAACATATAAAATCATTATACATAATATTATGTTGGTTATGTAAAGACCTCAACCCTAGTAGCCTAGAGCTTGTGGTAACTTTATTAAATTGGAATTAGATACAAGGAATCTCATCCCAAATGATTAAATAGTTCATAATTGTTGGTAAAGTGGATACATACTTGAAATTCACATTAAATTTTAAAACATGAAATACACAAAGTGTTTTTTTAGAACTCCATTATTCCCCTTAGCATACCCCTACATATCAATCATAAAATACATCCTCATGTCATGGGGAAAATAATATATAAGAAAGGTTTGATCTAATATTCTCAGTAAGGGTATACATATAATAAAATATATCATGAATAAATAATCACAATAAATATAGAAAGGTAAATAATTGAAACACATGGATATCAGTAAATAATATCATAATGAGGGAATGAATTATTTTAGACATCATAAAAATATCATCAAGGCATTTTTCCAAGACTTCTTACCTTCAAGGACTCATGATAAGGCATCCTACATAAATGGTTAATGCATTAACCAAATACCCAAGGTAGATTATCTTATGACACCTACTAAGGCAGTGAGGGGCTATATAATTTTGTGCCCTACCCATCACTTAATAAGTCTAATTAATTCCTCATATGAAAGGATTGAAACATAATCCACACAAACTTTCATATTTAAAAAAACATACGAAGTGCTAATACTTAACCCAATCAATAAACATATTTATAAACCATCTAATGTAATATAAAGAAGGGTACCAAAATAGTACATATCCCATTAAAATGACCAAAAAACATCCAAATAAAGAACAATAACGGTATCAATAAAACAATCATAAGTGAATCATAATTATAATAATGTTTTTTTTCATTGATAAATATAAATTCAATGAAAATACCCTTTAAATATTCTTGAGGAAAATAAACTTTTCACATTAAAAACCCCCTTTTAAATCTAAAAATTCAAACCATATTGTGAAAACACTTTTATTTGAAAATAATACTATAAAATTATAATGTTATATTTAAAACATTGATTTGTATTGTTGGGGGAAAAAATTTATTTCATACATGTTTAAAAAAAATTATTTTAAATTTCAGTGAAATAAAAAATATACCCTATTTGTAAAATGAAAAGAATATTCATTTCAAACATATTTGTAAAGAAGTAAAAAATTAGTAAATATATATTTAGTAAATAATTTATATAATTTTAAAAAAATTGAGAAAAATTTATGAAATCATGGATATGGAAAGAAATATTTTTCAATTGAAGAGGGAGATAAAATAGATTTTCCTTAAAAACACATAAACACTTTCCATTTTGGTTACTTTTGAATCATAACCCCCATGAAATAAATAAATTAAAATAAAATGTCACGACCATCCTCGGGCCCCGTGTCGTGACTACCCCAAGCTTGCCTTCCATAGGCCAGGGGCTGGCGACTAGCACCAAAGGCGTAAATCCCAATAAAAGGGAAGGTATTGCCTTTATATAAGAAAACAAACACCACATAGTACGCAAGCTGAAGTAAACACTAAGTAAACTGAATACAAAAGTATGTGATGAAAATTAATGGGCCAGAATACAAACCCAACTGAAATTATAGAACAACTGAAAAGAAAGAACAGCAGCGGTAAAGTAAATCAGCAACCACCAAGTCGGCCTCTGGAATTCCCACCTGAAGGGTTGGTACAGATAGTCTCATCGGATCCTCGGGTTTGTCTGTTCGCTCCGTGTACGTCCCACCTGATAGTCCACCTCCAGGTACTGTCCCACTCTACAAGCCTTAACCACAATCAGCACTGTCCGTCGTCTACAACCAACACAACGTAGTGCGGGCATAGCTCGTGTAGGGGTGAGTATAAGATACTCAGTAGGGACCACGAGACCCCTGAAGGTCTCCCAGAATCCACAAAGGATAAACCACAAAGGAGAGATACAAACACGTAGTATCAACCAAATCTACTTAGGTATATTCTCATACATATACCTAAGTCATCAATTCCAGTTCGGCACCAACTCACGAGCCCAAGTACAACCCATTCCACATAGAAAAGTACAACCCAGTCCACACAGGAAAGCATAACCAAATCCACATAGGAAAGCAAGTCAATCATATCGTTGATAATGATTGAAAGTCAAGACTCATCTCACAAAAGTATAATACTCACGAAGAGAGGTGGAGATGATTAGATGTAGCCTCTGAATCATCTCCTCTGTCGAACCCACGTAGGATCCAAGTACAGAATCTGCCACTGCCGAACCCACGTTAGATCCATGTACAGTCATCCTCGTTGTCGAACCCACAGAGGATCCAAGTACAGTCATCCTCCCTGCCGAACCCACGTAGGATCCAAGTATAGCCGTCCTCACTGCCGAACCCACGTAGGATCCAAGTACAGTCTCCATCGTCGTCGCAGTCGTAGCAAGCTCTAGGGTTCCCACACTCAGCACGCTCAGTTCCGGGAGATCCGCTCCATGAGCCAAGGGGTCAATACATAAAATGTCACCAAGTTCGGATTTTATGTATCAAAAAGTTCCGTCTCGTCAATAGGAAATCAATGCGATAGACGGCGCGTCAATCGGATGCCCGGCCTGAGAGTTATTGGCTTTTTCGTCATAGGGGTCCAGTTGGTTTTTAAGTTAAAACCAACCCGACCATACACTAGCTATGTCCAAACCTCTAGCCGAGTAATCCAAAATAACCGTCTCACTAAGAGGAATTCAATGTAACTGACGTCACATCATTCGGACATCTGGTCGTTAAGTTATAATTGTTTCCGCACTAAGGGGTCGGTTGGTTTCGGGTTCTAACCAACCCGGTCGTACACAAACTTTTCAGAAAGCTTGAGTATAATATACTGAAACGATCTCCTCGATCCAAGGATCCCAACTCAACTGACGGTGCATCGATCGGAGGTACTTAGCTCAAGATATGGGCGTTTGAACGAATCTGTCCGAAAATAGGGGGTTCGGGTCCGGTCTGACCCGGCCCGATACCCCCTGGGTCGGCCCAAACCCGGTCCACCCGACCCGGGTCCGGGTCCAGCCCATTTGAACACGGCCTGGCCCATAGCTGGGTGCGGCTTGCGGCCTGGCTCGGAAGCCGGCCACGGCTTGGCTAGCGGCCGAGCGGGTTGCGGGGGGGGGGGGGGGGGGGGGGGGTTGGCCTATTTCTGAAACAGCCAGCCATTAAGGCCGACCTTTTTGTAACCGTGGGACCCGAGGGGGTCCTACCTCCATGTGGCGCCATCGGCCGGCTTAGCCGACCGCCTCTTTGAAGACCACTATGGCCTTTGGTCACGGCTCCTATCTGACCGGCGCCACACCTCTCTGTCGCGGCCCGCCCCTGCCACGGCGCCTTGAGTCTCCGAAGCGGCGCGACGGTGGTGCGCCCCTCTGTCGCGGACCACTCTTTGTTGCGGACTCCTTCGGCCTCACTGTCATGTCGTGACAGCGCCGCGCACCATCGTCGCGGCCCGCTTCGGTCGTGGCCCTTTTTGTTTCCGCACGGTGCAACGGCACCGCGCCGCCTTCGCTGCAAAGTTCAACGAGGATCAACAAACAAAAAGGGGAGGAGGATCGTCCATGTTTGTGCGGCCCGATCTCCTCCTGTTATGTTGATAATAATCAGCCAAATTAATTAACAAAGAACGTTAAATTAATTTAGAACGTAAATAACCCCTACCTCGCAAAGTAATTCACAGTTGTCAAGCACCGCAAAATATGGCGTCGTTTCCGTCGTCAACAGTGTGCACCCGAGGAAACGTCGTCTTCTCTTTTATCACAGAGAAAAGAATATGATTGCGCGTCATTAGAGAACTCCCGCATAGGTTTCTCTTCCCTTGCCATGGAGGAGTAAGGGGATGGAGAATCCAGAGTCACTGAGTCGTTCTTCGTTGAAGAGATGATGCTCTTCACGGGAGGATAAAGTTCTTCAAAAGAAACAGAGCTCTCCCTTCCCCAATTTCCCACACAACAAAACTAACCCCAAAATAAAATAAGCTCCTCTTATTTTATTAAAACATGCCATGGGTTCAAATTAAAAAATTCAAATACTTAATTCCATTAATTGAATAAGTGTGTGTTGCTATAAATTAATGAGGGGAAGGTGAGGATAGGAGAATTCACCCACTTAATGGGAGAGTTAAACTTGTTAAGAAGAGTTACCAACATTAAGAGGGGGGTTAGAGGAGTTAAAGGAATGTGGAGGGGTGGGGCTCGTGTGGACCCCACCTCACAAATATCTTAACATGGGTAGTAATGGGTTTGTGGGTCCCACCCCAACTACCCCATGTAGGATATAACCATTAGATAGAGAAAATAAAATTGTACCACAATTTTATTTATTTCACATTTAATCCAGATTTTTTAACAACTCCTCCTGAGAAAACACACCTTCTGGAAAGGTTATCTTATGAAATTATCGGCGCTGCAGTGTTATCAGTGCCCTCGGATTTCAATTCCGAGCACCGGTTCAAAAGATAGAAAAACCCGCTCGTCCGTTCACTAAACGTACATGAGCTAAACTTCGGAAATTGATTTCGGACACACCGGACCTCGAAATTAGGTGTCGTCAGAAACTACGTACTCATAAAATCCCAATGAATTTATGAAAAAAAATTCCTTGAAATTTACGGGTCTTTACATTACTCCCACCTCAGGGATTTACATCCCCATAAAGATATATCACAAACTAGGGGAAAAAATGAGGGTACTGAGCACGCATCTGAGCCTCCCGCTCCCATGTGCTCTCCTGGAGGTTCCCGTGCTACCACCTGATGCACACTAGAGGAATCGACCATCCACGTAGGACCCACTCCTATCGATCCTTGATCTCCACCAGGACCTCTACAAAATTTGCCCCGTCATCGATGTCCAACTCCCCATGATCGATTATATGTGTCGACTCGTGCACATATCTCCTCAGTTGAGATATGTGGAAGACGTCGTGCACCCAGTGCAACTGAGGTGGAAGAGCCTGGTGATAAGCCACCTTGCCTATCCTGCTGAGAACCTAGAATGGTCTGATGAAGCGTGGAGACAACTTGCCACCCTGGCCAAATCTCTGTAATCCACGTCGGGGTGAGACCCTTAATAAAATGTGGTCACCATCCTCGAACTCTAGTGGTCTCCGCCTCCTATCATCATAGGACTTCTATCGGCTCTGAGTAGTCCTCATCCTCTCCTGGATGATTTGTACCTTCTCCGTCGTGGCCTGGACCATCTCTGGTCCTACAAGTGCTGACTCCCCAAGGTCTGTCTAGCACAGAGTTGATCAACAAGGTCAGTCGTACAATGCCTCGTATGGTGCCATCCCGATGGTGGAGTGGTAGCTGTTGTTTTATGCAAACTCCATCAGGGGTAGATGAACCTCCCAGCTATGACCAAAGTCAAGGACACATGCACGGAGCATGTCATCGAGAGTCTGAATGGTCCTCTCTGTCTGACCATCCTTCTGTGTGTGAAAGGCGATGCTCAGGTGTAGCTGCATCCCAAATTCCTCCTACAACCCCTTACAAAGCTGGGAAGTAATGCGAGCATCTCGATCGGAGAAGATAGATGATGGCACACCATGAATCCATACGATCTCCTGAATGTTGAGACGTCCCAAGCTCTCCACTAAGCCCTGCTCTCTGATGGGTAAGTACTGGGCCGACTTGGTGAGTCGGTCTATGATCACCCAGATGGAGTCATGCCCTCTGGAAGTACGTGGAATCCCTATCACAAAATCCATAGATATCCCATCCCACTTCCACTCCGGGACCTTTAAGGGCTGTACCAAGCCTGTCGGTACCTGATGCTCTTTTTTCACCTGCTAGCATATGAGACATCGTGAAACGAACTCTGCCACATCCTTCTTCATACCTGGCCACCAGTGCTGTCTTCTGAGATCCTGGTACATCTTCGCTACTCCAGGATGTACCACTAATGGGGAAGTGTGAAACTCCCTCAGAACCTCCTCCTGTAATGCAACTGGTACAATGGTATGTCCTCTGAAAAGGAAAATGTGCTCTCCTCCTACATTGAATCCATCATGTTCCTGTCCTGAGGATATCTGAGCACGTCACATCTCACAGTCAACGTCCCCACGTTGTGCCTCTATGACCCGCTGAAGAAGTGTTGGGTGAATGTGAGTGACTATATAAATTCTTCCCCGCCTCTATCCATGAAGGATATTTGCAATGTGGCTAACTGCTTTGTCTCATCTCCAAGTAGCTGAATGCCCGAACTCATGTTGAGAGCATCAACTACTACGTTCCCCTTACCAAGAGTATAGACTATCTTAAAGTCATAGTCCTGGAGGAACTCGAGACATTGTTGTTGTCTCAGGTCCAGGTCCTTTAGCGAGAATATGTACCTGAGACTCTGGTGGTCAGAATAGACTGTAAAGCGCTATCCCATCAGATAGTGCTGCCACATGTTCAGGGCGAAGACCACTGCTGCTAACTCCAGGTCATTGGTAGCATAGTTCTGCTCGTGTTTCCTCAACTATCGTGATCCATAGGCGATCACTGCCCGCTCCTGCATTAGGACACACCCGAGTCTGGTCCCTAATGCGTCGCAGTAAACTACGTACCCTATGACCACCTCCGGTAGCCTCAATATGGGTGCACTGGTCAATCTCTGTCTCAGCTCCTGGAAGCTCTGCTGACATTTATCTAACCATACAAAGGGTTTACCCTTCTTCGTCAAAGCCGAAAGTGGTGCTGCAACTCTGGAGAAGTCTGGCACAAATCTCCGATAGTACCCATCCAGACCTAGGAAACTCTGCACCTCTGTCACACTCCTGGGTGGATCCCAAGCTAACACTGCCTCGATCTTCGCAGGATCGACCTCAACTCCTACCTCAGAGATGTTGTGCCCCAAAAAGTGGACCTCTCGAATCCAGAACTGACAATTCGAGGGCTTACCATAAAGCTGGTTCTCTTGGAGTGTATCTAGTACAACACGAAAATGGTAGGCATGCTCCTCCTCAGTGGTCGAGTAAATCAATATGTCATCGATTAAGACTATGACAAATCGATTGAGGTGAGGCTGGAAGATCCTGTTCATGAGACTCATGAACACTGCTGGAGCGTTGGTTACACCGAAAGGCATAACCAAGAAGTCGTAGAGGCCATACCAAAACCTGAAGGCCATCTTCTGCACATCCTCATCTCGAACTCTAAGCTGATGATAGCTCGACCTGAGGTCTATCTTCGAGAACCAGCGTTCTCCCTTGAGCTGATCGAAGAGGTTCTCAATCCTCGGAAGTTGATACTTGTTCTTTACGGTCACATGATTCAGGAGTCGGTAGTTGACACACAGTTGCAAGCTCTCATCCGCCTTCTTAGCGAACAAAATCGGGGAAGCCCTGGGTGAAACACTGGGTCGGATGAATCCCTTGCCCTGCAAGTCCTCCAGCTGTACCTGCAGCTCACGAAGCTCAGAGGGAGCCATCCAATATTCTGGTGTAGATATCGGTGTTGTCCCGGGGTACAGGTCAATATGGAAGTCTACCTCTCTACGAGGAGGTAGTCCTAGAACATTTTCAGGAAAAACGTCTGCATACTGATCCACCACTACATGAAAACTCGAACTCCGCACATCAACTGCTCCTAGGATGAGACTAGCCAAATGATGAGTGATCAGTTGTCCTCTCCTCTGTGTGAGTCCATCCTACGCTAAAAATGCTCCCTTATCACTGGTTAATGTAAACCTACTCCCATCGGTGCAGACACACCGCACCTTGCGCCTAATACAGTCGATCTGAGCATAGACCATAGATAACCTATTAATGCCCAAGATGACATCGGAAGGCCTCGACGCCGCTACAAGAAGATCCCAGCCAAAGCTCTCACGTCCTAGAGTAAGCTCACATTGTCGGCACCAGTGCGTAATCGTCGAGACTGCTCCTGTAAGAGTCTCTAGCTGTAAGGATCGAGCCAACGGCTCTGTCGGAATCTCCAAGCTCCGAACAAGGGAAGCGGAAATGAAAGAATGACTCTCTTTTGTGTCTATAATAACTGTAGCAAGGGTGGAGTAGACATAGATAGTACCTCGAATCATCTCAGGTGTGTCGTGGTCATGGGCCTCCACTGCCTGAAGCTGAGCCTGTCTCTGTCCGCGAGCTCCCTATGGCCGGGGTGGACCTCCTGGTGGTGGTGGTCGTGGTGCCCTGAAGGGTCGTCCACCACCTGCTGCTCAGACAGCTCCTCTGCCTCTTCCACCTGCTCCCTGCGGACCGCCATGGTCGAACCTCTACCTCTGCCTAGGTGGTCCCTCAACCGTTTATTGCTCCGCTGCATGGCGGGTCGGACAGTCCCGAGCCATGTGGCCCTGCCCACCGTATGCATAGCATAGTCTGCCTCTCGAATGATTGGATCTGTTGCGTGTTCCCCGCACCTCCGAACCAGTATCCTGAGGTCGTCCACATGATGGTCTGGTCCGCTTGGACCTCTACGACATCTATCTATTGTCGGCTTCAGAATCCTCCACTACGTGTCACCCTACGGTAGGTCTTGCTACTGGTGAAGGCTTAGCTAGAAAGCTCTCCACAAGAAGGGCTCGCTCCAGTACTCCTGCCTGCGTCGGAATACTGAGGGAGATCATCGATTCCCTGATCTCATGCCTCAGTCCCTGATCAAAGTACCGGGCCCAGAAGAATGGGTCATGTACCATGTCCGTGGAGTAGCGTGAGAGGTCAGTAAATCTCGCCGAGTAGTGGGCTACTGACATGCTACCCTGCCGCAGCTGTAGTAACTTCTGGATGCGCACCGCATAAAGGGTGGTTGAAACGAACTCCGAGTGGAAAAGGCTCTCTAAGTCCGGTCAAAGGAGAGATGCCTTGTCGTGCACCTGGAGCATCAGGCTCCACCATCTTCCTGTTTCCACGTACAGGAGACTCGCCGCAAGGATCACCATGAGATCTGCTCGTGTCCCTACCTATCTGAAGACTCGAACTACGACCTCCAGCCAATCCTCGGATGACTGAGGGTCCGTCTCCCTGCGGAACCTGGGCGGTCTCTGATGCTAAAACTCGTGCAGTGCACTCAGGCAAGGTGCACTCTCAGCTGCTGGGGCTGGTGGCATCGGTGGCTTAGCGGGTAGATGTACCGTTGGTTCCTCCGCTATAATGGGGCCCTCCACTGAGGCCTCGTCACTCGGTGGGTTGCAGTCTCGCACAAAGCTTGGAACCCTTGTTGGCTGCCGTCATGGGGCCATCCTGAAAAGAAACAGGTGTGCCACGATCAATACAGTATACCTGGTGAGCTAACACAAAGTAATAACAATGAAAACTTTTGAAACACACATGCAATCAATGTTTTTGTACATTGAGTCGGAAAATCAGAAGTCAGGGTCTTAGTGTATGGATACGTCGGCCACCGCACCAACACTAGACTCCCTAGACTGATAACCACACTCAATACCCTAAACACAATTGCTTCACATAGAAGAAATTATCAAAGTCCTAAGTTATGCGGTAGATGTAACGACCCGAAATTTTGAATAAAGCTTGTTTCCTAATTTTATGTGTTATTTTATTTTATTTTTATACTCAACAAAAATGTTTCATTTGATAACAAGATTATAATTAAAATGATACCGTTGGGTTTTGACTGTTATATGACCATTGGTCAATATGACCGTTGGAAACTAAACGTTTTGATTTTTGTCTCTAAATACAAGTAATCTTGGTTAATTATTATAGAAAGAAGATTTGATGGCCTTGCCCAGTAGTCTTGGACTGATCGAAGCCCATCTAACAGAACTTGGGAAGGAGGTAGCACCACTGGGCTTTGCTCTGGACCAAACCCAAGCCGAACTTCATCGTGTGAAGCTAGAACGGAATCGCCTTCGCGAGAAGTTCAAACTAATAGAAATTACTACTCGTGCGATGTTGGTCGAGCCTCCCTCAGATTCTCTCACCTTAGCATACCTTACACTTAGGTCCTATGCTGGCATGATAAGGGGATATTTAAGGAGACCGTAACTACCTTGTGTAATCCTTTGTTTTAAATAAAAATTTTGATTTCTTCTTATGATGATGTTTATGAATTTTCAAATGACCAGATAAATATAGTATGCATATTTTTGATGAATTTTAGAAAAAGGATATTTTAAAAATGTTTATGTTAACCTTAAATAATTAAAAATGTGTAATAATTTTCAAAAAATGGTCTTCTACAATTATGTTCAGTACAAAATTCAGTGTCTAATAAGATCAACTTGATTTTTGATGAATAGTAAATTATAAATAGTGATTTTATGATTAGGATTAGTAATGTGTCCAAATGGATTAGTAATCTCACTTAAAGAAAGTATTAAAATAATCTAGGCACCTTGATTAAGTAATGTGATTCAATAAAATGGTTAAATAACGGTTTCATAAATTATTATTCAAGTATTAGTTTTTTCGGGTGAATAGTTTTTTAATTAAAAATATTTAAAAAATTATTTTTATAAAATGGATTTCATTTTTGAACTCAGAGCACTGATATTATGTTATGGTAATTTTTGGGGTTTTTTCTGAAAAATGAATTTTCAGTGAACAGTGTTTTTATTTAAAAATTAAATTAAAAATATTTAGAAAATTATTTTTATAAAATGGAGTTCATATATTTAATCAAAGCATCGATATTTGTTTAAGGTGAAATTTTGGGATTTTTCTGAGAAAGATGGATTTTCAGTGAATAGTAAAAAAAGCAGTTTTAGGGTTTCGGTATGTTTAATGACATCATAACTGTGTCACGGTGATGTCATGAGATATTTTAAGGGTTGTCCGACCAAATGTGATGAATTATTGTATAGGGGGCCCCATGTGGCCTAAATTCATGGGAAATATCATGGGAGAGCACATGGTTTTGAGAAAACCACTTTTGAGGTGTCCCTTGGCCATTAATGCCTTGTCCCCTCACATTCCCTAAAAATACCAAGCCCTCCTCTCATCCATTCGACTCCAAAACCATCCTCAACGAATTTCGGGTCTCCTTACCTCTCAATAAGTCCTCCCAAGGTTCCACCAAGCCCTCAAGGTCCAAACCATTGAGTTTTAAGAGTTACATTTTAAGGTAAGGGATCCGACCTCTCTCTTTCTTTTCAAGAAATCTCTTTTATGTCATTTATTTTATGCTCCATGTTCTTATGTTAAAGTATGTTCTTTCATACTCCTATTACTTCCATTTTCATGTTCATATAATTAGATATCCCCTCTTACTCTCATTATTTCGTTTTATGAAGTTTTAAGTGGCGCCGTTAGGCTGCCGAAATTTTTGTAACGGATTCTTTCTCCCTTCTCATTTTTCAAGATCTATTTTCATGTAAAGTATTTCAAGTTCCTTTTTATTATGTTGGGGTATGATCTATAAATTTATCATACTGATCTTTTATGATAATATTATGAGAGACCCCATTTGATCTCTTCAATTCAGTATTTTTATGTTTTAAGTGGTGTCGTTAGGCTACCGAATTTTTTAGTGGTTCTTTCACCTTTCTCCTTTTTCAAAGTTCTAATTCCATGTCAAGTCTTAAAAGTTCCTTTTTATTATATTGGGGTATTATCTCTAAATCTATAATACTGATCTTTTATTTTCATATGATGAGAGACCCTATTTGATCTCTTCAATTCAGTATTTTGAAGTTTAAGTGGTGTCGTTAGGCTCTCAAATTTTTAAGGGATTCTTTGACCCTTCTCTTTTTCAAAGTTCTACTTTCATGTCAAGTCCTTCATGTTCAATTTTATTATGTTGGGGTTTGATCTCTATATCTATCATACTGGAATCTTATGTTCATATTATGAGAGACCCTATTTGATCTTGTCAATTCATTTTTGTTGAACTTTAAGTGGCGCCGTTAGGCTGCCGAATTTTTAGAGGATTCTTTCACCCTTCTCTTTTTCAAAGTTCTACTTTCCTGTCAAGTCATTCAAGTTCATTTTTATTATGTTGTCATATGATATATATATAAATCATACTGGAATCTTATTTTAATATGATTAGAGACCCTATTTGATCTTGTAAATTCATTTTTGTTGAAGTTTAAGTGACGTCGTTAGGCTGCAGAATTTTTAAGGGATTCGTTCACCCTTCTATTTTTCAAGTTATATTTTCTGGTCAAGTCTTTAAATTTCCTTTCCTTTATGTTGGGGTATAAACTCTATATCTATCATACTTATCATTTGTGTTAATATTATGAGAGAGCCTATTTGATCTCCTCAATCCATTTTTGGAAGTTTTAAGTGACGTCGTTAGGCTGCCGAATTCTCATAAGAGAAATCTTATTTTTTGTCATCCTTTCAAGTTCTTCGTTTCATATGTTATATCATTAAACTTTCTTTACCATGTTCTTAAATACATTATATTCTGTTCCCCTACTATTTTATGGATCATTTTTAGTGGGTGACCCATGTCCCATCTCTTTTCAATGTCTTCTAAAACCTTGTAACATTGTCATTATGCTGCAGAATTTTCGTCTCGAAATGCCTCCTTGTTTATCTCAAAATTATTTTATATTATTAGGTGAATACTCAAAGTTATTATTTCTACAGGGGTATTCAAATATATACCAAAATTTTCTATTTTAAATTCTGGGATTTATATACATGAAACCCGCTTTCCCTTTTCCATGGGTTTAAAGTGACATACAGATCATGTCTTTAAAGCAGTTTTTAAAACGTTATGATTAAGAAATGAAACCCATTTATTTTATGCTATATGGGTTGTTTATGAAATGATTGATGATGATATATGTGGCTCACATGATAATAAAGGCATGTCAAAGGTGCGTCCAGATATCGCTCCAATGCATTGGGTAAAGACTTAATCTCTAGAGATGACTTTTTAGACTGATACCATGGTGAATAACCTTGGTAATTTTTAATGACACCTTGAGGATGGACCTTGGTGAAACGAAATGATTGTCAATATTAAATGTTGTATCCACATCTTTATGTTATGAAAAAATGTTATTTTTATTATGATATGCCTCATGATTTCATTTTCATGCCTTTAATTTCTTTTCATGACTTTATTGATGTATCTCATGTTCATAGGTAAAATGTTTCGCTTGTTTCCCTTACTTGGCCTTCTGCTCACCCTTTCTTTTGATGTATGTCCCCAGGTTATGAGATGCAGTAATGAAACTAGGATAAACTTAAGGAGAAGCCTTTCAAGTGTCTAATAAGAATTTTTTATGTTGTTTTCATGTATTATGTTCCTGGTTTCCAAGACACTAAACCTTAAAGATCTTCAGTTTTGTGTAATGTAATGAAAGTTTATGTTATAAAAAGGCGGGATGCTATTGTAGAACTGAATCCTTTGATACCAATTTGTCACGACCCATCCTCGGGGCCCATGTCGTGACTACCCCAAGCCTGTCTTCCATAGGCCAGGGGATGGAGACTGGCACTAAAGGAATAAATCCCAATAAAAGGGAAGGTATTGCATTTATATAAGAAAACAAACACCACAGAGTATGCAAGATGAAGTAAACACTAAGTAAACTGAGTACAAAAGTAAGTGCTGAAAAGTAAATGGGCCAGAATACAAACCCAACAGAAAGTACAGTACAACTGAAAAGAAAGAACAACAGCAGTAAAGTAAATCAGCAACCACCAAGTCGGCCTCCAGAATTCCCACCTGAAGGGTGGGTACAAATTGTCTCGTCGACTCCTCAGGTCCGTCTGTCCGCTCCGTGTACGTCCCACCTTATAGTACACCTCCAGGTACCGTCACACTCCACAAGCCTTAACCACGATCAGCGTTGTCTGTCGTCTGTAACCAACACAACGTAGTGCGGGTATAGCCCGTGCAGGGGTGAGTATATGATACTCAGTAGGGACCCTGAGACCCCCGAAGGTCTCCCAGAATCAACAAAGGATAAACCACAAAGGAAAGATACAAACAATTAGTATCAACCAACTCTACTTAGGTATAAGCCCATACATATACCTAAGTCATCAATTCCAATTCAGATCCAACTCACGAGCCCAAGTACAACCCAGTCCACACAGGAAAGTACAACTCATTCCACACAGAAAAGCACAACCAAATCCACACAGGAAAGCAAGTCAATCATATCGTAGATAATGATTAAAATTAAAGACTCATCTCACACAGGTATACTACTCACGAAGAGGGGTGGAGATGATTAGATGTATCCTCTGAATCATCTCCTCTGCCGAACCCACGTAGGATCCAAGTACAAAAGCCATCATTACCGAACCCACGTAGGATACAAGTACATTCGTCATCACTGCCGAACACACAGAGGATCCAAGTATAGCCATCCTCACTACCAAACCCACGAAGGTTCCAAATACAGTGGTCCTCGCTGCAGAACCCACGTAGGACCCAAGTATAGTCGCCATCGTCGTTGCAGTCGCAGCCAGCTCTAGGGTTCCCGCACTCATCACGCTCAATTCCGGAAGGGTCCGCTCCATGAGCCAAGGGTTCAATACATCAACTATCACGAAGTCCAGAATTTATGTATCACAAAGTTCCGTATCATCAATAGGAACTCAACGCGACAGACGGCGCGTCAATTGGACGCCCGGTCTAAGAGTTATTGGCTTTTTCGTCCTAGGGGCCCGGTTAGTTTTTAAGTTAAAACCAAACCGACCATACTCTAGTTTCATCCATACCTCAAGCGGAGTAATCCAAAAGAACCATCTCACTAAGAGGAATTCAACGTAACTAACGGCACGTCGTTCGGACGTCCGGTTGTTAAGTTATAAGCGTTTTTGCTCTAAGGGCCCGGTTGGTTTTGGGTTCGAACCAACCCGTCCATACCTAATATTTTCTGAAATCATGAGTTTAATATATAGAAATGACCTTCTTGATCCAAGGATCCCTACGTAACAGACAATGCATTGATCGGAGGTCTGTAGCCCAAGATATAGGCGTTTGAATGAATATGTCAGAAAATAGGGGGTTCGGGCCCGGTCCGATCCGGCCCGATACCCCCGGGGTTGGCCCGAACTGGGTCAACCTGACCCAGGTCCGGGTCCGGCCCATATGGTCATGACTCGGCCTGGTTGGCGCGGCTCGGCCCATGGCTGGGCGCGGCCTGCGGCCCGGCTCGGAGGCCGGTCGCGGCTCAGCTCGCGACCAAGCGGGGTGCGAAGGGGGGGGGGGGGGGAGCCCCCATGTTTCTGAAATGACCGGCCATTAAGGCTGGCCTTTTTGTAACCGTGAGACATGAGGGGGTCCCACCTCCAGGTGGCACCGGCGGACGGCACAACCGGCTTCCCCTTTGAAGATCGTTGTCGCCCTTGTCCGCGGCTCCTGCCCAACCGGCGCCGCGCGACGGCGTCGCGCCCCTCCGCCACGGCCTGCTCCTAGCCGCGGCCTCCTTTGGCCTCACTGGCGTGGCGTGACAGTGCCGCTCACCATTTCCACATCCCTCTTTGGCCAAGACCCTTTTCTTTTCTGCGTGGTGAAACGGCACCGCACCGCCTTCGACGCAAAGTTCAACGAGGATCAACAAACAAAAAGGGGAGGAGGATCGACCTTGTTTGTGCGGCCTGATCTCCTCCCGTTATGTTGATAACAATCGGCCAAATTAATTTACAAAGAACGTTAAATTAATTTCAAACTTAAATAACCCCTTCCCCGCATAGTAATTCGCGGTTGTCAAGTGCCGCAAAGTATGGCATCGTTTCCATCGTCAATGGTGTGCACCCCTGGAAACGCCGTCTTCTCTTTTATCATGGAGAGAAGAAGATGATTGCACGTCGTTGGAGAACTCCCGCATTGATGTCACTTACCTTGTAACAGAGGAGGAAGGGGATGGAGAATCCGCAGTCACTGAGTCATTCTTCATTGAAGAGATGATGTTCTTCGTGGGAGGATGAAGTTCTTCAAAAGAAACAGAGCTCTCCCTTCCCCGATTTCCAACACAACAAAACTAACCCCAAAATAAAATAATCTCCTCTTATTTTATTAAAACATGCCATGGGTTCAAATTAAAAAATTCAAATACTTAATTCCATTAATTGAATAAGTGTGTGTTGGCATAATTTAATGAGGGGAAGGTGTGGAGAGGATAACTCACCCACTTAATGGGAGAGTTAAACATGTTAAGAAGTGTTACCAACTTTAAGAGGGGGTTAGAGGAGTTAAAGTAATGTGGAGGGATGGGGCTCGTGTGGGCCCCACCTCACAAATTTCCTAACATGGGTAGCTAGGGGCTTGTGGGTCCCACCCAAACTACCCCATGTAGGGTATAACCATTAGATAATGAAAATAAAATTGTACCACAATTTTATTTACTTCACATTTAATCCTCAATTTTTAACAACTCCTCCCAAGAAAATGCACCTTCGGGAAAGGTCATCTTATGCAATTACTGGCGCTACAGTTTCATCGGTGCCCTCAGATTTCAATTCCAAGTACCGGTTCAAAAGATAAAAAAACTCACTCGTCCGTTCACTGAACGTACCCGAGCTAAACTTCAGAAATTAATCTCGGGCACACCGGGCCATGGAATCAGGTGCCGTCAGAAACTTTATACTCGTAAAATCCCAAAGAATTTATGAAAAAAATTTCCTTGAAATTTACGGGTCTTTAAAAAAATTAATACTATGAATATAAATTGATTAATGATACAAAATATCAAAGGTTTGTTATATATTCAACATAAAAGAAATAAGTGGTGAATATGTTATATGTCTCATGAAAGTAAAAGTGGGATGAGAAACCCTTACCTCATATTTGATTTTCTTCATACATGTTTGAACCTTCTATATAATAAATATAAGTTTATTATAAATATATTACAAAAAAATAACCAAATATTTCATACCATATATTATTTACTTATATTATTTTATCTCTCATTTACTAACAATTCTTTGTCAAAATCACTATTTTTAATGATAATTGCTTCATTTTTCATGTATGTTTTGGTTAAGTTATTTGGCCATTTTACATTTATAAAGTTTACATCATCCCTAAAATTTTAAAAATTATTTAAATAGCATATATATATTGATTATATATGTATTTATAATAATGTATAAAAGTTAGAGATAGAAAATTGATTACACCATTCATGGAGACGGTAAGTCATATGTATGCATGAACGTTATATCCATTTTTCATGATGGGTGGAATAAAAGGAAGGTAAATAATATATAAAATTTATAGGGTCATTGTTATTTCCTATATATCACATATATTAATTTAATTTATCCATATTTCCTTCTATTTAAATCAAAAGTTAAAAATGAATCACATCGCTTCGTGAGGTGGTTGTCCGTCATACACACGAGCAACATTATCATATTCCCAAAGAATGTAAACTAATAATTTATATATGTTATTATAATTATAATATTAAATTAATGTCATAAATATCATATAAATATGTTAAATCCATAATTATATCCAACCATGGGAGGCGGTGATGGAAAATGAATTACATCTGTTTGTGAGGTGATAGTTTGTTGTACACACAGTCGATAGTTTCATTATTTATTTGATGGAAGAGGAGATAGATATAGGTTATTATATTAAAATAATAATATATAAATATATGGGATATGTTTTTTCATTATATTATTTTATTTTAATAATATTTTAAGGTTTTAGAGGAATAAATAAAATGAAAAATCATGGTTAAGGTTCATACCTCTTCCTCAAAGAGCCTCTTTATATTTATACCAAAAGCCTTCATATGAGGGTTTAATAATAAAAATAAGAGCTATAGAATGTGTTCAGTGAAGAATGAATATTTTTTCTAGGATTTTGTGAACAAAATGGTTTTATAAGTGTGAATATAATATGAGTGTAAAGCCCCATTTATAATTGAGGTGAGTGGAGCACTTTGTATTTTTCAAATTTTTTCAGTACTTCTATGTCACTTTCTTAGAAATTAGGATCCAAATAGGAAATTTAAGACCATTGTAATATATAAGGTCAAAAATGGCCATAATTTTGAATTTATATAAGTTTTTAGGTATTTTTACAATTATATTTTTATATTAACCCCAGGTAAATCTGTTTTAACCTTAACTACAATAATTAATGTTTATTTTTTTCACTATTCATTATGAAAAAAATTAAGATAAAATTATTATATAATATTAATTATTATGATTAAAAATACGGAATCCATTTGTCCATATTCCATTCACAGTCTTAGAGAAAATTAAATTAAAATTAAACCCATAAGCACGATGAAAAAGTGGTTTTCTAAAGAGAAAATTTTTAAAAGTTGGGAAACTTTTAATATTATAACTCAATATGAAATACATTCTAATGAACTCAATCAGATTAATAAATATAGAGACTAATTTTATTTTTCAAACCATGATAAAAAAAATGGAACTTTCAAATTCAGTAAATGAAGTGATAGATTTTAATAAAAATAAGTGTTTTTCACTATTCATTAACAAATAAAACATTTTTGAAAATTCCTAAAAATTCACCCTGTGATAATTTTATAAGTTGATTCCAAAAAATTAAGGTAGTTTTGTCAAATAAAATTTATAAATTTTTCAAAAATTAATTTTAGTCATTGTTTACAAACAAATACAAAATCATTTTTTTAGAAAAAATGTATTTTGGAAGCGTAAAATACTTTACTAAAAATTAAGTACTTATTTATAAATATATTTTAATTATAAAAAGCATTTATACAATTTTTTTTTAAAAAATTATTCCAATTCATATCACCGAGTTTAATAGAAAAGTAATGACATTTATGTTTAAATAATATTATTAGGATAATATTATAGTTTGCTAAAACTCGATGTTGAATGTAACGAAAAATATCGAAGGAATTAAATTTATAAAAAATATATATCATAAAGTATGAGGGTGTTACATTATTTTCTAATATTATTGTTCCATTTCATACATACTTTTGAACATAATTTTCTACTTTAAAAATATCATATTGTTATAGGTCATTAGTTCAGCATCAAAACTCCCAATCACTCCTCTATAGGTAGTTTTTTCAACTGATTTCCCAATTTCATTTAGGTATAGATTATAACTCGGAGTTATAGGAGTATCACTACATTTATTTATATCTAATCCAAAATGTTTTGTAAATTCCTTTGTGTATTTACTTTGATTTAATATAATTCCACCTTTATTTTAAAAAATATAAAAATAAAGAAAGAATTTTAAATAACATATTAAATTCATTTAAAACTATTCTTTTCATAATTTTAGAAAATATAATACACAAATAATTTCTTAGATAAACCAAAAATAATATCATCAACACGTATTTTAAATAATAAAACATATTCTGAATTTTTTTTCATAAATAGAGTAGGACCAACTATTCCTTTTGAAAAACATTTTGAAATTTGAAAAGATTTGAGCATATCATACCAAGCTATAAGAAACTGTTTTAAACCATATAAGGACATAGAAAATTTAAAAATATAATTTGGAAAATGTGGGTTTTAAATTTGGGGGGGTTCAATAAAAATATCCTCAACAATATGACCATTTAAGGATGAAATTTTGACATCCATTTGATATAATTTTAAATTATGATGTGATGTATAAGAAATAAGTATCCTAATGGATTCATGTCTACCTATCAGTGTAGAGGATTATACATAATTGAGAAATTTATATTGAATATAACCCTATGATACCAACCTATATTTATGTCTAATTATTACATACTCATCAACCCTGTTTCTATATTCCCATTTAGATGCAATAGTTAGGTATTCTTTAAGTTTTTCCACAAGTTCCCAGACATAGTTTCTTTAAAACTGATTCAACTCTTATTGTGTATATTTCACTGATTTTTCAGTACTAATTTTTTAATAAATTTTATAGGGCTGAAACTGAGAAAATAAGGTTAGATGTTCAAGCCTATTTCAAATAAAAGATCATGTTTTATTTCCCTTATCTAAAACACCTATAACAGTATCTAGAGGACAACCTGTATGGGTTTTCATTGTTATTAGAATTAAATTTCTTGGTTCTTACAAGTATTCCTCATGGTCAGTAGGTCAAACTAGTATTTTATCGGATATTTTTCAATTAAATTAGAAACAAGGCCAGTGGATTTAAAGGTATTATTGATATTCAAATTTTTTATATCACCCTCAAGGATTTCTATAGGAGGTTTAGTCTCATGTTGATATGTCTCATCAAAAGTGATATGTACTAATTCTTTAACAATTTTTGTTATTTTAGTGAAGACTTGGTGTTCATTACTATAGGTTAAAAATATTAAAACTCATTCATAAATCTTATTGGAACTTTTATCTAGATTCTCCTTTATGTTTAGAATAAATAATTTGAATAAAAAAGCACTAAATTAATTTACCGTAGGCTTTCTAACATTACATAATTCATAAGGTGAATTCTTTAAAATAGGCGTAACTAAATACTTATTGAAGATATACAAAGTTTATCCATAGATTAACCCCAAAATTAAACATGTAATTCATACTCATTAAACATAGTTCAGGAAATATCATGAAGAGTTCTATTTCCCCTTTCAATAATCCCATTTTTGTTGGTGTGTACTAGGTGCTTAGAAATTGTTTATTTATCCATGTTATGAAAATTGATTCACAAATTCCTAATTAATAAATTTATGGCCACGATCACTTTTTAATGATTTGACGGTAACACCACTATGTTTCTCCACATTTCTAGGAATTTAGAAAAAATAGTAACAAGTTTAACTTTTGTGATCTAAGAAGAGTTGCCATGTTAATCTTGAGTAATCATCCATAAGAAAATATGCATAATCTTTACCAAATAGGCTAGAAAATCTCTAAATTCTTAATAAATTCATGGGAACTGATTATATGGGTTATGACAGTGAAGCATCTTTCTTTGGTTTGAAATAAATCTTATGTTTCTTTCCTTTTGGACAAGGATTACAAGCATTGACTTCAAGGAAATTGAGCTTAGGTAAATACTTTACTAAACCTTTATTAGATAGATTTATAATTGAGTGTATATTTAAACGAACTAGACTCCTATACTGCTACCAATATTCTATGTGAAAGGAACTTAATAAGGAAAATTTTTGAGAAAATAAAGAACATAAATCAACAGTATAAACATTAACATTTCTTAAGTAAAAACTAAATTATTCTTAGAATCATAAATATTTTATGATTTATTATAAAATTTAACATCATAACCATCATTAAATAATTATTTTAATATTTAAACAATAATCAAAAAACTATAGAAAATATAACAATTTTAGAGTTTCAGATTTATCTTGGTCTACTAACTCTTCCTTTTAAATTATCTCTAAAAGTGACATGTCCATAATATATATTCACTAAATTATTAAAACATGAGTATTCTCTAGTAATATTTCTATAACATCTAATATCAAGATATGATAGGTTTTTAATATATGTTTTTAGTCACTTTTCCTAAACAAAATTAAACAAGGAATGATTTTGGTACCCATATTTTCTTGGGTCCAGAGAAGTTAGTAAATATGGATTTTGGAATCTGTATTTTATTCACAAGTTGTTTAATAACCAAACTGATAGAATTTAACAAAAATATTTATTAGGTAAAAAATAATGTGTTAAATTTCAATAACTACATGTTTCTTTGAAAATTATTATTGTTTCCGATGCTTTCACCGGGGCGTGCGCGCATCCGTCCGCGGAGGAGGAGGATGCGCGGCGCTTGTTGCCCTGCATTCCCAGTTTCCAAAGGCGGGCGGCATTCGCTCCTTATTCAGGGATGTCTACTCCTTGATCGAAACGGGATGATGGGATGTCGGTTCTTCCTTCTATGGATTCCTCCTCAGAACTCGTCACCTAGTCCAGGTCTCCCTCGTAGAATTCATATGTAGTTCATGAAACTCTTCCCAGTGCTATGTTTCCGTGGATGCCGGTTAATTACACTGCTTCTGTCAGGACATTCCAAAGGGTCCGGTCAGGGCAGCAACCTTCAGTCGGGGAGTAGTCACGTTGAGGCATCAGTAGCGTGTCTGGATGCTGGGGAACCTGGCATGTCTGTCTATTATCCCTGGTCACAGGGCTTCTCGAGAGTGTGGAAGCCCGAGGCATCCCACATCGAGCGCGGGGAATTATATGTCATAGAGACATATCTGAGGTTTTCCTTAGCTTCTCGTGTTTAACACAGGGTACGCCGCGAGTTTAACGTCCAGCGGAGACGGATCAACCCAATCAGAGCATTAGCTAGGATAGATCAGATTGAGAGATTCCCCTTGAAGGGATGCCGATATCGGGGCCAGCCCATGGGCGGCTGTGAAGAGGAGCGTACCGACAGGGTCTCACCGAGATATGATGATCCGGGCGAGAATCGGGGTGGGTGATAGTTGGATGAATGGAGTGGAGGAGGAGTGAAATGGGACCATCGTAGGGGCGACAGTGAAATTGGGCTTGAGCCTTGAAGAGGCTTCCTATGTATCCCCGTGGAAGGGAATCAAAGTCCGCGTAGTTCAGGATGGTGCTGGTGAACCGACGTGAAGGTGGACCTTGGCCCGATGAATGTCGTCAGCGAACCAACGTGAAGGTGGACCTTGGTCCGATGGGCATCGTCAGCGTACCGACGTGGAGGTGGACCTTGGTCCGATGAGAGATGGGCCTGAACCTCGGGGAGGCTTCCTACGTACCATGCCTTGACATGGATCAAAGTCCTTGTAGTTCAGAGGATCGATGGAATACAGTTTAACATCATGCGGGACGATAGTGAACCCTGACGTGAATAAACGACGGGCAATGGGTGCCGGTGGACCGACGTAGATGAGGGACCTTGGTATGATGGGAGATGGGCTTGAACCTGTGGAAGGCTTCATATGTACCATGCTTTGACATGGATCAAAGTCCTCGTAGTTCGGAATGGATGAGTCACAACGGCTTGCCGTCGAACCGGAATGCAGTTTAATGTCATGTTGGACGGGGGTGTACCGATGTGAATGAGGTCGGAACGACCGGATGGTGGGTGGGCTTGAACCTCAGGAAGGCTTCCTACGTACCATTCCTTGACATGGATCAAATACCCCGTAGTTTATATGGGGCTTTATTGGCGAACCAACGTGAAGGTGGACCCGGGGGGGTTCACTTGTGGTGGGCTTGAACCTCGTGAAGGATTTCTACGTACCATGCCTTGACATGGATCAAAGTCCTCGTAGTTCGGAATGGATGAGTCACAACGGCTTGCCGTCGGACCGGAATGTAGTTTAACGTCATGTTGTACGGGGATGGGACCCGACGTGAAAGTATGATGAGTGGCTTGAACCTCAGGGAGGCTTCCTACGTACCATGCCTTGACATGGATCAAAGACCTCGTAGTTCAAATGGGTGTGTAGTTTAATGTCATACGGGACAAGGGGGGAATACAGTTTAACGTCATGCTGGACGAGGGCGAAACTCGATGTGAATGAACGACCGAGCAATGTGGCTTGAACCTCATGGAGGCTTCCTACGTACCATGCCTTGACATGGATCAAAGTCCTTGTAGTTCGCTATGGGTGGGGGTCAGGGTCGGTGCTCACTCTAAGCCCACATGAGTCATGCTCGGTGTGAGAAACAAGAGGTTGCAAGGACCTGGCAATCACGTCGCGAAGGATGCGTCCATGAGAAGCGAATAGGGGCTTCCGCGTTAGGCGGCCCATGGTGCTGGGACTTACTCCAGGATGGAGGCCCATAGTGCGACAAAGAGCAGGGGTCACAGTTTAACGTCATGTGTTGAGGACGTGGTGCTTGGCAGTTTGACGTCTTGCAGCTCGGACGAGGTGGGTTCACTCTGCACCCCTAGGACTTACATAACCGGTACCCTTTGGTCCTTGGGGAAGGGAAGGTACCAGTAAGGCCATGGTCAAAGGGGGTTGTGGAACGAACCATCAAGGGGTCCACATTAGCGTGGATATGCGAAGAAGCAATATCCGTTAGCGTTCCTATGTGAAGAAGTGTTAGGTGAAGCAATGCTACGGGTGGTATTGACCATGGGACTTTGAAATCACATCGTACAAACCTAGAGGGTCGCACGGGAAGGAGAATTGCTAAGAAAAGGAGTGTGCTTCGCGAAGTGGAGTGACATGGCCTTATCATGGGGCGTAGGTGTGAGTGGAAGGTGCTTCGCAATATGGAACAGCGTTCGCGGAGCACTGCCTCATGAAGAAGGGGTGCCTCATGAAGCAGGGTCCTGCAAAGTAGTGTGCTTCGCGATGTGGAGTGATCCTGCCTTAGCATAGGGATCACTAGTATGGGTTGGGTGTTTCGCGAAGCATAAGTGCTCCACAGATGCCCGGGTTCCCTTGGGAATCCCCTTCCTTCGCGAATGCCCTTGGGATTTGCGAAGGGCATCCCTCTCAGAAAAGGGGCTCAAAACGAGAAAAAGAAAAGGCATCTCGCGAAGTAGAAATACCTCGCGGAGCTCATGATTCCCGGGGCAAAGAGTGCTTCACGATTCAGGAGAGGAGAATCCGAAAGGTCGAATCGTCTGTCCTCGGGACTCAGGGGGGGTCCAGTATTTATAGGCAAGGGGCGCCGCGAAGAAGAACTTGCGCACCGCCTCAGGTGCTTCGAGGCACGCTCGCGAACGTCAACGGCGTCCGCGAAGAGTTACCGCCTCTGGAGCTTCTCGGAGGGCTCGCGAACGTCAAATGATCTCGTGGAGAGTTACTGCCTCTGGAGCTTCGCGGCGGGCTCGCGAACGTCAAATGCGTTCGCGGAGAGTTACCGCCTCTGGAGCTTCGCGGTGGGCTTGTGAACGTCAAATGCGTTCGCGGAGAGTTACCGCCTCTGGAGCTTCACGAGACCGCGCTGCCTGGGGTGCTTCGCGGCGGTGCTTCGCGTTGGTGCTTCGCGTTGATGCTTCGCGAGGCAGCGTGCCAACCTTCTTTTTCGTCCCTCCCTTTAGTGCAATATTTTGGCGCCAACAAATTCCCCCCCTCAGACTTGGAGCCGCGGAGGGCGAAGGGTCAAAGTCTGAGGGAAAATCGCCAAAATTGTCAGTGGTTCGCGATGCAGCCCCACGAAGGGGGCCCGCGGTGCGGACCGGGGCCACGGATCAAGACGCGCCGCGATGCTCCGCACGAGTGAGGCGCGCCGCGATGCTCCGAGGTCGCCACCTATAAATAGGGGGTCGACCTATTTTGTCTTCACGTGACTTCCTTGTCTTTTGGTGCTCTCGACTTCGCGAAGATCCGCGTACTCCGTGACAGCCCTCCGCGAAGCGAGCTTCGCGGCGAACTGCGGGTCTCTGACTCCGCGACTACGCCAAGCGAACTTCTGCTTCTCGGCCTCGGCCAAACTTCGCGGTTTGGTCTCGCGACCGATCTTCGCGATCCGGCTTCGTGGTTCAGCTTCGCAGTCTAGCTTCGCGATCCAGCTGAAAAAATTCTTTTCTGAGGGTCAGAATAGAAATGGCCCATACAGAGGCTATATTGGGGGTGCTTGAAGATGCTACTCGTCGGGATGAGATGGCCAACTGTCCATGCCTGGGGGAGATGGTCTGAAGCCACTCGGACCACACTTCATTGACAGATTTGCTATCAGAAGGTCAGAAGGATTATCTGTAGTGCAAGAAACTGCCATTGTATGGCTTCAGGCTGAGGGATGATGTCTTCATCCCTGAGGCGAGTAGGGACGAGCCAGCTTGCTGGTTCAGGACTACACCTTGCCAGCACCAATGGTTCAGGGTGGCCGATGGTCATGCGCGGGAGGAATTCACACCCGTCACCGCGGACTGTCTCTACAACCATTTGAATGATATTGACGGGAATCCACTACAACCGGAGACATCCCCTCCTCTCTACCGCACCATATTGATGGAGGCTTTGCAGGATTCAAAGAAGGGATGGTCCGATGAGTGGGACTTGCGCCAGGGCGGCAATTTTACCAATGACTGGGCCTGGGCCTACTAGGTAGGCGCCTCGTGCGAGGAGTTCGGGGCCGAGCTGAGGAGAGTGGGGTTGTATGAGGCAGCATGGGCCTCCCAATTCAAAATTTATCAACCAAAGCAACTGATGCCGGAACTGCTGAGCAGATGGTCGTCTAGGACCAATACCTTTCACCAGCATCACGGGGAGGTGGGCATCAGCCTATGGGATTTCCACCAGATTTCTGGGGTCCCGATCTTGGGGGCCATGTATGACAAGTTCCTCCCCGTCATCAGCGCGTGGGAGGATACGGAGCAAATGCCGCGACTGGCGTCAGCGCTGATGGCACTTGTCCCTGGAGAGGAAAAGGAGGCAGTGAGGGATGTCCACTTTAGGAGATGGTTCAAATGCTTCCTGAATTTCCTAGAGAACCGAGAGTTCCCTCCAAGGCCTCGAACTTGTCCAAGGGCAGCCCAATGGGGCAAGGGGCACTCATATTGGTGGGTCTTGGAGGACATCCAATGGAAGACTTGGGGTTTCAGTGTCAGCACTGAACAACAACCGATAGTCTGGCTGGCGGCGTTCATCGCGGCCCTCATCTGTGGTTGGATCCTACCGGTGAGGGACACAAGCATGGCGGACGACCCAGCTCGTTTATTATGGCGTCGATGTTGGCCATGGGGCAGCGGATCAATCTAGGGATTTCGATGCTCACCAAACTGTACAGAATGCTGCGGCACATTAGCGAGGGCAAGAAGCCACCAAGGATATGCGGGCCCTTCCACCTTCTGTATGGGTGGATCGCAGTGCATATTAGGGGGATTTACGAGTATCTTAACCCCATTTCGCCGCTGGGATCGAACTTCTTCCCCTCCATCCTGAACGCGGTCAGGAGCTTCCCATTCAAACTAGCCGTTCAGATGGTGCTGAATCGGGTGTGGAGGGTGGATGAGTTTAATTTCCAACCCGTCCCATTGCCGATGGGGATACTTACTGATGACGGGTGGGGAACGGAAGAACATCGGGCTTACCTCCTGGCCTTTCGAGGTGGAGTTTTGGTGGCACAGATAGATCGTGAGCCACTCTATGAACCGTACACCCCACATCAGTTTGCAAGGAAGTTCTGGTGCCTCCAGCGGCTGACCCCATAGGTCTACTGGGAGGTGCTTTACGAGGAGAACCCGTGTGTGATGAGGAAGCTGTGGCTCATGTTCACACGAGAATATGGGAATATGCGGATTGCATTTCCTCCTTCCACCGCCACTTTCGGGTTGGTGAGGGAGTATGCCATTAGTTGGGAGGCTGCTTACCCAGGGGAGATGCTGAAGCAACCAACTATTCGGGTCGGTGATGGTGGGCCTCCACGATCTCGAGGTCGGGGTCGGAGGGTAGCTAGGGTCGCTTGCGGTAGCGGGGCTGCCATGGCGGCGAGACCCGCGTCGGCCGAGGGTATAGCAGCAGCGGTGGATCCGGTGATTCTGGAAGAGCAGGGCCATCTCGAGGGGTGGCCACCGAGGGGATTTTGTTATCCACTCAGGCTCCGGGGAAGTGCCTGCATCATATCGACATGGCAGAGGATGCCATCTTCCCGGAAGCTTGGGACATTTGGGATGCCAACCAGCAATTCCTCAGCCCACCCGAGATATGGGCCCACCTGAATCGCCTCGGGATGGAATTACCGGGCATAGGCCCAGTTCGGGCTGGATTCATGGCGTCTCCGGCAGAGGCAGAACAGTACCTGGACGAGCTGGAGGATTACCTCCACTCCAGTGGTGTCCCTCGCCCAATGACAGATCGGGTGAGGGTGCTGTTGAATCAAACGGTCCCCCCACAGTTATCGGTTGCTGATCTAAGGGAGCACTTCCCCTTTCCATAAGAATCAGAGGACTCCTCTCAGGAGGATGAGGCTAGAGGAGGGAGCGCGTTGGAGGAGGGCGAGGTCGGAGACTGAGGCTCAAATTCTGACGAATTCGTCGAGGCTCTCGAGGTAGAATTCTGAACTTCTTTCCCTATGATTCGTCCGTGGGTCGCAATGAACTTCTCACCGATGTTTGAGCCTTGCAGGAGGAACTTGTTCGCAGGCCTCGTTCCCACCCCTCGGTGGGTGATGATGCGGGACCTTCAGAACCTGCGCCTATGGCTGGGTCCAGTTCCGCGTCTGGTGGGACCAGAGCACCCGGGGAGGCTCTCCCAGAATCTCCAGACCTTCCAACAGTATACAGAGGGCCTCGCCTTGGGGTCCCGTCAGTACCGGCTCAAGCGCAGCGCCAGGAGGTCGATCTCTGTAAGTCTCATCTACCAGTTCCCCTGTCGTCATATGTAGACCATGCCTACCAACTAACGTTTATGTCCCTCTCTGTCGTACAGTTCTCAGACTGGCGTGGGCCGCTGCGGCAAGACTGGTTGGTATGTCTGGTGGCGTCCCTCCTAGGGGCATGCCGGTGATGGTGGCGATATTCTCCCCATCTCCTCAAGCTGCGACGCACACCATCACTGGCGGGACCACCAACAGGGTCGCACCTGAAGTCATTGAGGTGGACTCCGAGGAAGAGGATCAACCGGTCGGTCCCAGTCTTGTCACGCCTACTTTGGCGCCAGGTGTCATACTGGATTCAACACCAGATGTTGATACTGCCGAGGATTTCTTGCGGGCGTATCCCCGCGTACGAGCCCGCCAATCGCACAGACTGGGACGAAACGGACTCCGACGAGGAAGATAGCAGCATAGCCCGCCACCGGTCGTGGAAACTGATCACGCGCTTTATCAAGGACACCCCCAAGCGCAATGGCTGGCCGAAATGGATAGACTTCGCTTGCGGTTGCGAGAATTGTGTGATGGGGGTGTGGATGCCCAACGTCCTCACACACTCATCCGAGATCTTATGGCTGAGAAGATCCGAAAGCATGATCGTGGGCTCAGCGTGGGCTGGCAGCGGAGGAAGGAGACTAGCATCAAGAAGCTCCAGGAGGCTGTATGTGAGGTCCAACAGATGCAGACCCAGGCAGACGAGCTTTCAGCCTCTCTTGATGCACAATCTGAGCTGGTCTCACGGTTGAAGGCCCAGCTGGCAGAGGCAGAAGAGCATATGAGGCAGACCTCTGGAAAGATGGTTGCCGTTCAAGCTGACGTAGAGAGGGCCAAAGCCCGGACTGATGAACTGTGCCCCGCCTCTACTGAGGAGGAGCGGGAGCTAAGAAAGCGGCTGCAAGCCTTGGATGCCACAAGCCAATGGGTGGCGGAGCTGCAATGCTCTTTTGACGGGGTCAACCCGTCCATGGGGGGGGGGGGGGGGGGGTCGACCCCCGGGTATTGTAACAAACCGAGAACCTTTTATTAGTACTTTCATGCTTCAAAATTTTTCTTTCCTTGTTTTGAATGCCATAGCGTGCACGATTTCCACTATTTGTTACATCCCTACAATGTTTGCGGGACGTCCGGTGACAATTCCCCAAGCCCACGTGGGTCGATCCTGATGTGAGAAACAGGAGATAGTTTCCCTCTCATCCCACCTAAAATAAGAGTGGGGATCATGCTCTAGACATCCGGGATTCGGATTACCAGTCCAGATTTCTGAAAGACAGGAGAGGCTTGATCGGAGAAGGAATTTTCAGGATAGCCAAATTACCGCTTCTTCAGCGTGCTCTCATGCACGAACAGGGCAACGCCAGGGGTGCTGAAATCGGCCCAAACAGATGAAAATGGGAAGTTTGAATCACGATACCCAAGATTCGGAACACTGTGGGGATGGCATGACCATAAGGGAAAACCGTTAACCTTGGAGGAGAAGTAGTATCCTTACTGCGTTAGCCTGTAATGGGGACAACAAATGAGGGTCGGCCGTTGACCATGTTCGAAACACGGGACCATGTCACAAATTTCGTCAATCAATCCTTCGGGACATTGGACCAGGACAGTTGGCGGACCATAGGTCAGACTTCCATACTGTTAGGGGGTCCTTCCAGATATGACCCGTCTTCCGGAACGTTTGCCCAGGATGGTAGGTGAGCCGATGCGGCATGAGACCAGGCCGTTAGGGGGTTCCTTTAGACATGAAAGAGGACGAGGGTCCGAATAAGGGGCATGAAAAGCGTGGAATATGGAGTGATGGTTTTTCCGAATAGAATCCAACACTTAGGTAGTCACACCACCGTGGTGGGAGTACACCATATTGGCGAATTGGTTTGATCATGGATCATTCCTTCTTTCAGACAAGGCCTCTCTGACGAGGGGATCTGTCACTTCCCAATGGAATCGTGGGGCATCCTGAACTTGTTCAGGGTAGAACCGCAGTTTAGTGTCATGCGTTGAGGACACATGGACTCCTGTAGTTTAACGTCATACGATAGGACGCATAATAAAAGGGAAGATCCCAAGGAGCGTGTGGCGCGGTACATATGAAACCGACGTGAATGAGGACTTGGAGTCCAAATCATACCACATACCCCTGGAGGAATCTTTTCATGTCGAGGGACCAAGAGTGAGGATTGGGCTGGGCCCGAAGCAGAGTGGTCGGGCGTTCCTACGTACCCCATGAGGATCGGAATCAAGCCATACGTAGTTCTGGAAGCGCAGTTTAACATCATGCGGGACGATGAGAAGCTTGGCTGGGTTGGTACACATCCTGCCAAAACTACTAAGCCCACGTGAGTCGTGCTCGGTGTGGGAAACAAGTAGTAGTGGTGGAAATTTCCTGACACAAAAAAGGGGAAGGTTAGGGCAAAGGGATGCCCGGTGAATACCGACCCAATGACGCTAACACGATCATTTAGCGCACCTAGATGCGCGAAGAGAAAGAGCCGAGTATGATGGAATTCCACTTGAATATGAGGAAGTGGAAATGTGTGAATCATGGCACTCGAGATTCAAATCACGATGATGTCGGCGTGACGATGGAGGATAACTGCTGACCGTGTTTGCAACACAGCATCCTATCGCGTTAGCCTAGAATGGGGACAGACAAATGAGGGTTGACCGTTGACCATGTTCGAAACACGGGACCATGTCAAAAATGTTGTCAAATATCTGTAGGGACGTTGGCCTGAAATGATTGGAGGGCCCTTAGGTCCAGCATTCATGGAGAGCCCTTAAGCCTAGTATCTATGTCGTCTGAGGGTCCTTTTGGATGTGGAGGAGTATGAGGATCCAAATAGCGAGTTCATGAAGCATGGTAATGGGATGAGGGGGATGCCCCTGTAGAAATCCCACCCTTCGGGCTCTTTTTCCAAACACATCTGAATACGACAACAAGACGTATTAGATAGAGGGAGAAAATTCCTTTCCCATAGGGAGATCTCAGTTTAGGGTCGTAGAATTCGGACCATGGATAGGTAAGGGGAGCAGGGGATACATGGCAAGGCGGTTACAAAACCCGACGTGAATGAGGACCTAAGCCCTACTTACCATGCATTCTCTGGGGAAATGCTCGAGTCGAGGGACCGAACACGAAGGTTAGGTTGGGCCCGCGGGGAAATGCCGGGGTGCTCCTACGTATCTCATAAGGATGAGAATCAAGCCATACGTAGTTCTAAAAGGGTTGCACGGTAAGGTACCAGTGCCAGGGGAAAAGGGGGAGTGCGTCCGTGGCCGTTGCACTAAAAGAAGTGGAATTTGATAAGTCTTGTTTGTTCTTTAAGGTGAATGGTTTTTTTTTGTGAAGCGACAGGCCTAGAGTAGTAGGTCGTGGTGTCTCCACAAGGATCAATCCATGATGGGCATTGACAAATGGCATGGCACGTGACCAATTCCCAACGTGATATCCTCTACAACAAGGTCACCACAATGCAGTTCCATTTTTCGTCGTGCGGCTAGGACGATAATGTCACAGTTTAGGGTCATATGATAGGACCATCCATGCATTTTATCGTCATGCCGCGCAGACGTAGCAGAGACGACGCTAGGCGGGAAATGTTCGCAGTGTTATAAAACACAATTTACGGAGACATGATCCCACATAAAATTTTACGCCAATCGGAGAGGGAGACCTTAGGCCGAGGGGCCTATATAAAGGTAAGGGGTGAAACTGGGGGGAAACTGGCTCCCTAAATGGGCTGTACCCGAAGACAGGGCGTCTGGGCGGTCCTACATATCCCATGAAGATGAGAATCCAGCCACACATAGTTCTGAAGGGAGCCTTTTAATGTCGTGCCAGACAAGGAGTAGGAGGGAAGAACGGGGGTGTGCGTGGTGCAGCCATTGCAAACCCGACGTGAATGAGGACATAATCCCTCACTACGCCACACGGTCCTGTAATCGGGGTCCTGAAGGCAGTACCAAAGAGGTGAATTTGCTGAACTCAAGCTGGACCCAAAGACAAAGGGTCTGGGCATTCCTACGTATCCTATCAAGATAGGAATCAAGATGAACGTAGTTCCAGATGAGAATCTTAGTTTATGGTCTTAGAGCTCGAACCGTGAATGGTGACAACTTCCCGGGTAAGCATAGATGTCAACCCAATTCCTAAGCCCACGTGAGATAAACTCGGTGTGGGAAACAAGGGGGGTATCCTCATCGCAATACTTGGGGCGAGTCAAACGGGAGTTAGCAGATAGTCCCGAAGGACACTTTCGACATGGCTTGTTCCCCCAACGCGCAGACGTGCATGGAGGAAAAGTACCAAAAGTTCTGAGACTCCACTTCGACACGGTGAAGTGATGAAGGGCGTGAATTGTGCACCCGGCATTTTGGGCCTAATGGGTTGGCGTGGCGAGAGAGGAAAACTGTTAACCACGGTGGAAACGCAGCGTCCATATCGCGTTAGCCTGAGGTGGGAACAACAAATGAGCATCAACCACTGACCATATTCGCAACGTGGGATTTTATCGATTTGTTTTCTGAAACCCTCGGGGGCATTGGCCCGTAACGGTAGGAGAGCCCTTGGGTGTACTGTCAAGGCCATTCATGGGGGTCCCTCTAGGTGTAAAAGATGATGAAAGCCCTGATGCAGGGATACACAAAGCCTGGAGAGCGGGTGTAGACGTGTCCGAGTAAAGCTTGGCATTCCGGGTAATAAACCAGAGTACTCCCAGGAACATCGGTGAACTGCCGAAAAGGGATCTACGAAACAGCTTAGTAGGGAGAGGTACATGGAGGGGTCATTACGAGACCGAAACAAATGAGGACATAATCCCACACCACACCATATAATCCCTTCATGGAGGAAGGGTAGGCCAAGGGGCCAAGATGGAATGAAGATTCCTGAGGGATGGGGCTAGACCCGAATCCTAGACATTCAGGTGGTCCTACGTATCCCATGAGGATGGGAATCAAGCCACATGTAGTTCTCCAAATGTAGTTTAATGTCATACAAGACGATGAGGGGAGTAATATACCCCTAAACAAGGCAGGTGTACGGTATGGCGAAGAAGCCGACGTGAATGAGGACGTAGTCCTACACCACATCATACAATCCTATAAGAGAGGACTTGGGCCGTGGCCCAGAAAGGCCAAGGGGCCTGATGGTTAGGCATTGGTCAGGAAGGCATGACCTGCTTATAGTTTAATTTCTTGCAATGAGGACAAGGGTCGGGGACCCGAGAAGGCCAAGGGGCCTGAGGGTGGGCCTCGTAAAGGGAGGGCATACGACATGGTACATGATCCCGACGTGAATGAGGACGTAGTCCTACATCACACCGTACACCCTGGGTAAGAGGGGACTTGGGCCGGGGGGCCCGAGAAGGCCAAGGTGCCTAAGGTTAGGCATCTATTAGGAAGGCCTTACTGGTTTGTAGTTTAACGTCTTACATGAGGACGGGGGTAGGGGACCCGAGAAGGCCAAGGGGCCTGAGGCTGGTCCTCGTAAGAGGAAGGTGTATGGCATGGTACATGATCCCGACATGAATGAGGACGTAGTCCTACACCACACCGTACACCCCTATGGGGAATCAGGGCCGTGGGCCTGATTGCTAGAACCACCCAGGGGGAAGTTTGTCACTTCGGGATGGGGAAAAACAAATCACTGCACTCGATGTCTGGGACATCTCGGGGTGGACTCGAAGATCCAGGACACTATTGACCATGTTCGAAACACAGCGTTCCTATGGTGACCCGATATGGGAGCAACAAATGAGCGTCGACCGCTGACCAAATTCGCAACGCGGGACTTGTATCGGCTTGTTGCTTGAAAACCCTCAGGGGAACTGGCCCGTATCGGTAGGAGAGCCCTTGGGCGTAGTGTCCAGGCCGTTCTTAGGGGCCCTTCAGGTGTGAAAAAATGATGGAATCCCAGTCAAAGAGTGGGTGAAGCATAGCTGTATCCATCCATGAAAGAGGTAAACATCTCCAGGGGGGATGTGCAGCCGGGTCGAGACTTGCCCGATGTGAGTTGGGGAAAAAGTGTGCACCCTGCCATGTCTTGACCCGAGGGGAACATTTTGGCTTTTGGGCTGGGCCAACGGACGAAATGCCCGGGCGTTCCTACGTATCCCATTAGGATGGCAATCAAGTCATACGTAGTTCTTGAAGGCCATGTAGTTTAGCGTCATGCGGTGAGGACGTGGGGAAAATAGAAGAACGGGAGTGGGCACATGGTGCGACCCTTATAATCCTTGTGTGAGCGGGGTTGTATGAGCGGGGCTAAGAAATCCTACACCCTAGCTACACAAATATCCTCCAAGGAAACTATTCCCAGGGGGATAGTGGAAGAGAAAATCTTGGGGCTGGGCTCAAGATGAGGCATCTGAGCGTTCTTACATATCCCATCAAAATGGGAATCAAGCCACACGTAGTTCTTGAAATGCAGTTTAACGTCATGCAGGATGAGGAGAATCTCATTTGGGGATATGTAAGGTACGGAAAGTAATCTGACATGAATGAGGACGTAATCCCATACAATACCATACAATCCCACAAGAGGGTAAGTCAGGGAAAAACCAAGGGGCCTGGGGTCGGACCGCGGTCAGGGAGACCTGACCAGCTTGTGGTTTAACATCTCGCGGTGAAGACAGGGGACCAGGGGCCCAAGGAGGCCAAGGGGCCTGAGATTGAGCCCCGGTCAGGAAGGCCTGGCTGGCCTGCAGTTTAACGTCTTGCAGTAAGGATGGGGGGATATCTTCGTTTAAAGTCATAGAGCACGGACTATTTTGTAGTTTATTGTCTTGCAGGACAAAGATGCAGTTTAAGGTCATGTAGGAATTTACAGTTTAGGGTCATGTTGGACCATAATGTGCAGTTTAAGGTCATGCAGGACCGTTTCACAGTTTATCGTCTTGCAGGACGAAGATGCAGTTTAAGGTCATGCAGGACCAACTTGCAGTTTAGGTTCGTGTAGGACCCTTTTTCCATAGGAAAAGTCTCACTTAAGGAACTTGGAATTGGTGGGAGGGGTTATACGCTCTCCATCCGTGGTCATCAAGGAGTATGCTCCATTGGGGTAAACCTTATAGATGATATAAGGCCCTTCCCATTTGGGTTCTAACTTGGGCGGTTTCCTACCGGGAATCATTGGCGCTCAAAGGGCCAGTTCCAGGTCGCCCTGTAGGAAAGAGCGAAGACAAACCTTCTTGTTGAAGGCCCTCTCTATTTTATCCTGATGCCTTTCCAGATTGTGCAGGGCACGAAGCCGGTTCTCGTCCAGTGCTTCCAATTCAGCTAGACGGATCTCGGCTACCTCATCTGATGTCTGATGATCATAAACTGCAGTGTGTAACGATGGAAGCTGGATCTCAATTGGTAGGACGACCTCAGAACCATACACCAGGGATTATGGGGTCACCTAGGTAGAGTTGCGAGTCGTCGTCCGGTAAGCCCAGAGGGCATTGGGGAGCTTGTCTGGCCAACTTTTCTTGTTCTAACCATCCATCTTCTGGAGAATGTTAGAGAAGGTTTTTTTAAACGCCTCTATATGTCCATTTGCCTGTGCATAGTAGTGGGAGGTATGGTTCGACCGGATATCGTACTTGGCGCACAATTTCTTCAATTCAGCCGCTCGGAAGATGGTGCCGTTATCGGTGAGGACGGCGTGAGGGACCCCAAACTGGTGGATAATGTTGGAGCTCACAAAGTCAACGATGGAACGGGCCTTGACCTCTTTCAGCGGAACTGCCTCTGCCCACTTGGAGAAGAAATCTGTAGCAGTCAGGATGAACCTACAATGGCGGGCTGTTGCCAGTGGATATGGTCCCACTACATCAAGTCCCCATACCGCAAATGGCCAAGAGTACTTCGTGGGGTGGAGGGGCTCTGGCGGCTGATGCAGGAAGTTGGCGTGAACTTGGCACCCGTGGCATCTCTTGGTATATCCAATACAATCGTGGATCATAGATGGCCAGAAGTACCCCAACCTCCAGATTTGATGGGACAACTTCGGCCCAGCTTGATGGGCGCCACAGGAACCGGCATGAACCTCTTGCATAACTTGAGGTATCTCTACTCCTTGGATGAAACGGAGGAGGACACCATTGAAACTCCGCTTATAAAGGATCTATTCAAGACTGTGGCCGCCCTAGAGGGTAAATTGCAGTGCGCGGTGTCGGATTCGCTCACGCTCGGCCCGGTCGTCCGGGAGGCGACCATTTTGGAGATACTCAACAAAAGGTGCCCTCCAGTCGGGAGTGGCTTCAACCACTGTTTCTGACGAACCTGGGACCCCTGATGTAGAGGTTCCGGTGGTGAGATGACCTATCCGCAGGCCATCATTGTCCTCTTGGGTGACGGGGGCAATGAATCTCCGGTGTGCCACATGTATGATTAAATCATCTTGCTCAGGTTCTGCGAGCGATGCGGCCAAGCCATCCAAGGCGTCTGCTTGACTGTTCTGCGATTGTGGGACATGGGTAACCTCTGGTCGAGAAGAGAACTGGGCCATTAGGCGGAGGGTGTACTCCAGCAACGGTGCAAGCTCCGGCTTCCTGATGACGTAGTCGCCATTAACCTATTTGATTACCAGCTCGGAATCACCCTTCACATGTAGATGGGGCACATGGATCTCAAGGGCCAACTCGAGGCCGGTGATGAGAGCCTGGTACTCTGCCTCGTTGTTCGTACAGCCTTCTGACAATAGGAACGAGTATGGCAGGACGGCCTGCACCGGGGTAATGAAGACAATACCCAGGCCCACTCTGTTGAGCTTGGGATCGTTGAGCCTCCTACCGGTGGGGCTCCGGGAGGCGCCATCGAAATGCATTTTCCAACACGGGACAACATGATCGACTGAGAGGATAGTCTCATTAGGGAAATCCAGGTCCAGGGATTCATTTGTGGAGGTTAGATGGGAAGCTAAAAAGTCTGCCAACGCCTGTCCCTTAATGGCCTTCTGAGGTACAAACTTGATATCAAACTGCTGGAGAATCACTGCCCACTGTGCTAGTCGTCAAGTCAGCATGGGGCAGTTCAGGATGTACTTCAGTGGGTCTACCCGGGAGACCAATTTCACCTCATGGTGCTGCAGGTAATGTCGCTACTTCTGCACGGCGAATACGAGCGCAAGGAAGCTCTTTTCGATAGGGGAGTATCTGACCTCCGTATCGAGAAGCATGCGACTGAGATAGTAGAGACTGTTCTCAGTACCCTCGTTATTCTTCTGGGCGAGCAGCGCACCGAGGGATCTCTCCAGGGCGGTCACATAAAGGACCAGCGGCTTTCCGGAGACGGGTGGCATCAAGACCGGAGGTTGGAGCAGATACTGCTTGATTTCCTCGAAGGCGGTCCGACACTCCTCATCCCATTCGTAGGCGGCGCCCTTCTTCATGAGCCGGGAAAAGGGCTAACACTTGCCGGCCATATTCGCGATGAATCGGCGTATATAGGCTAAGTGGCCTTGAAGGCCTCGAAGTTCCCGAATGTTTCTCGGGGGAGGAATTTGGCTGATGGCCTTGATCTTCTCTGGGTCGATCTCGATACCTCGGTATCTAACAACAAAGCCCAGAAACTTCCCAGAGGTGACCCCGAAGGCACACTTCAACGGGTTCATCTTTAGGTGACAGGAACGGAGGAAACCGAACACTTTCTCGAGGTCTTTGAGATGGTCCTGGCGCTGAAATGATTTGACTTCGAGGTCATCCATGTAACATTCAACCAATGTCCCGAGGATTGGTTTGAATATGCGGTGCATGGCCCTCTAATAAGTAGCACCTGCATTCTTCAAACCGAATGGCATAACCTGGTAGCAAAAGGTACCTTGGGGATCCCTGAAGGTAGTGGACTCCTCGTCTTCGGGGGCCATCCAGATCTGGTTGTACCCAGAGTATCCATCCATGAAAGAGAGGGCTTGGAACCCGGCCGTGGCATCAATCAATAACTCCATCACTGGGAGTGGGAAGTCATCCTTTGGGCAGTGGCGATTGAGATCGCGGAAGTCGATGCAGACTCTGATCTGCCCATTCTTCTTCCTTACTGGCACAATGTTGGCAAGACACTTGGGGTACTGGACTTCCTTAATGATGTTGGATTTGATAAGCTTGTCAACTTCGGCCTCAACCATAGCACCATGAGAAGGGTGCATTTTCCTGGGGGGATACTTAAACCCACGGTGTTTTTCCGGGAGGCCCAGACGGTGAACGGCTACCTGGGGATCTAGTCCTGGCATCTCATTGTAACTCCAGGAAAACACGTCACAGTGTTGTTTGAGGAAGTCTACGTACTGCTGCCGCTCCTTGAGGGACATGGATGCACTAATCAATGTGGGTCTCGGATCTGCCTCGCTACCAAGGTTCACCTGTACCAGTTCATCAACTGTGGTAGAGACGCCTTCTTCAAAGGTGGGGGGAGCATCCTCCAGGTCTTCCTCCCCACTCGTGGGGGGACTTCCCGTGATAGGAGATGCTTGTGGGCTATCAAAATCTGAGGGGAAGCTGGTTCCGGCTCGGGCAGCAGTTGTCTTCACATTGGGAGACTCACTTGCCATTGAGACCATAGCAATGAAGGCAGTCGACCCTATCCCATCTGGCCTTCGGCCTAAGGGGCCACATTTGATGATATCAAAGTAGTGGTGACGTTTCGGCCTGAGTCGTTTAATTCCAGCCCGGCGGAAGAGACACGTATGGCGCACCGCCGTTGTCATAAGCTTGGCGTCCTGGTACCGTACAGGGGTAGGAGGTTCCGGGATGACCTGAGCCTGGCTAATGTAGGAGTACGAGGTGATTTTCCGCTGTCGCTTGGACACAGGAACATGCCTTCCTTGCGTACCCGAAACAACAAAACATTACCCCATGTCGGGGGTCGTGGCCTCCAACCGGTGTATCGGGAGGATGTAGGCATCATCCACGCTTACCCAGGGATCACTTGTGACCGGGGCGGGTTCATCCTCACTTACCAGGATTTGTTTATCCTTACTTTTGTAATAACCCACATCCAGATAGCGGGCCTCACAAGAAGAGAAAGGGGACGCATCTCCTTGGAGCATGCCTACTCGACCGTTGAGTGAGTATTTGACGCACTGGTGATACGATGAAGGGACCGCTGCATGATGATGGAGCCATGTCCTACCCATCAATGCGTTGTAGGCGGTGTCCTGAGAGACGACCATGAACTCGGTGCTGGAAATTAAGCCACCGAACTGAATCTTCAGGCAGATCTTTCCGACTGGGGTTTGCTCGGTCCTGTCGTACCCCTGGATTCTGAGGTCAGAGGGAGTTAAATCACCTTCAGACAGACCCACCATTCGCAACGTCCGAGTCGGAATAAGATTTATTCTGGAACCCATGTCAACGAGGCAGTGGCGGACTTCCACGCCATTGAAGTGGCCAGTGATGTACAGTGGGCGAATGTGCCCCTGTATATGAGGGTCCTCATCTTCACCAGAGAATGAGATAACCGCCTGACATTCGGGGTTTTCAATCGTCTCGGTATGGAAGTCTTCTGTAGCTACTACCTCCGTCTCAAACTGGAGGGGGCTCCTTAGGGCCTCGGAAAGTGCCTCGTGCATATCGGATGACAGACGAAGGGCCTCAAGGATGGATAACCTCGCCGGAATTCCGGCCAGGTGCTTCAGGACATCGTACTTTCGTGCTAAACGCGAACCTCTGCTTACAGGAGGTTTTCGGCATTTGGAGGCATAGCGGGTCCTGCCGGTTGAACCGGAGATCGGCTAGTACTGGGTACATCCTGCTGCCTACTAGTTGAAGCCTGGAGAGTAGTCGCTGGACTAGGATTGGATAGCGGAGGCTGGCCTGTAGCCGGGAAAGACTGGCTGTGATATGAACGAGGAAACTCTCCCTGATCTAGGAGCACGAACGGCGGTGGAGGTAGAGCCGAGAGCGTTAGATGGGGTCGCGCATACTGAACTCTACGCTGAGCCTGCGGTCTGGTCTCAGTAGCGTGCACGGCTTGGCCAAAAGTGCCCACTGACGTACCTCGATGACCGGCGCGGTTGCGATTCCGCTAACGTTGACGTCGGCTGGAAACATTGGGGAGGTTTGCCTGGCGTTCCCCCTCATCGGGGGTTATATAGGGCTTTACCAGCTCCACGGTGTTAACCGAAGCGTACCCATGGCTGTCGCTCGAGGAGTCATCCATCGCTGGGTGGATTCTGGGAGGAATCCCCATTTTAGAGGGCATAAAGTCACCGAGAGTGTGGGATGATGATGGAACTAGCGGTGCGTGTTGCTTCTTCTTGCGTCGCCGCTGCTTGCCCTTTTGGGAAGAGGTTGACTGTGAAGATGATGCGGAGGTACCGGCACCTTCTTCTAACGGTTCTGACTGCTTTAGGCACCCCCGGATGATACCATGGGCACGGATGATGGTTTTTCGAGCCATCCAGTCATCGTATTTCCGGGATCCGTGGTTGGGGACTTGCTGCCACTCGCCTTCACTGTCGGTGCCGATCTCTGATCCTGCAAAGACACACGCCACTTGTGCTGGTGTTAGGCCCAAATTGACAATGGTGTTGTTGACCTGGTCTTAAATCCAGTCTTTAAACACATAGCATTGCTTGAGGGTGTGCCCCAGAATCCGGTGATAAGGGCAGTAGTTGGGGTGATTGGTGAGGTTTGCCTCTGTCGGCCTTCTGCACTCGGGCAGGCGCACAATCCCTTGCTCTAGAGTGCTTCAGAAGTTTCCATGGACATGATTTTGGTTGAACGAATAAGTCTGGTGCCTTCTTTCCGGATAGAGGGCCCTGGGGGCCTGGCCCTGACAAGGGGCCGGAGGGGCCTGCCGAGGAGGCGGCGCCTGATTGTCTCACCTAGGTGGCAGTGGTGCATTGCTGGGGGGAACCTGTCGGTTCTGAGGCGGTCACTGCTGGGCAGGAGCCTGTGCTTGAGGTGGAGGACCTCTGCGGGGTTACAAGGATGGTGCCGCCAGCAGTAACTCCAGCTGCCTCGGGGCTTCTATTTGGGCCACCGCGGCGGGTTCAGCCCTAGCGGTCCTCCTGGCTGGGATCATGGGGGGTAACAAACGTGCCTGACTAGCCTATTGTAGGGCTTCATCAAGGCGCTGAGCCTTATCTGAGAAATCACTGAACCCTCCAGGGTAGTTCTGGGTAATCAGAGAGGGTACCAGCTCCGTTTTGACATTCCCCACACACATCGTCAGTAATTACTCCTGAGTCAGTGGCATATCAAGGGAATACGTAAGTCCCTTCCACCGGGCGATGAAATCTGCAACCCGCTCATCATGCCTTTGCTTGCACTTGAAGAGGTCTGCAATGTTGTTCTTCCGCGTGGTGGAGCTGAACTAGTACAGGAACTGCCGCCGACGGTCCTCCCAACCGGTCACCTATCCGATAGGGAGCTGGCTGTACCAGACGAATGATGGGCCTTCCAATGTCTGTACGAAACACTGGAGTTTGGCGGCCTCTTGCTGAGCTGGGGTCCCCAGCATGGGGCCACACCTGGAAGAAAAATGTGCCAAGTGCTGGGGTGGGTCCCCTGTCCCATTGAAAGGTGAGAAAGTGGGGTTCCCAAAACCTGGGGGTGCAGGCATATCATCTACCCACGCGGGATACGACTTTCCATCCTGTGGGACCGCCACCTGCCACGTTTCCAACACTTCGAGGCGGGCTGTGAGTGCCGCAATAAGATCATCCGGATGGGGGTCCCTGTCATGACGGGGATCCCTAACCACAAGTGCATTTCCAGGTTCTTCAACATGGTAGACAGCTTCGGCCGCTCGTTGATCAACATGCGGAACGACCTGCGGGGCGACTGGGGGACCCCGGGCCGGGTTCTTCAGATTGCCCCGTCGCTCGGGGGGGTTTGGCGAAACGTATCGCGCCCTCTAGCCATAAGTTCCGGCTTCTGCCCTGTCTACGGCAGTAGCATGATTAGGGTTTCCCGGAGGCATCTCACCGGTGGGAAATTGTTCCTTCCCCTACTGCCCCGGCCTAGGATTACCATAGTCGGGTCGCCGCTCTACGGCGCGCTCATCCAAGAGTTCATCAACCAGCCTCTTCTGCTCAGCAAGAAGCTGGCGTAACATGGCCTTCTCGGGATCTTCGTCCATTTTCTGCCCAGAGGTGGACGGTTCGAAGTGCTTGACAGTTCCGATGTGCTCTTTACCCTTGCCGGCATTTCAACCGAGTACCAGCGACTCGGTGGGTACGGGGAGGCCTAGCAGGTTCCTCTACTGACGGGTAATCCTCCCTGATGGGTCCAGCAGTGGTGGTACACCCTCAGGGGGGAAGTCTCCATCAAGGAGTTCAAGCTCGTCTTCCTTGTCCACAATGTCGGCCATGTGGACCGCAACCCCTGTCGGGGGCATGTCCTCGATGTCACATAATGAATCGGGCTTCCGTCGGATAGGGTCGAAGAGGAGAGCGACATAGTGTCCCCAACCACGGACTTGCACATGGGGGGTAGCTTCCCTGACGATTCGGCGGAGTGCATTAAAACTCTGAACACATTTCCATTGATGGGCGCCCTGATGGCCTGGCGACTTGGGGTGCTGGGCCACAAGGAGTGTGGCCGAATCGATCAGGCGGCACTGCTCACCGATTTCTTCGAAGTGCTCTCGACTCCTGGGGTATTCCACCCGCTCGTAATGGAGGCGGAAGTGTGTCGCCCATAGGGTTCGATAGAAACACACCACTTCTTCAGGGGTAAGGGACTCTGGTACACGAATGTTCAGCACTATCGTCGGCCAGAACTTCTCCGGGAAGTAATCTGCTGCAAGAATACTCCAGAAGCTCCTGGGTTCGGACTCAGGGTCTGGCCCTGTATTGCCACACTCATCAACCGGGGGGGCTGAGGGACCGGTAGCGGTACCAAGGCGGACCTCTGGGATCACAAACTCGGTGGTGGGGAATAAAGCGAATGAGTTAACTGGCCGTCGAATTCCGGTCCATCCTCCAAAGAGTGAGGTGACCTGGCCACGATGTCATGGTACGATGGGCTGATAGCCATAGCTTCCGTCACAGGAGTGGCAGCTACCGGTGACTAGTCATGTCGTCGTTCTACCACCGTTGGCCCCCAAAACAACTCTCCGTGATCTCTGGTCGAGGTAGAGGGCGCTTCTGGTGATGATGGCGATGATTGCGCGGTCGAGACCTGCGGAATTCCCAAGATTTCTTTCTCCTGGATGTACCTGTAGAGAGAGACGGGAATCTGGTGGACATCATATTCCAGGAGAATGAGGCTAACGCGTCTGGTTCCTACCCCGGTCCTTGATACGGAGGACCAGGGAGAAGGTTCCATCACTTAGTTGTACTCCGCTTCAGAGTTGGAGAAGCGGTCAGGTTTGATCTCCACCCAGGCTTTCCCAGGACTCTTCTTGTGGCGGCGACGACCTGCTCTCCTGCCCCGGGGTGGCTCTTCGGGACAGGGTTGATCCCTCTCATGGAGTCTCGGGGCGGCGCTGGCACCATGGCGGAGAGGACCCCCACTCGAGATAGCCGAGGTGCGAGGGGCACCAGGGCAAATGTCGTAGGGTACGTGGGGAGGACCTCCACGAACAACACCCATGTGGGCGAAGCCTCTGTTGGAATTGGCAGGAGCATGGGGAGGACCTCCATGGTCGATGCGGGCAGAGCGAGGCTGACCTTCACTCCTCGAATTTCTGGGGTGAGGAGGACCTTCGCCGGTTTCAGAGAGGACGTAGGGAGGGCCCCCACATTGGAGAAGGACTAGATGGACAGTGCCTTCGGATCTGCGATCGGGGGCAGGAGGATGGACTCCATACCCTGTATAGTGGGCGCGGGAAAGGTTTTCGCGCCGAGCATCACTACCACGGGGCAGGTCTTCCTTCGGGATGGGGGTAGCACGAGGCATGCCTGCACGACGAACTTCGGAGCGGGGAAGGCCCACGCTCTGTGGAGTAGTGGTACGGGGAGGACCTCTGTATGGGGCGACATCACCGCGGGTTAGTTCGCGGAGATCACCACTTGGGCCTACAACCCGGAGAGCCAACCCAGCCTGCCCGCGGGGCGGTTGGGGTCTCGATCCTGGTTGGGATAAGGAGTGACCCTGCTCAATGTATGTGGGGGCTTCATAATGCACGTCGGCGGTGGCTCGGGCCACTGTAGCTGTCGACGTCGATGCGCCTGGGCGAGTATCCTCAGCCCGGGCCCGGCGCTGACGTCGGGTCAGGCGAGCTGGTGCAGGTGGTGTAGGGGCATGGACTGCCTGCTCTTCCTGCGGATCCGGACGGCGGCGCTGACACAGCCGGACGGGAGCTCTCGCCTGGAGCCCTTGGGTCAGGACCCTGAGCGGGCTGAGTCGGACGGCGCCTGCCTCTTCTGCGTAAGGCGAGGAGTCGTCAAGGCGTTCCAGGGACAGGCTCTCGAAACGGTTGAACGTTGGGGTGGGGAGCAGGGGCTCCCTGCGTGGCCTATTAGGGCGGCGTTGACGGCGGGGCCTGGAGGCCTCCAGGTCCAAGCGGGCCATATCCCTAGTTGGGATGACCCCTTCCTCCTCGTACCTGCGCACGAGGTTGTTTATCACCCTTCGCTGGATGACCTCTGATGGGGAAAGGGGACGTGGACGCCCTGTATTTAGCAATTTGGCGGTCGTCATGGCGGTAGCGGTGCCATGTGGGGTGGCTGTGGCGATGTTTCCCCTGCCCCTGTGTAGGCTAGCGTGCGGTGATCGCTTCTCTGTAACAGCAACCTTGTTCCTGAGAAATGAAGGGATCAACTCATCAGCACTGAGAGGGAAAAGGATTGGCAACCAGTGCCCCAGCGTCCTTCCATTCTCCACATCTGTAAGAAGGATCCACGCCAACACGCTGCAGAACGGAGTGACCCACGTTCTACTGCCCCGACTTCCGGTGAGTTTCACGATAGGCCCGTTATTTTCTTGGCGGGACCAGGCACCGGATATATGGATCCGGTGACACGTCAATCTACTGGTGTCTCGAACGCTACTAATCTCTACATTGAGGAGAAGAATTTCACGTCGGGTTCACCATTTCTGTTTCCGATGCTTTCTCCGGAGCACGCGCGCATCTGTCCGTGGAGGAGGAGGACGTCCGGTGCTTGTTGCCCCACATTCCCGCTTTCCAAAGGCGGGCAGCATTCGCTCCTTATTTAGGGACGTCTGCTCCTTGATCAAAATGGGATGATGGGATGTCGGTTCTTCCTCCTTTGGATTCCTCCTCAGAACTCATCACCTAGTCCGGGTCTCCCTCGTAGATTTCATACGTAGTTCGTGAAACTCTTCCCAGTGCCATGTTTCCATGGATTCCGGTTAATTACACTGCTTCTGTCAGGACATTCCAAAGGGTCCGGTCAGGCCAGCAACCTTCAGTCGGAGGAGTAGTCATGTTGAGGCATCAGTAGCGTGTCTGGATGCTGGGGAACCTGGCATGTCTGTCTATTATCCCTGGTCATTGGGCTTCTCGAGGGCGTGGAAGCCCAAGGCATCCCACATAGAGCACATGGAATTATATGTCATAGACACATATCTAAGGTTTTCCTCAGCTTCTCGTGTTTAACACAGGGTACGCTGCGAGTTTAACGTCCAGCGGAGACGGATCAACCCAATCAGAGCATTAGCTAGGATAGATCGGATTGAGAGATTCCCCTTGAAGGGATGCCGATACCGGGGCCAGCCCATGGGCAGCTGTGAAGAGGAGCGTACCGACATGGTCTCACCGAGATATCACGACCCGGGCGAGAATCGGGGTGGGTGATAGGTGGATGAATGGAGTGGAGGAGGAGTGAAATGGGACCATCGCAGGGGTGACGGTGAAATTGGGCTTGAGCCTTGAAGAGGCTTCCTACGTATCCACGTGGCAGGGAATCAAAGTCCGCATAGTTTGGGATGGTGCCGGTGAACCGACGTGAAGGTGGACCTTGGCCCGATGAATGTCGTCAGTGAACCAACGTGAAGGTGGACCTTGGTCCGATGGGCATCGTCAGCGTACCGACGTGGAGGTAGACCTTGGTCTGATGAGAGATGGTCCTGAACCTCGGGGAGGCTTCCTACGTACCATGCCTTGACATGGATCAAAGTCCTCGTAGTTCATAGGATCGATGGAATACAGTTTAACGTCATGAGGGACGATAGTGAACTCTGACGTGAATAAACGACGGGCGATGGGTGCCGGTGGACCGACGTAGATGAGGGACCTTTGTCCGATGGGAGACGAGCTTGAACCTGTGGAAGGCTTCCTACGTACCATGCCATGACATGGATCAAAGTCCTCATAGTTAGGAATGGATGAGTCACAACGGCTTGCCGTCGGACCGTAATGCAGTTTAACGTCATGTTGGACGGGGGTGTACCTATGTGAATGAGGTCGGAACGACCAGATGGTGGGTGGGCTTGAACCTCAGGAAGGGTTCCTACGTACCATGTCTTGACATGGATGAAAGGCCTCGTAGTTAATATGGGGATTTGTCGGCGAACCGACAGGAAGGTGGACCCGGGGGAGTTCACTTGTGGTGGGCTCGAACCTCGTGAAGGCTTCCTATGTACCATGCCTTGACATGGATCAAAGTCCTCGTTGTTCAGAATGGATGAGTCACAACGGCTTGCCGTCGGACCGGAATGCAGTTTAACGTCATGTTGGACGGGGATGGGACCCGACGTGAAAGTATGATGAGTGGCTTGAACCTCAGGGAGGCTTCCTACGTACCATGCCTTGACATGTATCAAAGACCTAGTAGTTCAAATGGGTGTGCAGTTTAATGTCATACGGGGCAAGGGGGGCATACAGTTTAACGTCATGTTGGACGAGGGCGAAACTCGACGTGAATGAACGACCGAGCAATGTGTCTTGAACCTCATGGAGGCTTCTTATGTACCATGACTTGACATGGATCAAAGTCCTTGTAGTTTGCTATGGGCGGGGGTCAGGGTCGGTGCTCACTCTAAGCCCACATGAGTCATGCTCGGTGTGAGAAACAAGAGGTTGCATGGACCTGACGATCACATCGCGAAGGATGCGTCCGTGAGAAGCGAAGAGGGGCTTACGCGTTAGGCGGACCATGGTGCTGGGACTTACTCCAGGATGGAGGCCCGTAGTGCGAAAAAGTGCAGGGGTCACAGTTTAACGACATGTGTTGAGGACGTGGTACTAGGTAGTTTAACGTCCTGCAGCTCGGACAAGGTGGGTTCACTCTGCACCCCAAGGACTTACATAACCGGTACCCTCTAGTCCTTGGGGAAGGGAAGGTACCAGTAAGTCCATGGTCAAAGGGGGTTGTGGAACGAACCATCAAGGGGTCCAAGTTAGCGTGGCTATGTGAAGAAGCAATAGCCGTTAGCGTGCCTATGCGAATAAGCATTAGGCGAAGCAATGCTACGGGTGGTATTGTCCATGGGACTTTGAAATCACATCATGCAAACCTGGAGGGTCGCACGGGAAGGGGAATTTCTAAGCAAAGGAGTGTTCTTCGCGAAGTGGAGTGCCTTGGCCATAGCATGGGGCGTAGGTGTGAGTGGAAGGTGCTTCGTGAAGTGGAACAGCGTTCGCGGAGCTCTGCCTCGCGAAGAAGGGGTGCCTCACGAAGCAGGGTCCTGCGAAGCAGTGTACTTTGCGATGTGGAGTGATCCTGCCATAGCATAGGGATCACTAGTATGGGTTGGGTGTTTCTTGAAGCATAAGTTCTCCGCGGCTGCCCGGGTTCCCTTGGGAATCCCTTTCCTTCGCGAATGCCCTTGGGCTTCGCGAAGGGCATCCCTCTCGGAAGAGGGGCTCAAAACGAGACAATGCAAAGGCATCTCGCGAAGTATAAATACTTCGCGGAGCTCATGATTCCGAGGGCAAAGAGTGCTTCGCGATTCGGGAGAGGAGAAGCCGAAAGGTCGGATCGTCCATCCTCGGGACTCAGGGGGAGTCCAGTATTTATAGGGAAGGGGCGCCGCGAAGCAGAACTCGCGCACCGCCTCAGGTGCTTCGCGGTGTGCTCGCGAACTTCAACGGCGTCCGTGAAGAGTTACCGCCTCTGGAGCTTCGTGGCAGGCTCACGAACGTCAAATGCGTTCGCGGAGAGTTACCGCCTCTGGAGCTTCACGGCGGGCTCGCGAATGTCAAATGTGTTCGCGGAGAGTTACCGCCTCTAGAGCTTCGCGAGACCGCGCTGCCCGGGGTGCTACGTGGCGGTGCTTCGCGTTGGTGCTTCACGTCGATGCTTCACGAGGCAGCATTCCAGCCTTCTTTTTCGTCCCTCCCTTTCGTGCAATATTTTGGGGCCAACAATTATATTATTCATAGAATTGGGAATATAATAGTTTTTATATAGCTACTATTATTGTCCAGAAATATAGAAAATTACAGTACTTGATTTTGGTAGTTTTTTATTTCATGTAATCCTGTTCAATGTAACACCCCAAAAATTACAAAATAATAACACTTTATTCTATAGCATATGTGACATGAAACACTAATCTTAAAAAACCCATAAAATAATTCTCTTTAAATTTAATCTCTTTGGTAGCCTATAGAACATGCAACCCAGAGTCTAAATAAACCATAATATAGTATAAAATTATAACCTAGCCATTAAATTTTTGGATAATAACATTACAAACTAAATCATGAAAATTATGTTCATATATTGATTTCAAATAAAATAATAATAATTTAAAAGAAAAAAAATGTTTTCATAAAAATTAAATTTCTTTAAAAGCTTCTTTAGTAGTGCATTGTAAAAATAATATAAAATTAATTTTAAAAAACTTTATAAAAATTATTTGATAATATTAATTTAATTTTTTAAATTTCAATATCAAAATTATCCTAGGGTTAATTTTTGTGATTTTTTTATAAAGTTTTATTTTTTGATAAATAGTGAAAAATATTTAATTTAAATTGAAAACTACCTTTTTGTTTGAATTACTTGTAAAGATAAATAATATTTTGAATTAGTTTTAAAGTAAAATTAGTTCAAATATATATATATATATATATATATATTAATCCAATTTAGTTCGCTGTAATCATTTTCATATTGAATTTTGATATAGAAACATTGTAAATGTTTTCACATTTTCGCTTTAAAAAGATACCTTATAGTCATGTATTCAAGATTAATTTTAAATTAAATTTATCCAAATATGTGAATTAAATTTTAAAAAATGGATTCCATATTTTTAATAATAATAATTTATATTATAAAATTCATTAAACTTAATTATTGGCCATAATGAATACTAAAAACAGCAAAAATTATTTATTGCGGTTAAGGTAAAAATGGATTTACTGAGGGTTAAAATAAAACATTAAGAGTCAAAATGGAATAAAATATTGTATAAAATATATTTTATGGATATATTTAGACCTTATAATGACTATTTTTTTAATACTTCATTTTGGGCCCTTTTTTAATGTGAAAACTTGGGTATAGATTTTTATTTTCAAAAATTACACGTTGTCACTCACGTCACATATAAAAATCCACTACCTATTATCCCTTATTATAACTATAAAACCCCTTTATTTAGACCAATACCTAACAAAATTTATTTCTAACTTACATCCTCTAATTATTTTTGGAGGCTTTTGGTGCTAACCTAAAAAGGTTTCTCGAAGAAGAGGTATCGTTCTTCAACGAGTGTTTTTATTTTTTTCCTCCTAAACCTCCTTTAATAATTATTAAACCATGATGATACAATAAAATAAGTATAATAAATATATTTTTATGGTTTTATGTTAATTTAATGACCAAAAACCATCTCCAATTCCATAAAATTGGTTACGAATTCATTATTCATGTGTATGGAGGACTACCGCCTCACAAACAAATGCCATTTGTTTTTTCATTACCACCTATCATGGTTGGGTATTATCATGGATATAAATTAAATATATGATATTAAAAACATAATTATACCTATTTAGTAATTATATCATATTTAACTATTTTATTTCCATTTCTTAGGGGATATAATAATGGCAATCATGTGTTTAATGAACAACCACCTCACGAAGTGATTTGATTCATTTTTCACTAACGCTTTACACGAAAGGTAATAAGGTTAATTTTAATGAATATATGTGATGTTAATTAAATAATTATTATATTCATGACATATTTTTCATTATAAAAATATAATATATCATTTCTTTTCATACACTAAAATATGATAACATCATTTGTGTATGTGTGGACTGCCACCTTCACGAAGTGATGTGACTCTATTTTCATCAACACACCACATAGATACCATATATTAGTATATTTAAATAAATTATATTGTATATAAGATATTATTATCATTATTTAAATATAAAACATTAATCACCTTCTTTCAATAATGATCATTGAAAAATTGAAATGTTACTCATGCGTACGTAGGACCTACCATCTCCATGCTCATAATGTACTTTATTTCTCAAATAATATATCATGATTGGTCTAAAAGATATAATTAAAATATAAATATGATATTTATGTATTGATTATCATTATGTATATGATGAAAATATATAATATGTGTAAGAAGCAAATCTTTCATGATGAAATGCACATGAGAAAACAAGGCAATAAACGCATAAAACAATGAAAAAAATGAATTATAATTAACAAACAAGTGATAAGATTGTTGGAATCCTCATGTGTTAAGCATGTTTTAATGATCAAAAATCATTTTAACCCTGTTTACTCTATCACAAATCTGGTTAACCCTATTTACTCTATCACAAATCCTATTAACCATGTTTACTCTATCACAAATCCAATTAGCCCTGTCTACTCTATCTCAAACCATGTTAACTTTATTTCCTATAAATCATGTTTGATTTTTGTAAACTATATTTAATTCTGTTCTAAATTATTTATTATATTAAGTATTAAGTCTAATTCATTCTGTGAATATTACTATATAATACTATCTAAAGATATTTGGATAAGTCTAAGAAACTGTGAGTTTTCCATCGATTCTGGTTTTTTGGAAAGGGTCCAGACACTGTGACCCAGACACCGTGACACAAACACCGTGACCTAGACACCGTGATCCAGACATCGTGACTCAGACACCATGACCTAGACACCATGACCCAGACACCGTAACCAGTTCTAAATCTTATGAAGTCTATGACACTGGTTCCTTGCTACTATCACCAAGACATCATTCAAAGTTTGGAAAAGGACCATACACTGTGATCCTAACACCGAATTTTTGATACTAGTTCCTGATCTCAATGCAACTGTAGCATTATGACTGTCTCACTGCTCAAAGTCAAAGAAGAAGACATTGTTTCGTGGTGACACTGTTTCTAAGTGATACCATTTCAAGACAGACTGTGGCACCGTTCTTTAATATGTTTTTTCATTGTCAATTTAATTTATAACAATCATATTTGATTCATTTAAATTCAAGGACATAATTAATGTTTCTTTGTAGATATGTCACCTAACAGTATGAGGCTCGAGGTTTGGAATACGTGCATCTTGTCGGTTCCAATGTGTGTACACATAATTAAAAAAGAAGATAAGTTGGGATGCAAATATACATAGACATAGAATCAAAAATAGCAATCATTTTTTAAAAGCGAATTTATACATGAAACTAGATACAACTAAATAACACATGAAGCACACTCGTTTCCAAAAGGTTGGATTATGTAGATCAGATCCAAAAAATAATCTTCATAGTATCAACCCCAAGAAGAACACGAGCTAGATCTAACTGGAAACCAAAGAACCAGAGTTGCAATACTCTTTTTTTTACAAAAAGACTCAATACCTACATCGACTTCATCCTACAAGCCCAGAGCTGCATAGAATAACACTCAGATCACTTATAACCCTTTCTCTTCATCTTTTCTCTGTTGTGTACTATTTTTATCTTTTGATAAGTGTGTGTTTGTCTATATTAAAAACGCACACATTGTATCCTATACTAAACTGAAGTATACAAGATATCCTTCCTCTCATATCACATTACATTTTTTTACTCCCACGGATAAATGTAGAAGAGGTCCTTCTTTAACCTGGTAGTTTAAACCCACAAAAAACTGTGGAAGAGGTCGTGTGACCTAGATAGTCTTGTGCACTGTTGTTTACCACAATCTTGGGTGTGGATCATGTTTATTAATATAAAATTCTTAGTGTTAGTTGATCACCAAGTGGGGTGGAATATGTCTCGGCTTGAGAATGAACCACTTATTTTATCTGTTGTGTCTTTTAATTTTGGTTTTCTCCGCTTTACTGTTTATTTTAGAAAACACTAGATTTTAATTTGATAGTTTTTCTTAGAGAGAAGTTATAACTTATTTTCCTTAATATAATAGCTTCAAAATTTGTACTAGTAACTCACATTGATATTACTGAGAATTAACCAGTCTTATGAGAAGTTACTCGAACATTCAAAATATTATTACAGTATTACCTTGATTAACTAAGATGTATTATTTTTATTGGGAAATCTTTTTAAAGTGAAATTTTTAACATAAATTTTAATAGATACACAATCCCCCCCCCTTTGAGTACTCTACTCTGACCAACATTTGTTATCAGAGGAGTTTATTTTTATTAAGACTCTGTTTAACATCTCTTCAACTATTATTTTAGTTGTACTTTAAAGATCCGTAAATTTATGTTAATTATAAATTTCTATCTCTTTAAAAGTACTTATTTATTATGGATAATAGACTCAAAGTTGTTGTAAGAAATAGATCTCCATTATTTAATGGAACTAATTATTCACAATGGAAAATTAAAATGAAAATGATTTTAGAAAGCATGGGTTTTGATATTTGGTCTTCAATTGTAAAAGAGTATAAGATTTATTATACTGATATAATTACTTGGAATGACCCAAACAAGACTTCTTACAACAGAAATTACAAATCCATGAATGCCTTATATTTCTCTTTAGGAGATGAGGAGTTTAACATAATGTTTGCTTGTAAAACTGCCCATGAAATTTGGGATACTTTGGCTATTTCACATTAAGGAACTTCTAGTGTAAAATAAATGATACATAATACTTATACTATTAAATATTATAACTTTAAAATGAATCCTGATTAGCCTATTTCTGACATGTAAAATAGGTTTAACAAAATTTTCAACACAATCATTTCTCTAAGAAGATAATTTACTGCCAAAGTACAAATCATGAGGATTCTAAGATGCCTACCTGATATATGGAGAGGAACCTCTATCTCTATTAAAGAGTCATGAAACATTAGTAAATTACCTGTAAAAGAACTCATTAGGAAACTAATTATGTATTAATATGATCTTAAAGTCAACAAAGAGGGGGAGGATGAACCCAAAAGAACATCTATGGCATTAAAGACCACCACCTATAAACACAAAGAAAAGGAGAAATTTCAAGTCTTTGTATAAATCTCCAGCAGTGAACAATCTTCACCTATCAGTGATGAGTAAATGGCTCAATTATCCAGAAGGTTTAATAAATTTTACAAACGGAAGAAATTTTTTAGAAATCCTAACTTCATAGGAATATATGATCAAAAGAAAATCTGGAAAAAATATTTGAAAATAAAAGAAAAATCAAATGAGATAGTATGTTATGAATGTAAGAGAAAGGGATATGTAAAGGAAAACATTCCCAAGATCAAATATAAAATGAAATATGAGTACAAAGATAGAAAATATAAAAAGGAAATGAAAGCAACTTGGAGTGCTTCTGAGGATAGTTCAACTGACTCAGACTATTCACGTGATGAATAGGCTAACAAAACCAATATGTGTTTCATGAAAAATACATATGAGGTAACCCTAGAATCTTTTGTAAAAAATTTCTATTAATCTAAAGATGAAAATGATTCTAAAAATATGTCAACAAAAGAATCTTTTGAGTACTGCAATATTCTTGAAGATTCATGCAATGAACTGAATGATAAATACAATCCTTTAAAGAAATAGTATGTTCTTACATCAACTATTAAATCTGAAATTACTATAGAAAGGGATAAAAATGTTCAATTACTCAAAGAAAACAATGAATTAAAGATATATAATGAGCAAATGAAAAAGGATCTTTAAATTTTTACTAATAGTAATGATACCTTGGTACAAATTCTAGGTAAACAGGTTGCCCCTAAATACACTTCTGGTATTGGCTATCAAATTGGTAAAAGAAATTTTGGAAAACCCATTTTTTTTCAAAATTTAAAACATGCAGCTTTACTCCTAGTTCAGGAAAACATTCTGCTAGTTCAAATTATGATACACTCTCTACTGTTTTGAGTTTTTCTGAACCAAATAGAGTTTATTTATCAAATAATTTACATAACCATTATAGGAAACCTATGAGGCATGTGTGGGTTACTAAATAACTAGTTACTAATATTACTAGACCCAAAAAAATATGGATACCAAAGTCTGTTTTTATTTGACTATTTTGTAGGAAAATTGTTTAAAGAGCTCCTGTAAAAGCTTATGGTACATAGAAAGTGGGTGTTAAAGACATATGACAGAAGACTATTCTTGTTTCAAGAAACTAATAAATTTTTATGGTGGACATGTCACCTTGGTGATAATGCCAAAGGAAAAAATCATTGGCATTTTCCAAATTGGTAACTCTAACTTAGTTTTAATCTTCATGGTACTGTTTGTTGATGGAATGAAATTTAATATTCTAAGTATTTCACAAATTTTGTAATGGTGGATTTCATGTTAAATTTAAAAATGATTATTCCATTTTTTTTAATTCTAAAAATGAATTATTATTTTCTATATTAAGAAATGAAAATTTATATTCTGTTAAATTAGATTCTTTAGTCTCTCAAAAATGCTTCATATTTAAGTGTATTTTACAAATAATCTTGGATTTGGAATAGAAGACATGGACACTATAATATTCAATCCCTTAGAAATCTAAGTAGAAAATTTTATTTAATGATCTACCCAAACTAGAGTTTCCAAATAATAAAGTGTGTAATCCTTGTCAAAGGGGAAAGCAACAAAAAATTCCCTTCAAACCAAAGAAGGAAGTTTCAACATCTCAACCTCTTGAGTTGGTTCACATGGATTTGTTTAGACCACCTAGAGTTTCTAGTTTAAATGGTAATCACTATTTTTATGTTCTTGTAGATGACTTTTCTAGATATACTTGGACCTTCTTTTTGGCTCACAAAAGTGTAGCCTTATCTCATTTTACCATATATGCTAAAACTATAGAAAATATATGTGGACTTAGAATGAAATCTTTAAGAAGTGACCATGGTCATGTGTTTGAAAATAAAGAGTATGAATCTTTTTGCTCAAAAAATGGTTATAGCCATAATTTCTCTTCCCCTAGAACACCTCAAAAAAATGGAGTTGTAGAAATAAGAAATAGGACCTTGAAAGAAATTTCTAGAACCATGCTTAGTGAATATAACTTACCTATTTATTTTTTGGCTGATGCTATAAATACAGCATGTTATATTATTAATAGTTTTTTGATTATACCTATTCTTAAAATAAGTCCATATGAGTTATGGAACAATAAAAACCCCAAAGTAAACTACTTAAAATTATTTGGTTGCAAAGTTTATATCATTAATACTAAGGACAATCTTGACAAGTTTGCATCCAATAGTGATGAAGGAATCTTTCTAGGATACTCAATCTCTAGTAAATCCTATAGAGTTTTTAACAAAAGAACTAAATGTGTTGGGTAATTTGTCCTTGTCAAGTTTGATGAGATAGATCCACAACATCCTAAGACCTCTATAGAGAATCTTGAGGATGATATGTAAAATCTAGACATCAATACTAAGCCCTCTAACTATCTTATTAAGGAATCTGTTAAAACTTCTAGTTCTTGAAATTCTCTAGATTCAATTTATAATGAACATGAACCTATTAAAGAACCTAAAATAACTAGACCCTCTTTTTCTAGAGCTGTTAGAACCATTAAGAACAATCCTTAAGATGTTGTTGTAGGATATTTAGATAAAGTAACTCAAACTAGAGCTTCTCTTAGAAATCAAGTTGAACATAGTGTTTTATTGTCATATCTTGAACCTAAAAAAATTAATGATGCTATCAATGATGAATTTTGGGTGATGGATATGCAAGCAGGACTTAATCGGTTTGAAAGGAACAAATTTTGGAAACTTGTTGATAGAACCAAAGACATATTTACCATAGTAACTAAGTGTGTGTTTAGAAATAAGGTAGATGAAGCAAGTAACATTGTTAAAAAAATGATAGATTGGTTTCACAAGGTTATTATCAAGAAGAAGGAATTGACTATGAGGAGACCTTTGCACCTTTTTCTAGACTTGAAGCCATCATAATTTTATTTTCTTATGTTGCACATCTAAATTTAAAACTATCTCAAATGGTTGTCAAAAGTGAATTCCTAAATAGGTATATAGCTGAGGATTTTTTTGTTGAACAACCCTCTGGTTTCACAAATCCTCACTTTTTAAATCATGTTTTTAAATTATCAAAAGCTTCGTATGGTTTAAAACAATTTCCACGATCTTGGTATGATATATTAAGTACTTTTATTATTTCCAAAGGTTTTACAAAAGGTATAGTTGATCCTACTCTTTTTATTAAATGAATTTACAATGATGTTTTAGTAGTTCAAATTTATGTAGATGATATTATTTTTGGATCTTCAAAAAATTATTTATGTATTGAGTTTTCTAAAATGATGCAAAATGATTTTGAAATGTGTTTAATGGGTGAACTAAAATTATTTCTTGGATATCAAATCATTCATAATAAATATTGTGTTATTTTAAATCAAAGAAAATATACTAAAGATATTCTAAAACATTTTGGCCTGGATAGAACTAAAAGTAGTGATACTCCAATGAGTACTAATTGTTAGTTGGATCTTGATGAAGATGGAAAATATGTTGATCAAACCACTTATAGAGGAATGATTGGAAGCTTACCCTACTTAACTACTAGTTGACCTGAAATTAATTTTAGTGTATGAATGTGTGATCATTTTCAGGAAAACCCTAAGGAATCTCATTTAAATGATGTTAAAAGGATTTTCAAATACCTCAAACATACACCCAATCTAGGAATGTTCTACCCTAGAGGACAATCATTTGAGTTAGTTAGCTATTTTGATGATTATTTCGGTGGTTGTAAGTTAGATAGAAAAATCACCTCTAGAACATGCCGCTTTTTAGGCAAGTATCTAGTATCATGGTGTAATAAGAAACAAAACTCTATTGCATTTTCTACTGTTGAAGCTAAATACATAGTTGTTGTTAGTTGTTGTGCACAAATGTTTTTGGATGAAACACACATTACTAGATTATGGATATCAATTCAAGAATGTATCTATAAATTGTGACAATAAAAGTGCTATTAACATTTCAAGTAATCTTATTTCACATTCCAGGACAAAACATATTGATGTAAGGCATCAATTTTTGAGAGACCATTATCAAAAAGGTGATATCCCTTTGGAATTCATTAGAATTAAATATCATATTGCTGATATATTCACCAAACCATTAAATTATAAAAGTATAGATTACATCATACATGAATTAGGAATGATAAATCTAAATTAGAAAATGTATTGTTTCATATCTTACTATTTCAGAGTTTAGGGTTTCATGATTTTTGTTTTCACAAGTCACTATCTTGGAATTACTATCTCACAATTATAGTTCTATAGGTTATTATCTTGAAGTTAATGTCTTTTTTTTATGGTCTCATAGTTACTATATCTTGGTTACTATCTTACACTTATTGTTTCAAATGATGCGGTCACACCATTTGGAGACACACTGTAAAATTAACACTATGAAAATATATTACGGTCTCACCATGAAAATCAGTTCTTGTCTCACCATAATGCCACTTTTTCATTCTATTTTTATTTTATTACCCATATCACTGTGTTGATTATTTTATTGTTTTTATCCCATGCTTTAGGATTTTCAACACTTGAAAACCCTAAATGAAAAAAATGAAATAACTTTCACTCTTTTTTTCACTCGAGCTATCTTCTCTCAAAAACAAAACATTTCTATCAAACCATAAGCCCTCTTTTAGCCCTTCATATATCTCTCTCTATCTCAAAACCTCGTTGAATGACCAAGATGAAGAACCCATCCTCATCAACTCCAGAGATGTATAGATCTCATAAAAAATAAAAATATCACCGAAGGTAGCACCTAAAGGACTGCAGAACCTGAATCTTGTTGATAGAATATTAGTACCAGAAAAAGAAATTTGTCCTAAGTGGTTGCTAACAAGTAAGTACTTAGTTTTGAAAGTGCTGGAAGAATGGGTATGGATGAACTGGTTCACAAAATAATCAAGACTTATTTATCCAAAACTTTTTGCTCAGTTTTATCAGTTTGTCTAGTTCTCATTTGATACAGAAGATGGTTGTGTTGTAAAAATCTCGACTAATAGTCAGAGATGCATTTTTTCCTTGAGGTTATGGGATGCTTGCCTATGGATACCTCATGAAGAAATTTTTGAGGACTACCAGATATTTAATCCTCCCCCAAGTGATATTTTTTGTCTTAGAAGAGGCCTTGGGAACCTTGCCTAAAAATAAGAAGAAGATAAGAGAAATTGCTATAGAGTTGGATGGTGAATCGAGGTTGTTGTTTAAGTTCATTCAAAATCCGATTAGTCCAAGGAAAATATGATTTTTATACCCTTGTGTATCAGGATATATTATTGATACATCTTATGAAAATAGACACAAGATCAATATCTATAATATGTTATACTTCACATGTGTGAGTTGATTAAGACAACTTAAATGTCTACATCCATGTTCTATTCAAGTTTGATCTCTACAATGTTGTACGCTAAAGGAATGGTTGGACTGAATTAAATGTCATCAAAGACTATGAGTTCTGTATCTCAATGGTTATAGTCAAAATTATGAAAATAATTTGGAATCTATGGAAAATTATTGGGTGGAGAATAACAAAAGGATATATGAAAAGTTTAATCTGGTTGTATAGCATCCTGCCTTTTTATTACATAACTTTTCATTACATTTTACAAATAGAGGATCTTTAATGTCTAGTGTCTTGGAAATCAGGAACATAAAACATTCTTCTAAACCACTTGTAATTCTTCATAATATGCTCATCCTATGTACAATTACGGCATCTCATATCCTGAAGATATACATCAAAGGAAAGGGTGAGTAGAAGGCCCAGTAAGGGTAAACAAGGGAATCAATGTACTTGTGATATCAATAAGAACTTGAATAAAAACATAAATACATGAGAAATGGAAGTTTAGGAATATCATAATGAAAATAACTTAGAACATAATGTGGATACATCATTTCATTTAGACATTCATGAACATATCACCAAGGTTCATCCCCAAGGTTTCATAAAAATTACCAAGGTTATTCACCAAGGTATCGTAAAACTTGTCATCTCTAGAGATTAATTCTTTACCCGATGAATTGGAGCACTATCTGGACGCACCCTTAATATGTCTTTAGTTACATGTTTTCCACATAGATTATAATCAAACATTTCATAAATAACCCATAGAGAATAAAATAAATGGGTTTCATTTCAAATTCGTGACGTTTTAAAAGCTCTTAAAAATAAGATCGTTATATCATTTATAACCCATGGAAAGGGAGTGAGGGTTATATGTAAGTCAATTACAGAGTCAAATATATCATCTTTATATATTTATTAAGACCCATAGAAACGAAATAGGTTTTGGTATTCACATAAATAAACAATCGAATTTCTTGAGATAAAGAGATAGAAATTTTGAGGCAAAATTTCTGCAGCATAACGGCTATATAACATGGTTTTAGAAAACATTGAAAAGAGAGGGGAAAAGGGTCACCCACTCATAAATAATTCCTAATACATTATGGGTACTAAATAATATCATGGTACGGATATTTGAATGACATACCACGTGAAAAGTAAACATGAAAGAAAAGAGAAGATGTTATTTCTTTTACAAGAAATTCGACAGCCTAACGGCGTCACTTAAAAATTCAGAAAAAAAATTGATGAGAGATGAAAGGGCATCTCATCATTTGGAAATGAAATGGGTAGTAATAATAACATATAATAACATACCCTCAACATAAAGAGATGGAAAATATAAGACACAACAAAAAGGAAGTCGTGACTTAAAAGAGGAGGGTGAAAGACTCCCTTACCTTGAAGAGTAACTTCGAAAGCTTGAAGTTTGGGACCTTGGGAGGATTGAAGGAACCTTGGGAGGACTCCTTGGGAGGTAAAGAGACCAGAAAGTTGTTGGGGAGGATTTTTAAATGAAATTAATGAGGGAATGGCTTGGTATTTATATGAAAAGTGAGGGAACAAAGCAATAATTGCCAAGACACTCCTCATCAGTGGTATTGGAAAATCAATGGGCTTACCCATGGTATTTGACCATGGTATTGTCCACATGAGACACCTTATACCTTATCTTACTATTAATTAGTATACTAGAAAGATTTCATAATTATTACATCCTTAATGATGTCATTAAACACCCGAAACTAAAAACTGTATTTTCACTATTCACCGAAAATTCAACTTTTTCAGAAAAATACACAAAAATCACTTTAACCTAATATCAATGCTCTGAATTCAAAAATGAACTATATTTTATGAAAATAATTTTTTTAATATTTTTAATTTAATTTTTAAATAAAAGCACTATTCACTGAAAATTCAATATTCTTAGAAAAATCTAAAAAATTCACCTTAACCAAATATCGATGCTCTGATTTCAAAAATGAACTCCATTTTATGAAAATAATTCTCTAAATATTTTTAATTTAATATTTAAATAAAAACACTATTCACCCAAAAAAACTAATACTTAACCAATAATTTCTGACAAAGTTATTTATCTATTTTATTTAATCACATCACTTAATCAAGGTTCCTAAATTATATTAATAATTTCTTAAGTGAGGTTACTTAATCCATTTGGTCACATTACTAATCATAAGTTTAAAATCAGTATTCATAATTTACTATTCACCAAAAATTAAGTTGATCTTATTAGACTCTAAATTTCCTACTGAACACAACTGTAGAAGACCATTTTTTGAAAATCATTACACATTTTTAATTATTTAAGGTTTACATAAATATTTTAAAATTTCCTTTTCCCAAAATTCATCAATAATATACATCCTATATTTATCCGTACATTTGAGATTTACCAACTTCGCTATAAGAAGAAATAAAAATTTTATTTATCTCGAAGGGTTACATAAAGCATCTAAGGTCTTGTTACATAGCCCCTTATAACACCAGCATAGGACCTAAGTGTAAGGTGTGATAAGGTGATAGAATCTAGGGGTGGCTCTACCAATATTGCCCGAGTGGCGATTTCTATCAGCTTGGACTTCTCCCGAAGGCGATTCCATTCCAGCTTCACACGATGAAGTTCGGCTTGGGTTTGGTCCAGAGTAAAGCCCAGTGGTGCTACCTCCTTCCCAAGTTCTGTCATATGGGCTTCAATCGGCCTGAGACTATTGGATGAGGCCATCGAATCTTCTTTCTATATTAATTAACAAAGATCACTTGTATTTATCGACAATAATCACAATATTTATTTTCCAACGGTCATATTGACCAACAGTCATATTGACCAATGGTCATATAACAATCAAAACCCAATTGTCACATTTTAAATGTAATCATTTCATCAAATGAAATAGTTTTGTTGAGTATAAAATAAAATAACACACCAAATTAGGAAACAAAAATTTATTCAAAATTTCAGGTCATTACATTCTTCCCCCTTAAGAAATTTCATCCCTGAAATTTTTAACTCGTACCCTTAGAAGAGAAAAGATGTGGGTACTTCTGCCTCATAGACTCCTCTAGTTCCCACTTGGCTTCTTCATATTTGTGGTTCCCCCACAACACCTTAACAAGGTGGGTAGTCTTGTTATGTAGAACCTTGTCTCTACGATCCAAGATCTCCACCAGCTACTCCTCATAAAAGATTTCATGTTCCAGTTGTACCACCTCTAGGTTTAGTACATGTGAAGGCTCAGGTATATACTTCCTCAAGAGGGATACATGGAAGAAATCATGAACGTGTGCTAGATTTGGAGGGAGTTCAAGCCGATAGGCCACTACTCCTATGGGACCAAAGATTTCATAGGGTCCAATATACCTAGGGTTGAGCTTCCCTTTCTTCCCAAACCTCGTGACTCTCTTCCAAGGTGAAATTCTAAGAAAGACCTTGTCACCAACATCAAACTCCAAGTCCCTTCGATGATTTTCGGCATAGCTCTTTTGTCGAATTTGAGCAGCCTTAATGTGTTGTTGGATGGCATGGACTTTTTCTGTCATCTCTTGCACAAGATCAAGCCCAAGAAGCTTTCTCTCATGAGCTTCATCCCAACAAGTAGGAGCTCTACATCGCTTCCCATAAAGAGCTTCCTAGGGTACCATTTGAATGCTCAAGTAGAAGCTATTGTTGTAAGAGAACTAAACTAATGGGAGATGTTGATCCCATCCACCTTTAAATTCCATTGAGCATGTTCTCAGCATGTTCTTGAGTGTTTGAATAGTCCTTTTAGATTGACCATCAGTTTGGGGGTGATAGGTCGTACTGAATTTCAATTCAGTGCACAGATCATGTTGAAGACTTCTCTAGAATTTTGATGTGAACCTTGGGTCATGATCAGATATGATAGAAAGTGGAACTCCGTGTAGCCTTACCACTTCCTTCATGTAAATCCTAGCATGTTGATAAAAAGAGAAATCTTCCTGAATGGAGATAAAATGGGTAGTCTTGGTGAGACGGTCCACAATAACCCATATCTCATTGTTTCCATTGGAGGTTCTCAGAAGACCAGTGACAAATTCTATTGTCATATTTTCCCACTTCCATGATGGTATGGGCAGTGGTTCCAATACCCCTTTAGAAATTTGTCACTCTTCCTTCACTTCCTGACATATTAGGCACCTTGAAGTGTAGTTAAAAATCTTCCTTTTCATATTATTCCACCAAAAATGATCATTAAGGTTCCTATACATTTTTGTGCTTCCAGGATGTATAGAGAAATTAGAGCTATAAGCTTCGTCCATCAGTTCCTTATTTATTTCTGGAATAGATGGAACACATAGTGTTGTATGAAATTTTAGTACACCTTCTTGATCAATATTTAACTCAGGAAACTTCCCAGCATTTATAGCCTCAAAATTTTTTTGTAACAAAGGATCTTCTTTCTGTGATTTCTTGATCTTCTCTAGTAATGATGGTTGAGAAATCATTTGGGTTAGGGTTGATGATGTAACTTCCCTTATAATTACTATGTCCAACTTTACTAGGTTATTGATCAAAGGATCTCTTTGAATCCTCATCATGGAAAGAACAACTAGGTATTTCCTACTTGATGCGTCAGCAACTTTGTTTTCTCATTTGGGATGATAATGAATTGAACAATCATAGTCTTTGATAAGTTCCAACCATCTTATTTTTCCCATGTTCAATTCCTTTTGTGTGAAAATATACTTAAAACTTTTATGGTCTGTGTATATATCACATTTCTCCCCATAAATATTGTGTCATCAAATCTTCAGATGAAAAACAACTGTAGCCAGCTCCAGATCATGCGCAGGATAATTCTACTCATGAGTCTTCAACTATCAAGATGCATAAGCAATGACCTTGTCATTTTGCATGAGGACACACCCAAGACCTTTTAGAGATGCATCACTAAAAATAACAAATACTTCTCCACATGAGGGCAGAGTTAACATGGGTGCAGTAACCAATCTCTTCTTCAGCTCTTGGAGACTTTCCTCACACTCCTTTGTCGAGATGAACTTGACCCCTTTTCATGTTAACTTGGTTAATGGATTAGAAAGTCATGAAAAGTTCTTCAAAAACCTCTTATAATATCCTACTAATCCAAGAAATCTATGAATCTCAGTTATTGTTTTAGGTTGAGGCCACTCCTCTACAAATTTTGTCTTTGCAGGGTTAACTGTGATTCCTTCATTGGTAATAATGTGCGCCAAGAAAGCAACTTGTTGTAACCAAAATTCACATTTACTAAACTTTCCAAAAAGTTTCTCCTTCTATAGAATTTGAAAAATAACCCTTATATGATCTTCATGCTCCTTGTGACATTTGGAATATATCAGAATATCATCAATAAAAACTACCACAAAGTTATCAAGGTAGTCATTAAAGACTCTATTCATCAAATCCATAAAAATAGCAGGTGCATTAGTCAATCCAAAGGGAATAACAACAAAATCATAATGCCCATAGCTTGATCAGAAGACAGTTTTTGGAATATCTTCTTTCTTTACCCTCAATTGATGATAACCAGACCGAAGATCTATCTTAGAGAAGAATTGAGCCCCACGTAGTTGGTTAAATAAGGCATCAATTCTTAGAAGAGGGTATTTGTTCTTCACTATGATCCCATTCAGTTATCTATAATCAATGAATAGCTTCATCGATCCATACTTCTTCTTCACAAAGAGGATTGGTGCTCCCCAAGGACACACACTTGGCCGGATAAACCCCTTCTCCAAAAGATCTTGGAATTGTTTCTTTAATTCCTTTAGCTCCACATTTTCCATCATATGGGGGGTCTTTGATATCGAATGAGATACAGGTATGAGTTCAATGGATAAATCTACCTCTCTTTCTGGGGGAGGTTCGGGTAACTCCTCAGGAAATATGACGATGTATTCCTAGATGATGGGGACATTTTCTATCCTTAAACTCTTATCTCCTTCTTCTTCTTCACCGATCAAATCCATAAATAAGGATATTGGGGGGTTATTCTAGACAAGGATCAGGTTGATATATCTCTCCTTAGATGATAATTGTTGGTTTTCCATTCATGACTACTGATATTTTCTTGCTTCTAGAATTGATATTAGCATTATACTTTGAGAGCTAGTCCATCCCTAGTATAATGTAGAATTACAGCATGGGAATGACTACTAGATTTGTGATAATATTGTGCTCACTAAATTAAATACTAGAGTTTCTAAACACTGACGATACTTGGATAGTCCAACCAAGAGTCCTGACTGATAACTCTACTTTTAGAAAATCTGGGGTTGATTCTAAATTCTTTGCAAACTTGGAGGAAATAAAGGAATGTGTAGAACAAAAATCAAACAAAGTACTTTCTAGCTTTGAGAGGAAAACAAGAGTACCTGCTACCACATAATTCAAAGCTTCAACTTCAGCTGTTGTGATAGAAAAAGCACAGACTTGATCCCTTGGCCTTTGCTGAGGCTGATGGTGGTTCCCTTCTACTGCCCTCAGATTTGGACAGTGATTGGAAAAGTGCCCATGTTGTCCACACTTGAAGCACTGGACATCAGGTAGGTCCTTCACCATCTTCCCCTTGTCGTTTGTGTTTGGAAGTTGAGGTTTCACCTCACCATGACAATTACTCAAAATTTGGCCATCTTTACCACACCTTTAGCACTTCCCACTCTCATGCAGGCAGTTCCTCAAATGCTTCTTCCCACATCTATTACATGTGGGATGTTGTACTTGCTTACCTCTTATTGCTTGATCGAAGCTCCTCCCTATGCTTGGCTCCAACAATATCTTATTTTCGTTTCATTTATGAGACCACTGCATCTCACCAAACTCTAGCTCTACTTTCATCACACTCCACACGATCTCCTCGTATCTATCATAGTCTCAGTTGGCTAGACTCTTTCGTAGATGAGGTCTCAGTCCACCGAATAATCTATCAACCATACCATTTGGATCCATGAAAAAACTAGAGGTATATCGTGAAAACCTTGTGAAGTTTCTCTTGTAGCTTCCCACATATTCATTCTCATTCTACTTCATCTCAAGAAACTCATCCATTCTTGTTCTCATGGAATGAAGGCAATACTTACTGAAAAATATCCCTCTGAACTCTTCCCACTCCATAGCTTCAACTTCCACTCTTTCTCTCTTGTTTTTGATCAGTTCCCACCACTGATCATCTTCTCCCTCTAATCTATAGATAGCCATGGTGACCTTCTCTTGCTCTGAACAACATATAATAGAAAAGATCTTTTCTATAGAGCTTATCCACTGTTCAGAAATCAATGGTTCAGTTGATCCACTGAAGGTTGGTGGTCATTGATGAATAAAGGACTCAACAGAATGTTGTTCCATTTGCGGTGAGATTGGTATCTCAGCTTGATTCAAGTTATTTCCCATAACTTGAGTCAGTTGGTTCATCATTCACATGAATATTTCCATTCTGGCTTCAATCGGAGGGTCGTCAGTGCATGGTCCATTGTGGTCACCATTTTCACGGTTCCTCCTATTTCCCACCATTTTCTAAAAGAATAAATCCTTCCTGAGAAACTTATTTCATTTACGAATCTTTTAACTAAAAAGGATTTTGGGTCTTAAAACATCAGGCTTAAACAATTATATTTCTCTATAATTCCTTCTTAATGATTCATAAAAAGTTTGTGATTAACCAAACATATCCCCTGGGAGTGTTGTAACCAAGAGTATAGCAAGTCTCATTGTCATCCACCAGTTCCCATTCGAGTATATCTCAAATCGGGGTTTTTGGGTTTTACCCCTATGTACATCTGTGCAAAAGCTGCCTCTACCTGCTCATATCTAGACATGGATGTATTTGTTAGATAAACCACTAACTCAATACTCACGAAAATACCCAGAAGTTTTAATATATTTAAAATTTTCTATAGGTTTCTTCCTAAAGTTTTCATAGCTTAATTTCCATAAATAACTAAACTATCCTTTGATACCAACTATAGCATCCCGCCTTTTTATTAAATAACTTTTCATTGCATTTTACAAACAGAAGACCTTTAATGTCTAGTGTCTTGGAAATAAGGAACATAATACATGAAAACAATATAAAATATTCTTTTAAACCACTTTTAAGTCTTCATAATAAGTTTATACTATGTACAATTACAACATCTCATAACCTAGAGACATACATCAAAGGAAAGAGTGAGCAGAAGGCCCAGTAAGGGTAAACAAGGGAATCAATGTACTTGTGATATCAATAAGAAAAAGAATAAAAACATAAATACCTGAGCAATGGAAGTATAGGAATATCATAATGAAAATAACTTGGAACGTAACTTGAATATGTGGCTACAACATTTCATTTAGACATTCATGAACATATCACCAAGGTCCACCCCCAAGGTGTCATAAAAATTACCAAGGTTATTCACCAAGGTATCGTAAAACTTGTCATCTCTAGAGTTAAATTATTTACCCAATGAATTGGATAACTATCAGGGTGAAACCTTAATATTCCTTTAGTTACATGTGATCCACATATATAATAATAAAAAAATTCATAAATAATCCATAGATAATAAAATAAATGGGATTCATTTCAAAATCGTGACATTTTAAAATCTCATAAAAATAAGATCATTATATCATTTATAACCCATGGAAAGGGAGTGAGGGTTATATGTATGAAAATTACAAAATCAAATATATCATCTTTATATATTTATTAACACCCATAGAAACGAAATAGGTCTGGGTATTCACATAAATAAACAAGGTAATTTCTTGAGAGAAAGAGATAGAAATTTTGAGGTGAAATTTCTGCAGCATAACGGCTATATAACATGGTTTTAGAAAACATTAAAAAGAGAGGGGAAAAGGTTAAACCACTCATAAACAATTAATAATACAGTATGGTTACTGAATAAGATCATGGAATGGATATTTGAATGACATACCACATGAAAAGGAAACAAGAATGAAAAGAGAAGATGTGATTTCTTTTACGAGAAATTCGGCAGCCTAACGGCGTCACTTAAAAATTTAGAAAACAACTTGATGAGAGAAGAAAGGGTATATCATCCTTTGTACATGAAATGGGTAGTAATAATAACATATTAGAACATACCCTCAACATAAATAGGATGAAAATATAAGACACAACATAAAGAAAGTCCTGACTTAAAAAGGGGGGTGAAAGATTCCCTTACCTTGAAGAGTAACTTCAAAATCTTGCAGGTCAGAACCTTGAGAGGCATAAAGGCACCTTGGAAGGACTTCTTGGGATGTAAAGAGACCAGGACTTTTTTGGGGATGATTTTGAAATTAAATAAATGAGGGAATGTCTTGGTATTTATAGGATAAGTGAGGGAACAAATCATTAATTGCCAATGAATACCTCATCAGTGATATTGCAAAAACCATGGGTTTTCCCATGGTATTTGCCCAAGGTATTGGCCACCTGGGACACCTCATACCTTATCTTACTATTAATAAGTTTACCAGAAAGATTTCATAATTATTACATCCTTAATGATGTCATTAAACACCCGAAACTAAAAACTATATTTTCATTATTCACTAAAAATTCAATTTTTTCAGAAAAATCCCCAAAAATCACTTTAACCTAAAATCGATGATCTGAATTGAAAAATGAACTCTATATTATGAAAATAATTTTCTAAATATTTTTAATTTAATTTTCAAATAAAAACATAATTCACTGAAAATTTAACTTTCTCAGAAAAATCCAAAAAAGTCACCTTAACCAAATATCGATGCTCTGATTTTAAAAATGAACTCCATTTTATTAAACTATTTTTATAAATATTTTTAATTTAATATTTAAATTAAAACACTATTCACCCAAAAAAAACTAATACTTAACCAATAATTTCTAAAACAGTTATTTACCAATTGTATTGAATCACATCACTTAATCAAGGTGCCTAAATTAAATTTAGAGGAATAGGATTATCCTGAACCAATCCTATCTACTGATGAAATAATGGAACAAGCCTTCTAGTTGGATAGAAACGAAATGGTTGAGGAAATTGGTGATGAAATTTTAGAAATAGATCAGGGGATTGAATCTCTTAGTCCTATGAGAGCTAAACCTATTGAGGGGGAGTTGCACCCCAGTCTAGAAAGTATTGAAGTTCCTAACACTATTGATAAAATCACTATGGATGCATGGTATAAGTTTCCAACTTAAATTTATGTGGATAATACCCAAGAATCCTCGGTTAATGGCATGAACCTTTCTACTGTGTTTTAATTATAACTGTTTTCTACCTTAGAAGTAATCGTTGCAATGGATCTTGAACCTGTCTCAACTCCTATTCCTAAATCTTCTAAATAACCTTATGCTTCTATGATTCATAGTGATTTTAAATCCTTTGGATCTACCCTATTAGCTGGATTTGAAAAGATCATGAATACACAACCATCTCCTCTGACAAATATCAGTGAAATAGATATTGCCTTGCTTTTAGAGAAAATCATATGGAAGATACAACCAAAAATGATTCTCGAAATACAAGAGGTTAGAATTGAAAACAAGAAGTTGAGTAATGAGGTGAAGTCTCTCTGATCTATGGTTAAAGATTTGAAAAAAAGTGTTGCAATCTGGAAAATCTTTTTTTTCCTCTTTCTATTGAGAAGGTTAGTGGTCAAATTCCACAAAACCATTCCTCTCTAATTCAACTGAACATCACTTCAATATTTGAAAAAGTGGTTGAGAGAAACATACAGATAGTTCTTGAGATGCGTGAGCTTGTTATTGGTCTCAAAAAAAAGACTGATGAGTACAAGAGATTTGTACAGAAAGTTCTCAATCAGCTCAAGTCCCTCACTTCATCTGTTACAACCTCTACTGCAACTGGCCAGTCATCTCAACCCATTGACAGTGGTATTCTAAGAATTGTTGTTAAGGAGTAACTTCAATCATTGTTAAGGGGAATTAACAAGGAAATATTATTTATGGTTGTCAAGAATTGTGACAGAGTCCTTGATTTGGTAAGGATTCATTCAAATATTAGAAATGATGCTCAGGAATAAATTACTAAGAAAGTGGATTTATACTTTAATATTATCTTCTCTAAGCGTGATATGGCCAATAATTTCAAATATCTTGTAAATATTTTAAAAATATCTCCTATAACTCATGCCTTCAAGACTCAAGTCCAAAAGTTGAAAGACTTCAATCCTCTATTAAACATGTTTTTGGAGAATAAAGATGATTTTGAGAAATCAATAAAGTATGTTACTGAGATCATTACTAATTTAATTCAGTTGTTGAATCCTTATCATCATGTGAAGAGAACTGCTATTGTGGCTCCTGAAGCTACAACCTTATTGTCTGGTTTACCTCCTTCCTCATCCACTGCTTTTGCCTCTGCCATGATGACTGTATCTTAGGCTCTGAGCCAAATCAAACATGTTATCCTTAACCAAAACATTCCTCGGTCTTCCACCAAACCCACTTTGGCACCTTCTATTTTTGAAGGATTGTCTCTTTGTTCTCTGACAGTTGGATCAATCCCTTCCTGAACCTCTACTTATTCTCCTTTGGATCTTTCTAATACTACTGCCAAGGGAAAAGATATGACAACTAGTGCTAAAGAAAAGTGAAAATTGTATCTTTATAGAGATGTTTTGAACTTTTTATTAATGCTTTTAATTCCCTATATCTTTCCATATAATGCAATGAAAACTATTTTTTGTCTATTCTCTTATGTACTTTCATTTATTTTCTATCTTTGTTATAATCTTTTTGATAATCCCAAAATGGGAAGAAAGCACACTAAGTGAAAAACTAAGAATATAAATCTAACTAATATGATTTGTGATCATCAAAAAGGGGTAGATTGTTGAAATCCTCATATGTTAATCATGTTTTAATGATAAAAAATCACGTTAACCCTATTTACTCTATCAAAAATACTGTTAACCCTATTTACTCTATCACAAATCCAGTTAACCCTGTTTACTCTATCACAAATCTTGTTAACCTAGTTTACTCTATCTCAAATCTTGTTAACCATGTTTTCTATAAATCATGTTTGATTATTGTAAACTATATTTAATTTTTTTCTGTATTTTTTTCTTATATTAAAGATTAAGTCTAATTAATTATATGAATATTATTGTTTAAGACTCTCTATAGATATTTGGCTAAGTCTTTGAAATAGTGAGTCTGCCACTGGTTTTGGTTTTATAGAAAAGGGTCAAGACACCGTGACCCAAACACCGTGACCCAGACACCGTGATCGAGACACCGTGACCAAGAAACCGTGACCCAGACACTGTAACCCAGACATCGTGACCCAGACACCATAATCCAAACATTGTAACCAGTTCCAGATCTCATGAAGTCTTTGACACCATTTCCTTGCTACCATCACCAAGACATCATTCAAGGTTTGGAAAATAACAAGACACTGTGATCCTAACACCGCATATGTGTTACTGATCCTGATCTCAATGCAACTTTAGTATGATGACTATATCACCACTAAAAGTCAAAGAAGAAGGAATTGTCCCATGGTGACATTGTTTCGAAGTGATACCGTTTCAAGACAGACCGTGACAGCGTTCTTTAATTTGTTTTCCATTTTCGATTTAATTTCCAACGGTCATATTTGAGTCATTTAAATGCACTGACATAATTAATGTTTCTTTGTAGACATTTCACCTGACAGTATGTGGTATGAGGTGTAGAATACATGCATCATGTCGGTTCCGATGTGTGAACCTGAAATTAAAAAAGAAGATAAGACTGGCTGAAAATATACAGGGACATAGAAGCAGAAGAGTGAGAATTTTTTAAAATGTGAACCGATACATGAAACAAGATACAACTGAAGAACACACGAAGCAATCTCATTTCAAAAAGGATCAACTACCATAGCTTAGATCCAAAAATCATCTTCGTAGTACCAACTTCAAGAAGAACATGAGCTATATCTAACTGGAAACCAGAGCAACAGACTTGAGATACTCTATTTTTTACATGAAGACTTGATACCCGCATCTACTTCATCCTACAAGCCCAGAAATTCATAGAATATCACTTAGAGCACTTCTAACCCTTTCTCATCATCTTTTGTCTATTATGCACTGTTTTTAGTTTTTAGGCAGTGTGTGTGTGTGTGTATATTAAAAACACACACATTGTCTCCTATACTAAACTAAATGATACAAGATATCCTTTCTCCCATATCCCTTTTCATTTTTTTTACTCCGATGGATTAGTGTGGAAGAGGTCCTTTTGTGACTTGGGAGTTTATACCAATGAAGAACAGTGGAAGAGGTCTTGTGACCTGGATAGTCTTGTGCAATTTTTTTCACCTCGATCCAGGGTGTGGATCAAGTTTATTAATATAAACTTCTCGGTGGAAGGTGATCACCAAGTGGAGTGTATTAGGTCTCAACATAAGACTGATCCACTTGTTTTATCTGTTGTGTCTTTTATTTTAGGTTTTCTTTGCTACACTGTATATTTTAGAAAACACTATATTTTACTTTCATAGTTAGTCCTGGATAGAATTTATAACTACTTTTTCTTATTATAATATATTCAAAAGTTTTATCAATAAATCACATCGATATTACTGAGAATTCATCAATGTTCTACGAAGTTACTCAAACCATCAAACTATTATAATAGTATTACCTTGATTAACTAGGATGTATAATTTTTATTGGGGAACCTTTTTAAAGTGAACTTTTTAACAGAAATTTGTATAGATACTCAATTCACCCCCATCTTGAGTACTCTACTCCCACCAACAATGATGTTATAAAAGGACAATATATGATATTCTAAATGATAATATAGTTATGTTATAAAATAATAATATTCTTAAAATCATTATACATGAGTTTAAATAAATCTCAACAAAAATGAATCATGAGGTTAGGGATTCTGTCTCAATTTTATTTCATTGAGACATGTTGTAATGTTATACTCCTAATTTATTTTATATGTTATATATACTACCCCTTTTACATGTAATATCATGAATACTTCATTAGTCATGTAATTTTAAGATTTAATTTTAATTATTTCATCCAAATATATTTCAATTAAAAATTTTCAAGTGTTAAATAATTTAATAAATCGGTTTATTTTCATTGAGATGTATTATTTCTTCATTGTCTTTGATATTCTAAGATTATGTGTGTAATGAATTTTTAATATATATATATATATATATATATATATATATTTTTTACTTGTTTTGTGAGAATTTAAATTTGATACACATAATCATTCATTGGATAATTATTAATTCAATGTTATGATCTTTCCCAGGGTTTATTTAAAAACAACATTTTTGATTGGGATTGTTTGTACTTGAATTTCCATTGAAAAAATTATTTTATTATTGTTTAATAAATCCTTTAATTTTATTCTCTTATATTTATTCATGAACTTATTCAAATAATAATAACATTTTTCACTCTTTGGTACATAAAATGATTGATAATTTTTTTAATTAAATATGACATTATTTCTCTCTTCATTTGAAAATCAATTTTCTTACAGACCCAAGTTTTCTTTAAAAAATCAAAAAAAAAATTAACCATTTTCCAAATATGTGATTAAATAAATTGTTACCTGGTTTTAATTTTTTTTTTAAAAATTAAATGAATCTCTATATATTTTTCAAAACAATGTATGTTTGTATTTTACTAAAACAGTTAAAGGAATATTAATTTTAACATATATGGCATGAATGTTATTTCTATCCATCATGAAAACTCAAATATTTTAAAGATTCTTTTATATGTTTCAAGGATTATTTTAAAATAAAATTTATTTCAAAAAAAATTGGGAACTTTTATTTTTAAAAATTTATTTTCAAAATGAAAAATATATTTTCCTCAAGAATGTTTTTAAAGATATTTTTATGGTATTTCTTTTCATTGATGTAAAAAAACCTTTATTCTTACTCTAATGTTTAGATGTTGTATTGATACTATCATTATTGTTCCTTTGGATACTTTATTATAATTTTTACCAAGTAAAGTATTGAAATTCACATCCTTGATTCATTTTTGTATTCATTAACATTCCCTTGAATTATTCAATTTCCTTTGGACATTAAATTTCCACTTAATATACATACTATTTAACATGGATATATTTATTGATTAAACTATATATTATTTAAATATTTGTTGTTATACATTGAAATTTATTTATTTATCTGGGGAAGTATTGATAAATTCATCTTCTTTACTCAATATTAATATTTGATGATAAGGTACATTGTTCATGAATTAAATTTATTGTTTGATATGTGAGTAATTATTTGGACATGCATACATAGGTGGGGACCAGTTATAGATAGCCCCTATATGCATCGAAATGTATCAAGAGACAAATTAGTTGACTAGCATTCGTAAAACATATTTCTACCTATAAATTTTAAAATATATTGAGGATATATCTTAATGGTTGAGGTATTAGTTGCTTGAGACATGTTTTCCAATAATGAATCATTTCCTTCAATAATAATACAGCTATTTTCATTGTCCATGACACTTTTACAATGATATTATCTCAAGATACATTTCATTCTTAGTTTATTGATCAAATGGAATGTGTGTGTAGTTATTTACCTTTCCATATTGACTATTCCTTATCCATTTATGATAGTCATTTTATTGATTAAATAGATTTTTTTTCTGTTATTTACCTTGATATTGATTATGCTAGTCAATTATTTAAATAGAGTGTGTATTCAGATATTTAACTTTCTATATTATTTATTCCTTATTGATTAAGATTCATTTCTTCAGGATATATTTTGTTGTACTTAACCCTTAATGAGAATTTGAGCTCACCCTTATTTTTTTCCCTTCCTAGGAATCCATCAAGTGAACTATTTTTTATAAGTACGGATATTCATGTGGGAGTAATGTTATTCTTGAAAAAAATTGTTATAATTTGTGTTTTCAAATGTAAAATAGGAATCTTGTATATATCTAGTTTACTAGGAATAATAAACTATTAAGTCCTATATGATGAAATTATATGTAACTTAAGTCAATGTAACAAAAGTAGAAATCGACCTTGGGCCACTAGGGTGGAGGTCGATACAGTTGGTATCATAGGTGGTTTAGTATAATCCTTGGGAACAAGATTTAGGAGGAAATATATTAGGGGTCATGACTCTTTGATAAAATTTTAGGATAATTATAGAAGAAAATCTTAAATTTTGGTAAGGAAGATATTATGTATTATTTCATTACTAAAATCCATATTTGGATACTACAAGTGGATGTGGTTCTGGAACAAATGTTCTTAGGGATAATAACATTGAAATGGGCATATTGTGCTTATCCTGATCAGTACCAGGTGCATGAAAATGGTCCTTACTGTGTATTTGGTTTGATACACCAAGAGGATATGATTAGGATAATTCACATTTTACTTATAAACCATTATGATGGATTTGAATAGATTATGAAAATGAATGGCCTAGGTTAAACTAGAGGATACATATATTTAAAATAAAGTGTCTTAAAGGAATTGTAAAAATATTTCTCAGTGGAAAATTATAACATAAAGGAAGGAATTAATAATAAAAAATTAAGAGTATGATGGAAGGAAATAAATCACATCCTAGTGATCCATTTATAATTCATTGTCGTGAATTTGGAGAAAAATGGAATTATCTGAGTCAATTCCCTCTTCCAAAGGTTAAACCCTAGACTAAGTCATGTGGAAATAAAAGTTATGAAGTATTTTTGTATTGCGGTTCAATAATTAAATTGTAGAATTATTTTACAAATCTTATTTTGGTTATAAGAATCGTGAAACATATAAGGATTTTATTAAATTTTAGAAGCATATGTGTATTTGTTAACTTAAGAGTTATGGATTGAATCATGTGTTATGATTTTAATATTTATCATAATTTCAAAATATTAATCCCCCTTGTTAGGTTTTATGTGGTGGATTAATAACAAGATTAATGATATTTTAGGATCAATATATGGCTAGTGTATGCTTTAGTGGAATGTTTATTAAAGAATAATTCCTTTAAATTTTATATAAATAAGTTTAAAGGTATAGATAACATATAGGATTAATATAATCATTAATGACATTGTAATAACTATAAAATAAGATTATTAGGCTTTTTAAAAAAAATGGTTGTTTTGGAAACCTTAGTGAAAAGGTTTTTTAATTATTATTTTTATTTCGAGGATGTCAATAATATTCTTTTTGAGAATTAATAGGAATTATATTAACATATTTTTATGAAAAGGAAAACCCACATGTCTGGTAACAACCCACATGTCGGGTGACAACCCATCACATCCAGAAAGGATATGGAGCTTCAACCCACAACCGAACGACGATAAGGCTTCGACACCTACCATTGTCCTATGTGATACCCTGGTTAACAAGTCATTAGTTAAATGAATTGTTAAATAAATATTAACGATAACACAATGGTTTTATTTTTGAGGTTTACATATTAATGTATTATATTGGATAACTTGTTATAAATATATTAGTTCTATAAAATAGTTAGACAGAAAGACTTTTCACAGTTTGATGGATCCTATAATCAATTAAAAGTGAATTTTACTTTTAAATCATAAAAAATTAATTTTTTAACATTCATTTCTTATATTAAGCAAATAATTGGAAATTTATTGAAGCATAACCAAAGGAGTAAATTGTGCTTATGAAATAAAAACATACCAAGTTAGTATATTTCCTTCAATTATTAGATGGTAAAATAATTCCTCAGTGATCGGAAAAGATCTTGAAACAAAAAATTCATCTTATTACATTCATATCTGAAAAATAAAATTATATTTTAAATCATCATATATTTATAGTTTTTAGGTCCTTAACTTTACATTAATCATTCACTTTCTTATGATCAATAATCTATATTATTCTCTATAATTATTTACACTTTTATTCTATGTCCATATCTTCACTTGTTACCAATATTGTACTATAAAGAAACATATTTATGTGTTATTTAATATATCATTTGTACTAACCTTTCTCTGTTATTAAAATTATGTTTTATCAACTCTTTTACAATATAGGTTTTCAACAAAAGAATTTCCAAATATCAAACACTTGATTACCAATATCAAGTTTTAATTGTGAATATGAAATTTATTTAAGTCAATGGGAATGTAACACCCATAAATTTTAAAATAATAACATTTTATTTGATATCATGTGTAACACACAACACCAAGCTTAAATAACCCATAAAATATATCTCTTTAAATTTAATCTCTTTGATAGCTTGTGAAACATGAAACCCTGAGTCTAAATAAACTATAATATAGTAAATTGTTATAATCTAGCCAATAAATTGGTGGGTTTTGATATTAATAACTAAATTATGAAAATTATTTTTATGTATTGATTAGAAATAAAACAATAACAATTTAATAGAAAAATAAATTATTTCTAAAAAAACTATATTTTTTTAAAAATATTGTTTAAGAGCGCTTTGCGCACATAATTTAAAATTAACTTTTACTCATTTTAAAAAATTTATTTGATAAAATGAAATTTATTTTTGAAATAGTAATATCAAAATTATCTTGGGGTAAATTTTTTGGATTCTTCTGGAAAGTTTCATTTTTTGATGAATAGTGAAAGTACTAAATATTAATTGAAAATGCCTTTTCATTTAAATTTTTTATAAATATAAATTATAATATGAATTTTTTGTAAATTAAATCTAGTTATATTATATATATTAATCCAATTGATATTAAGGGAATCATTTTTATTTTGAATTTTGAAATAAAATGTTTTTAAACTTTTAAACATTTTCTCTTTGAAAACTCACTTTCTCACCGAGTCCAGAGGATTGATTTTAAATTAAATATAGATAATTATGTTAATTTAATTTGTTAAAATGGATTCCATATTTTGAATAATAATAATTTATATTATCTAATAAGTTCAAATTAATTTTTTACTATAATTAAGAATAAAAATATTAAAAATTATTTACTACGGTTAAGGTAAAATTTGATTTACCAAGGGGTTAAATTAAAATGATAAGGGTTAAAATGACATAAAAACTTTTCTAAAATAAATTATCTAAAAATATTTAGAACTTATCATGTATAATTCTCTATAATAATTCATTTGGAAACCTTTTTCAAGTGAAAAATGTGGGTACACCTTTTTATTTTTAAAAATTACAAGTGTGCCACTCACCTCACATATAAAAGGACACCCCCTATCATATTTTCCTAACTCCTTAAAACCATTTATTTTCACCCAAAAAATACACAAATAGCTTCCCAAATTCCTTAATATCATCCTATGAGCCTTATTTTTGGCCAAAATCCTACCAAGTAAGGCTTTTGGTGCTAACCTAAGGAGGTTACCCAAAGAAGATATAACGTTCTTCAATGAGTGTTTTTATTTTATTTATTCCTCTAAATCCTTAAATTATTTTTAAAAATATATTATATAATTACATAATTATATTAAATTTAATTATATTTTTTTCTATTTTAATTTAAAGACCTAAAACTGTCTTCACTTTCACCAAATGGGTTACAAAATCATCATTCGTGTGTATGGCGGACTACCTTCTCACGAACTGATGTCAATTGTTTTTTCATTATAACCTATCACAATTGGGTATAATGATATATATAAAGTATATATATGATATTAAAAACATAATAATACCTATTTATTAATTATATCATATATACCTCTTTAATTTCAATTCTATAGGGTATATGATATTGTCCCTCATTTGTACGGCGGACTACCATCTCGCAAAATGATGTGATTCCATTTTCAATAAAAATTTACATATTGAATAATATGGATAAATTTAATGAATATATATTATATTAATGAAATAATTATTATATTAATGACATATTTATTATTTTAAATATTAAATATATCATTTTCTTTCTTACACTAAGAAATGATAACATCGTTTGTGCATGTATGGACTGTCACCTTCACAACGTGATGTGCGTCTCTTTTCATCACCAACCCATATTGATGAAATATTTATAAATATATTTAAATAAATAATATTTAATATATGATGTTATTATAGTTATATAAATTTAAAATATTACTCATCTTCTTTACAATATGATCATTGGAAAATGGAAATCTTACTCATGCATGCTTAGGACCTATTGTCTCCATGATCGTAACATACAACATTTCTCAAACCCATATTTCATGATTGGAATTACAAGTATAATTAATGTATAAATATGATAATTATTTAATGATAATTATTCATTATATGATGAAACTATATAAGATCTGTAAGAACTAAATCTTTCATAATGAAATATGCATGAGAAAACAAGGCAATTAACACCCAAAATAACAAAAATAATGAATGATAATTAACAAACCAGTAATAGTATGTTATAAAAGTATCATATATGATATTATAAATATGAATATGTTTCTATAATAAAATATTAATATGATTAAAACCATTGTACATGAGTTTAAATCAATTTCAATCAAAAGGAAGTGTGCGGTAAGGGATTTTGTCTCAATTTCATTTCATTTAGAAATATAGTAATGTTATATTCAGAATTTATTTATAGGGTGAATATACATAAACCTGTACATGTATTATCATGAATATTTCATTAATAATGGTATTTTATGTTTTAATTTAAATTATTTCGTCAAAGGATATTTTAATTAATAGTTTCTAAGGGGTAAAGAATTTCATAACTCAATTGTTTTTTTCTCATGAGGTTATATTACCCCTTCATTGTATTTGATATTCTAAGATTATGTGTGTAAAAAATTTTAATATCTATTTTTTCATTTACACTTTATTTATTTGGATTTACATATTATACAAAAATTGATTCATTAGTTAATTTTTACTTAAATGTTATGATCTTTTCGTGGGTTTATTTCACAATCTCATTTTGATTGGGATTTTTTATACTTTAATTTACATTGAAGAAAATTATTTAATAATTTTTTAATAAACCCATTATTTCTATTATCCTATTGTTATTCATGAACTTATTCAGGTAATAGTATAGTTTTTTTACTAATTTTTACTAAAAATTATTGATAATTTTTTTTAAGAAAAATAAAATTTATTTCTCTCTTTGGTCAGAAATAAATTTTATTACAAAACCATGTTTCTTAAAAATGTTATCAAAACTATTTTTAAACATTTTATAAATTATTTATTAAGTACATGTTTAACCATTTTTAATTTTTACAAAATTATTTGAAATGAATCTTCATGTCAATTTCAAAACAATTCCCGTATATATTTTACTAGAAAAGTGAAAGGAATCTTTGTTTTAACGTGTATGGAATGAACAAAATTCTCATAAATCATGAATACTAAAATGTCTTAAAGATTACATTATAAGTTTAAAAATTTATTTTTAAATAATATATTATTTCTACATATTTTTTTCTACATTGAAATTTATTCTTTTATCTAGGGAAATATTGATAAATATGTATTCTTTACTCAATACAGATATTTGTTAACAAGGTGCATTGTTAATGAATTAAATAAATTATTTGATATATAATGAATACTTCGGACATACAAACATGGGTAGGTCTGGATTATAGATAACCCCCCAATGCATTGACATGTCTCATGAGATGAATCTATTGACTATTCATAGTTAAATGAGTGTTTACCCTTCAGTTTTAAACTATCTTGTGGATAGATCTTGATGGTAGAGTTATCATGTGTCTAAGACATGACATACAATATTTAATCATTTATTTCTTTGAGAATACATTTATTATCATTATCTATGATTTTTTTTGCAATGATAATATTTTTGGATGTATTTCATTCTCAATTTGGTGATTAAATTGTATGTTTTTCAATAATTTACCTTACCATATTGATTATTACTTATCTTGTTATGTTAGTCATGTTATTAATTAAATTAAATGGGTTTTCAATTATTTAAATTTTCATTGATTATGTATAGTGACCCATACTTTACATACATATATATTACTTCATAATTAAATAATATTCATTACAAAATATAACAAATTCATGACAAGACCGTATAGGTATAGCATATTCAGACACTGAGAAATATAAAAAACTGGTTCATAAAACATCTACATTGTATCCCACTTATTCCTTTATAACTAGACCCCTTTTTGACATATCTTGCTTAATAACCTTCTTCATGACCTGGTGAAAAGGGAATAAAGGGTGATCTTATAATGACCCAATGTTTTTCAATGGAAATTCCCTTCTTATAAATATGTCATAAAATCACATGAAAACACAACATAATGTACTAAGTTCTAAGTGACCTTTAAACATAAGTTTTTCACTTCCATATTTGGAATTTCAAAAATCCAACACACACGGTTGCAATTAGTAAGTTATTTGGAGTCAGATAAGAAAAACATAATTTTTAGTGAATAGTAACCTACCCTTATGACTAGTAACATACCCTTATGAATAGTGATATAACCTAATAAATAGTAAGCTTACCTATGATAATATATAAATAATATTCAAGTTGAAAGTATGATATACCTATATTTTAAAATAAGTAAATGAATGTTTTAAAACTGGTTTTTGATAATAAATTATGATTTTAATTAAATATTAAAATAATCATATTTAGAAAACTATTTTTGAAAAATGGATTTCATTTTTGGATTCTAAATGTCGAAAAAAATTTAGGGTGAATTTTTGATATTTTTCTAAAATACTTGAATTTTTAGTGAATAGTAAAATACATTAATTTGCAGTATAAATACACTATAGTGAAAATACACTATTCTAGACATCAAAAGTGATGTAATCACCCAAATATTAAAGTCACATACATTTATTACTATTCTTGGTCATGGAATACTTTATATTCCATGTTTTCTGAAGAAATAATAAATTAATGATTATGAAATTATGAAAACCCTCCTCTCCTCCATTATAAAAACCCCTCTCACTCCCTCTTCTTTTCACTAATATCAAGCCTTGTACCTAGCCAATATTCTACCCAAATATCTCCCCAAGATACTCCCCCACGTTCAAAATCCCCTACCATATTCAAAATACCAAAACCACTCCTCTTAAGAGGTTCTCAAATGAGGAAGTCTCAAGAGGTTTATTCCTCTTTCCAATTCCTTCATTTCGTTTAAGTTCTTTTCTTTTTATTTCTTTCCTCACCTCCCTTCACCCAAATAGTATTATATCTCTAGTAACATACATGTACTATAATTTTTTTTATTCTAATGGTATATTTCATTATCTTCTCTCCTTTCTTTGCCTTTTTATTTGAAATAAATGAAAGCATTGTTTGAGATACGCTAATTTAGCACATTCATGGACAGTGGTTTATCAATTTCTATTGTCATCATTAATTCTGGTCCTAAAACTATTTGTGTTATGGTTGAACCATATTATTATATATGTAATATATCCAATTTTTTTCCTTATTTAATCCTTTTTTACAAATGGAATTAAGTTATAATGAAAAATGTGTTCTTTGTAATCAAACCCACCAATTAACAAAAATGGTTGTCACTATGGTTTTATATAATAATTTTAATTAACTATAAGTAACCAAATTAAATTTGAAACCATTTGATCTCCTGGATTTTTACTAATATAATATAACTTTAATTCTGGACAGCCACATTCATCTTACATGTTTATCCAAACATGAATATAAGTGAACCGGTCATTAATACCAAGTAATCAAACGAGCCCAAACAATGAAATTGAACCTCATAACCAATCAAAACGGTTATAAATGAACCTAAAATTATTAAACTAAACCAATTAAATATATATTATTTTATTTAATTATTAATTAATAAAAATAATTTTTTTATTCTGGTCTTTAATAACAAATGGATAACACCAACGGATTTAAGGTATGGGATCCTCTCCATTTCTCTCTTAATCATGATTTTCCTCTATGATATGCCTTTTTATGTGTAATCCCAATTATAGGGTATGTTTTTTCACCTCCCCCATATCTCCCTCATGTTTTATAAGTGATGCGAAACCCATTTTCTCTCTCATAAATCCCTCTTAGGTACACCCAACACCATGTCGATAAACCGTAATGAATTGCACCCGAACCTTCTTTGTTCTTTCGGGCAGCCTTATCTTTCTTTATATCAAAAGGAGTTATCTTATATGTTTATTTAAATCTTATAAATTATTTTTAGTTGTACAAAATTAATTTATTAATACCCTTTCATCTCTCTCTTTTGGGGTATACATTTTTTTAAAAGATTCCCTCCTTAGAAATTTCCTATAAGAAAACATATTTTAATGAAACCTACTGAATTGTTTACCCAATTTCAAGTGCACTATATCCTCTATTTCATGCCTCCATATTATTTATAAAATAAGTCTTTTTATTATGAAAATCTTATTGGTTTAATTCTAGTTTTAAATAAATTATTTTCCTCTTTTCTATTTTAAAGGCTCTATAGTATTTTCCTTACAACCATGAAAAAATGTTTTATTACTAATGTTTCTAAAATACATTTCTTATATTTTTTCACTTATTTTTTACACCACTTACCAGGTTATATGCCTATTTTACCTTATGAACATACATATATGTTCCAAATCCTTTCTTTTATGGAAACTTCCATGATACACCCATTGGTTATGATTTATGTCATGATTGTGGTACCCAATTTTTTCCATGGGTGCCCTTATGTTTATATATGGTGGATTATGTATGATTATTTATGTGGCAAGCATATTCATGAAAATTTTGAGATGGTTGCACCCAGATAGAACTCCAATTCATTATGTAAAGTTAAGTTTCATGATATGTGATGTGAAATGGGATTGGTGGTTAACCTTGACCCGTACTAAAATGGGAAACAGGGTTAGCGGTTATCCTTGACCCATACTAAGGAAATGTTTCATGATTATAAAACATTAATATGATTCCATGTTTATATGATTCCATGCTTATATGATATGATTTTATATGTTCCATGCTTTGGATATCATTATGGCATGACTCCTAACTCATGTGCTTAAGACATATCCTTATGTTTGTTCGTTTACTAGGCTTTTCAGCTCATCCCTTTGTTCATGTGTTTCCCAGGGTACCTTATGTAGATGTAAGGGCTAAAAGGATGTCAGGATCTCTTTATTAATATGAAATCAAGAATAATTTTTTAGCCCCATGCCTTATGTTTTATGTGCCTAGTCTTCTAATACACTAGACATAACGATCCTTGGCATGTACTCTGATGTATAATGATGCTTAAAATCATGTAATGTTATATGTAAAAGGTTTGGGTCACTATAGATCTTAGATGCTCATTAAGAGTAAATAAGGAGATATCAATCATATCATAATCATAACACATATGAACATAACATTTTAAAATCATATCCTACATTTGAAAGATTGTGATATCATGCCATGGGATAAATCATAAAAGATCATAAGAATCAATGAACTTAATCCCAAAATCCATAACATAAGACATGAAATTTTTTTACATACACATAATCATATAAAATTATTTCATATTAGTTAAGGATCATTTCCAAGACAATAATAGTGGACAACGTTTATTACTGAACCGAGATCACTCCTTATTCCAGCCCCATATTACTGAACTGAGATCATTTTCTGTTCTATCCCTATCTATATCATGAGAAATAAATATTTATCAAATGAAATTGAGTGAGATATAGGTCCTACCCATATTATAATTAAATCACTCTTACATGTTCCAAAAAAACATAAATCATTCATCATATCATAACCTAAGGAATAAAATGGGTTTATTAAACATCAGTCTATCATAACATAATCCATGTAAAAGAAGTGGATTTCATAAATATAATTCCATTAAAAAATAATAAAACAATAATAATAATAGGGATAGTATAATTGAAACAAAACCCTATTAAATAATTCCATATTATATGGAAAAAAAAATTTATTGAACACTTCAAATTAATTCTTGAGTAAAATATCCTTTCTTCTTAAAAAAATTATTTTCTCAAAATGACAAACAATTTTAAAAGAAAATAATTTATTTGAAAATAACCATGAAATATTGTAAAATAATCTTCAAGGTAATATTGTGTTATAAAAATGTAAAAACATATCATGTTTTATAAGTTAAAAGAAAACATTAACCTCATACTTTTGTCGGAAAAGTCAAAAAGTACCTCGTATCAAAAAATGACAAAATATTCAATTCATTCCGTTTAATAAAAAAATCACCAATTATGTAAAATTGAATTTAAACAATTTTATAAGGATATAAATAATATTTTGGAATAGATATTTAGAAAATATGGACATGGATGATAAATATACCCTAGTATATACTTACGTATAAACAATCTTGGATAATAATGAGATTGCAAAATTCGACCTTAGCATAGGTCCGATATCGTTTGTATGTATCCAAAACTCATGTATAATTATTTAAATAATTTCATTAACTTATTCCACAATCATATTCAATTTTATGATATCATATACGATCATATTATCATATGATTGTTAGTAACATTATTACTCGTCAATCAGGTATTAACTTATTTATTTTCTTATGCATATTTTGTCAGATATGTTATTGTTCCTCTTATTAGGTTATAGTTATATCATTTAAAAAATGATATAATCATAATATATATCATATTTATTCATTCAATTCATTTATATAATCATTCTTTAATGAAGATCATGTAGAATGAATCGCATCACATCATGGAGACGGTAGGTCGTACGTACGCATGAGCGATGATATCATTACCATAATTATTGAATGGTATTGAATTGGATGGTTTATAATATCAAGGAATAAATATAATTTTATGATAATCATATATAGTAATTATTTACATCATTATACCCATCCAAGTGAGTAGGTGGTGAAAAACATATTACACAACGACGTGGAGACGGTAAGTCGTACATATGCACTCGTGGTGATTTTTTATTCATAAGATGTATAGAAAGTGTAATATGATTGTTTAATAATTATAATAACATCTCAATATATAATTGATATTGGATTTATTACTTTATAATTAAACAACTCATTAAGAGGATGTATAAGAAGAAAGAAGTTTGAAAGAAACAAAATAGATGATTACCTCTTCTTTGATGTGCTCCCTCTAAATATCCTTTTAAATAAATAGAGTTGGTATTTCAAGAAGACAAGAACCTATATAATGTTACTAGAAAATTTGAGAATGGAAAATCTCAAGGGATAACTGAGTTTGAAGGCTCAAAGAGTTGTGATGAAATGAGGGAGGAGATGACCGTTTATAATTGAGGTGAGGGGCACTTTTTGGAAACTCCAAAGGATGTTCTTTTCTAGTTTTCTATACTATTTGGAGACATTATAAAAGGATAAGAAGGAAATGATGTTTGGTAATAAACTATTCCTAGAATTAGTTACCCTGTGTATAAGGAAAAGCCAAATTTCCTCACATTAAATTTTGAGTTTTGGATTTTGAGCTATTACAGTTGATTAAATTTTGTCATTGGGTGACACACATGTATTGTGCTGTTATTATTTATTTCATTTTGGTTTTATTTTGTTTCAACCCAATGAGTTGAGGGTATGTCGTCTCATGTATTATATTGTAAATTTTTTGAAATCACATGCCATGCATTCCTTCCATTCCATTTTAAGGGCATCACTGATTTCATGTTGTTTTGATAGATACTATGATAGATATGCCTGATATTGTGATAGGTGTATTGGTATATGCTATGGTTTGAATTGGATAGATACCAAAAATTGGTCCCTGAGGTGTATGGTCCATCATGGATCAAAATTTGGTGGATCATGTCATTGTCTTAAATTGAATTCTTGTTACGATATGATATATATAAATAGATGCCAAATTTTGATTCTTTGGGAGTATAGGCCCCCACAAATGATAATTTAGAATACCTTTGGTTTACTTTTCAAAAATAGGATTTTTGGGAACGTTTCATAGTTTTACTATTCGGAAACCCAGAAAACATGGAATGTTGTTCTACTAACTCACTCCATGTGTTATTTTTTTCGAGATAAAATACTTTTCTTAAGTAAACATTGTGTACTATGTGTACACACCATGTGGTAAATGACCATGTATCCCAGCTTGTGAGAAGAAACACAGAATATTAATGGTTTTGGATAGTGCATTCCATGTAATTTAGGTGCACACCATGTAGTCTTACAAATGCAAACCTCATGTGGCTCTGGCTATGTAGAAGTACATGTATAAGAGGAAAGACTTGAGTACGCACCATGTACCAGTCTTACATGTCGTGTACCAATGATTGTAACATGCCGAGGCCGATGTAAGTACATGCCCAGGTAGGAGCTTGAGGGTACATGTAATGTACTCCTCTTTTGGTAACATTTGAGTGTTTTCTTCACCTATTTAATTCTTGTGCTCTTGAACTGCAAACCATGATAATGAACTTTAACTGAGGTGTGTGCTTGACCATGTAGAGTGATTCCTTCATGAAGACCTCTAGTTCTATGCTAGGAGAGTGGAAATGATCATATCCCAGAGGTGGTAGTCCAAGGGCTACCAGTGGATCCTCCATTCATGCAAATTGTGGAACCAGTTTTTATACCGAATGCATGTGATGATGCATAGTTCCTTGAAAATATTTATGAGGCTCATGAAAACCTTTTAGGGAGCACCACACCATGTTGTGTCTATGGCAGAGCTGACGTGAGTGTTCCAGTAGCATCATTCGCCCATGTTTTCAGGGGATGGTGGACCACGGGCTGTAGAGTCATGGCTAGAGGCCATTTTATCGATATTTGAGCTTCTAGAGATGGCTTCTGAGTGGAGGGTCAATCTCTCTACATGTATCCTGCGTGATTTTACAAAAATATGATGGGATGTTGTCATATATATGGAACATTGTCAAGATATGGCATGGGAATATTTTCACATAGTATTTTATGATTACTTCTATCCCTAGATGATGAGGGCCAACAAAGAACGAATGTTTATGCATCTAGAGTAGGGTGATTTATCATTTATGGAATACTTAGCCTGTTTTATTTAGCTTCAGTGCTTCACACCTATTCTGATGGGTGATAATCTGTCAAAGGCTAGGCGTTTTGAGGATGGTCTTAGGTACGACATCTGATCCTAGGTAAATATCTTCTAGCTGACTAATACATCTATTATAGTGAATCAGGAATTGATTACCGAGCATAATCTGAGGGAATATAGATGTGTGATCCATGGTAGTTTGGCACTAAGATCTGGTACTATTTTGACCGATAGTAGTAAAAATCGTATGGATATTTATCACAGTGATGCTAGTAGTCAGGACATATCTTCAGGTAGCCAAGTGAGGTGCTACCAGTGTTTCATAATTTGGAATTCAAGGCCACATTTTCTTATGGACCCACTCGAGTGTTGATCTTGTGACAATATGGGCCATTTATAGTGCTTCTGCAGGACGTTTCCATCAGAAGCTAATGAGAGAGGATACGTACTGACTTTGTGTTCAAGAGTAGGGTCAGTAGCTTCTCAACAGTCAGGGAACAAGAATGAATCAAGTCATTCAGTCTGAGGTGGTGATTGTGGCCATGGTATCCAAACACTAGGTTCTCAACAGCAGCATGGTGGTTTAGCTCAGGGAATCTAGGAAATGTCACAGGTTGTGGTATAGTTCATACTTATGTACTGTAACATACTCAACAAGATTAGGATCCTGAACCCTCTACTATCTGAGGTACTATTATAGTCACCTCTGTTTTATCTTTTGTATGTTTTGATACTGAGGCTTCACTTAGTTTCATATTTGTGTCCATTTTGGAGAGCCTTGGGATCTCTATTTTTACTTTTGATGATGTTATAAAGCTTGACACTCCATAAGGGATTATAATGGTGTGTGTTCATTAGTGTAATGATTTACCCCTTGAGGTTGGCAGGTATCACTTCTAATGGGATCTCTATGTCATATAGATGACAAGTTTTAATGTCATTCTCAGAATGGAGTGATTGGTCTCTTTTCAATCCTTTGTCTATTTTTATCACCATAGGGTGAGTTTTACATCACCAGAGGGTGTATCATTTCAACAAAAAGGAGAATATGATGTCTAGTAAAGATGAACTGGACCTGATCATTGTGGGTTGGGTGATATGATATCCATATTATGATTTTATATCCAGATGACCAGAGAACATGTCACATGAATTTCCCTCTAGTAGTTGATAGTTTCAGGGACATCTTCCTGGATGACTTTTTAGGTTTACCTCTGGTGATAGAGGTATTGTTCTCTATCATGATAGTTCTAGTAGCTTTACCAGTATCCATTCCACCTTATAAGATGCCTATAATGGAGTTTCAAGATCTCAATAGGTAGATAGAGGATTTGGAAGCTAAGGGTTTCATCTGCCCCAATATTTCTCTTTGGGGTTCACTGATCGTTTTTGCGAAAAAGGTGGAAGGTAACCTCAGGCTATGTGTGGATTATTGGAAATTGAACCAGTTGAAAATTAAGAACCTATATCCTCTTCCATGAATCAATGATCTCTTCGGTCATCTCTGAGGATCTCATGTTTTCTCTAAGATCGAACTGAGATCCAATTATCATCAATTACATGTTAGATCATCAGACATAACTCACATGTTCTTCTAGAGTAGGTATAGTTTGTATAAGTATCTTGTTATGTTGTTTGGTCTCACAAATGTGCCAACGGGTTTCATGGTACTAATTAACTGAGTGTTCCATATTTATCTTGACTCATTTGTTATGGTTTTTATGGATTATATATTGGTGTATTCTCATAATCGACATGACCATGCCAAACATCTTGAGATCATTTTGAGTACACTAAGAGAGAATCAGTTATATGCTAATCTTGTAAAGTTTCATTGTTGTATGGATCATACTCACTTCCTAATTCACGTCATCTCAGAGACAGAAGTATCAGTGAACCAAGAGAAAGTGAGAGAATTTGTTTCCTGAGAGAAGCCAAAGAATGTATTTGAGGTGCGGAGTTTCTTGGGGTTGTCTAGTTACTATAAGTGTTTCATATAGGATTTATCCCTTTTAGCAGTGCCATTGATGGGACTACCTAAAAAGGGTGCAAAGTCTATATGGGTAGATTCCTAAAAGATGGCCTTTTAGGATATTAAATTTATTTTGACTTCGGTGACGATACTAATTTTTTCAAAGAGGAGAAGAAGTTACACTTTATACTATGATTCATCATGTATTGGGATAGGGTCATTGCTTATGTATGGGGAATGAGTCATTGTGTATGGGTCTCGGTAGTTGAATCCATATGAGTGGAATTACTTGATTCATAACCTAGAGTTAACTGTGGTAGTTGATGCTTTGTGATGTTGGAGACATTACTTGTTTAGAGAGAATTTTATGGTGTACACATACCAAAAAATATTCAAGTACATCTTCACTTAGCGTGATATGAATATGAGGTAGCGAATGTGGGTGGAATACCTTTAGTATTTCAATTTTGATCTTTCCTATACACCTTGGAAAGGCAATGCAGTGGTTGATGCTTTGAGTAGAAAGAATCAAATACAGGCAGTGCAGTAGGCTAGTAGCGAGTGAAAGCTTATGGAATTGTTCTCTGAGATGCACTTGGAGGTGCACGATAGGTAGAGACATAAGTTTCTTTCATCATTAGATATTACCTCTACCCTACCGGATAGAGTGAAGATGAGGTAGCTATCAGATTCTAAAGTCCTAGTTCTATAGGAGAGTAAGTTAGGTGAGGACCCTCCCCCTGGTTAGACGATAGGCGACGATGAGATCATTTGTGTACATGGACGTGTTTGGGTTCCAGTGGATATACGTGAGGAGTTGATGTAATATTTTCAAGATTCATCTTGGGCAGCACATCCTGTGGTCACCAATATGTATCATGACTTACGTTGTTAGTATTGGTGGTTGAGTATGAAGAAAGAGGTAACTGGTTTTATTACAAGGTGTTCCACCTATTAGAATGTGAAATTAGAACATCAGTGATCGTTTGGGATTTTAAAGCAGTTTCCTATTCTGGAGTGGAAGTGGGATAATGTCAAAATGAATTTCATGATTGGTTTACTATGTTTTCCTAGAGGTAATGATGTTGTGTAAGTTTTTGCTGATAGGCTTACAAAGGTTGATCATTTTTTATGATCAAAGAAACTTTCAGTGTGGATGATCTTGGGAGGTTGTATATATGAGATGTGTTATGAATACACAGGGTCCCACTCTCTATCATTTTAGATAGGGACACTCATTTTATGTATCATTTTTGGATGACTTCTTAGAGGGAGCTGGGTACACAGGTGCTTCTGAGCACATCATACCACCCTCAGATGGATGGTCAGTCGGAGCATATGATACACGTGCTAGAGGAAATGTTGCAAGCATGCATCCTATATTTTGGGGGCTCCTGGGAGAATCACATTCCCTTATTCTGATTCTCCGATAACAATAGTTATCATGCTACGATAAAAATGGATCCTTACGAGGCTTTATACAGTTGTCCATGTTGTTGTTCTCCCCTATACTGGTTGGAAGTATGTGAGGTAGCTTTACTTGGACCACATCTCATGCAGGAGACTTTTGAGAAGGTCCAGTTGATTTAGAAGTGAATTTCCATTTCAAAGTATCATCATAAATGTTATGCCAATCTCCGCAGATGACCTCTAGATTTTGAGGTCTGGGATTGGGTTTTCTTGCATGTTTCACCAAGGTTGGGACACAAGTGGATCAGGAGACAGGGAAATATTTCACCAAGATATTTTGATATGTTCAAGATTCTATAAAGAGTTGGGTTTGTTTTATATTTGTTTCAGTTACCTCAGAGGTAATGAAATGTTCATGGCTTCTTCCACATATCTCAGCTACACTGCTATCACACATATCTGTATCACATTTTTCATCCCAAAGAGGTTGAGCTTCAGGTTGATTCATCCTTTGAGGAGAATATGATATGTATGGTTGACATGATCATGATGGTTGTTCGAGGATGAATAGTTCCTCTAGTACAGGTGCTCTGGGATCACGAACATTTATAGAACGAGACCTCAGAGCGGGAGGCTAAGGTACGTGCTCAGTGGAAAGAGTTGTTCTCATATGAATCTTTTCCACCCATGGAAGGGAAATTCTGGAATGAATTTCTTTACGGGGGAGGCTTGTAAGAACCTGGTTCATCATTTGAGGTGGTAATCTTCGATTTTTAGGTTGTTCTTAAGTAAGTGGAGGGAAATAGGGTTACACTCCGTGTTACCCAGGTGCACGCCATGTAATTAGGGTTACACTCTCTACAATTTTGATACATGCCATGTAGTGGCCTGGATAAGAACTGTATAGAAATAGGCACTAAATGACGTGTAGTTTCAAGTTCACATTGTGTAAATTTTTTCTTAAATTGAAAAGTAACATCATTTTGATTAGATGGATAGAAACTCACCCATTCATTCGACAAACAACACGCCTAGGAAATATGAGGATATGGTGGCCTTCTGTTTCTTCATCTGATCTCCGATTTGAACACCATCAGATGAATTTGAATCCCCTCGGTGAGATCTTGATTCCTCTTAATCTATTCTTCTTGATTTATTCTCTCAACCTAGTTATCAAGGCTTAAGTGTTTATACTCATTTTATAGATATAATCCACATTCTAGGTCGAATTAGAGGCCAACGCTAGACGAGGAGAGTCATACTATCTTGAGGTAGGTGGTATCATTCCTTTCGCTAATTGTCAAGTTGAATATATGTGTCAGAGTGTCATGCACCCATTATTTGGGTGTCTCCTTGAATGAATATTGTCTATTTCTATTGACTATTGTTTTTAGGTAATTGATTAAGGGTTTTAAATCATTTTTAGGGCTGTTTACTTTGATTAAGGGCCACCTCATGGGAGTGTTTCTCGTGAATGACCTTTTATGGACATTTGTCCTAGGATGCCTATGAATTATGCCTTAAATTCCCTTATTATGTTGTTTAAATTGAAGTTTATTAAGTGATAATCTATGTAATAGTTTAATTTTACTTGTTTTTCTTGTGAGATGAATTTCCCATGTGAGTTATTGATGTTAAAGCCATGTAATAGTTTAATATACATGTGTTACTTCTTATATAAAATGATAAAAGGGTAAATAGAAATGGGTGAGCCATAGTATCAGGTTAAAAGGAAATTTCGGGATCATATGAATATTTCACCTTATACCTTGGGTGAACCATGGCCTTAGTTAAAAGACCATGGACAGACTCAAAGAGGGTATTATCATGACAAGTCGTGAGTGAGCCACAGATTTAGTGCTCGGGCTCATGGAGACTTTATTAAATTACGAGCGAATCTAGAATCCAATGAGGGATACCAAGGATGGGATCTATTAGAATTTGTTTATATGTAATAATTATACTTTTACTTATATTTTAATATTGAAATGTAATGACTTATGATGTGTCTTCCAATCCAAAGAACAAGCTTGGATTCAGTCATCACATAAACTTTTTTAGATGATCTTTTGATCCATCTATTATGCTTACATTATATGGGGATCATCGAGCTTATGAAGGATATTGTTTCTTATATAATTCAACATAATTTTACAATTAAAGAAAATGAAATGATTTTAAATGGAAACCAGTGCTTTTAGGACAGTTTATTTTTGAGTACTTCCTAGCATACTGCTTTTTCTATTGTACACTACCTATTATATATATTCATTGACAGATCGTCAAAGATCTTGGGTAGTTGTCTATTGGGATTTAGTCTCACACCTTTTTGGGTCATTTTTTTAGTACCAAACATATTATATTGTTGCAGGTGTTGAAAAGGGAAAGTTCCCTTCTCCAAGTACATGATTTACTGCTTAGGAGCAGGAGAGCATGGGACCAAGCTGAGGCTTGCGATGCTTCTGAGTTTATTTTGTCTATATTTTAATTTTTGTAATTTTATTATGTATTACTATGGTGTGAAATGTTTGGGATATCTTCATATAACATGTGACATGCAACATCATCCTTTGTATGCTATGACATCTGGTTGTTATACTGTTAGTCTTCCGCTGTTTAATTCTATTGCCTTGTATTACTACTTCTGATATTGTATTTTCATTGTTTCTATTGTGTTACTCTCTACCGATGAGGGAATTGTTTCCCCACTATCATGACCAGGCCCTCACTACCAGCCGGTAGCCTCTGGCATTTTGGGAAAAGCACTTGAGTCCATGTGGTCAACTCGGTATGGGGCACCATTGAGTGGGTCCCGGATCCAGGACGTTACACAAAAGTTCCTAATTTCGAATATGATATGAGATAGGGTTTTAATCTCATCATCCAATAAATTTAAGACAAGTTTTTATATCAATTTAAACCTTGTCATTTTAATTAATACCTAGTTATTCTATTTAATTTTTAACTAGGGTAACAAATATTTCAATGGTAAAAGGGTGTAATATTTACTTATTTGATGTCAATTAGACCATAAATAAATACATTTAAACATTTTAGACCATATAAAAATTATTATATGTTTTCTAAAATGATTTATTATTTTTAAATAATTTAGTAAAACATTATTTTGATAAACAGTCAATAGTGTCCATTTTGGCACTATTCAATTCATAAATTTTTAAAAATATTAATATAACAAGTTAACTTCGAACCAAATATTTTATTATATTATTAAGATGTAAGGGTCATCTAGAAAATTAATTGAACATTATAAATAGTCAAAATTATATTTATTTTAATATTTTGAATAATATTTATTTGATATTACCATTAATAGAAATATTACTATAACAAATTTATGTAATTATTTAATATGATTATTTATTGAAAAAAAAATTAAAAATAAAATACTATGATAAAGATAAATCCTCTATATTTCATAAAAATGATTATAATCGAATATATATTTTGTAAAATACTATATTCAAAATGTTATATTAATTAAATCATGAGTATGAATACTTTAACATCACTTTAAATAAAACATTATAAGTGTCATAATCTTTCCCATATGGATATGAATGGTCAATAACTCAACACTTGGATGATTATGGTCGAGATATAATCGACCAATAAGATTTGGTCAAGTGTTTTTTCTTTTAATAGTTATTGTCATTTTAATAGAAAATTGTTTATTGATTTTTCATCAATAAAATAATTTATGCACCATCAATATATAAACATATAAGGTAATTATTTATTTCCAAAAAAATACAAATAAATTATCATGAAAAAGAAAAATAAATAGATTTAAAATAATATTTTACAATCAATTTTATATTATGTATAACCTTACATTAAAAACGATTTAGTTATTAAACATTGAGTAAGAAATTTTTAGCTTTTCTTTAAATAAAATAAATTAAATGTCTTAATATCATCGAAGTGTCTTCCAAAGGATATCATTTTGGCCCAAGGATGATTTAAGTTGGAAAAAAAATCATCCAATTATATTATTAAAAGTTTTGGGGAAATTTTATAACATTAGTTTTACCCTTAATTGCATAATTGGCCCTTTTACCGTATTAATAAAAATTACCAAAGTAAATATTCAAAATTCCCAAAATTAAAAGAAATATATTTACATAATTTTGAGATACTGATTCCAAATGTGGAATCCATTTTTTAAATCTAAAAACATAGAAATTTCCTTAATTAATTTAAATTAATCTCCTTATCGTAAAGGGATAACAAGTTTTAAAAGTTAAAACATTGCAAAAGATTGAAATGTTTTTACATATTGTTTACCCCTCTGTGTGATAATTATTTTAATAATCACAAATAATTTTATTATATATGTCAATTTAGTCAATTATTCAATCTATTCTAAATGTGTTTATATATGTTTAATCATGTCTACATATGTTTATCAATGATTATTTATGGTCTGCTATTGGCCTGGAAGTATTCTGGATTACACAAACACTGTGAGAAATTTATGTATTTTACTCACCGTTAGTTATATTTTTTCTCACCATTAGTTATATTTTTGACTCACCATTAGTTATATTCTTGAGTCATCGATAGTTAATGGAATGAGACATCGATGACAACGGTTGCACCGACGACAACGGTCGCACCGATGACAATAGTCGCACCGATGATAGCGTTCACACAGATGACAATGGTTGCACTGATAACAACGGTCTCACCGATGACAACGGTCGCACCGATGACAATAGTCTCACTGATGACAACAGTAGCACCAGTGATACAACTGTCCAGCTGATGCTGATCACATGACCTACTGAAGATGATGTTGATCACATGACCTACCGAAGTCGATGCTGATCACATGACCTACCGAAGATGATGTTGATCTCATGACCTACCGAAGTCGATTCTGATCACATGACCTACCGAAGCTGATATTGATCACTTGACCTACCGAAGCCGATGCTGATCACATGACCTACTTAAGCCAATGCTGATCATATGAAATACCGATACCGATGAAAATTTAAATGACCTGCGGATCTCATGAATCACCGATAGTCATGAAAACTGTTTAAATTTTTATTAACTCTTATTTAATTCCAACGATCATATTTTCTTAATTTAATGCACATGATATTAATTAATGTTGGTTGTTGGATTTCAGGGAACTGTACCTCGTACCTGTCAAAAAGTAATCATTCCCTTTGCCGGATCTCAAGGGATAAAAATGAAGATAGATCTACAGACAGGGAAATATACATCCAAAAAATACATAGATAGAGACACACAAGAAAACGTGAGCATACGTGTGTGTGAAGTCCCATGAAACAAAAGAACAACTTGAAGAACAGCTGGGAAAACCAAAGAGCTTTAAGAAGATCATTCACCTAGAAAAAACACTGAAGCCGAGTTGTTGTGCCTTACTGAACATTATATGCACAAGGCTGAATAACTGTAGCTTAGAAGAACAACCACACTCATTTTTGTGTCATCCTCACCAGAAATGACTCAAATAACATCTGCAACATCCAAATGAGTCCAGAGCTCATCTGCAATCACTCAGATCATTCTAAATTTATTATCCATTTATTTTCTCTATAGTGAACCTTTGATTAACATTTTGACCAATGTGGGTGCATCTTTTATTTAGACACACACTGAATCCTTGTCTGAACTGGAGGATACTAAATCCTCACACCAAACTTTTTACACCTTATTGTATCCCACTGTGAATTGTGGAAGAGGTCAAGTGTGACCTGGACAGCCTGTGTTATGTTGTTTAGTTTTCCCACGTAGAACTGTGGTAGAGGTCTGAAGACTTGAACAGTCTGAGTACTATTGTAAAACCCTCGATCCGGGGTGTGGATTATAGTTTGTGTAAACTTTTTAAGAGGACTAAGTCTCAGCTTGAGACTGAACCTCTTGTTTTAAAACTACTTTTCTTTTTTCCTTTGATAAAACTATTTTGAATATTCCACTGCTAATTACTTTAAATATAAATCTGTTTTAGAGTAACTCTGATAGTTGAACTAGAAAGTGTTAGTAATTATTTTGAACCAGTAATTTAGTTTCAAAACCTAACTTAATCTTCAGATTAAGTTAACTGAGAAGTAATCAATCTTTGAGAAACTGATTGAACATTTAAAATATTTATAAATTCACTACAGTGTAACTTGTTTTATGAATTGGGGGATTTTAATAAAAATATTTTACACAGAAATTTTTAATTGGAACTCAATTCACCCCCGCTTGAGTATCCACTCCTACCAACATTTGGTATTAGAAGGATAAATGTTTTCAAAACTACTCTATTTGTGAAAAGTTTTCAACTGTGATTTTAGTTGTATCTTAAATATCTTAAAATTTCTATTATTTCTAAATCTTTATCTCTTTAAATACATTTGTTAAAATCTAATTATGGATAACATATTAGAAGGTGTAGCTAACAATAGGCCACCCTTCTTTAATGGTGTTAATTATTCCCAATGGAAAATAAAAATGAGAATTCATCTAGAATGTATGGGATTTGACATTTGGACTGCCATAGAGACTCAGTATAAGATTCCAGAAACTGTTAAAACTACTTGGGAAGAACCTAATAAATCTACTTACAATAATAAATGTAAAGAAATGAATTCTTTGTATTGTGCTTTAGGAGATGAAGAATTTAATCGAATATCTTCCTGTAAGACTACTTATGAAATATGAGATACTTTAGTTGTTTCCCATGAGGGAACAACTAATGTTAAGGAAATGAAATTGAATACCTACACTATAAAATATGATAATATTAAAATGAAGACTTATGAACCTATTTCTGATATGTATCTTAGGTTCAATGAAATTGTAAATACAATGAGCTCACTTGGAAAATTTGTTCCAGCTAAGAAGCAGATTATGATAATACTCAGATGCTTGCTAGAAAGATGGATAGGCACATCAGTTTCAATTTGAGAATCTTGTGACATTGGAGCTTTGCCTATCAAGGAAATCATTGGTAAGTTAATGATGTATGAGGAAGAACTGAAAGTAAACAAAGAAGAAGATGATGAACCAAGGAATAATTCTGTATCTTTCAAGATTTCTACTTCAAAACTTAAGGAAAAAGGGAAACTTCAAAGTGAAAGTGATGGCTCAAGCTGTGAGGAAAGTGCATCGGACAGCGATGTTGAGATGGCTCAGATTGCCAGACGATTTAAAAAATTTTATAGGAAAAAGAAGTTTTTCATAAAATAAAACTATAAGGGAAAATATGAGAACAAAGGTCATTGGACGAAAGATTGGAAAAGGACTGATAAGGATGATGACATAGTCTGCTACGAATGCAAGAAAAAAGGACATGTGAAAGCTGATTGTCCTAAATTAAAGATCAAGAATAAATATGACTATAAGGACAACAAATAAAATAAATCTATGAAAGCAACATTGAGTTCTTTATAAGATATTTCAAGCGATTCTAATTCCACTCTGGATGAAAAATCTCAAAAAGCTAATATGTGTTTCATGACAAACACATCTGAGGTAACATTGGATACTCCTTCTTTAAAATCTTATTATTCTGGAGATAATTATGATTCTTAAAACATGTCTAGTGTAGATTTATTTGAATATTGTAATATGCTAGAGGATACCTTCAATGAGCTAGAAGATAAGTATAAATCCTTAAATAAATATTATGTATTAACTAGAACTGCCAAATATACACTAGAAGTAGAAAAGGAAAAGAATTCTCAACTGCTCAAAGAAAATACTAAACTAAAATTTTCTAATGAGAATCTTAGGAAAGATTTGGAAAAATTTACTAATGGAAAGGAAATACTTACACAAATGATATGAAAACAAGTGGCACCAACGTATAATACTGGTTTAGGTTATCATCCTTGGAAAAGATAGATTACAAAAAATAAATTTATTCCCAAATTTGGAAAATATGTTGCTAGTCCTAGTTCAGAACATTCCTATGCCTCAACTATCTATTCACATAGTTATAGATCAAACAAGGTTTATCTATCAAAATCACTTGATTCTGTTAAGTATATGAGACCCATTATGAAAATATGGGTACCAAAAGTTTTTCTTGCTAACCTATCTGGACCCAAGAAAATATGGGTACCAAAATCATTTTCTATCTAAAATTGTTTTGTAGGAATCTTGGTTGAAAAGTTCCTATAGGAAGACATGGTATTTTGATAGTGGATGTTCAAGACACATGACATGAGACTTTTCATTCTTCAATAGCTTAATCAAGGTTGATGGAGGATATGTCACCTTTGGTGACAAATCTATAGGGAAAATCATCAGCCTAGTTCAAATTGGTAACACTGATTCAATTTTAATCTCTAAAGTTTTATTTTTAGATGGATTAAAATATAACTTGTTAAGTATTTCTCAGTTATGTGATGATTGTTTTAATGTTAAATTTGAAAATGATTCTTGTAATGTTTATAATTCTAAAAATGTCCTAGTATTTTCTGCCTTAAGAAATGAAAATGTATATGTTGTAGATTTGAATTCGTTAGATAAGAAGAATAATAATTGTTTAAATGATTTTCATAAAGAATCTTGGCTTTGCCACAGAATATTAGGACACTGCAATATACATTAACTTAGAAAACTGACTAGGAAGAACTTATTAAGAGACCTACCTAAACTTGAATTCTCAGCCGATAAAGTTTGTATTCCCTATCAAATGGGAAAGCAACTTAAAGTTTATTTTAAATCAATGAAAGAAGTTTCAACTTCTCAAAATCTCGAGTTAGTTTACATGGACTTGTTTGGACCTTCTAGAGTTTCTAGTTTAAATGGGAAGCACTATATTTATGTTCTAGTAGATGACTTTTCTAGATATACTTCGGTATACTTTTTAGCTCACAAATGTGAAGCTTGATCTTACTTTATTAAATACTCCAAGTCAGTAGAAAACCTTAGTGGACAAAAGATTAAAAACTTGAGAAGTGATCATGGTCGTGATTTTGAAAATCATGAGTTTGAATCTTACTGCTCACATAATGGCTATAATCACAACTTTTCTTCCCCTAGGACACCTCAACGGAGTGGTGTAGTAGAAAGAAGAAATAGAACCCTTTAGGAAATTTAAAGAACTATGCTAAATGAATATGATTTACCTGTTTATTTTTGGGCTAAAGCTGTCAATACAGCTTGTTATATTATAAATAAAGTCTTGATTATACTTGTTCTTAAGAAAACCCCTTATGAGCTTTGGAAAAATATGAAACCTAAACTTTGTTACTTCAAAGTTTTTTGTTGCAAAGTCTATATTCTGAACACTAAAGATAATCTAGAAAAGTTTTCATCCAAGAGTGATGAAGGAATATTTTTAGGATATTCAATTGCTAGAAAATCCTATAGAGTTTTTAATAAGAGAACCAAATGTGTGGAAGAATATGTTCACATCAAATTTGATGAAACTGATCCACATGAATATAAACCTGTTGTTGAAAATACTAAAGAAGACTTGTCTATTTTAAATATTAATGATTAAGATAGTGGACCTATTGTAAAGACAACCAGCTCTGGAAATACCCCAGAACCTGCTTCTGTTGAAATAAAACCTAGAGAAGAACCTAAAATTTCTTTTCCTACCTTTACAAGATCAACTATGATTCGAAAGAACCATCCTCTAGATGCAGTTGTAGGTAACCTGTATAGAGGAAGACAAACTAGAGCTTCTCTGAGAAATTAGGTTGAACATCAAGACTTTCTTTCATAGCTAGAACCTAAAAATATTAATGATGCAATCAATGATGAATTTTAGGTGATTTCTATGCAAGAAGAGTTAAATAAATTTGAAAGAAACAAAGTCTAGGAATTAGTAGAAAGACATAAGGACACCTTGACCATAGGTACTAAATAGGTTTTTAGGAATAAAATTGATGAATTTGGAAACATCATTAGAAACAAAGCTAGATTAGTTTCCCAAGGTTACAACCAAGAAGAAGGAATAGACTATGAAGAAACCTTTGCACCTGTAGCTAGATTAGAAGCCATTAGAATATTAATTTCTTATGCATATCATCTGAATTTCATGTTATATAAAATGGATGTAAAAAGTGTATTTCTAAATGGTTTTATAATTGAAGATGTATTTGTTGAACAACCACATGGATTTGGAAAACCTCATTTTCAAAATCATGTTTTTAAAATTTCTAAAGATTTATATGGTTTAAAACATGCTCCAAGAGCTTGGTATGATAGAATTAAAAATTTTCTTATTTCTAATGGTTTTACAAAAGGAAATGTAGATCCCACTATTTTTATTAAAATAATTTCTAAAGATATTTTGATTGTACAAATCTATGTTGATGATATTATCTTTGGATCTTCTAAAAATTCTTTATGTACTGATTTTTCAAAGATTATTAAAAATGAATTCGAAATGAATTTAATGGGAGAACTCAAGTATTTTCTTGGATTTCAAATTTTTCAAAATAAAGATGGTATTATTTTAAATCAAAGTAAATATACAAAGGATATTTTAAAGAGTTTTTTGTTTGGATAGTAATAAAGGAAGTGATAAACCTATGAGTGCCACCAATAAGTTGGATGATGATGAAACTGGGAAACCGGTTGATCAAACCAATTATAGAGGTATGATTGGAAGCTTGCTTTACCTTACTGCTAGTTGACCAGATATTATGTTTAGTGTATTCATGTGTGCAAGATTTCAGGATAATCCTAAAGAATCTAATTTTTTTGCTGTTAAAAGGATTTTCAAATATCTTAAACAAACTACTAATTTAGGATTGTTTTATACAAAAGGATAACCTTTTGACTTAATAAGTTATTCAGATGCTGACTTTACTAGTTGCAAGTTAGATAGGAAGAGCACGTCTGGAACATGTCATCTATTACGAAAGTCCCTGGTATATTAGTGTAGTAAGAAACAGAACTCTATTGCATTGTCTACTACTGAAGAAGAATACATTGCTGCTAGTAGTTGTTGTGCACAGATTTTGTGGATGAAACACACTTTATTGGACTATGGATATCAATTTAGACATGTGTCTATAAATTGTGATAACACTAGTGAAATTAACATCTCTAAGAATCCTGTGTCTCACCCTAGAACTAAGCACATTGATATCAGACATCACTTTTTGAGAGTTCATTATCAAAAGGGTGATATTTATCTAGAATTTATTGACTCTAAACATCAATTGGCTGATATTTTCACCAAGACCTTAAGCTCTGAAAGGTTAGATTTTATTAAACAAGAGTTTGGAATGATCGATCAGTGAAACTTATCAGTGAAACCGATCAGTGAAACCGATCAGTGAAACTGGTCCGTGAAACCGATCTATGCTACCGATTGAGTTATAGAATAAATGAAACTATTAGTGTTTATCAAAACTACGTTGTTTTACTTAATCGATATTATATTTAATATTGTAACCCTAAATGATAAAATTAATGACACGCGGATATTTCAATTCCTAATAACTTTTGACCTTCCATCTCCCGCCGAACTACACTTTTTCTAAATCCCGAACTTTCGAACCTCTCAAACCTTTAGAACTCTTAAACCTCTTGAACATTCAAATGGAAAAGAAAAAGTGACAAGATAAGAATCTAAAAGCTCCTTACCTATGAAACGTGCTCGAGGAGAATCGAGCAGCATGACTCAAAAGTCTGTGAACACAAAATTGGAGACTCGGGTGGTCACCACAGAAAAGGAAGTAAGTTCTGAATGGGTGTTATCCAGTAAGTCTGTGCTTCTAAAAGTGTTGGAGATTCAAGGATGGAAAGACCGGTTATGTAATAATAACTGATTATACTACCCAAAGCTAGTGTATGAGTATTATTTGAACTTTAGTATTGCATTGGATGGAGAAGAAGCTGTAAGATTTTCTTCAGTGATCAAAGGTAAAAAAGATAACTTTTTCATCAAAGTAATGGGATGAGTGTTTGGGGGTAACACATAAAGAAAGATATGAGGATTACTCTGGTAATATTCATCCTACCACTGAATATTTTGCGTATGAGTATGCTCTGGAGATGTTGACTGGAAAATCTGAATCCATAAGAATAACAGCTGCTGAGTTAAATGGAGAAAGTAGAATCTTGTTTAAGTTTATTCAACACCAAATATGTCCTATAAAGGGTGATTTTGCTTCTATCAAGTATCAAGATGTTTTTTTGTTATTTTTATTATTAAATGATGAGAAGATCAACTTGTGTAGATACATTACTATTCATATTGTTGAGATGGTAAAGCTATCCAAGAAGGATAAAATATTGTTCTATTCTAAGAAAATCTCTTCCATGATAAATTTTTTGGGCTATGTTGAAGATGGAGATGAGTATATCTCATCTATTAGTAGTTTTTGTATTATCAAGGATATCTGGAAAAGAATTAAAATTAACTGGAATCCATGGAGGAAGACATGGGTTGCTGATGAAGATAGGTTGTATAACTCCTTTAATCCTACTGACCACTCTAAGAGACCAAATGGGGTGAGAATCTCAATTTAAAACCTGATGAGGAAGTTGTTTATTCTGATGAGGAAGAAGAGACAGAAGCTCCTAAGGACACTGGAGAGTCTAGTAGCAAGGAAACAGGAGAAGCTGAAGTTGATGATGACGTCGATACTGAAAAGGAACCTAAGTCACTTACTGATGATAGGAGTAACCCTGATACAGTAAGTCCTAATAAAAGAAGAATGGAATTTGGCCCAACAAGTCCACCTCTTAAGTTACCTGAGTCAAAACCCCTTCTAGGTGATGAAGAAGAAGTTGATACTGAAGTATCCAATTCTGACCAGTATGAATCCAGTAGAAAAGACAGTACCAATGAGACTTCAGTAAACAATAATGGAAAAAGTAATGGTGATGATGATGATGCAAGTACTCGGAAAGTGGATGGTCATGATATGATTAACGATGATCCACAACCACAATCAGGTGAGCATGAAACTGTTCTTGGGGCTGAAAGGAAAGTGGAGTCTATGATTGATGTCGATGGGGAAGACTCTCTTGTAAATTCTGGTAAAGCTGCTTTTGTAATGCCTAAGTATACCTCTTATAAAGATGAATGGGAAGACCACCTAGGTTTTGAGGTTCTTGGTTTGGATTATTCAGAGGAATAGGAATAAGAAATGAATATTGCAAGAGTAAGCCATCCAGTTTAGGTCGAACCAGCTGTTGAGGAAGTGAAAGTGACTGCAGAAAGACCTGGTTCTTATGTTTCTCGATTTGATTTTGATAAGTTTAAAGATGAGTTGCTCCATGCAGTCAAAGAAACAATGAAAGAGGAATTATCTAATTCTTCTTCTCCTGATCCTGTGAATTTATCTGAGGCTACTATAGATGCTATAACTCAAAGAGTGGTGAATATTATTAAGCCAGACCTATGTAATACTGGTGAGATGATTGGAAGACACATTTTCTCTCTGAATCAAGCACTCAAGTATTTGAGCAGTGACTTGGTATCTATGTTAGAAAAATTTAGATCAACCATCACTGGTATGATGGAAGTTTTGACAAACATGATAGAACACCTGAATAAATCTGATTTGATAAAATTGAAAGCTGAGATAACTCAGATTGTTGCTCAGGATAGCTCCTCCAAAGTGACCAAGATCACTGGACATGAGATTAATGCCTTAAAAGATATTATAAAAAGAAGAGTTAGCAGCCTTTGGATAGATTATGGACTTGGAATCTTTGAAAAAGATGAAATAAAATAGTGATTATAATCACAAGATGGTGAAGCTGTATTCGGATGATGCTACTAAGGCTCAGAAAGAGATCAAAGAAAAAGTGGATCACTATTTTTCTAAAATTTATACCAAACATGAGTTGAACCACCAATTTAATATCCTGGCTGATAATTTGAGGCTACCTCTAGTCACTCAAGACTTGAAGGCTCAAGTCCAATAGTTGAAGGATTTTACTCCCACTCTAGAGAGTTTCATGCAGAACAAAGATGACTTTGAGAAGGCCATGAAATATGGTGGTGAAGTAATTTAGGATTTTATCAATATGCTCAAACCATATCTTCATGTGCAAGAAAACATAATTGTTCTTCCTACTGCTGAGCCTCTCAGTCCATCCAGTGTTTCACTTGTTTAGATATCAATTTCTCAAGCTCTATCCAATATTCGACCAGTCATTCAGCAGCCACCTTCAAGAGGATCTTCTACCCATCAGCAAGTGACCATAGCACCCACTATGCTTCCATCCAGAGTTGTGTTACCTCCTCTCTCCACCCGACCAGATCAACCTTCCACCAAACCACCTTCTGTCCCATCCAGTCCTCCCTCTGCTAAAGGGAAAGCACCTTTGCATCCCAAGAAATAGTTGTGTCTGTCATTTTTTTTGATAGGGTGTATTTTTCCTTGTATCTTTTCGAATGTTATTTCATTGAAACCATATTTTTTCTCTCCCTCTCTCTGCTCTCTCTTTTTATTTTTGATAATCCAAAAGGGGGAGAAATAGTAGCCATATCTAAAGGGGGAGAACAATATATAATCTCTAAATAAGATTTAAGTTCTAATTTCCTGATATAGATTAAATAATCTCCAATAGGCATATAGCTCTGTTTTATTCTTAGCTCTAATGTAATGTTTGCTAGCTCTGATGCTATGTTGATATACTCTAACTTTTTTTTATGATCTGATTCCATGATCTGATGATATGTTTACCTTTATACATATATTCATTTTTACATATGGGGTGCATACTAAGTGTTATATCATCTTCCCTCTTCATTTATGACATAGATTTGTGATTATCAAAATGGGGGAGATTTTTGAACCCTCTGTGCGATAGTTATTTTAATAATCACAAATCATTGTTTTTATATATGTCAATTTAGTCAATTATTCAATCTGTTATAAAACTATTTATATATATTTAATCATGTCTACATATGTTTATCTATTATTATTTATGGTCTTCTATTGACTTGGAAGTATTCTAGATTACACAGACACTCTGTGAGAATTTTATGTTTTTTACTCACCGTTAGTTATATTTTTTACTCACCGTTAGTTATATTTTTGATTAATCGTTAGTTATATTCTGGAGTCAGCGATAGTTAAAGGAATTAGACACTGGTGACAATGATCACACCGATGACAGCGGTTGTACCGATGACAACGGTCACACCGATGACACAGGTCGCACAGATGACAACGGTCGCTCCGATGACAATAGTCTCACCGCTGACAACGGTCACACCGATGAAAATGGTCTCACCGATGACAACGGTCGCACCGATGATACAACTATCTAGATGATGCTGATCACATGACCTACTAAAGCCGATGTTGATCACATGAACTACCAAAGCTGATGCTGATCACATGACCTACCGAAACCCATGTTCATCACATGACCTACCGAAGGCGATGCTGATCACATGACCTACCAAAGCCGATGCTGATCACATGACCTACCAAAGCCGATGTTGATCACATGACCTACTAAAGCCGATGCTGGTCAAATGACATACTGATACCGATGAAAATTCAAATGACCTATCGATCTCATGAATCACTGATAGTCATGAAAACTATTTGAATTTTTATTAACTATTATTTAATTCCAAAGGTCATATTTACTTAATTAATTTCACCTACTATTAATTAATTTTGGTTGTCCGATGTCAGGGAACCGTACCTTGTACCTGTAAAAAAGTAATCATTCCCTTTGTCAGATCTCAAGTGATAAAAAGGAAGATCGATCTGCAGACAGGGAAATATACATAAAAAAAATACACAGACAGAGACACACAAGAAGACGAGGGCGTACGTATGTGTGAAGGCCTAGGAAACAAAATAAGAACTTGAAGAACACCTATGAAGACTAGAGAGATTCAAGAAGATCATTCACCTGGAGGAAACTCTGAAGCTGAGTTGATGTGCCTTACTGAACATCGTATGCACAAGGCTGAATAACTATAGCTGAAGAGAACAACGACACTCTGTTTTGTGTCATCCACACCAGAAAGGACTCAAATAACATCTAAAACATCCAAACGAGTCCAGAGCTCATCTGCAATCACTCAGAGCATTCTAAACTCATTATCCATTTATTTTCTCTGTAGTGAACCTTTGATTAATATTTTGATCAGTGTGTGTGCATCTGTCTATTTAGACACACACTGACTCTTGGGCAGAACTGGAGGATACTAAATCCTCACACCAAACTTTTTACACCTTGTTGTATCCCACTGTGAATTGTGGAAGAGGTCAAGTGTGACCTGGACAGCCTGTGTGCTGTTGTTTAGTTTTCCCATATAGAACTATGGTAGATGTCTGAGGACCTGAACAGTCTGAGTATTGTTGTAAAACCCTCGATCCATGGTGTGGATAATAGTTTATATAAAGTGTTTAAGAGGACTAAGTCTCATCTTGAGACTGAACCTCTTATTTTAAAACTATTGTGATTTTTTCCTTTGATAAAACAATTTTGAATATTCCGTTGCTATGTAATTTAAATATAAATCTATTTTAGAGTAACTCTGATAGTTGAACTAGCAAGTGTTTGTAATTATTTTGAACCGGTAAGTTATTTTCAAAAGCTAAATTAATCTTCAGATTAAGTTAAATGAGAAGTAATCAATCTTTTAGAAACTGATTGAACATTTAAAATCTTTATAAATTCACTACAATTTAACTTGTTTTATGAATTGGGGGATTTTAATACAAATATTTTACACAGAAATTTTTAATTGGAACTCAATTCACCCCCCTCTTGAGTATCCACTTCTGACCAACACATATGAATTTAATATAAAATTAATTCCATTGACCTAAATTATAATAAATAATAAAAATATACTCTATTTATAATTTAAAACCATTCAATAATATAATATAACCATATAAATTATTTTGATGAAAAAAATTTCAATTTAAATTTAATATAGTTTTACTATTCATCGAAACTTTAATGTTATCCGAAAAATATCAAAAAAACAACCAAAGTAAATTTTTATATCCCACTTCCAAAGAATACTTTTATGTTGTAATATAAAAATTATTAATGTGTCAAAAATTTATTTGAAAAAGGGTTCTCCAGTAAAAGGTGGTAAAAATACCCTTTTGAACGTTATAGGTTTCTATACATAAAATAGGCTTTATTCATACCCAATGACAAAAAATCTATTGGATAAATATAAAAAATATTTTATTAAGTATATAAAATATATATTTAATTAATTTCTTTTACTAATAGTAAATCACTCAATTTCTGCATACAAAAATAAAAATATATAATTGATTTATATTTTTAATAAATAATTGTTAGACAATGAATTAACCATATATTTTATTAAGTTATATTTATTCCAACTAACCTAATAGCTAGGTTATAATGGACATTTTATACTAAGGGAGTCTCTTGGTTTGTTTAATCTCATGATTTCCTACAATGCAAGATATTGAATATTTAAAATTATTTAAAGGAAATATTTCACAAAAAGATATGGGTGTTACATTTTAGCCCCCCCCCTAAAATAAATTTCACCCTCGAAATTCATTACTTGGATACAAAAATATGAGGATAACTCTACTCCATCACATCCTTAAGTTCGCACATAGCATCCTCAAATTGGTGGTTCCACCATACAACCTTAATCAAGAGAGTGGACTTGTTTTGTAGAACATTTTCACTATGATCCAGAATCTCTATTGGTTGTTCTTTATAATAATGATATTTCTCTAGTGGTATGGGTTATGAGTTTAGTACATGTGAAAGATCAAGTATGTATTTTCATAGTAGAGAAACATGGAACATAGCATGAACTTGAGAGAGATTCGGTGGAAGCAATGATCTGTAAGCTACATTCCCAACACGATCCAAAATTTCAAAATGACACACATATCGAGGGATTAGTTTTCCCTTCTTTACAAATCTCATTACTCTATTCCAAGGAGATATTTGTAGAAACACCTTGTCACCCACTTCAAACTCTAGGTCTATAACCTATATATAATTATGGACTTTATAATATAAATGAAGTGTGCTTACTTTGTAAGAAGATCAACTATAACCTATATAATAGAAATGAAGTGTGCTTACTTCGTAAGAAGATCAACTATAAACTATATATAATTATGAACCTTAGATGTTTCAGGAAGTCTGAAGAAAATATCAATAGTGATTTTTTTTTTCATTTCTATTCTAGTGTTGTTAATGGTCATAACATGCCCATAGACTTATATCTATCAGCCTTTACTTTCTAACAAACCAAGCATCGAGAGACATATTCAGAAACATCTATTTTCATGCCATCCCACTAGAAATACTCTTTCAGGTCCCTGTACATCTTTGTGCTTCCAGGATGAATAGAGAATGAAGAACTATGTGCCACATCCAAAAACTCCATCTTTAATTCTGGTGTGGGAGGAATTCAAACCTAGTTTTAAAACCTAATTATTTCATCATAATTGATATTGAATTTAAGAACATTTATCACCTTGTTTTTAGCTCTACATCTTCCTTATGTGCCTCCTTAATCTTTACTTGTATAGATGGATAAAATTCATTTGATAAAGATAATATTCCTCCCCTTAATTTAAAATTTCAAGATACATCTTTTTCATTCCCATAAATATTGGATATTTTGTGATTCTAATCATGGATAGGCTAGTATGGTCCTTTCAACTCAAAGCATCTACCACCTTGTTCACCTTCCCAGGGCGGAAATGTATTATGCATTTAGAAGTCTTTAATCAATTGCAACCATCTTATTTAACGCATATTCAGATCATTTTGTGTAAAAATTCCCTTCAATAATTTATGATCAATATAAATATCACACATCTCACCATAAATATAATGTCTTCATATCTTTAGTGCAAGGATTACCACAGCTAACTCCAAATCACGAGTTCCGTAATTTTGCTTAGGGATTTTCAATTGTTTTGAGGCATAATGTCATGTCCCCCTCCCAACAAAGTGTACCCCTCCTGGTCTGGCAATGTGAGAAGGGAGATAATGACCCCTGAGTCCCGCCTCAAGTAGGCCCCGGGTTAGCGACTAGCACCGAGGGTATAGCGAACACACAAATGGGAGGCATTACTCTCTAAGAGAACACATGTGGAAGAGAGATATAAGATAGACACCAACCAACTCCAACTCAACCAATAAGATAAAATAAATCCCAAGTATACATATGAAATGTCATGTAAAACTACTAAAACTGAAAGGGGAAAAACTGCAAATACCTAAAGCAAGGTAAAATAGCAGCAACCACAAGCCCGAACAGCTCCTACAACTGTAAGCTAGTAGTAACCAGCCTGATCTTCAACCAGATCCAAGTGACCTAAAAAGAAGTCTATATATAAATAGGGTGAGTATAATAGTATACTTAGTAGGATCCTCCCTGAAGCCTCGCTTGCAAATATAAAGAAAGCATGCCAAAGCATAGTGAACAACAATTGAAACTAACTCGTCACCTAAATATGTATACTATGTTCCCAGCCTCACCATGGATACCCTCACCGAGTAACGCATACAAGTATATATAATATAATAAAGAATATCAAGGGTTCCCCACTAATACTTCCCCACTGGTTTGCCGCTTTTCCCCAACGTTGCACGTCCTAAGTATCTCTCTCCAAAAAGGCTTGCCCGCAGACACCTGGGCGAAGCACCACAACATGAACCTCATGCAACAAAACCACCAAATACACATAAGAAAAGTAACCAGGTAGTTTCTGGGAGCCACCACAGCTCGCATAGCATGTATTATACATCAGGTATTATACCTCAAGCCATTACAGCCCATACACCAAGTAAGGATCCTCAAGCCATCACAGCCTATACACGTTACACCTATAGTAGTCCATAAAAAACTATATCTAGAATATATGTGTGTGAATAACCACAATCCATTACATCCCTCTACACACATATATGATGAAAACTAACTAATGTTCCTACCAGCATAAGTAACTACCAAGATAATAGAGCGGTGCCAAAGGGGGTAGTGAGCCACCCATCCTCTCGTCAGAATGCTGGGGAAAACACCCACCCCCCCAGGGCTCAGAATCCCCAGGGTGTTAGTTTCCATTATTTATAGGGTGGAGTAGCATATAGAAACACAAAAGGTAAAGAATATAATATATCTCACAACCACACTATGGGAATAACCTAGTCTTAGACTCAACTACAGCTAACGTCGCTCGGACTCCGGGCAGCTACTTCTAAGACTAGGTATCCTATCATCACACAACCATTTAAATAGCTTTAATACATTAATTTATTCCCTTTTTATCAATTAAACTTTATTTTAATAAATTCTTTAATCATTAATTAACCAATAACAATTCCACATTAAATTTCGTTAGCATCACACCCAAAGTACATTGTTCCTTCAAATCACAACTTCAACATTGCGCCCCAGCAAGCTCCAAACCCCATGGGTTAACATCAGTTATTTAATTATTTATTTACAGTATTACTTTCTCATATTCCTAGGAATCCTAGAAAAATTATTTATGCTTCTAAACACAAGGTTCTCAACACAGTGAGTAGATGAACTACCCGTCGATTCTTTGCTTCTTATAGAAAGAGCGTAGACCCATCCTCCCTTGATAAGCTAAACACGGAAATCATGTGGTATACCCCATGAGTCTTCACCCCTTTCGGAAGCATGGTAAGCAAGACCAGCTTCTTTGAGCAGTGGGGAAAGTAAAGCAGATAAACAACCAAAAGAATCAGCAGAAAGCCAAACATTCCCATCCAACCCATTTCATCATCCTTGGTGTCCTCCCCGACACCCACATGCATAGACCGATGCATCTCGCCACTCTAGGCATCAACTGGTTCAACAACCAATAGGCCTCCAAGCCCCCACATATCACAACAGTCATCCGAGCTCACATCACAACACAAGCAGCAGGAAAACCACAATCATATTGGTTGGGATCTTGGCCCTTGAACAAGCAAGAGGGTAACTCAGAACCCTTCAAGGAATTATCAAAAAATCAGTTCTTTAATCCATCTTGAATTAACCTATTTATTATTTGTAGGTTCCATATTTGGGAAACCTAAACATTAAGTAATCACAAATAAATTAAACATGCTTACTGCACTAATTTGACTAACATCAAAGAATACAACAATAATAACCAGATTCATTTGTATGCCTCTTTATCTTTAGCCTAACAATTATAAATTAATTCCAATTTACGTTCTTTACCAATTTACATCAAGAAAAAATAGCTAAACAAATAAATCATAGATATCACACTATCTAGCAAAAACAAGAGGAAATACCATACGATTGATATCAATTTATTTATCCGGTTATAATATTTATTATGTCAATTACATTGTGATCTAGTGGATAAAACATAGTAACTCTAAAGTTTCACATAAAAATAAAAGAGAAGCAATGAATCCCCTACCATAAAAAGGTTTTAAGGATCTTTATACAAGAATGATCCACACAACGGATCACGATCGCCTCCTCCTGTGACAACTGCATCCACCCGAAGATGTAGCGGCATGACCGAACCCACTGAAACCCAAGAAACTTCATTAGAAGCATAGAGATCACAAGCCATAATATGGAAAGGAGAAACAGGATAAGGTGATCCCAAAATAATAATGATAAATCATACCTTATATCGAAGATTGATGAATACTACTTGGTTGCACCAAAATAAGTGGTGCACTTGCAGCAAGAAGAACGTCGAGGGAAAAAAATCCATCCGAAAAAGTTTAATATCAAGATTCCTAGTAGAAGTAAAGGTTTGAGCGTCTCACATCAGAGAACAAGGATAAAGAACAAGGTAGGAAGATATCTTGTCCCTTTAGAAGATTTAATGGAACAACAATTTAAGATATAGTGAATTTTCCATTAAAATTGAATCGCATTAAACCACGTAGTTTGACCAAGTAAATGCATACTAGGCCTTAGAAAAAATTAATATAGGCGTTATGGGATTTGATTCGGCCTTAAAACCCTTAAAACAGGGCCATAAATGCATTTTACGTCAAATAAAACAATAAATTGGTGAAACTGGAAAAATCTAGAAATTTGGAAAAGGAAATATGAAATAGTTCTGGAAACACTATTCATGAGATGTGACACCATTTCTAACTCACCGTTTCTGTCTCATCGTTTCTGTCTCACAGCTTCTGTCTCACCATTTCTAACTCACTATTTTTGTCTCACAATTTTTGTCTCACCATTTCTAACTCACTGTTTCTATCTCACAATTTTTGCCTCACCATTTCTTTGACACTATTTATGACTCACCATTTCTGTCTCATTGTTTCTGTCTCAACGTTTCCAACTCACCATTTCTGTCTCACCATTTTTGTCTCACTGTTTCTATCTCACCATTTCTGACTCACCGTTTCTATCACACCATTTCTGTATCAATGTTTCGGTGACACCGTTTCTGACTCACCATTTCTGTCTCACCATTTCTGACTCACCATTCCACTGTTCATAAAACTAGAAACACTGTTCACAGAACTGGAAATTTGGAGAAAGTGTTGGGGATGAGTCACCTTGACCTCCCAAAACACCTCAAACACCAAATTTTAGCAAAGGGATGGACCAGAGAGGTCTCGGCCATTACATCAGATTCCTCTCAAAACATTCTCATCCTTGAGAATCCAAAACCAACCCAAAAGGAAACTAAAAAGGGTTTCGAACAACCACTCCTCAAGATACCTCTCCAAAGAGAGCAATCCATAAGAATTAACAGAATAAATTCATCTTATAAAAAAAGAATGGTCTATAACCACAAAGGGGACACCGTTACATGAAAAGAGTTTAAACATAAAAAAACTCTAGGTACTGAGCACGTATCTATGACTCATGTTCCTAGGTACTCTCCTTCATGCTACTATGTTTCCACAATACACGAACCAAGGGAATAGAACGCCTGTGAAACACATTCTCTTTTCAGTCTTGGATCTCAATAGGTTGCTCCTCGAAGGTCGCATCATCATCAACATAGATCTCTCCCCAATCAATGACATGTTAGTCATCATGAAGATAACGACAGAGCAGTGACATAGGAAAAACATCGTGTATTCAGACCATCCATGGGGGAAGAGCTATCTTATACTCCACAACTCCAACATGGGGCCAAAATCCCAGAGGACCAAAAAACCGAGGAGAAAGCTTACTCCCACGACCAAACCTTCATTTCCCATGATGGGGAGTCACCATTTTAAAAACGTGATCCCCAACATCAAAATCTGATGGTCTCCTCCTTTGATCGGCATATGATTTCTGACGATCCTGTGCTGTCTTCATCCTCTCACAAATCACTTGAACCATCTCTGTTGCATTTTGCACTAGTTCTGGTCTGAGAATATCTGACTCTATGACCCCATTCCAGCACAACAGAGAACAGAAAGGCCAGCCATACAGGGCTTCAAATGGATCCATACGGATGGTGGAGTGAAAACTACTATTGTAAGAGAACTCCACCAAGGTTGAGTTCCTCATCCATGAACCTCCAAAATCAAGAACACAAGAGCATAACTTGTCTTCAAGAGTCTGGATGGTTTGCTCTGTCTGACCATCCGTTTGAGGATGAGAAGCAGTGCTAAGACATAGCTGAGAACTGAAAGCATGATGGAGACCTCTCCACACCCCAGAAGTATAGCAATGATATCGATCAGAAATGATCATCCTTGGGACTCAATGAAGTCTCACCACCTCCTCCAAATACTTCCTTGACAAATATTCCACTGAGCTCGACTCCATGATATCTATGAAGTGGGATGATTTTGTTAAACGATCCACTACCACCCAAATAGCATCATGTCCTCCTAGAGCTCGAGGTAAACCAGTAACAAAGTCCCTTGATATTTCCTCCCACTTCCACTGAGGAACATATAACGGTTGGAGAAAACCACCAGGGACACGATGCTCAGCCTTGACCTTCTGGAAGATTAAACATCGAGACACAAAATCTGCCACCACACACTTCACCCCAGGCCACCCAAACTGAATCCTCAAGGATCGGTACATCTTTGTCATGCCATGATGCACCGTTAAAGGTGAACTATAGAACTCTCTGAGAGCAGTCTCGTGCATCACTAAAGGAACAAAAACCCTTCCATGATACAATAGTTGGTGTTGTTCATCCTCATTCCAACCATGAGTGGCCTCACCACAAACAAATCGGTATCTCCAAACCTTTACATCAAGATCCCCCAACTGGGACTCTTCCACCTACTACAAGAGAGATGATTACACCGTCATCTGAAAAAAGACAACCTCTGTCCCCATATTCTCCCATATCAAGATGTAATGCTGACAGTTCTTCCATTACTCTCCAGGAATCACTGGATTCATGCACAGCATCACTACGTGACTTTCGACTAAGTGCATCATCTACGAAATTCCCCTTTCCAAGTGTATATGATATTTCGAAGTTGTATTCCTGTAAGAACTACATCCACTAATGATGTCGTAAGTTCAAGTCACACTACGATAAAACATACCTTAGGCTCTTATGATCAGTGAAAACCACAGAGCCCTCACCAATGAGGCAATGTCTTCACAACTTCAGAGAAAACACCACAGTTACCAACTCAATATCATGGGTGGAATAGTTACGTTCATGAGGATACAACTGTTGAGATCTATAAGAAACAACTGATCTTTGCTGCATCAGAGCACAACCTAACCCCAGATGTGAAGCATCATAGAAAACATCAAACTGAACTATCACTACTGGGAGAAAAAGAAATGGAGCACTTACTAACTTATCCTTTAGATACTCAAAAGCTTTATGACACTAATCATTCCATAGGAACACCTGATCGTTCCTGGTCAAAGATATTAGAGGAGTCGCAACTCGAGAGATATCATCTATGAACCTTCAGTAGTAGCCTATGATACCAAGAAACTTCGCACCTCTGACACTGTCATAGGGGCTTCCCAATACACAACTTCTTCTCTCTTCGATCAATCCATTTCTACCCCCTGCTGGGAAACAACATTCCCCAAGAAACAAACTTCTCAAGCCCAAAACTCAAACTTTGACATCTTCCCAAACAGATGATGTTGACGAAGAACTCCCAAAACAACATGTATATGCTCTTCATGCTCCTCCTCAGATGTGGAGTATACAAGGATTTCATCGATGAAAACCACCACAAAATTGTCCTGGAACTTATGAAACACAATGTTCATCATTCATATGAACACAGCTAGAGCATTCATCACACCGAACAGCATTATGACAAACTCATAATTCCCATGATGATGATGGAAAGTAGTGTTTGGGATATCCTCATCCTTCACACTCATTTGATTATATCTTAACCGAAAATCGATCTTTGAGAAACAACTTTCACCCTTCAGTTGATCAAATAAATCATCAATCTGTGGAAGAGGATAGCGATTCTATACTTTCACTTTGTTTAAGGGACGATAATCGACACACAACCACAAGCTGTCGTCAGCCTTCTTTGTAAACAAAACTGGTGCACCCCATAGTGACTCACTTGGCTGAACAAAACCGCACTGTAATAGACCATAAAGTTGTATACATAACTCTCACAACTCAGAAGGGTCCATCCTATATGGGTACAGAGAGATAGGACACGCTCCTGGTTGTGGCTCGATCCCAAACTCAATCTCCCATTGAGGGGGTAATGATACAACATCTTCAGAAAAGACATCAGGGTACTCTTCTACGACCCTAGGAAACACCAACTACTAAACCTTTGAAGAACTCAGAGTCATCTCAGCCATCATGGATTATAAGGATGGAACACTCCTATGACCCATCTGAGGGTCACGCACGCCAATGAATACCACCAGCTCTCCATTCGCATCGAAGAACACAACCTCTCTCCTGAAGCAATCCACGATATCCTACACTGAATACAACCAATCCATGTCGAGGATGACATCATATGGTTTTATTCGTAAACATAGGAAATATTTCCAAGAGTGGTACTTATCTAACACTTTCTCATAGTTTCTACATACTTCCAACAAGTCATCTCGACCTCCAACTAGCGTAGTCAATGCCAAGGGCACTGGAAGCCTCTCTACCTCAAGTCCCAAAGCATGGAAAAGGTTAGGTGATATAAATCAGTGTGTCTCTCCTGAATAAAACAAGGCATACACCAAGGTAGAAAACAAGCAAAGGGTACATCGAACAACGTCTGGATCACCTGGTGCTGGCAACACTAAAGCATGAAGCTGACCAAGACCTCCTCCACGACCTCTCTGACCCTGATGACGACCACCACCATGACCTCGCTCTGCTCTCTGAGGATGGGGAGCATCATGGGGTTGTCCTCTACCAACCCCATCTACCCTCTGCTGATCTAAAGCTAGTGAAACCTGCTACTGCTACCTCAGCTGGAACTACCTCAATGGAGGAACCTGGTGTGGAAAACCTGGTGCATAATGACTGCCCTGAAAGGTCACGCACTCTCACTCCTGATGACCTCAACCAACACAAGAAAAACAAGTGTCTGATCCCTTGGCATAGGCCTGAGAGATGCTGCCCTCGGAGAAACGAGATGCTGAGGGATGGGACCTACCCTAGGCTAAATGGAAACTGTTCTGCCCTGAGAACTGGGAACCCCAGACCACATCTCTTCTTCATGAGGAATCATGACGACTCCCCTCTCGTGATGATCTGGTTCTAGCCAAAGTCCTCTCAACGACCTCTACCCCTGCCAGCACCTCAAGATATGTCTTCAGCATAAATGGGGTGACCTGGCACTGGATCTCTGGACGCAAAGCCACATCAAAATGCCTCTCCTTGGCCTCCTCAACTGGTAATAGGTCTGAATCATATCACAAAAGCTTCCTGAAAAAGTATCGCACACTGGAGCTCCCCTGTCAAAGGGTAAGAAGCTCCTAGCAACTGGACACCTTCGAGGTCGAAGAAATAAACTCGACTCTAAATGTGTCTCAGAACTCCTCCCATGAGATCATTAACTCCTCGCAATCCCAGAGGAACAAGTAACACCACTGCCTCGCTGCTCCACGCAGCATCGTCACAACCAAGGACACACAGTGGTTCTTCTGATCATGGATCGAACTGAAGCCTATCTCGACCTCCTCCAACCAGTCCTATGTGACTACATCTAAAACGGAGCCCTCATACTTCTACAGACTCTGGCACTGAAACTCTCTTATTTTCCTCCTCCAAGTGTCATCATCATCGACCTCTACCCCACAGTGATCAGTTGGCATAGCCTGCTAGACATCTTCTATCTGATCCTAACGAGGACGTCGACCTAGAGTTATACCTATAAAATAACAAACAGTTAGAGCTCCAAAACCTGGAATATGGGAGACTCATCATTAATTAATTATTTAATTTTTTTGTTTTATTCATTTTAGGTTAACCTATCCCAAGGTATACCCATTAAAACACAGGCGCAAAGAAGAATGATGCATGATCCTTTCCTAGGTCTCTACCCTATAACTAGTATCACCTTGTTTGGTAGCCATTGTAAACTTAAAGGTTCATCCATCAGATCATAGGGGGCCCTAAACACCTATGTCTCGACCAGTCTTCAGTGTTTACATCACTTTATAAACATGAATGACACTATTACCCTACCAACCCATGCAATATCACCTGTTCCTAACTCCAACTCCATCCAATCTCTCAACCTGACCTCTAATACCACTCAGTCACGACCCCCTCCCCACAAAGTGTACCCCTCTTGGGCCAGCAATGTGAGAATAGAGATAATGACCCCCGAGTCCCACCTCCAGTAGGACCTGGGATGGAGACTAGCACTGAGGGTATAGAGAACACCCAAATTGGAGGTGTTACCCTCTAAGAGAATAGATGCGGAAGAGAGAGACAAGATAGACACCAACCAACTCCAACTCAACCAGTAAGATAAAAGAAATCTGAAGTACACATATGAAATTTCATGAAAAACTACTACAACAGGAAGGGGAAAACTACAAGTACCCAAAGGAAAGTAAAACATCACCAACCACAAGCCCGAACAGCTCCTACAACTGCGAGCTAGTAGTAACCAGCCTGATATCAATCCTACTCCAAGTGACCTGAAAAGTAGTTTATATATACATAGGGTGAGTATATCAGTATACTCAGTAGGTTCCTCCCTGAATCCTCTCTTTCAAAAGTAAATAAACCATGCTAAATCACTGTGAACAACAAGTGAAACTAACTCATCACCAAAACAGGTATACTATGTTCCCAGACTCACCGTGGATACTCTCACCAAGTAACGCATATAAGAGTATATAATATAATAAATAATATCAAGGGTGCCCCCCTAATACTTCCCCACTGGTTTGCTGCTTTTCCCCAACATTGCACGTCCTAAGCATCTCTCTCCAAAAAGGCTTGCCCACAGACACTTGGGCGAAGCACCACAACATGCACCTCATGCAAAAAAACCACCACATCCACATAAGAAAAGTAACCAGGTAGTTTCTGGGATCCACCACAGCTTGCATAACGTGTAGTATACATCGGGTATTATACCTCAAGCCATTACAGCCCATACACTGAGTAAGGATCCTAGCGCCATCACAACCTATACACGTTACACCTATAGTAGTCTATAGAAAACTATATCCAAAATATATCCCTCTACACACATATATGGGGAAAAATAACCAATGTGCTTTCCAGCACAAGTAACTACCAAGAGAAGAGAGTGGGGCTAAAGGGGGTAGTCATCCATCCATCCTCCCACTTGAATGCTGGGGAAAACACCCCCCCCCCCCAGGGCTCAGAATCCATGAGGTGTTAGTTTCACTTACTGATGTGGTGGAGTAGCGTATAGAAACACAAAAAGTATAGAATACACTATAGCTCACAGCCACACTATGGGCATAACCTAATCTTAGACTCAACTCTAGCTAACGTCTCTCAGACTCTGGGATGCTACTTCTAAGATTGGGTATCCTATCAGTACACAAACATTTAAAGTGATTTAATAAATTAATTCATTCCCTTTTTATCAGTTCCACTTTAGATTAATCAATTATTTAAACAATAATTAACCGATAACAATTCCACATTAAATTTCATTAGCATCACACCCAAAGAACATTGTTTCTTCAAATCACAACCTTAGCATTGCACCCTAGTAAGATCCAAAATCCTTGGGTTAACATCATTTGATTAATTATTTATTTATAGAATTACTTTCCCATATTCCCAGGCATTCTAGAAAAACAATCTATGCTTCTAAACACAAGGGGATCAACATGGTGAGTAGATGAACTACCCGTCAAGTCGTTTTCGCTTATAGAAAGATCATAGACCCATCCTCCCTTAAGAATCTAAACACGGAAAGCACGTGGAACACCCTGCACGTGTTCACCCCTTTCAAAAGAAGGTTAGGAAAATGAGAGGCATTGAGAAGTGGGGGAAGTAAAGTAGATAAACAACCAAGAAGAATCAGTAGAAAACCAAACATTCACATCTAACCCATTTCATCATCCCTGGTGTCCTCCCTGACACCCACATGCATAAATTGATGCATCTCACAAATCTAGGCGTCAACTATTACAACAACCAATAGGCCTCCATGCCCCCACATATCACAACAACCATCTAGGCTCACATCACAACACAAGAAGCAGGAAAACAACAATCATATTGGTTGGGCTCTTAGCTCTTGAACTAGCAAGAGGGTAACTCAGAACCCTTCAAGGAATTACAAACAATCAGTTATTTAATCCATATTGAATTAAATGATTTATTATTCATAGGTTCTATATTCTCAAAACCTAAACTGTAAGCTATCACAAATAAATGAAACATTCTTATTGCACCAATTTGACTAACATCAAAAAATACAACAATAAGAACCAGATTCATTTACATGCCTCTTTATCTTTATCCAAACAATTATCAATTAATTACAATTTATGTTCTTTACCAATTTCTATCAAGAATGAACAACTAATTAATTAAATCATAGATATCACACTATCTAGAAAAAACAAGAGGCAATACCATACGATTGATATCAATTTATTTATCCAGTTAAAATATTTATTATGTCAATTCCATTGTGATCCAGTGGAAAAAACATGATAACTCTATAGTGGCACATAAAAATTAAAATAAATCAATGAATAACTTACCTTAAAAAGGTTCTTAAGGATCTTTATATGAGAATGATCCACACAATGGATCATGATCGCCTCCTCCCATGACAACTGCATCCACCTGAGGATGTCGCAGCACGACCGCACCAACTGAAACCCAAGAAACTCTATTAGAAGCATGGAGATCACATTCCATAATATAGCAAGGAGAAATAGGAGAAGGTGAACCCAAATGAATGATGATAAATCATACCTTATATCGAAGATTTATGGATACTATTTGGTTGCACCAAAACAGGTGGTGCACTTGCAGTAAGAAGAACGTCGAGGGAAACCAATCCACCGGGAAAAGTTTAATATCACAATTTCTATAGGAAGGAAGGAAATGTTTGAGTGTCTCACACTAGAGAACAAGGAGAACGAACAATGGAAGAATATATCTTGTCTCTTTAGAAGATTTAACAGAGCAGTGTCTTAAGATACAATGGATTTTCCATTAAAATCAGATCACATTAAACCATGTGGTTTGACCATGTAAATGCATCCCAGGCCTTAGGAAAATTAATATAGGAGTTATGGGATTTGATTCGACCTTAAATCCCTTAAAACAAGGCAATAAATGTGTTTTACATCAAATAAAACATTAAATTAGGAAACTGGAAAAATCTAGAAATTTGGAAAAGGAAATATGAAACAGTTCGTGAAACATTTTTCGTGAGCTATGACATCCTGTCTGACTCACCGTTTCTATCTCACCATTTCTGCCTCACCATTTATATCTCAACGTTTCTATCTCACCATTTCTCACTCACCGTTTCTGTCTCACCGTTTTTGTCTCACTATTTCTGACTCACAGTTTCTGTCTCACCATTTATGTCTCACCGTTTCTGACTCACTGTTTCTATCTCACCATTTCTGTCTTACCGTTTCTGTCTCACCGTTTTTGACTCACCGTTTCTATCTCACCATTTTTGTCTCACCATTTCTATGACTCCATTTCTAACTCATCTATTCTATCTCACCCTTTCGGACTCACTGTGACAATGTTCATAAAACTGGAAACATTGTTCACGTGACTTGAAATTTGGAAATGTGTTGGGGATGAGTCACCTTAACCTCCTAAAACAACTCAAACACCAGATTTCAGCAAAAGGATGGACCAAAGAGGTCCGGACCATTACATCAGATACCTCTCAAAACATTCTCATGCTCAAGAATTCAAAAACAACCCAAAAGGAAACTAAAAAGGGGTCAGAACAACCACTTCTCAAGATACCTCTCAAAAGAGAGCATTCCATAAGAAGCAACAAAATAAATTTATCTTATAAAAACGAAAGGTCTATAACCACAAAGGTGACATCGTTACATGAAAAAAAATTTAAACATCAAACAACTCTAGGTACTAAGAAATTATTTGTGGCTCACATTCCTAGGTACTCTCCTCTATGCCATCGTGTTACCACAAGACACAAACCAAGGGAATAGAATGCCCACGCAACACCTTATCATTGTGGTCTTGGATCTCCATAGGTTTCTCCTCGAAGTTCAAATCATCATAAATATTGATATCTCCCCAATAAATGACATGAGAGTCATCATGAAGATAACAACGGAGCTGTGACACATGAAAAACATTGTGTATTCGGGTCATCTGTGGGGGAAGTTCTGTCTTATATGCCACAACTCCAACATGAGCCAAAATGTCCAAAGAACCAAAAACCGAGGAGAAAGCTTACTCCCATGACCAAAACTTCGCTGCCCACGATGAGGAGTCACCTTAAAAAACACTTGATCCCCAACATCAAAATCCACAGGTCTCCTCCTTTGATCGGCATATGATTTATGACGATCCTGCACTATATTCATCCTCTCACGAATCACTTGAACCATCTCTGTTGTATTCTACACCAGTTCTGGTCTGAGAATTGCTGACTCTCCAACCACAGTCCAGCACAACAGAGAACAGAAAGGCCGGCCATACAGGGCTTCAAATGGCACCATACCGATGGTGGAGTGAAAACGATTATTGTAAGTGAACTCTACCATTGTTAGGTGCCTCATCCACGAACCTACGAAATCAAGAACACAAGAGTGTAACATGTCTTTAAGAGTCTGCATGGTTTGCTCTATCTGACCATCCATTTGAGGATGTAAATCAGTGAGAAGGCATGGCTAAGAACTAAAATCATACTGGAGACCTCTCCACACCCTAGAAGTAAAGCGAGGATCTCGATCAGAAATTATCATCCTTGGGACTCCATGAAGTCTCACCACCTCCTCCAGATACATCCTCAACAAAACATCCACTGAGCTCGACTCCTTGATCGCTATGGAGTGGGCCGATTTTGTTAAATGATACACTACCACACAAATAGAATCATGTCTTCCTAGAGCTCAAGGTAAACCAGTAACAAAGTCCATTGAGATGTCCTCCCACTTCCACTGAGGAACATCTAACGGCTGGAGCAAGCCACAGGGGACACGGTGCTTAGCCTTGACCTTCTGGCAGACTAAACATCGAGACACAAACTCTGTAACCACACGCTTCAGCCCAAGACAACAAAAATGACTCCTCAAGGATCGGTACATATTTTTCATGCTAGGATGCACCGCTAAAGGTGAACTATTAAACTCTCTGAGAACTGTCTCATGCATTTCCAAAGGAACAAAAAGCCTTCCATTATACAACACTCAATGTTGTTCATACTCAGTCCAACCATCAACAGCCTTGTAACAAACAACTTTGTCTCTCCAGACCTCCACCTAATGATCCCCCAACTGGGACTCTTCGACCTGGTGCAACAGAGATGATTGCACCATTATCTGGAAAAGACAACCTCTACCCACAACTTCTCCCTTATCAAGATGTAATGCTGACAGTTCTTCCATTACTCACCAGGAATCACTAGATTAAAGCATAGAATCACTATGTGACTTTAGACTCAACACAACAACTACATCATTCCCCTTTCAAGATGTTTACGATATTTTAAAGTTGTATTCCTATAAGAACTCCATCCACCAACGTTGTTGTAAGTTCAAGTCACACTGGGAGAAAACATACCTCATGCTCTTATGATTGGTGAAAACCACAAAGCGCTCACCAATGAGGTAATGTATCCACAACATTAGAGCAAACAACACAACTGCCAACTCAAGATCATGGGTGGCATAGTTATGTTCATGAGGACGCAACTACCGAGACCCATAAGGAACAATTGATCTTTACTACATCAGAACACAGCCCAACCCCAGATGTGAAGCATTGTAGAAAACATCAAACTGAAATCCCTCTACTGTGAGACAAAGAAATGGAGAACTTACTAACATTTCCTTTAGATACTCAAAAGCTACGTGACACTGATCAGTCCATATGAATGTCTGATCCTTCCTGGTCAAAGCTGGCAGAGGAGTCGCAACTTGAGAGAAATCGGCTACGAACCTCCTATTGTAGCCTGCGAGACCAAGAAAACATCACACCACTAACACTATTTTGGGGGGTGCCTAAGACACAACTGCTTCTATCTTTGATGGATCCACAGCTACCCCTCGATGGGACACGACATGCCCCAAGAAACAGACTTCTCGAGCCCAAAACTCACACTTTGACAACTTCCCAAATAACTGATGTTGATGAAGAACTCCCAAAATGGTGTGTAGATACTCTAGAGGCTCCTCCTCAGACGTGGAGTACACAAGGATGTTGTCAATGAAAACCACCACAATCATGTCAAAGAACTAACAGAACACAGTGTTCATCAATCCCATGAACACATCTAGAGCATTCGTCACACCGAACGGCATTACGACAAACTTATAATGCCCATGACGATAACAGAAAGCAGTCTTCAGGATATCCCCATTATTCACAATCATTTAATGATATCCTGGGCACAAATCGATCATTGAGAACCAACTTTCACCTTTCAGTTGATCAACTAAATCATCAATCCGTGGAAGAGGGTAGTGATTCTTTACTGTCACTTTGTTTAAGCGATGATAATCAACACACAAACTCAAGATGTCGTCAGCCTTCTTCATGAAGAAAACTGGTGCACCCCACAGTGACACACTTGACCGAACAAAACCGCACTGTAACAAACCATCAAGCTCTATAAGTAACTCACGCAACTCATAAGGGGACATCCTATATGGGTACAAAGAGATAGGAGACGATCCTGGTTGTAGATCGATCCCAAACTCAATCTCTCATCGAGGGGGTAATCCTACAACCTCTTCAGGAAAGACATCAGGTTACTATTCTACGACCCTAGGATATTCCAACTTCTGAACCTAGAAATAACTCAGCATCATCTCAGCCATCATGGATGATAAGTATAGAATGCGCCTATGACCCAACCGAGGGTCTTGCTTGCTAACAGACACCACCAGCACTCCATATGCATCGAAGAACACAACCTACCTCCTGAAGCAATCTACAATAGCATGAACTGAATACAACCAATCCATGTCAAGGATGAAATTATATAATTGTATTCATAAATATTTTAAATCTTTCCAAGAGTGGTGCTTCCCCAACACTAGCTCACAGTTTCTACATACTTCAAACAAGTCAGCTCGACGTCCAACTAGCTTAGTCAATGCCAAGGGAACCAAAATCCTCTAACTCAAGTCCCAAAGCATGGAAAAGGGTAGGTGATATGAAGGAGTGTGTCTCTCTTGAATCAAACAAGGAAGACACTAAGGTAGAAAACAAGAAAAGGGTGCCTCGAACAACGTCTGGCTCACCTGGTGCAGGAAATAATAAAGCATGAAGATGACCACGACCTCCTCCATGACCTATCTGACCCTGATGATGACCACCACCATGGTCATTCTCTACTCTCTGAGGATGAGGAGCATCACGGGGCTGTCCTCTACCTTCTCCATCTACCCTCTACTAATCTAAAGCTGGTGAAACCTATTGCTGCTACCTCGGATGGAACTGCCTCAACCGAGGAACCTGGAGCAGAAAACTTGGTGCATGATGACTGGTCTGAAAGGTCAGCCACTCTTGCTGCATATGACTTCGACCACCACAAGAAAAACAAGTTCTTGATCCCTTGGCATAGGACTGAGAGATGTTTCTCCTGGAAAAATGAGATGCTGAGGACTGGGACCTACCCCAGGCCGATAGAAACTTCTCTTCCCTGAAAACCGAGAACCCTGGACCACAGCTCTGCTTCGTGAGGAATCATGGTGACTCACCTCTCGTGATGATCTGGTTCTGGCCAAATTCCTCTCAATGACCTCTACCCTTTCCAGCACCTCAATATATGTCTTCAGCATAAATGGGGTGACCCAGTATTGGATCTCTGGATGCAAAGCCTCCTTGAAATGCCTCTACCTAGCCTCCTCATCTGGAAATAGGTCTGAAGCATATCGCAAAAGGTTCATGAAATGGATTCTATACTCTCACACACTGGAGCTCCCCTATAGAAGGGTAAGAAGCTCCTGGCGACTGGATGCCTTTGAGGTCAAAGAAAGAAACTCTACTCTCAACTCGTCTCGAAACTCCTCCCATGAGATCACTAAATCCTCTCATTCCCCAAGGAATAAGAACCACCACTACCTCACTACTCCACGTAGCATCATCATAACCAAGGACACCCAATGCTCCTTCCAATCACAGATCGAACTGAAGCCTATCTCGAACTCCTCCAATGAGTCTTTTGTGAATGCATCTGAAACGGATCCCTCCTACTTCTATAGACTCTGGCACTGAAACTCTTGGAGTGTCCTCCTCCATGTGTCATCATTGTCGACCATTACCCAGTGGTGATCTACTGGTACAACCTTCTAGAAATCTTCTATGTAATTTTGACGAGGACGTTGACATGGATCCATACCTGTAAAATAACAAATAGTTAGAGATCCTAAACCTAGAATTTGGGAGACTCATAATTAATTAATTATTTAATTTTTTTCTTTTTTTCTTTTTAGGTTAACCTATCCCAAGTTCTTCCCATTGAAACATAGGCACAAAGAAGAATGATGCATGATCCTTTCCTAGGTCTCACCCCTTCAAATAGTATCATCATGATTAGTAACCATTGTAAACTTAAAGGTCCATATATCATATCATAGGGGGCCCTAAACGCCTATGTCTCAACTAGTCTCCAGTGTTTACATCACTTTCTAAACATGAATGACACCATTTCCCTACCAACCCATGCAACCTCACCTATGCCTAACTCCAAAATCCATACCTTAAAAAGGTTATTAAGGATCTTTATATGAGAATGATCCACACAATGTATCACGATCTCCTTCTCCCCTGACAACTACATCCACCCAAGGATGTCGCTGCATGACCGCACCAACCGAAACCCAAGAAACTCCATTAAAAGAGTGGATATCACATTCCATAATATGTCAAGGAGAAACATGACTAGGTGAACACAAAATAATGATGATAAATCATACCTCATATTGAATATTGATGGATACTACTTGGTTGCACCAAAACAGGGGGTGCACTTGCAGCAAGATGAACGTCAAGGGAAACCAATCCACCGGGAAAAGTTTAATATCAAGATTCCTACAGGAAGGAAAGAAAGATTTGAGTGTCTATCCCCAAATATCAAGTATAAAGAACAAGGCAGGAAGATATCCTATCCCTTTAGAAGATTTAATGGAGCAGCGGTTTAAGATATAGTGGATTTCCCATTAAAATCGGATCGCATTAAACCGCGCGGTTTGACCAAGCAAATGCATCCCAGGCCTTGGGGAAATTAATATAGAAGTTATGGGATTTGATTTGGACTTAAATCACTTAAAAAAATCCCTAAATGCATTTTACGTCAAACAAAACATTAAATTGGTGAAACTGGAAAAATCTAGAAATTTGGAAAAGGAAATATGAAATAGTTCTGGAAACACTATTCATGAGTTGTGACACCGTGTCTGACTCACCGTTTTTGTCTCAATATTTATGTCTCACCATTTCTGTATCACCGTTTCTATCTCACTATTTCTGACTCACCATTTTTGTCTCACTGTTTCTGTCTCACCGTTTCTGACTCACCATTTCTACCTCATCGTTTCTGTCTCACCATTTCTGTGACACCGTTTCTGACTCACCGTTTCTGTCTCACCATTTTTGTCTCACCATTTCTGACTCACCATTTCTATCTCACCATTTATGTGTCACCATTTCTATCTCACCATTTCTGTCTCAACATTTCTGACTCACCATTTCTATCTCACCATTTCTTTCTCACCGTGTCTGTGACTCCATTTTTTACTCACCGTTTCTGTCTCACCATTTCTAACTCACCGTGATAGTGTTCATAAAACTGGAAGAACTCTTTAGAGAACTAGAAATTTGGGAAAGTGTTGGGGATGGGTCACCTTGACCTCCCAAAACACCTCAAACATCAGATTTCAGCAAAGAAATGGACCAGAGAGGTCTTATCCATTACACATGAGCTATCACCATATCATTTTTCATGAGAACACAACCCAAACCCTTCTTCGATACATCACTGTAGACCAAAAACCTTTCTTTGATATAAGGAAGTGTTAGCATAGGTGTACTGACAATCAGTATTTTTAGCTCTTTGAAATTCTATTCACATTACTCCGTCTACACTAAGTTAACTTCTTTCAGATTCAACTTATTTGTTGGACTAGATAATCATGAAAAAATTTCACAAAATGTTGATAATATTCAACCAAACCAAGAAAACTTTGGATCTCGGTTACCATTATTGTTCTCAGCCAACTTTTAATAACTTCTATTTTTTCGGGATCCAGGGAAATCCCCTCTCTTGATATTATGTGACCCAAAAATGAAACTTTCTAAAGCCAAAATTCACACTTGGTAAATTTTTCATAAATATTATCCTTTCTTAGAGTCTTCAATACAATTTTAAAGTATTCTTCATACTCTTCCTTTCTCTTTGAATATACAATAATATCTTCAAAAATACAACCACAAACTGATCAAGATAGTCTCTAAAGACTCTATTCATTAGATTCATGAATATATATGGGGAATTAGTAATGCCAAATGGTATCACTATAAATTCATGAAAAATCCCTGACCCCAGATTCCTAGATCCGGTGCATTATTTTAATACATCGGCATGATTACAATGAATCAAATCCGAAAGGACCAATCAGTTTAGCAGTCTTGGAAAATATATTACCTATATGGACTTTACAGAAAAATTCAATGCATAAAATAAAATATAGATAATTTTTTGAGAACTCCATTATTCTCCTATATTAACCATACATATCATTCATAAAAAAATTATTGGCATCCTCAAAAAATAAAACAAAAGAAAGGGTTGACCTAAGATGCTCATTAAGGATAAAAAATATAGATAAAGCTATCATAAATAAGCATAAAGTTTTTTAAGGAAAGGTATAAAACTGAAACACTGTCCTTTTAAACATAATATTTAAAAAAATATAGAAAAAATAAATCACGAAATTATATTTAAACATTCACATGGATATTTTACTATTCAAATAATCATATGCAATATCAATAACTAATCTCATAATGAGGGAATGCATAATTTCGTACATCATAAACACTTTTTCAAGGCCTCGTGTTATGTGGGTAAGACGTTAGTCAAAACCTAAAATAATTTTTCTCATGAGAACTACCATTGCATCGTGGGGCTTTCATTAACTGGTCCCTAACCCATATGGATTTCATTAAGCGGTCCCCAACCCATCACTTACAAAGTCCAATTCATTCCTTGTATGAAAAGGTTTAAACATTTCCAACATAAAAAATCGTATTAAAACTAGCATAAAAATGTTAATACTTTCACCATAAACCATTAAAAGTATTAGAATAGTACATCTACTATCAAACATATCATTGAAACTTCAATACAATATAGATTATTTTATCATAATAAATCAACCTCAATTTAGCACAGAATTCAACAAGGATGTTGAAATAGATGAAAATAATAATCATCAAAACTCTATAAGAGAGATATCCCTTTTTAAATTGAAATCATTTAAAAGCTACGAAATAAAAGAAAAAATTTATTTTAAAAATAACCTTGTAAACTTTCAAGGGAATCATAAAAATGTTAAGGAATCCCAACAGTGTAAAATAGTTTATCACACTGTATAATTCAAAAAAAACATTCTTTCCTTAATTTTTTGAAAAGGTCACAAAGTACCTCATTTGGAAAACAATAGAAAGATTCATTTAAAATCATTTTATAAAAATTCATTCATGGGTGAAAATGAATTTAAACAAGTTTTGATAATATTTTTAAATTTGTTTTTAAGAAACATAGATGTTGATGATAAATTTGTCCCAGTAGATAGTTATGTATAAACAACCTTAGATAATAATGAGATTGAAAAATTATCCATTACATAAAACCTTTGAAATATTCATTTTTGAAACATTTGAATGAACTTAAAAATATACCAAAAATTTCATTTATAATCCTTTTATATTCATATAAATAATAATGTAAAATAATATCAATAATATTGAAATTGATAAAGGATTAATTCTTTAAACATTCAAAGCATCCAATACCAATTTGACCATTTAAATCATAAGCCTGAAATATTCAAATGAATCTATAAATAATATGAATAAAATTTATTCATTATATAAAATACAATAGGGGCAGTAAATACACTATACATAACAATTAGGTGGTGAACATGGCATATATCTCACGCAAATTAAAAGTGATATGGAATTACCTTACCTTAGGTATGATACTCTCCATACATGTCTGAAACTCATGTATCATGGTTTTAAAAATGTTATTAACTTATAACAGAATCATAATAATATTTATGATATCATATATGATTCATTTATTACTTTATATGACATGTTCATTAATAATTTCCAAGTTAAAACAACATTTCAGATAATAATCACTTTCTTTATCGTACGTGTTTTGACGTGTTATTCTTGATCATATTTCTTATATCATGATTTAATTACTTCCATAATTTATAACATGATTTATATATCATATATATTCATAATATAAATATATATAATAGGAATATATATGAAATGGAATACACCATTCATTGAGACGGTAAGCCATACGTACACATGAATGTTGTTTCCGTTTTCTTATTTTTTTAATGGAATTATGTGAATGAAATATATGTAAATATATATATTATTCCAGTAGTATTATTATGTAATATATTTCATACTTATTCAGAGTATATATTTTTATAATAATTATTATATGGTGACGTGAAAGATGAATCACATCGCATCATGGAGACGGTATGTCGTACATACGCACAAGTGACGATATAATTTTCTTAATGGTTAAATAGAATCAAATTGGATAGAATATGAATTTTTAAGAAACAATTTAATGTTGTATTTATTATTTAAATCATTTATATTCATCATTGTACCCATATAAATAAAGTGTACATGAAAACTAGTTTACACCACAGCGTGCAGACGGTAAGTTGTACGTACACATGCATGGTGATACTGTTTTTCATACAATAGGTAAAATGAGTAATATGGTTGTCCCATAATAAAAAAACTCAAAATATAGTATATTCAGTATTTATTACTTTAGAATGAAATAAAAATAGGAATAGGAAGTAGAATAAGGAAAGAAATTGAATGGAATTGGTAAAACAATTACCTCTTCTTTGAGCCTCTACTTTTGATTTGCACAAAAGGACTCCTTAGGATAGATTTATGCCCAAAGTATGGCATCTATAATGAATTGAGGAATATTGGGAGATTAAATGGGTAGGTTTTGGCTGAGACAAATGGCTTTACAGGTGTGGATTAAAGAGGAGAGGTTCCCTTTTATAATAGAGGGGATGACCACTTTTGGAAACTCCAAAACAATAAAATTATTGTAAATTTATTTTCAGTTTTGAATAGCTAAAAAGTGAATTATTTAGAGGATAAGATAAATATTGGTCAAAATAACCTCAACAAATAAATTTTATACATGTTTATTTCATAAAATTAACCTTATCGTTTGGATTTAATGCTTAGTTAAACAGTTTAACTCTTACCATGTCTTCTTATAGTTTTACACTATAGGGTTAATATAGTTACAATAAAAGTCCAAAAGATACCCAATTGGATAATTTATGTAATATTTGACATTATACAATATATTTGGATAAATATTATATTTTTATGATTTTTATATCGTTTAATAAAATAGAATTTATTTTAAAATATCATATATGACAATTTTAATATTATTCAACATTATCATTTTTTAAAATATCAAACCCACATGATAACTTCAATAAAATACTTCAAATATGTCACTAACATGTATAAGTTATCTATAAAATTGTTATATGTCATTAATTAAGTAAAATTATATTTATTTTAACATTTTTAATATCATTTATTTGAGATCTAAAATTACTAAACAATTTTTGAATCATCATTGTGTGACCATTTAATTAAATTATTTAATGTCTAAAAATTATAAATAAATTATCATTATATATATAAATTTCTTATATTTATAAAGACTACTTATAGTAGACAATATAACTTATATGACCTCATATTAAAAATAAAATAGTTATTAAAATTTGAATATGACATTTTTAACTCTTATTTATATAAAATATAATAAAGGTATTAATCTTATAAAAGTGGCTTAAAAAGGATCACATTTTAGATGTATGGTTTATTTTGGTTTAAAAATAATTATCCAATGAAATTAGGATAAGTGTTTAGATAATTTTATATTATCATAATATTATTTTTACCATTAATCAACCTATTTATATTTAACTATGGTAAATAAAATTCAAAAGTTATTATTGACCAAATATTATTTTGATCCAATTAGACCACATTTTTTATAATCATTAAAACCATGTATGTTGGATTTTCGAAATTCAATTCACATAAGTGGTTAAATTGCATTTAATGCTAATCTACAAATGTGGCTAGAATGAAGGTTAGAAGATGTTTAAAAATTAAATAATTTTTTATATCTAATTATATTATAAAAGTAATTCCAATGACCTAAATTGGGTAAATATATGTATTATTTTTCTATTGTGACTTTAAAATAAATTTAAAGTAAATCCGGTTTTTTAACAATAATGCATTGTTTATCATTATTCATAAAAAATGGACGGTTATCAAAAAAATAGAAAAAATATCCCTAAGATAATTTTGATATTCTGGATTAAAAAATGAAGTCTATTTTTCCAAATTCAATTTCTCTTAGTTTTTAAAATAAATTTTATTTTATTCACAAAAGGACATAAAAAGTAGTTCCTTAAAAAAATAGTATTTCTAAACCTATAACAATTTTATAGAAACATATACATTTCATTATTAATATCTTTTATTTATGTGAAAACATTATAAATAAAATTTAAAAAAAATATTACTATTTATATTAATATATTCAATTGATAAATTATAAATATGTCATTTAAATAATTACAACACTAAAGTGTTGTTTCGTAGAAACTAAATATTTTGTGTTACTCAAGCCAAGTCAGTGTTGCGTGAAATGTAAGCTATTGAAGATAATGTATAGTGAAATATTAGGGTGTTATATTCTCCCCTACTTCAATAAATTTCATCCTCACAATTTAAACTCAGAAACAAAATCTATTCGATGGACTTTTTAAAATATCTTTGTTGAAATCCCACATCAGAAAATGGATTGATGAGACTGCCATTTTAAAATAAAGAAAGGGAAGTGTGAATATCACTAGATATAACACATACTAGAATTCCATGTAAGAAAACATGGACATGAAAAAAAAATTAACCGTCAAATTCTGATGGAGAGTGGTATAGAGCATTATTAAGATAAAATTAACAATTAGAAAGTTATAAATCTATGATAATCTAAGGGAGAATTTGATTAATCACAAAAGAAAGTACTAGGAAAACATTTTCGGTTTTATGATCTTTCCCTAAGAGTTTAATAATTAATTTACTTCATATACTTATAAAATAATTAAACATACTTACCTACATAATGAGGATAGTTTCTTCCTTTAATAAATTCCACCACATACTCAACTTTTTCTCCTAAAAATGAGTGTTCAAGATGATTTCTTCACACTTGAATCACTAGATTCAACATTTCAGATAATCTCATAATTCAAAAAATATTAACTGTATTTTTCTACTATCTTTATCCATTAACCAAAATGTTAGTACAAGATAAGATAATTTCCAAAAATAATCTCAAAAATTATACAGTAAAACCCAAAAGTTCATCATAGATCATTCAAAAAATATCTAACCTTCCTAAAAAATATTCTATAATAAGATTGAAACCCAAAATTCAGAATGATTTAACTACATAGTCTTCTAGGATTAATTTTAACATTTATCTCTAAATAAAATAATCACTCTTAATTTATTATACTAAAAAAAATTAACATAATTATATATTCTCCAGTATAGGATAATCACTTCCATAAATAACCCAGATTGCTACAATCCCACAACAAAATCATAGATTATTCCAAAATAAAATTGAACCATTACTCCTCAAATAAAATCCTATAGTATTCTATTTACCATAATCATTTAAATTTCCCAAAATAATGAATTTTTTTCAAAATAATATTTATCACTTAATTCTCAAATCATTCTCCAATACCAACGATATATATTTTGTCACGACCTGTCCCCTGGGGCCTGTTCCGTGACTACCCCGGGCCTACCTTCCATAGGCCAGGGGCTGGAGATTAGCACCGGAAAGGTGTATCCCTAAAATGGGAAGGCATTGCCTTTAAACCTGTACAGACTCACAAAGTAGAACACAACAGGGGGCAACCACACAGACTAGAACGCAAAAAAAGAAACTATGAAGTAAACTGTTGTAATAATGAGTGATAAAAGTAAAGGGGGTTGGAATACAAGCCCAATTGGAAAAGTACAAGTACAACCAAAAAAGTACAAAATAGATGAAAATTGAAAGGTAACTCCGGATCGTCCACCACGGAGCCTACCTAAAGGGTAGGTATAGCTCACAATCTGAAGTCCCTACATCATGTTACACCAACAAGGTCCGGCACCAAGCACCGCCCAATCCTAGCTCCCTCAACCTCAATCAATGGTGTATGTCATCTGCACAAGACACAAAAAGGTGCGGGCGAAGCCTGTGTAGGGGTGAGTATAACGATACTCAGTAGGGACCCTGAGACCCCTGTGGGTCTCATAGAGTCCCACAAAGGAAAACCCACAAAGCATGAAGAAAAAGTACCCAACACAAGTTAGAACACACCATGTATCACTTTTGGTCAAGGGTACAAGGGTTATCACATCATCAAACTCCTCGGTTGCTGGAGAACTCCTCATCTATCAAGTACAGTGGGCCTGTTGGGTCACATAGTATAATGACCCATACTTTACATACATTGTTATTACTTCAGAATTGAAGCATACTTATTACAACATATAACAAAACCAAGAAAGGACCGTACAGGTATAGTGTCTTTAGAAACCGATAAACATAAATAGTTGGTTCATAAAGCAGCTACATTGTCTCCCATTTATTTCATCATATTGAGAGTCCCTTTTAGCATATCTTACTTAATACCCTTCTTCCTGACCTGGGGAAAAGAAAACATACAAAATGGTGAACTCAAATGATCATTAAGGGTAAACAAAGGAAATATCAATCATATCATATTCATAAGAACATAACATTTTGAAAATCCTATCTTGCAAAAGATATCATAATATCATGACATGGGATCAATCGTAATAGTGAAATATAATCCAAATAATCATAACTTAAAACATGAAAATTTATGGAATACACACATAATCATATAGAATCATTTCTTATTAGTCAAGACTCATTGGCAAGAGTATCCTAGCGGACAAAGTCCATTTTTGAACCGAGTTCACTCCTCGTTTCAGTCCTGTATCACTGAACCGGATTAACCTGTCGTTCCATCCATGTATATCTCATAAGAAATAAATCTTACCCAATGAATTGTAGGGAGATATAGGTCCCACCCATCTCATAATTAAACCATTCTCATGTTTGCCACAAAATCATAAATCATATATCATAGCATAACCCATGTAATAAAAATGGGATTCTTAAACATCATGCCATCACAACATAATCCATATAAGATAAAAGGACTTCATAAAAAATAATTCCATCATAACATAATCAAATCAATGTAATAATAGGGATAGAAACAGAACCCTATATTATCTTATATGGAAAATAATTTTGATAAAACATTTGAACTCCATTCTGGAGGAAAATATCCATTCTACTTCAAAAAAATTTCCTTTAATGACATGTCATACATAACTAAAATAAGTTAATTAAAAATAAACTTGAATACTTGTAAAGTAATCTTCATTGAAATATTTTCTATGAAATCATAAAAATCCATTCATGCCGTATAAGTTAAAAAACATTCTTCTCGTACTTTGGCCAGAAAAGTCAAAAAGTACCTCGTACTAAAAACGACAAAAGATTCCTTAAATATCTTTTACAAAAATACTCATAAATGGGTAAAATTGAATTTAAAAAATTTTAGTAGGATATAATTAATATTACAAATTGAGGAAACATGGATGTGGATGATAAATATTCCCCAATAAATTCTAATGTATAAACAATCTCGGATAAAAATGAGATTGCGAGATTTTCCCTTACCTTAGGCCTAATATGCTTCGTACGTATCTGAAACTCATGAATAATGATTTTAATAATTTCATTGACTTATTAAATAATCATATTAATTGTTATGATATCATATATGTTCATATTATTATCTTCTTATTAGTAATATTTCATTGCTACTTGTTATTCTGGTGTTCATTGCTTTATGTTTTTATGCGTGTTTTGCCGAATAAATTATTATTATTATTTTTAGATTGTAGATACATCATTTAAATAATGGTATTATTATAATATATATCATATTTATTCATTAAATTCATTTATATAATCATTATTCAATGAAGATCATGTAGCACGAGTCGCATCACATCGTGGAGATGGTAGGTCGTACGTATGCACGAGTGATGATATCGTTCCCATAATTATTAAATGGTATTGGAGTGGATGATGGAATGTCTCAAAATTAGTATCATTTTATAATAACAATATATAGTTATTCTTTACACCATTATACCCATCCATGTAAGGTGGTGTTGGAAAAACAGATGACACCACAGTGTGGAGATGGTATTCCGTACGTACGCACGGGCGGTGATTTTTTTTTCATAGGATGGATAGAAAGTGAAATAGGGTTGTTTAGTATTTATAATAACACATAATTATATGAGTGATACTGATGTTATTACTTTATAATGAAACATAAAATGAATAATAAGTAGAAGAAGAAATAAATTGGAAGGGATCGGTAAAGGATATTACCTCTTCTTTGACGCGCCTCTTCTTAACCTCCTCTTATGGCACTAACGTTGGTCTTTAAAGAAGACCAAAACCTCTAATATGTTTATAGAGATGTTTAAAAGGGAAATGGGCAGGGTTTCGCCGAGCTTTAAGGCTCAACATTGTGTAAAGAGGAGAGGGAGGAGGTGCCCTTTTATAAGGGAGGAGAGGGGAACCTTAGGAAAAACTTAAAATATTATTTTATAATAAAGTCATATTCGGTTTATAATAGCTCAAAATTGATTTATTTAGAATCTAAATTCGGGATGGGTCTAAATACTCTCAACCAATAGGTTTTAGACTGGTTTAGTTTACTATTTTAACCTTATCATTTAGATTTAACTCGAAGTTAAATAATTTAACTTTTATCGTGTCTTCTTGTTTTCTTACACTATATGGTTAATAAACTAACTATAACAATCCAAAAGAACCCCAAGTGGTTCATTATTAATATATATAACTTTATCTAAGTCATTTGGCTGAGCCTTATATTTTTAGGAATAGAATAACAATTAATAATATAATTTTTTAAATACTATTTTATGTCAATTTTGACACAATTTGGTAATTGATTTTTTTAAAAATCATAACAACATGATTAGTTCAAACAAAGTTAATTAAATCAATACTAACATGTCATATTAACCTATAAAAATAGTTTAATTCATAAAAAATCTCAAATTACATTTATTTGGGTATTTATAATATCAATTATGTTAATGTTTCATTAATAAGGTAATTACTACATCATCATTGTGTCATAAATAAATTAACTTATTTAATGACTAAAATTTACAAATAAAATACCATTATGTAGGAAATCTTTTAAAATTTCTTTTTAATATTTATATTTGGATTTATCTTATGTATAACCACATATTAAAAATGTTTTATTTATTAAAATTTGATTTTAACTCTTTTCACTCTTCTTTAAATAAAATAATAATAAATGTCCTAATCTAATACAAGTGGACCTAAAGGGTAATATTTTATACCTAAGGTTGTTTTTCGTCGAATTACACTTATCTAATAGAATTAGTATATGTGTTAGGGTAATAATAATACCATTTTTACCCTTAATTACTCAATTTACTTTTAACTGTGGTATATAAAAGTAAAAAGTTGCTATTCACCAAAAATTATTTTTATCTCATTGAACCAAATTTTACTCCTTGATATTAACCGTGTCTCTTGTATTTTCGAAATTCAACTCAAAGAAGCGGTAAAATTAAGTTTATGTACAATTACAAATGCTCCCAGGAGGTGGGTAAAAGACGGTCAAAAAGTTCATTAAAATTTTTATATATCTATATTATTATAAAATGACTCCAATGAATTACATTGATCTTATATAAGTATTATGTATCTATTTTGACCTAAAATAAATTTAAATAAAATAAATAATTATTTAAATAAAAATTCAGTTTTAAACTATAACTCAGTGTTTTTCACTATTCATCAAAAATTGAAAGTTTTCAAAAAAATACAAAAAATTCACCCTAGGCTAATTTCAATATTCTGAATCCAAAAATGAAGTCCATTTTGAAATATAAAATTTATAAAATTTCAAAAACTGGGTATTACTATTCATAATGTCTAGTTTTAATAATATTTTAATAACATATCATTGTTTAGTGAAACTCAGTATTGCGTACAACGCAAGCTATCGAGGAAGGTTTCTCTTGCGTGAAATGAAATCCAAGACAGTGTTGTGTGTAGTGAAAGATTCCTTTGGTGTTGTGTATAACATAATACATAAAAATAAAATATTTCTCATAAAATCTCAGGTGTTACATTCTACCCCCTTAAAATGAATTTCGCCCTCGAAATTTGTCACTTTGTAACAAATAGATGAGGATACCTCTCCCTCATCATATCCTCAAGTTCCCATGTAGCCTCTTCTAATTGGTGGTTCCTCCATAAAACTTTCACCACGTGAGTGGTCTTGTTTCATAGGACTTTTTTGCTACGATCCAGAATCTTTATCATTTGTTCTTCATAAGAAAGATCTTGCTCCAGCAGTACAAATTCTGAGCTGAGTACATGTGAAGGATTGGGTATGTACTTCCTCGTGAGAGATACATGGAACACATCATGAACTTGAGAGAGATTCGTTGGAAGCGACAATCGGTAAGCTACCTTCCCAACACAATCCAGTATTTCAAAAGGACCAATATACCTAGGGCTCAGCTTTCCCTTGTTCCAAATCTCATTACTCTCTTCCAAGGAGATATTCGTAAGAACACTTTATCACCCACTTCAAACTCTAGGTCTTTCTTCAGTTATCGGCATAACTTTTTTGTCAACTATGAGCTGCTATTATGTGTTGTTGAATATATCAGACCTTTTCTGCCATCTCATCAATGAGATCAGGTCCTAATAGATTTCTTTTTCCAACTTCATCCCAGCAAGATGGAGTTCGGCATTTCTTTCCATAGAGAGATTCATAAGGAGCCATCTGAATACTGGATTGAAAGCTATTATTATAAGAAAATTCCACCAAAGGTAGGTATTGATCCCAACCACCTTGAAAATACATAGAGCAAGCTCTAAACATGTCTTCTAGAGTTTGAATGATTCTCTCATACTGACCGTTTGTTTGAGGATGATAAGTAGTACTGAAACTCAACTTTGTATCCAAGGTATGCTGAAGACTTTTCCAAAACTTCAAGGTAAACCTTGGATCCCAATCAGTTATAATGGAGAGTGGTACTCCATAAAATCTTACCACTTCCTTTACATATATCCTGGAAAATGATCAAGAGAAAAATCTTCTCTAATAGCAATAATGTGTGCTAACTTCGTAATACGATCAACTATAACTCAGATAGCATTATTGCCTTTGGATGTTTTAGGAAGTCCAGTGGCAAAGTCCATAGTGATGTTTTCCCATTTCCATTCTGGTATGGGTAATGGTTTTAACATCCCCTTAGACTTCTATCTCTCATCTTTAACTTTTTGACAAACCAAGCATCGAGAGACATATTCAGCAACATCTCTTTTCATGTCATCCCACCAGAAGTACTCTTTCAGGTCCCTATACATCTTTGGGCTTCCAGGGTGAAAACAGAATGAAGAACTATGAGCTTCATCCAATATTTCCTTCTTTAATTCTTGGGTGTGAGGAACACAAACCCAATTCCTGAACCTTATTATTTCATCATAATCAATGTGGAATTCAGGAACATTTCTCACCTTCTTTTGTAACTCTACATCTTCTTTTTGTGCCTCTTTAATTTTCACATGTATAGTTGGTTGAACATTCATTTGAGAAATATAAGATTTTCCCCTTCCATTATAATTCCACGATCCATCCTTTGTAAATCCATAAATATTGGATCTTTTGTGATCCTTATCATGGATAATCTAGCATGGTCTTGTCGACATAATGCACTTGCCACCTTGTTTGCTTTCCCAGGGTGATAATGGATGGAGCAGTCATAATCCTTAATCAGCTCTAGACATCTTCTTTGGTGCAAATTCAGCTCTTTTTGTGTGAAAATATACTTTAAACTTTTATGATCAGTATAAATATCACACCTTTCACTATAAAGATAATGCCTCCAAATATTTAATTCAAAGATTACCACAACTGACTCCAAATCATGAGTTGGGTAATTTTTCTCATGGATTTTTAACTTTCTTGAGGCATAAGCTATCAACATATCATTTTTCATGAGAAAACACCCCAATACCTTCTTGCATGCATCACTATATATCACAAACCTTTCTCCACTAAAAGGTAGTGTGAGAACAGGTGCACTGGATAACCTTATTTTTGACTCCTTGAAATTATCTTCACACTCCTCTGTCCAAACGAGCATAACTCCTTTTCGAGTCAACCTGGTGAGTGGATTAGATAATCGTGAAAAATATTTCACAAAACATTAATAATATCCATCCAAACCAAGAAAAATTCAGATCTCAGTTACTTTTGTTATTCTTGACCATCTTTCGATAACCTCTGTTTTTGCTGGATCCACAGAGATCCCCTCTTTTGAGATTATGTGACCCAAAAATGAAACTTTTTAAGCCAAAATTCACACTTGGTAAATTTGGCATAAAGCTTTTCCTTTCTCAGGGTATTCAATACAATTCTCAAGTGATCATAATGTTCTTCCTTTGTCTTTGAATAGACAAGAATATCGTCTATAAATACTACCACAAATTGATCAAGATAGTCTCTAAAGACTTTATTCATTAGATCCATGAATATAGTAGGGGCATTAGTAAGACCAAATGGCATCACTATAAATTCATAGTGTCCATAACTTTTACGGAAAGCCATATTTTGTATATCCTCCCTTTTGACCCTTAATTGATGATACCCTAAACTAAGATCAATCTTGGAAAAGTATTGAGCTCCATGTAGTTGGTCAAATAATTCATCAATGCATGTGAGAGGATATTTGTTCTTGATAGTGATCTTGTTAAGTTCTCGATAATCAATGTAGAGTCTCATTGATCCATCAATCTTCTTAACAAACAGAACAAGTTCTCCCCAACGTGACACACTAGGGAATATGAATCCCTTATAAAGATTATCTTGGAGTTTCTTCTTCATTTCCTGCAACTCAATTGGGGAAATTCTATAAGGTTTCATTGAAATGGTCATAAAACCTGGTATGAGTTCTATTGAAAACTCAACTTCATGATTTGGTGGATGGCCTGGAAATTCCTCTGGAAAGACATCATCAAACTCATGTACAATGGTTTTATTCTTAATTGTGAGTTTCTATCCAACCATTTGAGAAAAATAACCTTCATTTATTGGAATCAAGACCCATAAGATAGAAGAAATTTCCACTGGAAGGTTATATTCATCACTGCATCGATAGATGATCATAGATTGATCAGGAATATGAAATGTGACTTCCCTTATTTGGAAATCGATATGAGCTCCATATAAGGAAAGCCAATCCGTGCCAAGAATCACATCAAATTCCACTATAGGAAGGATCACAAGATTTGCAGGAAGCACTTTCCCACAAACTTCAATCAGAGAATAATTGTAAACTTTTTATGTGACTATTGTGCCATTAGGGGTTCTCACAGCTAACTCAACATCTAATTATTGAGGTAATACGGTGATACCCTTAGAAAATTATTTATAACAAAAATATTGGGTGGATCCAGAATCAAATAAAACATTTACTACTTTAGAGTGGATGGTAAGTGTACCTTTCACCACTTCGTTATCGTACTCCACATCGCTGATAGAAATTGCATGTGAATTTCCTTTGTCTTTAGCCTTAAGAGTTTGTTGATGTCCATCATCATAAAAAACCCTTGGATTAGGTCATTGATTATAATAATGCCCCATTTCCATGCACTTGTAATATTGAAGTGTAGGAGGTGCATTCTTTGTATCCTTTTCTTTGTTCGCATCACTAGGCATCTTCTTCCCATCATTGCGGCATTAAAATTATCCATTACCTTCTTTTCCACATATGAAACATTTACTTGTCCCTTTAAGATAACTCCCTCCATGTTTCTTTCCACACTTTGAGAATAAGGGAAAACTCATCTTCTTTTCAGTGTGATCTTTAGATTTTCCTTTGAATTCCATTTTCCTCTTCTTATCAAACCCATATGACTGATGGCTTACTCCAATTTCCATCTCAACCTTGAGAGCACAACGAACAATTTCCTCGTAACTATTGAAGTCCCTTATGGCTAATTCCCTGAAGAGACTTGGTTTTAAGCAACTAATGAATTGATCGATCTTACTCTCAGGTTGGATAATAATTCCAGAAGCGTACCTTTTAAGTCTTGTAAAATTTTCTTCGTAGGTACCAACAAATTCATCATCCTTTTTCTTTAGTTCCAGAAACTCCTTCTCCATCTTTGTTCAAAGATTATGAGGGAAGTACTTATTGAAAAATAAGTTCTTGAACTCGTCCCATTCCATGGACTCAATTTCATGTCTTTTCCTCATATTCTTGATAAGATTCCACCATTGATCAGCTTTACCTTCTAAAAGATATACTGCTAAGAGGACTTTATCATGTTCAGAACATTGTAGAACTGAAAATATCTTTTCAGTGGTACTGATCCATTGTTTAGCCACTAATAGATCAGTAGACCAACTAAATGAGGGTGGACGCTGCCTCACGAAGGATTCAACAGAATGTTTCTCCTTCCTTTACTTGTTTGGAAGTTCTGTATAATTCATAGCTTGAGAAAGTTGTGTGAGCATGGCTACAAGATTTTACATTCCAGCTCCCATAGCGTTTGGTTTCTCAGAGGGGTAATAATTTCATTTCCCATCACATTCTTCATTAACATGGTTCCTTTGGGTTCCAGACATTGACTAAAACCAAGAAGAATAGTGTGAGAAACACTAATTATAACAGGAAAAAAACATAATCAGTAATAAAATTTCACACTCTAGGTCTTATCATAGGTTACTCATGGACATTTCTAAAACACTAAGATTGTGTTCTATGCTTAGACATATCCTTAGGGTTTTTACTAAGGCTTTCATATCCTAGCTTCTAAAGGTTTACTACAACCTCCCTTTGATACCAACTATAACGACCCATAATTTACATACATTGTTATTAATTCAGAATTGAAGCATACTTATTAAAACATATGACAAAGCCATGAAAGGACCATATAAGTATAGTGTATTTAGAAACTGGGAAACATAAACAACTGGTTCATAAATCAGCTACATTGTCTCCCCTTTATTTCATCATATTTAGAGTCCCTTTTAGGATATCTTACTTAATACCATTCTTCCTGACCTAGGGAAAAGAAAACATACAAAAGGGTGAGCTCAAATGCTCAGTAAGGGTAAAAAAATAAAATATCAATCATATCATATTCATAAGAACATAACATTTTGAAAATCTTATCCTGCAAACGAGATCATAATATCATGACATGGGATCAATCATAACAGTGAAATGTAATCCAAATAATCATAACTTAAAACATGAAACATTGTGGCATACACACATAATCATAGAGAATCATTTCTTATTAGTCAATACTAATTTCCAAGACTATCCTATCGGAAAAATTCCATTTCTGAACCGAGTTCACTCCTCATATTCTTATCTTCATATTAGTAATATTTAATTTCTACTAGTTATTCAAGTGTTCATTGCTTTATGTTCTTATGCGTGTTTTGTCGAATAAATTCTTATCATTATTTTTAGGTTATAGATACATAATTTACAGAATGGTATTAGTATAATATATATCATATTTATTCATTCAATTCATTTATATAATTATTATTCAATGAAGATCATATAGAACGAGTCGCATCACATCGTGGAGATGTTAGGTCGTACGTACGCACGAGCGATGATATCGTTCCCATAATTATTGAATGGTATTGGAGTGGATGATGGAATGTCTCAGAATTAGTATCATTTTATAATAACCATATATAGTTATTCTTTACACCATTATACCCATCCATGTAAGGTGGTGTTAGAAAAATAGATTACACCACAGAATGGAGACGGTATTCCGTACGTACGCACACGCGGTGATTTTGTTTTTCGTAGGATGGATAGAAGGTGAAATAGGATTGTATCATATTTATAATAACATATCAGTATATGAGTGATATTTATGTTATTATTTTATAATTAAACATATAAATAAGAAGACGTAGAAGAAAAAATAAATTGGAAAGGATCGGTAAAGGATATTACCTCTTCTTTGACGCGCCTCTTCTTAACCTCCTCTTAGAACACTAAATTTGATCTTCGAAAAAGACCAGAACCTCTACTATATTTCTAGGGATTTTGATAAGGGAAATGGGAAGGGTTTGGCCGAGCTTGAAGGCTCAAAATTGTGTAAAGAGGAGAGGGAGGAGGTGCCCTTTTATAAGGGAGGAGAGGGGTACCTTAGGAAAAACCTAAAATATTATTTTATAATAAAGTCAAATTTGGTTTATAAAAGATCTAAATTGATTTATTTCTAAGATAAAGTGGGAATGGGTCGAAATACTCTCAACCAATAGGTTTTAGACATGTTTATGCTCTTATTTTAACCTTATCATTTACATTTAACTCTAAGTTAAATAATTTAAATTTTATCGTGTCTTCTTGTTTTCTTACACTATATGGTTAATAAACTTAATATAACAAGCCAAACAAACCCCAAGTGGTTCATTATTAATATATATAACCTTATCTCAATCATTTGGCCGAACCTTATATTTTTAGGAATATAATAACAATTAATAATATAATATTTGTTTTAAATACTATTTATGTCAATTTTGACACTATTTGGTAATTGATTTTTGTAAAAATCATAACAACATGATTAGTTCGGAAAAAATTAATTACACCACTAATAACATGTCATATTAACCTATAAAATTACTATAATTCATAAAAAGTCTCAAATTACATTTATTTGGGTATTTAGAATATCAATTATGTTAATATTTCCTTAATAAGGTAATTACTGCATCATCATTGTGTCATAAATAAATTAAATTATTTAATTTCTAAAAATTATAAATAAAATACCATTATGTAGGAAATATATTTAGCTTGAGAGGGAATATTTATAGTTGAATTTATCTTATGTATAACCCTATATTAAAAATGTTTTAGTTATTAAACATTGATTTTAACTCTTTTAACTCTTTTTTAAATAAAATAATAATAAATGTCCTAATCTAATCCAAGTGGACCTAAAGGGTAATATTTTATCCCTAAAGTTGTTTTTGGTCGAATTAAACTTATCCAATAGAATTAGGACATGTGTTAGGGTAATAATAATATCATTTTTACCCTTAACTACCCTGTTTACTTTTAACCGTGGTATATAAAAGTAAAAAGTTACTATTCACCAAAAATTATTTTTATCTTATTGAACCACATTTTACTCCTTGATATTAACCGTGTCTCTTGTATTTTCAAAATTCAACTCACAGAAGCGGTAAAATTATGTTTTATGTACAATTAAAAATGTTCCTAGGAGGTAGGTAAAAGACGGTCAAAAAGTTCAATAAAATTTTCATATATCTATATTATTATAAAATTACTCCAATGAATTACATTAAACTTATATAGGTATTATGTATCTATTTTGACCTAAAATAAATTTAAATAAAATAAATAATTATTTAAATAAAAATTCGGTTTTAAACTATAACTCAGTGTTTTTCACCATTCATTAAAAATTAAAAGTTTTCAGAAAAACACCAAAAATTCACCCTAGGATAATTTCAATATTCCGAATCCGAAAATGAAGTCCATTTTGAATGATAAAATTTATAAAATTTCAAAAAGTTGGTATTACTATTCATAATAGCTATTTTTAATAATATTTTAATAACATATCATTGTTTAGTGAAACTCGGTATTGCGTACAACGCAAGCTATCGAGGAAGGTTGCTCTTGCGTGAAATGTAAGCCAATACAGTGTTGTGTGTAGTGAAATATTCCTTTGGGGTTTTTTATAACAAAATACATAAAAACAAAATATTTCTCATAAAATCTTGGGTGTTACACATTGAGCCACTTCCCACTAACCTTGAACAGTTGTGGTACCCATCCCTGATGGGTACTCCGGGCATGCTGGGTCGCACAGAGCTGCTTCCCACCATGGGCATGTCATGTCATACATAGCCGTTTCCCACCTTGGATGAACTAAGTTACTCCTCCTCTCAAGTGTCATGGGTCTGTCGGGTCAAATAGAGTTTCTCCCCATTGTGGGCCTGTTGGGTCACACAGAGTTGCTTCCCACCGGGCCAATCGTCAAGTAGTCTTCAGGTCTCAGCCATCCGCAGGGTTCCATATGTAGTTTTCTTGGTAGAACCACTCCTCAAGCCACTTTTTGCATCCTGATATCCATTTAAGTCACTACAATGTATATTCTAGGTTAGAAATCATTGAATAGTCAGTCAAAAACCTCAAACTCTTTAGCTACTAGAGAACTCCTCCTCTACTGAATACAGTGGGTCTGCCAGGTCACACAGAGCCACTTCCCACTAACCTCGAACTGTTGTGTTACTCATCCATGATGGGTACCATGGGAATTCTAGGTCACACAGAGCCGATACCCACCATGTTCATGCGAGGTCACACATAGTGGATTTCCACCTTGGCCATCGTCAAGCAGTCTTCAAGTCTCAACCAACTGTAGAGTTCCGTACATAGCACATTTGGGAGAACTGCTCCTCAAGCCATCGGTCATATTACAACTGGAACAAAGTCTCATAAAGAAGTAACTCGATGATCCTCTATGTCATAACAGTTCCAATGCAATATACATTGTGTCAATCAGATGCTCAGTTTGAGTGTTATTGACATTTTACTACCAAGGCCCCGGTTGGATTCGGGTGCGATCCAACACAGACGTACTCCACGTTTATCCAAAACTCTAATGGAGTATGTCAAAAGGACCATCTCACTCTAAGGATCCCAATGCCACATATGGATCATCAAACGGATATCCAATTCTCAAGATAAGGCCCTTCAAGTGTTTAGGGGCCCGGGTCAGGTCCAACCCAGTCGGACCGACCCCGCCAGACCAGTCTGGGATGGGCCTCAGCGGACTCGGCCTGGCCCGTAAAAAGGGGTGGCTCATAAGGGCGAGCCGGGTTGTATAGGGTGGGTCCCGCAAAGGGGTGGCCTGGACCACGGTGGGGCGCGGCCCAGCCCACTGGGAAGGCGGCCCGCTGGAGGGTGGTCCGACCATGAAGGGTACAGCCCGCGATGCTTCCTCCAGGCGGCTCGAGGGAACCGCTCTGCCGAGATCCCAAATAGCCAATAGATGTTCGGCCTTTGAAGCGGAAACCCCACATGGGCACCGCTCGATCAACGTAGAACCCGCTGGATGTGCAGGTTCTGCCTCCTCCGCCGCAGCTTCGGCCATGGTCTCTTGCTCTTCGGCGGAACGCGATGGCGCACCGCCCTTCCCTTCCATGGTTGGGCGACGAGCTAGCCGCCTTCTCCAACTATCACAGCTGACGAGCTGTGGCCTCATTGCACACCAGTGGCATGTGGTGGCGCGCTGCACCTCCTATGCGGTCGGCTGGGGTCAGACGCTCCGACGACCACCGTAGCTTTCTATCATGATTTCCTATTGCAGCATACCTCGACGCGCTACCCACCATGTAGCCGGTTGGTTTCGTCGCGTTGTCGGTCTTTAGTGGAGGCACAATGATGTAGGAAAGTGGCGGAGGGTTCGGGTCATGTTCGTTAAGCCCGCACCCTATGAGTTTGCTCATAAACAAGGGGGGATAAATTTAAAGGGGTTGAATAATAAATTGAATTAAAAAACAATTTAAACCCCACAAGACTCCCTACAACAACCTCTAGAAAAGACGAATGAATTGCGGGTCAAACCTTTAGTTGGTTGACCCATGTTCTTCTTATAATTTCAAGAATGGGTAAGAGGGAATAAAAAATGCATAAATAAAAATAACCCCTACCTCGAAAACCCATTGGAGAGCGTCTATGCTTGAAGGTGGTTCGACATTCTTCAACCCCACAACCGGTTCCCAATGACACCACTCGTATGTCGCCTTCCGGTTCGTGGTTTGGTGTCACATGTCACCTCCTACTGGGTCAGCTCTGTCTTCTAAGGGTCCAGCTTCATGGCGCTCCTTCCGCACTTTATTTCTTGGCGAAGTTGTGCTTGTACCTCCCCCCGGCTCTATATACATAGGAGAGGGTGAGGGTAAGTAACGACGTTGCAATTTAATGGTGGCTCATTAATTAGGTGTCTTCCTAATTTCCACCAACATTTATATTAATTATATTGGAGTTTCAAGACATCTATTGTCTGGACATGTCACTGGTCCCACCTTACCTCTTGTCTATTGGAGAAATAGAATAAAAATCAAATAATAAAGTTATTTAGTTTATTCTATTAAAAGTTCCAAAAACTAACTTTTTCTTCGGACCTACTACAGTCGAAGTGAATCCCCCCTTTAGCGAATCCTAACGCTGCGGATTCAATGGTGTTGTCGGATTTTTAATCTGAGCAACAGTTCAAAAGTTAGAAAATGTCACTCGTGTGTTTCTTGAATGTACCCAAAAGAAGTTCAGTGAATTATTAACAATCACCCTCAACCCATGCCAGTCGAGGTTAGGCTCCGCCTAAGTGAAACACAGTCCAACGAACCAAACAGTACTCTTGGATTTCCAATCTGAGTTACAGTTTAAAAGTTATGTATTTTTACAATAAAATAATTTTTACTTAATTATTTTATTCACGGAAAAAAACTAACTTTCACTGGTGGTCCGCACTGGCCAATGTTAGTATCTTCCTAAAGAGAGAATACCCTCATGAGTTCATCAGTGGTCTCATATTTTTAATCTATGTTACCGTTCGTGAGTTATAATCATTTGAAAAATAAAATAATTTTATTTACGGTTATTCCATTTTCGGGTTTTCTCATAGGAGGTCCGCGCCGACTAAACTTAAGTCGCACCTAGGGTAAACCTGTCATCCTGAGCACAATGGTGCCCTCAGATTTCTAATTTGGAATACCTTTTAGAGTTATTCCACTTTTTCAGGAAAACTACTTACACGCGCTATTTAAAGTTTAACAAAACTTCGACGGATCCTTTTAGGTACTCCGGGCCTTGGAATCACGCATTGTCATATTTCACGGTCTCAAAATATTCCATATAATTAAAAAAATTATATGAAAATTCAGGAACATTGAATTATCCCCACCTTAGGGATTTACGTCCCTGGAAGCTAAAACATCGACTAAGGAAATAAATGGGGTTACTGAGCATGAATGTAAGCCTCTCGCTCTCATGTTCTCTCCTGGAGGGTCCTGTTCTACCAGTGAACTCGCACCAGAGGTATCAACCGCACACGAAGGACCCACTCATGTCGATCCTCAAACTCCATTGGAAACTCTGTAAAAGTCACCCTATATTCAAAGAACAACTCTCCCTAGTTGATAACGTGTGATGGATCATGCACGCATCTCCTTAGCTGCGACACATGGAAAACATTATGCACCTAGTGAATCTGTGGGGAAAGAGATAGATGGTACACCACCTCGCCCAGTCTGCTGAGAATCTAGAAAGTTCTGATGAACTTCAAAGATAACTTGCAACTCCTTCCAAATCTCTGTAAACCTCGTCGAGGTGAGACCCGTAGGAAGACATGGTCTCCATCCTCCTATTGGCATAAGGCTTTTACCGGCTCTGAGAAGTTTTCACTTGCTAACAAGTGAGGTATCGTGATAAAAACATTGTCACTACTTCCTTCATCCCAGACCATCAGTACTAACTTCGGAGGTCTTGGTACATCTTCATCACTCCAGGATGTACTGTTAAAGGGGATATATGAATCTATCACAATACCTCCTTCTAAAGCGTCATCGGTACCATCATGTTTCCTCTAAAGAGGATGAAATGATCCCCAAATTCGAAAAATCCTTCAGTAGACCTTCCTGAGGATATCTGAGCATGTCGGGCCTCACAGTCAACATCTCAAGATCCCCCCCCCCCCTCGAATTTGCTGAAGAAGTGGGGGTGTGACTGTCATAGACTAGAGGTATGCTTCTTCATCTCTATCCACGAAGGATGCCTACAATACGGTTATCTGCTCTGTCGCCTCTCTCAGCAACTGCAGACCAGACCTCCTGCTGAGTGCATCTGCTACCATGTTCCCCTTCCCCAGAGTATAGAATATCTCAAATTCATAGTCTTGGAGGATCTCTATCCATCCTCATTGTCTCAGGTTCAGGTCCTTCTATGAGAAGATACACCCGATACTCTTGTGATCACAGTAAACTGTTCACCCATCAAGTAGTGCCACCACATCTTCAGCACAAAGACCATTTCTGCTAACTCCAGGTCATGGGTAGCGTAGTTCTACTTGTCAGTCTCTATCCCATCTCCTGAATGTTCTACTGAAACTTCTCCATCCACAAAAAATGATCCCCATTTTTTCATCAAAGATGACAAGGGTGTCGCTACCCTGGAGAAGTCAGGTACAAATATCTGGTAGTACCTATCCAAAGAAGAAGTCCCTCTCCCTTTAGGGAGGTAATCCTAGAAAAATCTTTTAAAAAGTATTCCTCATGCTCTGCCACTCCTGTTGGGAACTAAAAACTAAAAACTCCTACTGCCACGAGGGTAAGTCTGGCTGACTCAAGAGTGATTAGTTGCACCCTATTATGCATGAGTTTATCCTTTTCTTCCTGGGTTTCCTTTTATTTGACCGACCAATAAAAATCCCATTTCCACATTGTTGATATACCACATCCTTTTTTTCCTAATACAGTCAATCTCAGTATGAACTGTGGATGCCCAGTCCATAGCCAAACTAACGTCGTAAGGCCTCGACGCTGCCACCAAGAGGTTCCAACCGAAACTCTTGCCTTAAGGGTCAGATCACACCATCGGCATAAGTGTGAGTATCGAGTCTCCTCCCAAAGGTATCTCCAGATGTGAGGGGTAAGTCAACAGTTTAACCGGAAACTCTAGGTCTTGGACAAGATTCATGGAAGGAATGAATGATTGGTACCTCTGTCTATTGATATGGCATCTAGAACTAGACACAGACAAAACCTCTAATCATTCTTGGAGTCCTTGGGTCACACTCCTTGACCACATGTAGCTACTCCACTCCCCTGTCCTCTAGCTCCCTGAGCCTGGTGGAGACTACATGAAGGTGGTGGTTGTGACATGTCGAAATATATAACACCTCATGTTGATCTCCTAGCTCTACTTCCACATCTTCTTCCTTGTAGATTCATCTTTCCCTATCACTTTCTCATCCCGAAACATTTTACATGCCCAAGTCTCTGAGACTGGCATCAGTTTCCTACTTTTATACTACTAACATTCACTGGTTGTATTCGCTCATCCAAAGAACATTTAACCACAAAGGTCATATCTAGCACCCTATTATAAGTAGGAATGTGTAAAGGATTAGTGCTAGCTTGGATTTCCCTAAACACACCTTTCATAGAGGTCTGAGCCCTGAAACATTGATCGTTCTATATTCATTGAGTACCTAGGATGGTCGGTACGCCTCGATGAATACTCAGCTACCGACATGTCCTCTTGTCAAAGCTGTAGAAGCTCTACGGAACTCTCGGCAACCTCCTCAAGCTAGTAATTAGCCGCCTGTGATTCGTCCTTACCTCAGAACCTGAGGGGAATCTGATTTTGAAACACATGTAAGGCACTAAGTCTAAATGTGTCCTATATCGGTACTGCCGGTTGTAACTTCTGACCAACGAGCAGTGTTATAGCTGGCACACTACCCAAAGGTACCATCTCGGGCAACAGTCCATGTAATGAATCCTCATCACCATGTGGACCATCCTCATGGTCATGCACTAATAAATACCTGCAGATAGGATCACTATCTAATATGCTGGTGTCCCAACTATGCGGAAAACTCTAGCCACAACCTCCATCCAGTCCTCAGTTGCCTAGAGATTTGTCTCACCTTAGAACCCCGGATCCCTCTACCACTGAAACTCATGCAACATTCTCAGTTAGTGTGCACCCTCTGCTAGTGGGGCTGGTGGAATATTCTGCCCAACGGGTAGTAGTGCTACTAGTGCACCACCCGAAGGTGCTAACACTGTAAGAGGGTCCCACACCGAGGCATCATCACTCAGTGGGCCGTCATCATGTACTCTCTCGGGAATCCTAGATGTTTGTCCACATGGTGGAATCCTGATATGAAATAGGTGCACCAAGGTCATTAAATTATACCTAGTGAACTGACTACAATGAATCACAAGAAAAACCCTTCAAAAACACACGTAATCATTGTTTCCATGCACTGAGTTGGAAATCAGAATTCAGGGTCCTGGTGTATTGATACGTCGGCCACCGCACCAATACTGGACTCCCTGAACTGAAAACCAAACTCATAACACTTAACATTATTTCTTCATTGAAAATATCATAGCCCTAGTTATTCGGTAGAACCGACCACCTTTGATACCAATTTGTCATGACTCGTCCCCCGAGGCCCGTGTCGTTACTACCCCAAGCCCGCCTTCCATAGGCCAAGGGTTGGAAACTAGCACTGGAAAGGCATATCTCTAAAATGGGAAGGCATTGCCTTTAAACCTGTATGATCTCATAGAGTAGAAAACAACAAGGGCCAACCACATAGACTAGAATGCAAAAAAATGAAACTGTGAAGTAAAGTGTTGTAGCAATGAGTGTTGAATGTAAAGGGGGATGGAATACAAGCCCAAATGGAAAATTACAAGTACGACTAAAAAAGTAAAAAATAGCAGAAAAGTGAAAGGTATCTTCATATCATCCCCCATGGATCCTACCTGAAGGGTAGGTATAGCTCGTGATCTGAAGTCCCTGCATCACATCACGTGAAAAAGGTCCAGTTTCAAGCACTGCCTAGTCCTAGCTTCCTTAGCCTCAATCAATTTTGTACGTCATCTGCACCAGACACAACAAGGTGTGAGTGAAGACCATGTAGGGGTGAGTATAACGATACTTAGTAGGGACCCCAAGATCCATGTAGGTCTCCTAGAGTTCCACAAAGTAAAAACCACAAAGCATGAAGAAAAATTACACAACACAAGTCAACTCACACCAGGTATCACTTTATGTCAAGGGTATAAGGGTTATCACATCATCTAACTCCCCAGTTGTTTGAAAAATCCTTCTCTATCGAGTACAGTGGGCTTGCCGGGTCACATAGATCCACTTCCCACTAACCTTGAACTGCTTTGGTACCCATCCTGGATGGGTATTGTGGGCATGCTAGGTCACACAGAGCCATTTCCCACCATGGGAATACCGGGTCACACAGAGCCGCTTCCCACCATAGCTGAACTGAGATACTCCTCATGTCGATTACTGTGGTTCATCTAGGTCAGAAAAAGTCGCTCCCCACCGTGGGCCTACTGGGTCACATAGAGCTGCTTCCCACTGGTCCTTTCGGTAAGCAGTCTTCAGGTCTTATCCAACCGCAGGGTTCCACAAGTAGTCAGCTTGGGAGAACTGCTCCTCAAGCCACTCGTTGCATCTTGATATACATGGAAGTCACCACAATGTATATTCTAGGGTAGTAACTATAGCATAGTCAGTCACAAACCACAAACTCCTCAACTACTGGAGAACTCATCTATCGAGTACAGTGGGTATGCCGAGTCACACAGAGCCGCTTCCCACTGACCTTGAACTGTTGTGGTACTCATCGCAGATGGGTACCACGGGCATGCCAGGTTACACAGATCCACTTTCCACCATGGGCCTGCTGGGTCACATAGAGTCGCTTCCCACCTTGGCCATCGTCAAGCAATCTTCTGGTCTCAGCTAACTGCAGGGTTCCGTACGTAGCACGCTTGGGAGAACCGCTCTTCAAGCCATCGGTCATATTACAACTGGTACAAAGTCTCACAAGGAAGTAACCTGATGATATGAAATTTCATAAGGGTTCCAATGCAATACATAGTGTGTTAATCAGAACTCCTTCTATGTGTTATTGGCATTTCAGTGACGAGGGCCCAGTTGGATTTGAGTTCGATCCAACCCGAACATACTCCAGGTTTCCCCAAAACTATCATGGAGTTGGACAAAAGGACTTTCTCACACCAAGGATCCCAACACCACCAACGGTCCATCAAACGGACATTTGGTTCTCAAAATAAGGCCCTTTAAGTATTTTTGGGCCCGGGTCTGGACCGACCCAGCCCAACACAGTCTGGGTTGGGTCGCGACGGACTCATCCCGTCCTAAAAAAGGGAGCTTCCCGTAAGGGAGGCCCAGGTCATATAGGGTGGGGCCCACAAAGGAGCGGCCCAGCCTATGCTGCGGCGCGGCCTAGCCTGCTGGGCTGGCGGCCCGCTAAAGGGTGGTCTGGCAGTGAAGGGCGTGGCCCGCGGTGCTTCTGCTAGGAGGCTTGGGGGAGCTGCTCCCCCAAGATCCCGAACGGCCAAAGGTCATTCGGTCTTTGAAGCAATGACACCATGTGGGAACCACCTGGTCACCAAGGAACTTACCGGAGGCGTGGGATCTGCCTCATCTACTACGACTTCGGTCGCGGTCTCCTTCTCTCTGACAGTGCGTGATGGAGCACTACCCTTCTCTTCCATGATCGTAAGATGAGCCATCCACCTTCTAAGACTGCCACAACTAACGATCTGCGGAATCATTGCACACCGGCGGCGTGCGACGGGGCGCCGCACCTCCTCCACGGCCGGCTGGTGTTAGCCGCTCCGACGACCATCGTGGCTTTCTACCGCAACCTCCTCTTATGGCGTGCGTTGACACGCTACCCACCACGTAGACGGTCAGTTTTTCCGCAGTGTGTAATGGGTCGGACCTCTCTGGTCCATTCCTTTGTTGAATTGTGGTGTTTGAGGTGTTCCGAGAGGTCAAGGTGACTTATCCCCAACACGTTGCCAAATTTCAAATTCTGTGAATAGTTCAATCAGTGAACAGTGTTTCTACCGGTAGGTGTACAGTAACGGTAGCTCTACAGTACCGGTATGTGTACAGTACCGGTAGGTGTACCGTACCTGTAGGTGTATAGTACCGGTAGGTGTACAGTAACGGTGGGTGTACAGTACCGGTAGGTGTACAGTAACGGTGGGTGTACAGTACCGGTAGGTGTACAGTACCGGTGGGTGTACAGTACTGGTCGATGTACAGTACCGGTGGGTGTACAGTACCGATACTTGTATAGTACTGGTCGGTGTACAGTGCCGGTAGGTGTACAGTACTGGTAGGTGTACAGTAACAGTAGGTGTACAATACCGGTAGGTGTACATTGCGGGTATGTGTACAGTACCGGTCTGTGTACAGTAACGGTAGGTGTACAATACCGGTAGGTGTACAGTAACGGTAGGTGTACAGTACCGTTAGGTGTACAGTAACGGCAGGTCCACAGTACCGGTAGGTGTACCGTGCCGGTATGTGGAAAGTACTGGTATGTGTACAGTAACGGTAGATGTACAGTACCGGTAGGTGTACAGTACCGGTAGGTGTATAATAACAATAGGTTTACAGTAACGGTAGGTGTACAGTAACGGTAGGTCTAAGGTGTTTCCAGAACGGTGAGGTCTATCGGTAACCTCTAATGGTGAGGTCTTTCGGTAACCTCTAATGGTGAGGTCTATCGGTAACCTCTAATGGTGTGGTCTATCAGTAACCTCTAACGGTGAACTTTTCATTCCTTTTCAAATTTGGAGTATGTGAACAGTGTTTCCAGCTTCCTACAATTTCACCTCTTCAATGTTTCCTTTGACGTAAAATACATTTAAAGCCTTATTTTAAGGACTCTAAGGCCGATTCAAAGGCCATAACTCATATATTAATTATTCCTATGGCTCGTGATGTTTTTACTTGGACAAACCACGTGGGTTAATGAGATCCGTTTTTAATTGGGAATTAAGAGGATCTTAAACCGTCGCCCCATTAAATCTTCAAAAGGGAAAAGATTTCATCCTCCCTTGTCCTTCCTCTTTTTTCTTGTCTATGAGACACTAGAAACTTTAAATCCTTCCAATAGGAGTTGCACAATAAAACTTTACTCCTCTGATTCGTTCCACTCTGTTTTGATGCAACTGAGCTATATCGGTCAATCTTCGATATAAGGTATGTTTTATAGTCGTTCCTTTGGGGATCATCTTCTCCTGTTTCTCCTTTCCATATTATTTAATGTAATATCCATTGTTCTAATGGGGTTTTTCTTGGTGTTTGGTTGGTGTGGTCGTATCTTGGCATCCTTGGGTGGATGCAGTTGTCGTGAGAGGAGGATCGTGACCCATTGTGTAGATAAAGAATGTGAGGAACTGTTTGAGCTAGGGGATCTATTTCTTCTCTTTTCGTTTATGTGAAACTATATTGATAGCATGTTTAATACCATTGGATGAAAATGGAATTGATATAATAAATATCTTAACTAGATAAATAAATTAATATCGATCTTATGTTGTTGCCTCATGTTATGCTAGATAGTGTGATATTTATGCTTTCTTTGATTAGCTATTCAATATTTATGGAAATCGATAAAGAACATAAATTGGGATTAATTGATAATTATTTGTCTAAAGATAATGAGGCATGTAAATGAATATGGTTCTAGTTGTAAATTGATGTTAATAAAATTGGCGCAGTAAGAATGTTTAATTATTTGTGATAGCTTACTGATTAGGTTTCCCAAATTTAGAACCAACGAATAACAAAACTGTTAATTCAAAATGGATTAAAAAAATGATTGTTTGATAATTTCTTAAGGGGTTCTGAGTTACCCTATTGATTGTTAAAGGGCCAAGAGCCTAATTAATGTGGTGTTTGTTTTCCTGTTTCTTGAGTTGTGATGTGAGCCTGGATGGTTGTGGTAATATGTGGAGGCATGGAGGCCTTTTAGTTGTGGCAGCAGATGAAGCCTAGAGTGGTGAGATGCATCAGTTTATGCATGTGGGTGTCGGGGAGGATAGGAGGGATGATGGAATGGAAGGGATGTGATTGTTTGATGCTTGTTGTTTCTTTTTGGTTGTTTATCTGCTTTACTTTTCCCCACTGCTCAAGGAAGCTGGTCTTACATACCCTTCTTCTGAAAGAGGCGAAGACATGGAGTTGTGTCTAAGACTAGGTAATGCCCATAGTGTGGTTGTGATATATAATATATCATGTACTTTTTGTGTTTATATATGCTACTCCACCCTGTTAGTAAGGGAAACGGACACCCAAGGGATTCTGAGCCCTGGGGGGTGTTTTCCCCAACATCCTGGTGGGGGATGGATGGCTGACTACCCCCTTTGGCCCGGCTCTCTTCTCTTAGTAGTTACTGGTGTTGGCCGACACATTGGTTAGTTTTCCCCACATATGTGTGTAGAGGGTTGTAATGGCTTGTGGTTATTCACACACATATATTCTGGATATAGTTTTCTATGTGCTACTATAGGTGTAACGTGTATAGGCTGTGATGGCTTGAGGATCCTTACTCAGTGTATGGGCTGTAATGGCTTGAGGTATAATACCCGACGTATGATACACATTATGCGAGCTATGATGGCTCCTAGAACCTACCTGGTTACTTTTTTTTGTGAGGATGGTGTGGTGCTTCACCCAGGTGTCTGTGGGAAAGACTTTGTGTTGCACGAGGGGCATATTGTGGTGCTTCTCCCAGGTGTCTGCGGGCAAGAATTTTGGAGAGAGATGCTTAGGACGTGCGACGTCGGGGAAAAGTGGCAAACTAATGGGGAAGTAGTAGTGGTTTACCCATGATATTATTTATTATATGATATATTCATGTATGTGTTACTTGGTGAGAGTATCCATGGTGAGGTTGGGAACTTAGTATACCTGTTTAGGTGATGAGTTAGTTTCACTTGTTGTTCGATGTGCTTTAGAATGCTTTCTATAATTTTTCATGAGAGGATTCAGGGCGGATACTACTGAGTATACTATTATACTCACCCTGTGTATATATAAACTATTTTTCAGGTCACTTGGAGCGGGTTGGAGATCATGATGGTTACAACTACCTTGTGGTTGGTGTTATTTTTACTTTATTTTGGGTACATTTAGTTTTCCCTTCCAGTTGTAGTACTTTTGCATAGCATTTCATATATGTACATGGGTTTCTTTTATATTCCATTTATGAGTTGGAGTTGATTGGTGTCTATCTTATCTCTCTCTTCTGCATGTGTTCTCTTAGAGGGTAATTCCTCCCATTTGTGTGTTTACTATACCCTTGGTGATAGTCTCTAACTTGGGGCCTACTGGAGGCGGGACTCAGGGGTCATTATCTACCTTCTCACATTGCCGGCCCAGGAGGGGTACACATTGTGGGGAGGGGGTCATGATAGAGTGGTATCAGAGGTCTGGTTGAGGGATAGGATGGAGTTTGGAGTTAGGCACAGGTGAGGTTGCATGGATTGGTAGGGAAAAAATGTCATTCATGTTTAGAAAGTGAGGTAAACACTGGAGACCGGCTGAGACATAGGCGTTTAGGGCCCATATGATCTGATGTATGGACCATTAAGTTTACAATCTCTACTAAACAAGGTGATACTAGTCGCAGGGTAGAGACCTAGGAAAGGATCATGCATCATTCTTCTTTGTGCCTATGTTTGAATGGGTAGACCTTGGGATAGGTTAAATTAAAATGAATAAAATAAAACAATTAATTAATTAATGTTGAGTCTTCCATATTCTAGGTTTATGATCTTTAATAGTTTGTTATTTTACAGGAATGGATCCAAGTCAACGTCCTCATTAGGTTTTTACAAAAAATGTCCAGCAGGCTATTCCAGAAGATCGCCGTAGGGTAGAGGTTGATGATGTTGACACTTGGAGGAAGACACTCTGAGAGTTTCAGTGCCAGAGTCTGTAGAAGTATGAGGGCTCTATTTCAAAGGCAGTCACAGAAGAATGGTTAGAGGAGGTCGAGATCAGATTCAGTTTGATTCATGCTCAGAAGGAGCACTGGGTGTCCTTGGTTGTGAGGATTCTATATGGAGCAGTGAGGCAGTGGGGGTTCTGTTCCTCGGGGATCGTGAGGAGTCAGCGATCTCATGAGAGGAGTTCTGAAACAAGTTTAGAGTCGAGTTTCTTTTTTCGACTACGTAGGCATCCAATCTTCAGGAGCTTCTTTACATTCGACAGGGGACCTCCAGTGTTTGAGAGTTTGGAATCCATTTCAGGAAACTTTTACGATATGCTTCAAACCTGCTGCCAGATGAGGAGGCCGGGGTGAGAAATTTTGAGGAGGCTTTGCGTCCAGAGATCCAGCACCAGGTCACTCCATTTATGATGAAAAAATATCATGAGGTGCTGGAGAGGGAAGAGGTTGCCGAGAGTACTTTGGCCAGGAAAGGATCATCATGATAGGGGAATCGACATGATTCCTCATGAAGTAGAGTTATGGTCCAGAGTTCCCGATTTTCAGGGTAGAAGAGTTTCTGTTCATCCAAGGGTAGGTCGCATCCCTTCAAATCTTGTTTCTCCAGAGGCAGAAACTCTCAATCCTATGCTAAGGGATCAGGCGCTTGTTTTCCTTGTGGTGGTCATGGTCATCAGCAGCGGGAGTTCCTGACCTTTCAGATCTGTCATCACGCACCAGGCGCTATGCTCTAGGTTCCTCTATTGAGGTATTTTTAGCATAGGCAGCAGTATCCAGTTGCCCCAGCTTTAAATCAGCAGAGGGTTGATGGGGTAGGCAAAGGATAACACCATGACGCTCCTCGTTCTCAGAGAACAGACCACGGCCATGGTGGTGGTCGTCATCAGGGTCAGAGAGGTCGTGGAGGAGGTTGTGGTCAGCTTCATGCTCTAGAATTGCTAGCACCAGGTGAGCCAGCCGTCATTCGAGGTACCCTTTTCTTGTTTTCCACTTTGGTGTATGCCTTGTTTGATTTAGGAGCAACACACTCCTTCATATCACCTACCCTTGTCCATACTTTGGGACTTAAGGTAGAGAGGCTTCCAGTGCCCTTGGTGTTGACTACGCCTATTGGAGGTTGAGCTGACTTGTTTGAAGTATATAGAGACTGTCAACTAGTGTTGGGGAAACACCACTCTTGGGGAGATTTCCTATGTTTACGAATACAACCATATGATGTCATCCTCAGCATGGATTGGATGTATTCAGTGCAGGCTATCGTGGATTGCTTTAGGAAGAAGGTCGTCTTCATTGGTGTGGATGGAGAGGAAGTGGTGTTTGTTTATGAGCGAGACCCTCATATGGGTTATAGGCACATTCTATACTTATCATCCATGATGGCTGAGATGATGCTGAGTTCTTTAGAGGTTCAGTAGTTGTCATTTCTTAGGGTCGTAGAGGAGTACCCTGATGTCTTTCCAGAAGAGGTTTTAGCATTACCCCCTCAATGAGAGATCGATTTTGGGATCGATCTACTGCCAGGAGTGTATCTTATCTCTATGTATCCATATAGGATGTCCCCTTATGAGTTATGAGAGCCATGTATACAGCTTGATGGTCTGTTACAGTGTAGTTTTGTTCAGCCAAGTGTGTCACCATGGGGTGCACCAGTTTTGTTCATAAATAAGGCTGACGGCAGTTTGCAGTTGTGTGTCGATTATCATAGCTTAAACAAAGTGAAAATAAAGAATCGCTATCCTCTTCCACGGATTGATGATTTATTCGATCAACTGAAGGGTGAAAGTTGGTTCTGAAATATCGACTTGTGGTCAAGATATCATCATATGCGTGTAAAGGTTGAGTATATCCTGAAGACTACCTTCTGTTGTCATGATGGGCATTATGAGTTCGTTGTAATGTTGTTCGACATGACGAATGCTCCAACTGTGTTCATGGGATTGATGAATGTTGTGTTCTGTGAGTTCATGGACAAGATTGTGATGTTTTTCATCGATGACATCCTTGTGTACTCCACATCTAAAGAGGAGCATACATAGCATCTACAATCCATTTTGGGAGTTCTTCGACAACATCAGATATTCAGGAAGTTGTCGAAGTGTGAGTTTTCAGCTCGAGAATTCCATTTCTTAAGGGAATGTTGTGTCCCAAAAGAGAGTAGATGTGGATCCATCAAAGATATAAGCAGTTGTGTCCTGGGAATCCCCCATGATAGTGTCAGAGGTACGAAGTTTCCTTGGTCTCGCAGGCTACTATAGGAGGTTCATAGCCGATTTCTCACGAGTTGTGACTCCGCTAACAGTTTTGACCATGAAGGATCAATAATTCATATGGACTGATCAATGTTAGGTAGCTTTCAAGTATCTAAATGAGAAGTTATTAAGTGCTCCAGTTCTTTGTCTTCCAGCTGAGGGAGTTTAGTTTGATCTTTTCTGTGATGCTTCACATCTGGGTTTAGGATGTGTCCTCATGCAGCAGAGGTCAGTTGTTTCTTATGGGTCTCATCAGTTACGTCCCCATGAATGTAACTATGCCACTCACGATCTTGAGTAGGTAGATGTGGCATTTTCTCTGATGTTTTGAGACATTACCTCATTGGTGAGTTCTTTTTGGTTTTCACCGATCATAAGAGTTTGAGGTTTGTTTTCTCCCAGCGTGACTTGATCTTACGACCACATCGGTGGATGGAGTTCTTGCAGGAATACGACTTTGAAATATTGTATACAACTGGAAAAGGGAATGTTGTAGATGATACACTGATCCAAAAGTCATGTAGTGATATTGTGCGTGAATCCGGTGATTCCTGGAGAGTAATGGAAGAACTGTTAGCATTTCATCTTGTTATGGAAGAAGTTGGGGTAGAGATTGTCTTTTTTAGATGATGGTACAGTCATCCCAGATGCAGAAGGTGGAAGAGTCCCAGTTGGGAGATCTTGAGGTGGAGGTCTAGAGAGACCGAGTTGTTTGTGGTGAGGCCCCTGATGGTTGGTCGGAGGATGAACAACACCGAGTGTTGTATCATGGAAGGATTTTTGTTCCCTTGAAGATGCATGAGACAATTATCAGAGAGTTACATAGTTCTACCTTAGCAGTACATCCTGGCGTGACAAAGATGTATTGATCCTTGAGGAGTCAGTTTTGGTGGCCTGGGCTGAAGTGTGTGGTTTCGGATTTTTTGTCTCATTGTTTAGTCTGCCAGCAGGTAAAGGCCAAACACCGTGTCCCTGGTGGTCTACTCCAGCCATTAGAGATTCCTCAGTGGAAGTGGTAGGACATCTCAATGGACTTTATTACTAGTTTACCTTGAGCTCCAGGAGGACATGATTCTATTTGGGTGGTAGTGGATCGTTTAACAAAATCGGCCCACTTTATAGCGATCAAGGAGTAAAGCTCAGTGGAAGGGTTGTCAATGCAGTATCTATAGAAGGTGGTGAGACTTCATAGAGTCCCTAGGATGATCATTTTTTATTGAGATTCTCATTTTACCTCCAGGGTTTGGAGAGGTCTCCAACTTGCTTTCGGTTCTCAACTATGCCTTATCACTGTTTTTCATCCTCAAATGGATGGTCAAACGGAGTGAACCATCCAGAATCTTGAAGACATGTTACGCTCTTGTTTTCTTGATTTTGGAGGTTCATGGATGAGGAACTTACCCTTGATGGAGTTCTGTAATACCCCGAGATTTTATGAAAAACATTCTTTTAATTTCATTAATATCTTGTGTTGTATGTTACACCAAGAATACCTTGCGCTATATGCAACACCGTATTAGCTTGCAGTATACGCAACACTATTCTTGGATCGTGTTACACAAAATTTTGATAATATTTATTCTACGAAACATTGAGAATATATATATATATATATATTCAATGTATAAATGAAATATGGTTGGATTTTGTTATACGAAACAATGAAAGATTCTTTCACAACATGCAACCCTGACTTGGCTTGCATTACACGCAATCGTGACCTTCCTCGATAGCGTGTGTTGTACGCAATACCAGGATTTACTAAATAGCGATATATTATTATAATATTATTTTGAACTAGCCGTTATGAATAGTATTAACTAAATTTTGAATTTTATAACATTATTATTCACCTTACACGTTTTCTACAACATGGTATAAGAACAAAATAAATTTTTAAAAAAATGCAGTTTTGCCGCCTTTTGATGGCGCACCCACTTTAAATAAAGTTTTTGACATTTTATAAGTTCAATTTGACAAAATAAAATTCTTCTTTGGAATAAATAAATAAAAATTTACTTTGGATAAATTTTTCATATTATTCTGGTAACTTTCATATTTTGATGAATAGTAAAAACACGCTATATTTTAATTAAAAACAACTTTTTTCATCGCAATAATTCATATGGTTAAATTATAATATTGAATGTTTTTAACGTATAAATAGAATATATTTTTACCATTTAATATAATGTATGTCATTAGCATTGATTTTACATTAAATTTGTAGGTTAAATCAATTCAATCTTTTGCAATGTTTTAAAGAAAAACTCGTTTTCTTTCGACAATGGGATTAATTTTAATTTAATTTCTGCAACTTTTGCGTATTGAATTTGGAAAAATGGATTCCATATATGGATTCAGTGGGTCCAAATTATGTTAATAATCTACTTTTTATTTTTGGGAATTATGAATATTAACTACGGTAAATTTTATTTACCATAGTTAAAGGTAAATAGGGTAATTAACAGTAAATATAATATTATAATATTACCCTAACACATGCCAAAATTCTATTGGATGACTAAACGTAGACCCATATCACCTAAGGGTCGTATTAGATTCATTTAATGGACTTTTGTCAATGAAAATAATTTAATTATTATTAAAACCAAAGAATGTGACAACATGTCACTTTCTTAAATCTTATAAGTATAATAAATTTAATTTAGTGATAAACATCATGAAAATTCAAACATGAATAGTCTCCTGAAATCTAATAAAATTATAAACATCATGATAATTTATTTAGAATTTTTAGGGATTAAATAATTGTCATTAATGGTGATACATTAATGATACAGAAATTATTTATTAAGTAAAAAATAACTAATATAGTTTTTATTAAAATAATAATAACCATTAAAAGGCCCAAAAACCTGACCAAAACCTATTGGTAGTGTATATCTACATCGTAATCATCCAATGGACAAATATATAACCATTTGGAGCCTTAAAAAAGTTATTATGACACTTATATTATTTTATTTTAAAATATGCCAAAGTTGTCACCTTCATAATTTAATAAATATAACAATTTAAATATTGTGATTTTAAGATTCTAAATTCGAGTAAAAGTATTATTGTGAAAGGTAATAGATTTATCTTCATCATAGGATTTTATTTTTAATTTTTATGAAACAAATAAGTATATTAAATGATTATAAAAAAATGATGTAGTAATTATTTTATTAAAAGATAAACCAAATAAATGGTTTTAAAAATAATAGAATAAATATTAAATGAACTATTTAATGTGATAAACTAATTTTATAGATAGATATGACCTTTTATGAATCTATTAAAGCTTTTAGTTCGAAAATATCTTCTGTATATATTTTATTTAAATTCAAATAAATGAATAGTGTCAAAATTGACACTACTGTTATTTTATAAAAATAACATATTATAAAATTGTTTAAAAATCACAAAAATCTTTAAAAATTATAAATTTAAATTTATATGGTCTATAATTTTATAAAGTAACCAATTATGAAAAATTCACAACAAATAAGTAATTATTTGTTATAATTTAAAATTTAGAATTTTATTACCACAAATAAACATAAATAGATTAAATAAGGATATATCAAAATGATAAGGTTTAAAATAAGTTCCAAACATGTCTAAATTTGATTGGTTGATGAGATTACAACCCTATCTCATCTAATATTCGAATATGAGTAATTTTTGGAGGTTTTTAAGTGGAGTTAGATTTATTATAAATTAATATTTCTAAGAATTCCAAAGGTGCCCCTCTCCTCCCTTATAAAAGGGCACCTCCTCCCTCTCTTCCTCACACCACTTTGAGCCTTCAAGCTCGGCAAAACCCTGCCAAATTCTCTTCTCCACTTTCCTAGAAACATCCTAGAGGTCCTGGTCTTCTTCAAATACCAATCTTAGTGCCCTAAGATGAGGTTTCAAAGAGGCGTATCGAAGAAGAGGTAATTTCTTCTACCGACTCTTTCAAACTTCTTTCTTCTTAAACTTCTTATTATTTAGTTGTTTCATTATAAAGGAATAACATAAGTATCACCAATATACTGATATGTTATTATAAATTTTAAACAACCCCATTTCACCTTCTATCCACCCTACGGAAAACAAAATCACCGCGTGTACGTACGTACGGAATACCCTCTCCACGCCGTGGTGTAATCTGTTTTTCCACCAACACCTTACATGGATGGGTATTATGGTCTAAAGAATAACTATATATAGTTATTATAACATCATAGTGATTCTGATATATTGTATCATCCACTCCAATTCAATTCAATAATTATGGAAATGATATCATCGCTTGTGCGTACGTACGGACTACCGTCTCCACGACGCGATGAGATTCATTCTCCATGTTAACCATTTAAGAATGATTATAAAGTATATATAAGCAATAATAATGAAATATATGACATTATAAAGCTACTGTATTTATGTATATATATATATATATAAATATATATAAATATATATATATATATTTATGTCATCTACTTAATTCCATTCAACTCAATAAGGAAACGAAAACATCGTTCATGCGTACGTACGACCTACCGTCTCCATGAACGCTGTATTTCTTTCCATTTATCGATCTATTATATATATGTATATTCTAAATATATATTATATATAAATCATGATTTATATTCTGTAATTAAGTAATCATGATCTAATTAATTATATTAATAATTACAAGTCAAAACACGGATGACAAATGAAACGATTTTACCCAAAACACTCTTTAACATGGAATTTACAAAAGAACGGGTAATATAAAGTCATAAGTGAACCATATATGATATAATAACAATGAATATGATTTTTTAATAAGTCAATGACATTATTTAAATCATTATATAGGAGTTTTGGATACGTACGAAGCATATCGGACCTAAGGTAAGGGATAATTTTGCAAATCTCATTTTTATCCGAGATTGCTTATTCGTACGTATTTACTGGGGTTGTTTCTATCATCCATGTACATGTTTTATAAAAGTGATTTTATGTATTTTTAAATTCATCCTTACCCATTTTTGACTTTTACTACATGTTATGTAAGGAATATTTCTTTTGTTTACGTTACGAGGTACTTTTTTGACTTTTCCGGCAAAAGTTCGAGAAGAATGTTTTTTAACTTATACAGCATGAACGGATTTTTACGGTTTTATAAAGCCTTATTTTCCTAAAGATTCCTCCAAAATATTTCATGAATATTTTCAACCAAATCTCTTTCTTTGAAAATTGCACGACATTTTGTGAAAATAAAATGATTTTGAAGAAGAAAGGATATTTTCCTCAAGAATTTATTTCAAGTGTTTTATCAAAACCATTTTTCATCTAAGATGAAATTATGTCATATGTGTATGTTTCAAGTATAATGTATCTATGATTTACATGGTTTCACTTTCCTTATTATTAAAATGATATCCATTTCTTTTATATGGATTATGTGATGATGGGATGATGTTTATCAAACCCATTTTATTTATTGGGTTATTATGAATGATGTATGTTTATTTTGTGGCACAAGTAAGAATAAATTCATTATGAGATGGGTGGGACCTATATCTCCCTCAAATGAATTGGGTAAAGATTTATATCTCATGAGATAGACATGGCTGGAATGGCAAGGTAAACAGGTTCAGTAATACAGGACTGGAAGGAGGAGTGAACTCGATTCAGAAAGGGACTTTTCCACTGAGATGGTCTTGGCAGCAATGCCTTGGCTACTATGGAAATCATATCACGTGCTTAATGGTTTCCACAATTACATGTTTTATTCCAATGCTATTTTATTATTCTTAATGTTACTTTATGATCTATGCCTTACGTACTTCCATGTTTTATGTCATTTCTCATGCTTTTGATGTTTAAACATTATGTTCATGTTTTTATGTTCAAATGTATATGGTATGTTTTATTTTATCCATGCTTACCCTTACTGAGCATTTGATCTCACCCCTTTTTATGTTTTCTTTTCCCCAGGATATAAATAATGGTTTTAGGTAAGAAAAAAAAGGTTAAGATCTATATGGGAGATGTTGAAGATCTTTCACCACGATTAGAAGATTACGTTCCAAGTTTCCAAAGACACTAAACTATTACGGTCCTTGTGTGTCTGTTTTTGTTATGTATTAAGTATTCCGAAAAAGTAATGTAATGTCCAGGTACGTCAAGCTTTGGGTCTCTACAGTTGGTATCAGATGAAAGGTTTAATCAACCTTTGGAAACTAGGATGCGAGAACTTTAGTGAGATCCCTATAGATATTTCTAAGGTTTGTATAGGGATTTCCCTAAGGTTAAGTATACGTATAGGTTATAGTCCTAGAATTATGGTAACGATATTAGATTAAACCTAAGATGTTAGATATTGATGTTACTCCCCCTTTATTATGATTTTTTCCTGTCACACTATTCTTTTTGGGTTTTAGAAAATGGATGGAAACAAGATGATTCACAATAATGGAGGATATGATGGACAATGTAATGATATTCTTCGTGAGAAACCAAATGAAATGGGATTTGGAAGTCCAAACATCATTATTATGCCGAATCAGCAATACCATAATATGATCAATAAACTCAAATATGGTAAGTTTCTTGACTCGGCTAAGAAGAGAAAGATGGAGTTTCATGATGATTATAGAGGAAAGAAAGTTCAATTTCTCTCATGTAAATCATGTGGGAAGAGGCATCAGGGAGATTGTTTCAAAGGAACTGGAAGATGCTTTGGGTGTGGAAAAGAAGGACACAAAGCCAGTAAGTGCAAAGGAAAAGGTTTTGTTAACACCATGGACAAGGATAATGGTATTGCTACGACATCAACAATGATTAAATGTTTTAAATGTGGAATGTATGGGCATTATTCAAACAAATTCACTAAGGGAAAATCTCATGAAGAGAATCAGTATGGTCATACGGGTAGTATTTATGTGGATGATGATGAAGAGACTACAAATGAAATATGAGATGAAATAAATGATGAAGCTCAGCTAGTGGTTTAAGAAGTTAGTGGAATGATCGTATGTTTATAAAGAATAATGTATGGTACTATGGAATAAAGAATCATCTATGGAATGTTACACTATTGTTTTTTCTAAAGAATTTGAAGGTATATGTTGAATGGTACCGGTATCCATGGAAGGTTATTCAGATATTTTTGAAAAGTATATGATATGCGCATAATGAAGGGATAAGAAGATAACGAGATGTTTGATTGTATTCATGAGTTCATGGTTGATATAAGGACTAAGTGATATCATGGTTTGAGTATATAGAATTTTGAGGATTTTGGTATGTGGAAAGTGTTAACATTTAACTGCATTCATGTTTTCAATAAGGTTAAATGGGTATTCATTTTTCAAGAGAATACATGATTAAGGTATTTACATGATTGGAATGTGACCAACAAGATATATGGGGGATAAATGATGGTATTCACATGCTTGGTTGATGAAATTTCAAGTAATCGTTTTATTTAAACTATGATATTGGACCGAAGTATTTTAGATAAGCCTAAAGATTGGAATGGATTATGTTTGACATAAGTTAGTATTGTTTAAGGATATAATTTTTTTTATATTATTGATGGGATGTTATAGTAATGTAGTTTTAGAAAAAGGACAACCTTCAGGATGGGAGATATCCCATCACATCGGACAAGGCTGTGGGAATCGAACCCACAACCAAAGTGCGACTGGCCTTTATCGCCTACCACTGGCCTATAGGAAGTCCCTAGTTAGTATAAACTAGTTTTATTTTATTAATTGGTAAGATAGATAAAGTATATGTCCATTTTGGAACGATATAAGATAGATGGACTTATGTATATAACTATTGCTAACCTTTTGATTAAGACAGATGGAATTACCCATCATTCTATCACATGATCTGCTAACACTTCACGAATGAAAAATTCAACTTCATTTATTTAAGAGATGAAGTGTAAATTGTTCAAGGCATGAACAACGGTGAGATTATATCGAAATAAAGTAGGTATTGCTTATAATTCAAAATTTTCAACTTTAGGAAAATGATATTGAAAACCAAAAATTTTGTCCTAATTCTCTTATATCCGATGAATCTGATGTTATCTTAGATCATCACAAATCTATGGCCTTGTGATTGATGGCTTTTTCATAGCCATGTTCTCTACCACTCTCCATCAGAACTTGATCCATATTTTCACTTATGTTCTCCTACGTGGAAACCCAGTCATGAGCTAATTTGGGTAACTGTTACATTTCATACTTTAGTTTTTAAAGCCAAGTTTTGGTATTCCTTTTTACGATGTGGGTTTCTATTAAACAAACTTTCAAGTAGTAAACCATTTATAACCCTGACGAATTTCGAGGGTGAAATTCATTTTAAGGGGGGTAGAATGTAACACCCTGAGATTTTATGAAAACATTCTTTTAATTTCATTATTATCTTGTGTTGTATGCTACACCAAGAATACCTTGCTCTATACGCAACACCGTATTAGCTTGCAGTATACGCAACACTATTCTTGGATCGTGTTACACACAATTTTGATAATAGTTATTCTACGCAACATTGAGAATATATATATATATATATTCAATGTATAAATGAAATATGGTTGGATTCTGTTATACGAAACAACGAAGGATTCTTGCACAACACGCAACCCTGACTTGGCTTGCATTACCCCCAATCGCGACCTTCCTCGATAGCGTGTGTTGTACGCAATACCGGGTTTTACTAAATAACGATATATTATTATAATATTATTTTTAACTAGCCATTATGAATAGTATTAACTAAATTTTGAATTTTATAACATTATTATTCACCTTACACATTTTCTACAACATGGTATAAGAACAAAATAAATTTTTCGAAAAATGCAGTTTTTCCGCCTTTTTATGGCGCACCCACTTTAAATCAAGTTTTTGACATGTTTATAAGTTCAATTTGACAAAATAAAATTATTCTTTGGAATCAAGAAATAAAAATTTACTTTGGATAAATTTTTCATATTATTCTGGTAACTTTCATATTTTGATGAATAGTAAAAACATGCTATATTTTAATTAAAAACAACTTTTTTCATCACAATAATTCATATGGTTAAATTATAATATTGAATGTTTTTAAAGTATAAATAGAATATATTTTTACCATTTAATATAATGTATGTTATTAGCATTGATTTTACATTAAATTCGTAGGTTAAATCAATTCAATCTTTTGCAATGTTTTAAAGAAAAACTCGTTTTCTTTCGACAACAGGATTAATTTTAATTTAATTTCTGAAACTTTTGTGTATTGAATTTGGAAAAATTTATTCAATATTTAGATTCAGTGGGTCCAAATTATGTTAATAAGCTTCTTTTTATTTTTGGGAATTATGAATAGTAACTACGGTAAATTTTATTTACCATAGTTAAAGGTAAATCGGGTAATTAAGGGTAAATATAATATTATAAAATTACCCTAACACATGCCAAAATTCTATTGGATGACTAAAACTCGACCCATATCACCTAAGGGTTGGATTAGATTCATTTAATGGACTTTTATCCATGAAAATAATATAATTATTATTAAAACTAAAAAATGTGACAACATGTCACTTTCTTAAATCTTATAAGTATAGTAATTTAATTTAGTGATAAACTTCATGAAACTTCGAACATTAATAGTCTCCTGAAAGCTAATAAAATTATCCACATCATGATAATTTATTTAGAATTTTTAGGGATTAAATAATTGTCATTAATGGTGATACATTAATGATACAGAAATTATTTATTAAGTAAAGAATAAGTAATATAGTTTTTATTGAAATAATAATAACCATTAAAAGGCCCACAAACCTGACCAAAACTTATTGGTAGTGTATATCTACACCTTAATCATCCAATGACAAAATATATAACCGTTTGGAGCCTTATAAAAGTGATTATGACACTTATATTATTTTATTTTAAAAGATGCCAAAGTTGTCACCTTCATAATTTAATAAATATAACAATTTAAATATTGTTATTTTAAGATGATAAATTAGGGTATGGTATTATTGTGAGATTTAATAGATTTATCTTCATCATAGGATTTTATTTTTAATTTTTATGCAACAAATCAGTATATTAAATAATTATACAAAAATGTTGTAGTAATTATTTTATTAAGAGATAAACCAAATAAATGGTGTTAAAAATAATAGAATAAATATTATATGAACTATTTAACGTGATAAACTAATTTTATAGATAAATATGACCTTTTATGAATCTATTAAATCTTTTATTTCAAACATTTCTTCTGTATATATTTTATTTAAATTCAAATAAATGAATAGTGTCAAAATTGACACTATTGTTATTTTATAAAAATAACATATTATAAAAAATTTTAAAAATCACAAAAATCTTTAAAAATTATAAATTTAAATTTATATGGTCTATAATTTTAAAAAGTAACCAATTATGGAGAATTCACAACAAATAAGTAATTATTTTTTATAATTTAAAATATAGAATTTTATTAACACAAATAAACTTAAATAGATTAAATAAGGATAAATGAAAATGATAAGGTTTAAAATAAGATCCAAACATGTCTAAATTTAATTTTTTGATGAGATTACAACCCTATCTCATATAATATTTGAATATTAGTCATTTTGGGAGGTTTCTAAGTGGATTTCGATTTATTATAAATTAATATTTCTAAGAATTCCAAAGGTGCCCCTCTCCTCCCTTATAAAAGGGAACCTCCTCCCTCTCTTCCTCACACCACTTTGATCCTTCAAGCTCGGAAAACCCCTGACAAATTCTCTTCTTCACTTCCCTATAAACATCATAGAGGTCCTGGTCTACTTCAAATACCAATCTTAGTGCCCTAAGAGGAGGTTTCAAAGAGGCGTATCGAAGAAGAGGTAATTTCTTCTACCGACTCTTTCAAACTTCTTTCTTCTTCAACTTCTTATTATTTAGTTGTTTCATTATAAATTAATAACATCAGTATCACCAATATACTGATATGTTATTATAAATATGAAACAACCCCATTTCACCTTTTATCCATCCTACGGAAAACAAAATCACTCCGCGTGCGTACGTACAGAATGCCGTCTCCACGCCGTGGTGTAATCTGTTTTTCCCCCAACACCTTACATGGATGGGTATTATGGTCTAAAGAATAACTATACATAGTTATTATAACATCATAATGATTCTGATATATTTTATCATCCAATCCAATTCAATTCAATAATTATGGAAACGATATCATCGCTTGTGCGTACGTACGGACTACCGTCTCCACGACGCGATGAGAATCATTGTCCATGTTAACCATTTAAGAATGATTATAAAGTATATATAAGCAATAATAATGAAATATATGACATTATAAAGATACTGTATTTATGTATATATATATATATGTATTTCATCTACTTAATTCCATTCAAATCAATAAGGAAACGAAAACAGCGTTCATGCGTACGTACGGCCTACCGTCACCATGAACGGTGTATTTCTTTCCATTTATCGATCTATTATATATATGTATATTCTGAATATATATTATATATAAATCATGATTAATATTCTGGAATTAAGTAATCATGATCAAATTAATCATATTAATAATTACAAGTCAAAACACGGACAACAAATGAAACGATTTTACCCAAAACACTCTCTAACATGGAATTTACAAAAGAACGGGTAATATAAAGTCATAAGTGAACCATATATGATATAATAACAATGAATATGATTCTGTAATAAGTCAATGACATTATTTAAATCATTATAAAGGAGTTTTGGATACGTACGAAGCATATCCGACCTAAGGTAAGGGATAATTTTGAAAATCTCATTTTTATCTGAGATTGCTTATTCGTACGTATTTACTGGGGTTATTTCTATCATCCATGTAAATGTTTTATAAAATTGTTTTCATGTATTTTTAAATTCATTCTTACCCATTATTGAATTTTAATACATGGTATGTAAGGAATATTTCTTTTGTTTACGTTACGAGGTACTTTTTTGACTTTTCCGTCAAAAGTATGAGAAGAATGTTTTTTTAACTTATACAGCATGAATAGATTTTTATTGTTTTATAAAGCCTTATTTTCCTGAAGCTTACTCCAAAATATTTCATTAATATTTTCAACCAAATCTCTTTCTTTTAAAATTGCATGACATTTTGTGAAAAGAAAATGATTTTGAAGAAGAAAGGATATTTTCCTCAAGAATTTATTTCAAGTGTTTTATCAAAACCATTTTTCATCTAAGATGAAATTATGTCATATGTGTATGTTTCAAGTATAATGTATCTATGATTTACATGGTTTCACTTTCCTTATTATGAAAATGATATCCATTTCTTTTATATGGATTATGTGATGATGGGATGATGTTTATGAAACCCATTTTATTTATTGGGTTATTATGAATGATGTATGTTTATTTTGTGGCACGAGTAAGAATGATTTCATTATGAGATGGGTGGGACCTATATCTCCCTCCAATGAATTGGGTAAAGATTTATATCTCATGAGATAGACATGGCTGGAACGGCAAGTTAAACCGGTTCAGTAATGCAGGACTGGAACGAGGAGTGAACTCGATTCAGAAAGGGACTTTGTCCACTAAGATGGTCTTGGCAGAAATGCCTTGGCTACTATGGAAATCATATCATGTGCTTAATGGTTGCCACAATTACATGTTTTATTCCCATGATATTTTATTATTCTTAATTTTTCTTTATGATCTATGCCCTACGTACTTCCATGTTTTATGTCATTTCTCATGCTTTTGATGCATAAACATTATGTTCATGTTTTTAAATTCAAATGTATATGGTATGTTTTATTTTATCCATGCTTACCCTTACTGAGCATTTGAGCTAACCCCTTTTTATGTTTTCTTTTCCCCAGGATATAAAGAAAGGTTTTAGGTAAGAAAAAAAGGGTAAGATCTTTATGGGAGATGTTGAAGATCATTCACCATGATTAGAAGATTACGTTCCACGTTTCCAAAGACACTAAACTATTACGGTCTTGTGTGTCTGTTTTTGTTTTGTATTAAGTATTCCACAAAAGTAATGTAATGTCCATTTACGTCAAGCTTTGGGTCTCTACAAGTTCTCTTACAATAATAGTTTTCACTCCACCATCAGTATGGTGTCATTTGAAGCCTTGTATGGCTGGCCTTTCCATTCTCCATTGTACAGGACTGGGGTTGGAGAGTCAGCAATTCTAGAACCCGAACTAGTGAAGAATACAACAGAGATGGTTCAGGTGATTCATGAGAGGATAAAGATAGTGCAAGATCATTATATTTCATATGTTGATCAAAGGAGGAGTCCCATGGAGTTTGATGTTGGGGATCATGTGTTTCTGAAGGTGACTCCCTGTCATGGGCAGCAAAGGTTTTGTTGTGGAAGTAAGATTTCTCCCCGATTTGTTGGGACTTTTGAGGTGTTAGCTCATGTTGGAGCTATGGTGTATCGAGTAGCACTTCCCCCACAGATGAGTCGGATACATGATGTTTTCCAGGTATCATAGCTCCGTCGTTATCTTCATGATGACTCTCACATCATCGATTAGGGAGAGATCGATTTTGATGATGATGTAACCTTTGAGGAACAACCTTTGGAGATCCAAGACAACAAGGAGAAGGTGTTGCATGAATGTTCTATTCCCTTAGTTCGTGTCTTGGGGTGACACGGTGCCCTGGAGGAGAGTACCATGGAATGTGAGTCACAAATGTGTGTCCAGTACCCAGAGTTGTTTTAAGTTGTTGTGCTGAGTTTTCTTTGATCCTTTCTTTTATGTACCTTTGATGTGATGTTATGATTAAATTGTTTGGATATGTAATGTTTGTTCCCTTTCTCTCAGATTTCATGGTTTTGTTTCATCTTTCGAACAACTCAGGGTGGTTTTCCCCTGAGAGGTATCTTACAGGGTGGTTGTTCAGACCCCTCTTTTCTTTTGGGTTGGTTTTGAATTCTCAGGCATGAGAATGTTTTGAGAGGTATCTAATGTAATGGCCCGGACCTCTCTGGCCCATTCCTTTATTGAATTTTGGTGTTTGAGGTGTTCTGGGAGGTCAAGGTGACTTATCCCCAACACTTTTCCAAATTTCAAATTCTGTGAACAGTTCCATCAGTGAACAGTGTTTTTACTGGTAGATGTACAGTAATTGTAGGTCTACAGTGTCGGTAGGTGTACACTACTGATAGGTGTAATGTAATGGTAGGTGTACAGTACCGATAGGTGTACAGTACCGGTAGGTGTACAGTACCGGTAGGTGTACAGTACCGGTAGGTGTACAGTACCGGTAGGTGTACAGTACTGGTAGGTTTACAGTACCGATAGGTGTATAGTACCGGTAGGTGTACAGTACCGGTAGGTGTACAGAAACGATAGGTAGACAGTACTAGTAGGTGTACAGTATCGGTAGGTGTAGAGTAGTGGTAGGTGTACAGTACCGCTAGGTGTACAGTACCGGTAGATGTACAGTACCGGTAGGTGTACAGTAACGGTAGGTGTACAGTACCGGTAGGTGTACGGTAATGGTATGTCTATAGTATCAGTAGGTGTACAGTACTGTTAGGTGTACAGTAACGGTAGATGTACAGTACCCATAGGTGTACAGTACTGGTAGGTGTACAGTGATGGTAGGTGTACAGTAACAGTAGGTGTACAGTAACGGTAGGTGTAAAGTAACAGTAGGTGTACAATAACGATAGGTGTATAGTAACAGTAGTTCTACGGTGTTTCTAGAATGGTGAGGTCTATCGGTAACCTCTATCGGTAACCTCTAATGGTGAGGTCTATCAGTAACCTCTAATGGTGAGGTCTATCGGTAACCTCTAATGGCGAGGTCTATCAGTAACCTCTAACGGTGAGGTCTAATGGTGACCTTTTCTTTCCTTTGCCAAATTTTGAGTATGTGAAAAGTGTTTCCAGCTTCCTACAGTTTCACCCCTTTGACATTTCCTTTGATGTAAAATACATTTAAAGCCTTATTTTATGGACTCTAAGGCCGAATCAAAGGCCATAACTCCTATATTATTTATTCCTATAGCTCGGGATGTCTTTATTGGTAAACCACATGGGTTAATGTGGTCATTTTTTAATGGAGAATTAAGCGGATCTTAAACGGTCGCCCCATTAAATCTTCAAAAGGGACAAGATATCATCCTCCCTTGTCCTTCATCTTTGTTCCTGGCTATGAGACACTAGAACCTTTCAATCATTCCTGTAGGAGTTACACAATCAAACTTTACCCCTCGGATTGGTTCCACTCTATTTTGATGCAACCAAGCTATATCGGTCAATCTTTGATATAAGGTATATTTTATAGTCGTTCCTTTTGGGATCATCTTGTATTGTTTATCCTTTCAATATTATATCATGTAATCTCCATGCATCTAATGGGGTTTTTCTTGGGGTTTGGTTGGTCTGGTCGTACTGTGGCATCCTCGGGTGGATGCTGTTGTCGTGAGAGGAGGATCGTGACCCTGTTGTGTGGATAAAGAATGTGAAGAACTGTTTGAGGTAGGGGATTCATAGCTTCTCTTTTCTTTTATGTGCAACTGTATTGTTAGCATGTTTAATCCCACTGGATGACAATGGAATTGACATAATAAATATCTAAACTAGATAAATAAATTGATATTGATCGTATGTTTTTGCCTCATGTTTTTCTAGATAGTGTGATATCTATGCTTTCTTTGATTAGCTGTTCGTTCTTAATAGAAATTGGTAAAGAACGTAAATTGGTATTAATTGATAATTTTTTGGATAAAGATAAAGAGGCATGTAAATTAATCCGGTTCTAGTTAAAATTTGATGCTAATCAAATTGGTACAATAAGCATGTTTAAATATTTTTGATAGCTTACTGATTAGGTTTCCCTAATTTGGAACCTATGAATAACAAACCTGTTAATTCAACCTTGATTAAAGAATTGCTTGTTTGATAATTCCTTAAGGGGTTCTACGTTAACCTCTTTATTTTTAAAGGTCCAGGATCCCAATTAATGTGGTGGTTTTTTTCCTGTTGCTTGTGTTGTGATGTGATCTTGGATGGTTGTGGTAATATGTGGAGGCATGGAGGCCTTTTTTTCTGGCAGCAGACGAAGCCTAGATTGGCGAGATGCATTGGTTTATGCATGTTGGTATTGGGGGGATACCAAGGATGATGGAATGGAATGGATGTGATTTTTGGATGCTTGCTATTTCTTTTTGGTTGTTTATCTGCTTTACATTTCCCCACTGCTCAAGGTAGCTGGTCTTACAAACCCTTCTTCTGAAAGAGGTGAAGACACGCGGGGTATGCCACGTGCTTTCTATGTTTAGCTTCTCAAGGAAGGATGGGTATATACTCTTGCTATAATCGAAAAAGGCTCTACGGGTAGTACATCTACTCAGCATGTTGATCCCCCTTGTGTTTAGTAGCATATAATGTTTTTCTAGAATTTCTGGGAATGTGGAAAAGTATTTCTATAATGAATAAATGAATAAATGGTGTTAACCCATGGGGATAGAGATACTGGACCATAATGATGAGGTTGTAATTTTTTGAAGGAACAGTTGACTTTGGGTGCTATGATAATGAAATTTAATGTGTAATTTTTCATGGTTAATTAATGTTTAAATAATTAATTAACGTACAGTGGAATTGATAAAAAGGGAATGAATTAATCTAATAAATCTCTTTAAATGGTTGTGTTCTTTTAGGATACGTAGTCTTAGAAGTAGCAGCCCGGAGTCTAAGAGACGTTAGCTGCAGTTGTGTCTAAGACTAGGTAATGCCCATACTGTGGTTGTGATATATAATATATCCTATACTTTTTGTGTTTATATATGCTACTCCACCCTGTTAGTAAGGTCAACAGACACCCAAGGGATTCTGAGACCTGGGGGTGTTTTCCCCAACATCCTGGTGGGGGGATGGATGGATGACTACCCCCTTTGGCCCTGCTCTCTTCTCTTAGTAGTTACTGGTGTTGGCAGGAACATTAGTTAGTTTTCCCTATATATGTGTGTAGAGGGCTGTAATGGCTTGTGGTTATTCACACACATATATTTTGGATATGGTTTTCTATGTACTACTATAGGTGTAACATGTATAGGTTGTGATGGCCTGAGGATCCTTACTCAGTGTATGGGCTGTAATGGCTTAAAGTATAATACCCGAAGTATGATACACATTATGCGAGCTATGGTGGCTCCCAGAACCTACCTAGTTACTTTTGGTTGTGATGATGGTGTGGTGCTTCGCCCAGGTGTCTGCGGGAAAGACTTTGTGTTGCATGAGGGGAATATTGTGGTGCTTCGCCCAAGTGTCTACGGGAAAGCCTATTAGAGAGAGATGCTTAGGACGTACGATGTTGGGGAAAGCAGCAAACCAGTGGGTAAGTAGTAGCGGGGTACCCTTGATATTCTTTATTATATGATATATTCTTGTATGCGTTACTTGGTGAGAGTATCCATGGTGAGGTTGGGAACATAGTATACCTATTTAGGTGACGATTTAGTTTTACTTGTTGTTTGTTATGCTTTAGCATTCTTTCTATACTTTTGAATGAGAGCCTTCGGGGAGGATCCTACTGAGTATACTGTTATACTCACCCTATGTATATATAAACTATTTTTCAGGTCACTTGGAGTAGGTTGAAGATTAGGCTGGTTATTACTAGCTTGTGGTTAGAGGAGCTGTTTGGGCTTGTGGTTGCTGTTGTTTTTACATTTTTTTGGGTACTTGCAGTTTTTCCCTTCTAGTTGTAGTACTTTTTCATGGCATTTCATATATGCACTTGGGTTTCTTTTATATTCCAGTTCTGAGTTGGAGTTGATTGGTGTCTATCTTATCCCTCTCTTTTGTATGTGTTATCTTAGAGGGTAATGCCTCCCATTTGTTTGTTTACTATACCCTCGGTGCTAGTCGCCAACCTGAGGCCTACTGGAGGCGGGACTCGGGGGGTCATTATCTCCCTTCTCACATTACCGGCCCAAGAGGGTTACACTTTGTGGGGAGGGGGTCATGACACACTATCAGTCTTTCGTGGAGGCACAATGATGTAGCAAAGTGGAGGAGGGTTTGGGCCATGTTTTTTAGGCCTGCACCCTCCGTGTTTGCTTATAAACAAGTGGGGATAAATTTAAAGGGGTTGAATAAGAAATTGAATTAAACAACAGGTTAAACCCTACAAGACTCCCCGCAACAACCTCCCGCAAAGATGAATGAATCATGGGTCAACCTGGTAGTCGGTTGACCCGCGTTTTTTTTATAATTTCAAGAATGGGGAAGAGGGAAAAAATGCACAAATGAAAATAACCCCTACCTCTAAAACACGTTGGAGAGCATCCGCTCTTGAAGGTGGGTCGGCGTTCTTCTTCCCTGCAACCGGTTCCCAATGATGCCACTCATACGTCACCTTCTGGTTCGTGGTTCGGTGTAACCTTTCACCTTTTGCTTGGTAAAATCCGTATTCTAAGGGTTTGGCATCGTGATGCTTTTTCAGCACTCTGTTTCTTGGCGATGCAGTGTTGGTTCCTCCCCCCAAGCTCCATATATATAGGAGAGGGGGAGGGTAAGTAACGACATTTAAATTTAATAGTGGCTCATTAATTAGGAAGCTTCCTAATTTACCCCAACGTTTTTGTTACTTATATTGGAGGGTCAAGCCATTTATTGTCTTGAAACTTCACCAGTCCCACCTTACCACTTGTCGGTTGGAGGAATAAAATAAGAATAAAAGAATACAGTTATTTTATTTCTTCTATTAAAAGTTCCAAAAACTAACTTTTTCTCTGGACCTACTACAGTTGAAGTGAATCCTCCCTTTTGTGAATCCTGGTGCTATGGATTCAACTGTGCTCTCATATTTTTAATCTGAGCAACGGTTCAAAAGTTTGAAAACGCCGCTCGTGCATTTACTGAACATACCTGAAAAAAAGTTTAGTAAAATATTAATAGTCACCCTCAACCGGCACCGGCCGAGGTTAGGCTCTGCCTAAGTTAAACATGCCCCAATGAACCCAATGGTACTCTCATATTTCCAATATGAGTTACCATTTAAAAGTTATGGATTTTTACAATAAAATAATTATCACTTTATTATTTTATTTATGGCCAAAAACTAACATTCACTGGTAGCCCACGCTGGCCAATGTTAGTATCTACCTAAAGAGATCATACCCTCATGAGTTCCGTGGTGGTCTCAATTTTTTAATATAAGTTACTGTTTTTGAGTTATAAGCATTTGAAAAATAAAATACAATTATTTTATTTACGGTTATGCCATTTTCAGGTTTTCTCACAGGAGGCCCACAACGACTAAACTTATGTCGCGCCTAGGGTAAACCCACCATCCTGAGCACAATAGTGCCCCCATATTTCTAATCTGGGAAACCATTTAAGAGTTATTCCAATTTTTTAGGAAAATTGCTTATGCACTCTATTTAATGTTTAACAAATATTCGATGGATCCTTCCGAGCACTCTGGGCCTCTAAATCACACGCCTTCAGATTTTTCAGTCTTGAAATAATTCCATATAATTAAAAAAATATATGGAAATTCTGGAACATTACACATTTGATAAAACATTAGTTCCCGAAATCAACTTATTCATATTTTATCAACTCATTTATCCAAAAATAAAAATTCATACTAACTAGGAACTTCACATAGACCATTGGTAGGTGATGTACCCTTATTGCCCCTTTTGTGGGTTTAAGACCCACAGCCTTATCGGATGCGATGGGTTTTCACCCTTCCTATGGGTTTTCCTTTTTCTAAAACTATATAATTTTTATAAAATTCTAAAAATGAGATAAAATCTAAGAAAATAACCATAACATATTTTAATCTCAATATTTATCTCATGCCTTTCATTTTGTATCCCAAAATTTAATATCCTGTAATTAACTACAAATCATATAAACCCTAAATCTTATTAATAACTCTATAATTATTTCCATAAAAGAAAAGATAATTTCTTTCTTGAATAACACTTTCACATAATAAACATCATGGTTACAAAAACTAAAATAAATTCTTCCAAAGTAATACCTTCATCAAAATACTATTAATACTTCCAAAATTTCATCATCTATTTATTTCCATATAGGTCCTTCCTTGGCCTAGTGGTCTTCCTATAGAATAGGGCATTGACTTGGGTAATTACTAGGCCCCTTACATTTACAACAAATGATTGTAAATGGATTCTTAGGATCAGTTTTATTTTTTTCCATTGTACTCTTCATTTTTCATCGGTAATCCTTTGCATTATGTCCTTCATTCCCAAACATAAATCATTTATTTGTTCCATTGAGACACTTTCATAGGTGTCTCTATGAACATTTAATGCCTGATGGTAATTGAGCTTTCTTTTCCCCACTGTCTCCACCACTAGAGATCTTAGAGTACTCCTCATTTCTCTTCTTTGGTGAGTTTTGGAGTTCGTTAATGAATATTTTTTTAATCTTATTTTTTGATAACTGGTTAGGAATAAAGACGATATCATTCATGCCTATAAACTTTTTATTTAGTTGTCCATCACCACCACCTCTTCTATCTTTTCCATCATGTTTGATGTTAATATGAATTTTTTGGGATCTAACCATTAACTAAAACCAAGAAGTAGAGTGTGAGTAACAACAGTAGTAAAATAATGTAAAGAATATCATGACACCTTATTTTAAATATAAAACACCTTAGGTATCACCAATTTTATTCATTTTCATCTTATATTAAAATTCTTCAAATTTATTTGTAAATAAAATGTGAATTATCCTAAGAATATCCCCCAAGAGTGTCGAAACAGGTGCGCAGTAAGGCCCATTGTCATGTAATAGGTTACCTTGTGATGAACCCAATTTATGTATACATTTCCTCATATATAATTGAAGATAAAAGAATGTTTTCAGCAAATATATGTGGTTTCATGAACATATTCTTTGATTTTGGTGAATTTGTTTACTTGCAGGAGATTTCTGGCTTAATACACGGATCAAGGGAAGTTTGTGAAATTTTTGAAACTACACGGCGTGTACTTTATATACACACCGTGTACATCCAGACAAGTACACGAACCAAAGCAGGGAGTACAAGCCCATGCCTCCAGGAAGGGATGCACGCCATGTGGGGCGGCGCTACACACTGTGTACCACCTTCTAGAAGCAGAGGTTGCAAAGAAAAGTCCACACGCCCATGTGGCCGTTGATGAAAACACGGCGTGTCTGAACTTTTACACGCCTTGTATACTATTCTAGAAGGGGCTGGCGGCGCTACATGCCATGTATGGCGGCACTACACGCTGTGTTCACTCAACTTGCAGGCAGCGCCGTGTGCAAAATTCAGGAACGGCGTGCTCGGCCACCTGCCAGTAGAAAAAATGGCGCCAAAACGCGTTGACGAAAAGTACACGGCGTGTACTTTCTATACACGCCGTGTACTTTTTTTTCTATAAAATGAGGCCTTGGCCTACGAACCTGGGAGTTTAGAACCATTGGATAAGGGAGAATCTCTTATACCACCATTCCCGAAGCCACCGAAGTGTCTTCATTCTGCTATTCCACCATTCCGCCCACCGATACTCTACCTCAACGCCTACACGATGCATCCATCAGGTATCACGTGTGTCATTTCTCTCCTAAATTCTATGTGTTACTAAACCCCTCATGTTGGGGCTATGGACGATGGGATTATAATTTGTATATTTTTTTATATAGTTGTGTTTGAATTGTTGTAATTCATCTTACTTTTCTTAAGCCACTGTCTAATATAACTGATAATTCCTAGCCGGACCAAGGGAAGGATTCTCAGCGATACAAATGAAAAGTAACGGTGCAAACATCCATGACCATTGGAAGGTTTTCACCGATTCAAGTAATGGACTGGATGTAATAAAGAATTAAGGACATTGACTACCGGACCAAGGAGTCAACTTCTCTCATTCCAAACAAAAGGAACCGGACCAAGGAAATCTTGTAACAAAATGGAATCCTGAATGATTGAATTATTATGAACACCACAACCATTTAAACAATCTTCATAAAAAACTCCTTATTCACCAAAGCCCCGACATGTATTTTCTTTCCATTTCTAAGAACTTTTTAAATTTACCCGTGTTTTCCTTCAAATTGTATCCATTCTTCAAAGTAAGTCAGTTTAGTTTAATTCAAAACCCAAAAATCAACCCAATCGTTTCTAAACATTGCATACTTCACCTAATTAAGTATTAACTCAATTAAATTCATTCACACCATGGTTCCCTATGGATCGACCCCGAACTTAAGCTATACTAAAGTTCTAAGAATGGGTAATTAATTTGGGGCGCATAAAACTTCAACCAACGATAAGCGCACGTCAAATTTTGGCGTTGTTTCCGGGGAATCCGTTTTGTGCTAAAATTTAAATTGTGTTAATAATTGATTTGAGTGAACATAAAAATCAAAAATCAAAAATTAGCAACAATCTCTTTTCTAAATCTCAATTCAAATTTTCTTTATTTTTTCCCTTTTACGCCTGGTGTTTGTTTTTGTGTTGTGTAGCGCTTCAGGTGTATGTTTCAACGCTTTACACAATCCAGAAGTGCTGAGTCTTCGGAATTAGTTCTGCTTGACCCAGAAATCGAACGGACCTTGATTCATCGTCGGCGTACAAAGACAGAAACTCACAACCATCTAAAAAGCCCTATGGTGAACAAGGAAGAGGGAGCACGAGCCGTAGATGCTACGACTGAGCATCAGTATCAAGATCAGCAGCCTCCCGCTGCTGGTCTACCGGAGCAACCTCCTGGAGCCTTCATGGAATTACTCCCAAGGGATTACCAACGACCATTGCAACAACTCTTCCCGCGGCCATACTTTGCCCCTCAGGAGAAGTTTATGTAAGCTCCACCACATCAACAACAACCTCCAAGACGTACCCTTATGGAGTACGGACTTCCATCGATTCACGGAGCTGAAACGGGCATCGTCTGTCCTCCGGTCCAGGCCCAGCACTTCGAGATCAAGCCTTCTATCATGCAGTTGATCCAGAACACAGTCCAATTTGGAGGCCTGGCCAGCGAGGATCTGAACGCCCATCTCTCCAACATTCTGGAGATCTGTGACACCTTTCGGTACCATGGTGTGTCCGAGGACGCCATCCTTCTTCGCCTATTTCCCTTTTCTCTACGGGATAAGGCGAAGGACTGAATCAAGGGGCTGCCACAACGATCTATCCTCACCTGGGAGGAGCTAGCCCAGGCGTTCCATTCCATGTACTTCCCGCCATCCAAGACGGTGACACTCCAGAATGAGATTCATAACTTCCAGCAGCACGACTCCGATTCGTTGTATGAGTCCTGGCAACGCTTCAAGGAGATGTTACGAAAATGCCCCCATCACGGACTCTGTAACGCCCCGACCCCAGTTACCTAGAGTCAGTGCATTATTACATAACATTGGCATGATCACAAGAATGATCAAATCTCAAAAGACCAATTGGTTTAGTAGCCTTGGAAACACTAGATATATTCATAAGTCTTACATTACATCATAAAGTGAAAAACTACTACAACAACATATTGTCTCCATAATCCACACACATATCCCCACATAATATCCCTGCAGGTCATTCATTATTTACTTCTTCACTTCCTGGGAAAAATAAAACATAGAAAAGGGGTGAGCTCAAATGCCCAGTAAGGATAACAATATAGCGGAAACTTTTATAACTATGAATAAACATTTAAGGCAATGTATAACTAAAACAAAAGCCTTTTAAACTTGAACTTCAACATAGTATGGAAAAAGTAAAATGAAATAATGCCATATACTTATTCACATGGATATTCTACTAATCTAATAATCACATGCAATATCAATAACCACTTTCATAATGATGGAATGCATAATGCCAGACTATCATAACAACATAGCCAAGGCCTCGTGCCAAGACTACAAATAAGATTTTGCCAAGGCCTTTTTCCAAGACACTAGTTTTTCTCATGAGACCTACCGATGCATCGAGGAGCTATAGCGGGCTCCACCCATCACATATTAAGTCTAATGCATTCCCATATGAAAAGGTTTAAACATAACATAAACATTCATATTAAAACTAGCATACGAAATGTCAATACTTTCACCATAAAATATGAATGGTATAAAAATAGCACATCCACAGTCAAACATATCACAAAACCTTCAATACAATATAGAAGTTTTATATCATAATAAATTAACTTTAAATAAGCGTAAAATCCATCAAAGGATGTGGACATAGATGAAATCAAAACTCTTTTTAGAGAAATATCTCTTTCTATTTTGAAATCATTTAAGAGTCTTATATTTATGAAATAAAACATTCTATTTGAAAATATTCTTATAAGCTTGTAAGGGAAGCTTCAACAATTTTATAATGGCGGAAAATAGCCGCACCCACCGTATAAGTTAAAAAAACATTCTTACCTTAATTTTGTCAAAAAGGTTAAAAAGCACCTTGTTTGGAAAATGACGAAAAGATTCCTTTATAAACCGCTTATAAAAATTCAAACAATGGTATAAATGACATTAAACCATATTCTAGTAAATAGTAAAAATGTTTTGAAATTCATTTTTAAGAAACATGGAAGTGGATGATGATGAGATCCCAGTAGATTATTACGTATAAACTACCTCTGATAATGAAGAGATTGTGAAAAAACCCTTACCTTGTACTTTTACTTGGTTGGGGTAGGTTAAACTCCTGTATAATAGTGAAGTAATTGTTATTAAATTATACAAGAATCATATACATTAATATGATATCATATATAATCTTTTAACATTGATTTGTTAATAATATCTTAGTATTATCATTGTTTTGGGTTTTAACTTACTCGTTTTCTTTTATATGTTTTGTTAAGTAAGCCATGTTTTACATGGATAGGTTTTATCTTAATCATATACAGAATGATATCAAGTCCTTATATACTATTATTAATCATCAAATGAGAATTATACTTGAATGGATACGATGGAGAATGAATCCCATCGCCTTCGTGGAGACGGTAGTCCGTACGTACGCACAAGAGACAATATCATTATTTTGATATTAAAATAATATATAAATGGATGGTATATCATATATATAGAATCATTACCATGTTATATTTATTATTTACATGAGTTACACATAATTATTATACCCATCCAAATAATAATATATTGAATAACAATTACACCACAACATGGAGACGGTAAGCCGTACGTACGCACGTATGGTGACATGTTATTCAAAGGGTGGATATAATACTGAATATGGTTGTACCATATTTATAATAACATCACAGTATATATATGATACTGGAGTTATTATTTTAGAATGGTAATAACAAAGAAATACGAAGTGGAAGAAGAAAAGAACTTGGAAAAGGGTGGTGAAATCATTACCTCTTCTTCGGGTTCTTCCTTTTGATTTGTCAAAAGGGCTCCTTAGGTTGGCTTTATTATCAAACTAAGGCCTCTAGGTTGTAGTGAGTGAAGTTGGGAGAGTATTTTGGTGGAGTTTGGCCGAACCAAAAGGCTTTGAAGGTGTGAATAAATGATAAGAAGGAGTGCCCTTTTATAAGAGGGGTGAGGGGCACCTTTGGAAAATCTAGAAATATTAATTTATAATAAATTCATATTCGGTTTCTAATGGCTTCAAAGTTGATTATTTAAATGTTAAGGTGGGTATGGGTCAAAAAAAACTCAACCAATATAAAATAGACAGGTTTGGGTCATTATATTAACCTTATCTTTAAGTATTAACTCTTAGTTAATTAGTTTCACTTTTACAATGTCTCTTTGTATTTTTATATAATATGGTTAATAAACTTACTATATACATCCAAGAGACTCCCAATTGGTCCATTAATGATACACCTATCATGATATAAGTCTCTTGGCCGAACCATAGATTTTTAGGAATTTAATATCAATTAATAATATAATATTTGTTTTAAAAACTCTTTTATGTCAATTTTGACACTATTCAATAGTTGATTTTTGTGAAACTCAAACAGAATGATTACCTCAAAAACATTTAATTAAATAATTCCTAACATGTCATATTAACTTATAAAAATAGTGTAATTCATAAAAAGTCTCAAATTATATTTATTTGTGTATTTATAATATCAATTATTTTAATTTTTCACTATTATGGTAATTACTGCATCATCATTGTGTCATAAATAAATTATTTAATGTCTAAAACATATAAATAAAATATCATTATGTAGGAAATCTTTTTAGCTTTCTAATTCATATTTATAGTAGAAAATCCAACATATATAACCCCATGTAAAAATTGTTTTTCTAAAAGATATATGTTTGTGTCATTTTTGTATTCATTTTAACTTAATTAAAATAAAGTGTCCCTATCATCTACAAGTGGCTCCATGGGGCCGAAAAATCGACCCAAAGATGCCTATGGTCGAACATGTATCAAAAAATAAGGTTAGGACACGTTTTATGGTAATTTAGTATTATTATAATATTATTGTTTAACCCTTATTTACCGAATTTACCCTTAACCGTGGTAAATAAAATATTTATCGCAGTAATTATTCAAAATGTCTAAAAATAAAAGTTACCTATTTGCACAATTTGAAAATCATGATTCCAAATATGGAATCCATTTTTCCAAATTCAAAATAGAGAAGTGGCAGAAATTAATTTAAAATTAATTCCCGTTGTTAAAACAAAAAAGCTTGTTTTTAAGAGATAATAACTATCAAAAGATTTATACTTGTTTATGTTCGGTTTAATTGTGAAATTATATCCAATGAACAACATTGTATTAAATGGTAAAAATATATTCTAAATATACTCTAACACCACTCCAATTCATAATTCATCACTATTAATTATTTTGATTAAAAAAGTTGTTTTTAATTAAAATTTAGTAATTTTCACTATTCATCAAAATATTAAAGTTACCCGAAAAGTACCAAAATTTCACCTTAGGCTAAATTCGATATTCCGAATCCAAAAATGAAGTCCATTTTAAAAAATTTAATTTCAAAAAGTAGGTATTACTATTCATAACGGCTAGTTTGATTGGTTATGGTGTGTTAGAACTCGGTGTTGCGTACAACACATGCTATCATATTATTCAAAGAGAAGCGTACCGTAGAAGCTTGGGGTGTTACATTCTCCCCTCCTTCAAATAATTTCATCCTAGAAATTTCTAGAATACTTATCACATGAAAAGGATCGGGTGGTTCTTCATCATATGTTCCTCGGGTTCCCACGTTGCCTCTTACATCTTATGGTTTCTCCACAAAACTTTTACCAGACGTGTCGTCCGGGTTCTCAGTACTTGTTATCTCGTATCAATAATCCTGACGGGATATTCACAATAAGACAGATCGGGTTCCAGTTCTAACTCTTCATAGGTGAGTACATGCATTGGGTTAGGCATGTATTTCCTCAACAGAGATACGTGGAACACATCGTGAACTTTGGAGAGACGTGGCGGCATTTCCAATCATTAAGCTACAGCCCCAATTCGTTCTAGAATTTCAAAAGGTCCAACGTACCTGGGACTCAATTTACCTTTCTTACCAAAACGTATGACCCCCTTCCATGGAGATACCTTCAGGAAAACATGATCACTAACTTGAAATTCCAAATCCTTCCTTCAATTATCGGCATAGCTTTTCTGCCTACTTTGAGCTGCTTTGATGTGATTTTGGATTACCGTCAACTTTTCCATCGTTTCCTCCACCAGTTCCGGGCCTACAAGTTTTCTTTCACCAACGTCATCCCAACAGGTTGGTGTACGATATCTCTTTCTGTATAATGCTTCATATGGTGCCATCTGAATACTCGAATGGAAGCTATTATTATAGGAAAATTCTACCAGAGGTAAATATTGATCCCACATACCCTGAAAGTCAAGTGAGCAAGATCTCAACATGTCTTATAAGGTTTGAATAGTCTGTTCTAATTGTCTGTCTGTCTGAGGGTGGTAAGCAGTGCTCAAATGAAGTTCAGTATCTAGGGATTTCTGAAGACTTTTCCAGAATCTTGAAGTAAAACGGGGATCACGATTAGAAACAATCGATAGGGGTACTCCATGAAGTCTCACCACTTCATTAATATATAGTCTTGCTAGACGTTCAAGGGGTAGATCTTCTCTTATAGCAAGAAAATGTGCTGACTTGGTAAGACGATCAACAATAACCCATATTGCATCGTTCCTTCTAGGAGTCTTTGGTAGCCCCATGACAATGTCCATCATAATATTGTCCCATTTCCACTCCGGTATGGGAAGAGGTTGCATGACTCCTCCAGGCTGTTGCCTTCCAGCTTTCACTTGTTGACAAACAATACATCTTGACACAAAATCAGCAACCTCCCTCTTCATGTTGTCCCACCAAAAATGTTCCTTCAAATCTCTATACATTTTGGTGCTCCCAGGGTGTATATAGAAATTCGAACTATGAGAATCATCCAGCAATTCCCTTTTTAGATCAGGTATATCGAGAACACAAAGTCTCTTCCCGAATTTCAAAATTCCAACTTCATACACAATGTCTCTCAACCTCCCATCATTCAAAGCTTTAATCTTCTTTTGAAATTCTTCATCATCGGTCTGAGAACTCTTAATCCTTTCTAGCAAAGATGGTTTGGCAACCATTTGAAAAAGATTTGATGTTTCACCTTCCCTGGTTATTCCCATGTCCATCTTCACTAGATCCATGAAGATTGGATCCCTTTCAATTCTCATATTGTTCAAAACTCCAAGGTCTTTTCTACTCAAAGCATCTGCCACCCTGTTTGCCTTCCCCGGGTGGTAGTGTATCGTACAATCATAATCCTTGAGTAATTTAAGCCATCTCCTTTGCCTCATGTTGAGTTCTTTTTGTGAGAAACTATACTTCAAACTCTTGTGATTAGTATAAATCTCACATTTTTTACCATAGAGGTAGTGCCTCCATATCTTCAAAGGAAATATCATAGCTACTAACTCAAGATCATGAGTAGGACAGTTTTGTTTATGAATTTTCAACTGTCGTGATACATAGGCAATAACTCTATCATTGTGCATAAGGACACAACCAAGTCCTTTCTTCGATGCATCACTATAAATAACGAACCCATCATTCCCCGATGGTAGAGTCAATATAGGAGAATTGACTAATCTTCTCATCAGTTTTTCGAAACATTATTCACACTCTTTTGGCCAAACAAATTTAACCCCTTTACGTGTGAGCTTCGTTAATGGGTTAGCCAATCGGGAAAAGTTCTGGACGAAACATCGATAATAACCTGCTAAACAATAAAACTACGTACCTCAATTATACTCATAGGTGTTGGCCATTCTTGGATTGCCTTGGTCTTAGAAGGATAAACATAGATTCCATCTTTAGAGACAATATGGCCAAGAAAATAAATCTCCTGAAGCCAGAATTCACACTTGCTAAACATCCCATATAATTCATGTCTTCTCAGAGTTTTCAAGATAATGCGCAAGTGATTTTCATGATCTTAGTAGCCTTTTGAGTATACCAAGATATCATCAATAAATACCACCACAAATTCATCGAGATACTCCTTGAAAATTCTATTCATCAGATCCATGAATATAGAGGGTGCATTAGTCAATCCAAAAAGCATTACAGTAAACTCATAATGCCCGTACCCGGTTCGAAATGCTGTCTTTGGAATGTCTTCCTTCTTCATACACAACTGATGGTATCCAGATCGAGGTTCAATCTTTGAAAAGTATTGATCTCCATGCAGTTGGTCAAATAAATCATCAATTCGAGGTAGGGGATACTTGTTCTTTATTGTTATAGCATTGATCTCCCTGTAGTCGATACATAACCTCAAAGATCCGTCTTTCTTTTTAACAAAAAGAACAGGGGCTCCCTATGGAGGAACACTAGGGAGAATAAATCCCTTATTACTCAATTCCTCTAGTTGTTTCTTTAGTTAAACTAATTCTAAAGTGGCCATTCTATAAGGGGTCTTTGATATAGGCCTTGATCCAGGAATTAAATCAATGGAAAACTCAACTTCTCGTTCTGGAGGATGTCCAGGTAAATCTTCCGAAAACACATCTACATATTCTTTCACAACAAGTACATCCTCTATTTGAACATTCCTTTCCTCACCCATAGTTATTTCATTCTCTTCCTCCCCAATAATTGAATTTAGTTGAGCTACTGGGGGTGGATCTAGATAAGAATTAGGTGGTGACGATTCTGCTCTAAAGATAAGGTGTTCCTTATCATCATCATCAAGAATCATAACCTCTTTATTCTTAAAATAAATCTTCGCATCATAATCCGAAATCCAATCCATACCGAGTATTATATAAAACTCAATCATAGGTATGACAATGATATCAGCGGATAAAGAACATTTATGTGCTCTAATGGGGACCGATTCACAAAACTTTTTTGCAATGATACTTCCCTTAGTAGTTTTAACTGACAACTCCCTTATTAAATCAAATTGGAAATATCTAATTTTCTTAGAAAACTGGGAAGATATGAAACAATGTGATGATCCATAATCAAATAATGCATTTACTAAACTTGAGGAAACCATTAAATTACCTGCCACCACGTCTTTCAGAGCTTCTACTTCAGTAGTAGTGATAGCATAAGCTTGGCCTTGATCCCTTGTCCTTTTCTGAGGTAATTTCTCCTGACTCTTAGGACATTAATTTTCATAATGCCCCATCTCCCTGCAATTGTTGCACTGAACATTGGTAGCTTCCTTCTTCCCCTTGCAATCACGAGCTTGGTGGCCTTTTTGACCACACTTGTAACAGACTCATGTTCCCTTCAAGCAAGTACCGAGGTGTTTCTTACCACATTTACCACAGGATGGATATTCAACCTTTCCCTTCTTCCCCTTATTTCCATTCCCAGATTGATCAGCAGGTCTCTTCTTCTATTGCTTTGCTTTAAAGTCATAAGACTTAGAGAATTCATTTTCGGTCTTGATAGCACATGAGACAATGTCTTCGTACGCTGAGAAGGATTGTGAGACTAATGCTCGATGGAGAAATGGTTTTAACCCATCAAATAAACGATCAATCTCTCTTCTTGGGTTACATATATAATATCCAGCATACCTTTCTATCCTTGTAAAGTTAGCCTCAGACTTTGTGACATTCTCATCCTCCTTCTATCTCAGACTCAGAAATTGCCTTTCCATATCTGCTCGATGGTCGTGAGGAAAGTATTTTTCTAAAAATAGATCTTTGAACTCCCTCCATTCCATATTTGATACTTCATCATCTTCCTTCATGTTTTGAATCAATGACCACCATTGATCAGAATCTCCAGTGAGGCGGTAAACTTCCATGATAACCTTTTCCCTTTCATTACTCCCCAAAGCCTAAAATATTTTCTATCGGGAATTTATCCATTGCTCAGCTACTAAGGGATTTGTACTCCCATTTAACATTGGTGGATGTTGCCTCATGAATCGATATAACATTGATCCTCCACGCTACGGATCAGGGTGCTCCATATGGGTAAGGTTATTATTCATAACCTGAGTTAGTTGTCCCAGTATGGTGATTAGCTGATCGGCACTAATTGCATCACCAGCTCCACTATAATTATCTTGAGCAGGAGGACAATCCCTACATGGAGTACGTGCATTGATACAGTTTCCATTTCTTCAACTAGGCTCAATTTATAAACAATGGAATAAACAAGATTAGTTTATGAATCAAAATACATAATCCAATACTTATAAAACACTTAACATAAACTGAACTATTTATGGATAAAATCTATAATCATAAAAATGTTTTCTTTGAGTAATTATATACTCATAAACCCTTCATAATGATTTGTAAAGAAAATGAGAGTTATCCTAAGCATATCCCCCGGGAGTGTTGTAACCAAGAGTGCAGCACGGCCTGTTGTCGTGCACCAGTTCTCGTTCAAATCTAGATCAAAGAGGTGTTTTCGGGTTTTACCCCTAGGTACTTCTATGCCAGAGCCTCCTCTACCTGCTCGTATCCAGACAGGGATGTATTGCTCCGAAAACTCTCAAAATCTCTACAATACCAAAATTCTAGGAAGTTCTTCTATACTAATCCTCAAAGTTCATCTTAGGTCAACGTGCTCTAATCAGAGTTTATCTAAATCTAGTTTCCAAGGTTTGTAAAAAACTTCCTCTGATACCAACTGTAATGCCCCGACCCCAGTTTCCTAGAGTCAGTGCATTATTACATAACATTGGCATGATCACAAGAAATATCAAATCTCGAAAGACCGATTGGTTTAGTAGCCTTGGAAACACTATATATATTCATAAGTCTTACATTACATCATAAAGTAAAAAACTACTACAACAACATATTGTCTCCATATTCCACACTCATATCCCCACATAATATCCCTGTAGGTCATTCATAATTTACTTCTTCACTTCCTGGGAAAAATAAAACATAGAAAAGGGGTGAGCTCAAATGCCCAGTAAGGATAACAATATAGCAGAAACTTTCATAACTAAGAATAAACATTTATGGAAATGTATAACTAAAACAAAAGCCTTTTAAACTAAAACTTCAACATATTATGGCAAAATTAAAATTAAATAATTCCATAATCTTATTCACATGGATATTCTACTAATCTAATAATCACATGTAATATCGATAACCACTTTCATAATGATGGAATGCATAATGCCAGACTATCATAACCACATATCCAAGGCCTCGTGCCAATACTACAAATAAGATTTTTCCAAGGCCTTGTGCCAAGACACTAGTTTGTCTCATGAGACCTACCGATGCATCGAGGAGCTATAACGGGCTCCACCCGTGACATATTAAGTCCAATTCATTCCCATATGAAATGGTTTAAACATAACATAAGCATTTGTATTAAAACTAGCATACGAAATGTCAATACTTTCACCATAAACTATGAATGGTATAAAAATAACACATCCACAGTCAAACATATCACAAAACCTTCAATACAATATAGAAGTTTTATATCATAATAAATTAACTTCAAATAAGTGTAAAATCCATCAAAGATGTTGACATAGATGAAATCAAAACTCTTTTTAGAGAAATATCTCTTTCTATTTTGAAATCATTTAAGAGTCTTGTATTTATGAAATAAAACATTTTCTTTGAAAATATTCTTATAAGCATGTAAGGGAAGTTTCGACAATTTTATAACGGCGGAAAATAGCCGCACCCGCCGTATAAGTTAAAAAAACATTCTTACCTTAATTTTGTCGAAAAGGTTAAAAAGCTCCTTGTTTGGAAAACGATGAAAAGATTCCTTTATAAACCTCTTATAAAAAGTCAAAAAATGGTGTAAATGACTTTAACCCATATTCTAGTAAATAGTAAAAATGTTTTGAAATTCATTTTTAAGAAACATGGATGTGGATGATAAAGAGATCCCAGTATATTATTCCGTATAAAAAACCTTGGATAATAATGAGATTGTGAAATAACCCTTACCTTGTACTTTTCATTGGTTAGGGTAGGTTAACCTCCTGTAACATGGTGAAATAATTGTTATTAAATTATACAAGAGTCATATACATTAATATGATATCATATATGATCTTTTAACATTGATTTGTTAATAATATCTTAGTATTATTGTTGTTTCGGGTATTAACTTACTCGTTTTCTTTTATATGTTTTGTTACGTAAGCCATGTTTTTCATGGATAGGTTGTATATTAATCATATAAAGAATTATATCAAGTCCTTAGATACTATTATTAATCATCAAATGAGAGTTATACTTGAATGGATATGATGGAGAATGAATCTCATCGCGTTCGTGGAGACGGTAGTCCGTACGTACGCACGAGTGAAAATATCATTCTTTTGATATTAAAATAATATATAAATGGATGGTATATCATATATACAGAATCATTAACATGTTATATTTATTATTTACATGAGTTACACATAATTATTATACCCATCCAAATAATAATATATTGAATAACAATTACACCACGATGTGGAGACGGTAAGCCATACGTACGCACGTATGGTGACATGTTATTCAAAGGGTGGATAGAATACTGAATATGGTTGTACCATATTTATAATAACATCAAAGTATATATATGATACTGGAGTTATTATTTTAGAATGGTAATAAAAAAGAAAGAAGAAGTGGAAGAAGAAAGGAACTTGGAAAAGGGTGGTGAAATCATTACCTCTTCTTCGGGTTCTTCCTTTTGATTTGATCAAAAGGGAACCTTAGATTGGCTTTCTGATCAAACTAAGGCCTCTAGGTTGTAGTGAGGAAAGTTGGGAGAGTATTTGGTCAGAGTTTGGCCGAACCAAAAGGCTTTGAAGGTCTGAAGAAATGAGAAGGAGGAGTGCCCTTTTATAAGAGGGGTGAGGGGCACCTTTGGTAAATCTAGAAATATTAATTTATAATAAATTCATATTCGGTTTGTAATGGCTCCAAAGTTGATTATTAAAAGTTTAAGATGGGTATGGGTCGAAAAAAAACTCAGCCAATATAATTTAGACAGGTTTGTGTCATTATATTAACCTTATCTTTAAGTGTTAAGTCTTAGTTAATTAGTTTCACTTTTACAATGTTTCTTTGTATTTTTATATAATATGGTTAATAAACTTACTATATACATCAAAAAGACCCCCAAGTGGTCCATTAATGATACACCTATCATGATGTAAGTCTCTTGGCCGAACCTTATATTTTTAAGAATTTAATATCAATTAATAATATAATATTTGTTTTAAAAACTCTTTTATGTCAATTTTGACACTATTCAATAGTTGATTTTTGTGAAACTCAAACAGAATGATTACTTCGAAAAAAATTAATTAAATCATTCATAACATGTCATATTAACTTATAAAATTAGTGTAATTCATAAAAAGTCTGAAATTATATTTATTTGTGTATTTATAATATCAATTATTTTAATTTTTCACTATTATGGTAATTACTGCATCATCATTGTGTCATAAATAAATTATTTAATATCTAAAAATTATAAATAAAATATCATTATGTAGGAAATCTTTTTATCTTTCTAATTCATATTTATAGTAGAAAATCCAACATATATAACCCTATGTAAAAATTGTTTTTCTAAAAGATATATGCTTGTGTCATTTTTGTATTCATTTTAACTTAATTAAAATAAAGTGTCCCTATCACCTACAAGTGGCTCCATGGGTTCCAAAAATCAACCCAAAGATGCCTATGGTCAAAAATGTATCAACCAATAAGGTTAGGATGTGTTTTAGGGTAATTTATAATTATTATAATATTATTTTTTAACCCTTATTTACCGGATTTACCCTTAACCATGGTAAATAAAATATTTACCGCAGTAATTATTCAAAATGTCTAAAAATAAAAGTTACCTATTTACACAATTTGAACATCCTGATTCCAAATATGGAATCCATTTTTCCAAATTCAAAACACAAAAGTGGCAGAAATTAATTTAAAATTAATTCCCGTTGTTAAAACAAAAAGCGTGTTTTTAAGAGATAATAACTATCAAAAGATTGATACTTGTTTTTGTTCGGTTTAATTGTGAAATTATGTCCAATGACCAAAATTGTATTAAATGGTAAAAATATATTCTAAATATACTTTAAAACCACTCAAATTCATTTTTCATAACTATTAATTATTTTGATTAAAAAAGTTGTTTATAATTAAAATTTAGTAATTTTCACTATTAATCAAAATATTAAAGTTACCCGAAAAGTACCAAAATTTCACCTTAGGTTAAATTCGATATACCGAATCCAAAAATGAAGTCCATTTTAAAAAATATAATTTCAAAAAGTATGTATTACTATTCATAACGGCTAGTTTGATTGGTTATGGTGTGTTAGAACTCGTTGTTGCGTACAACACACGCTATCACATTATTCAAAGAGAAGCGTATCGTAGAAGTTTGGGGTGTTATAGACCCCACTCTGGATGCAAGTACAGACCTTTTATGGAGGACTTACCATGAATACCAAGTCCGTAGTGGATGCTACTGCTGAAGGTACGATGATGCGAAAGTCCCCTGAAGAACTATTCGAACTACTGGAAGATATGTCAGCCAACAACTTCCAGTGGCACTCCGAGAGGGGGACTCAAAAGTGAGGTATGCACAATATTGATTCTTCCACAATGTTGGCTGCTCAGTTGGATTCTGTGTCCAAGAAAATCGACGCATTGAACCTCAAAGGAACATCTCAAGTTCATGCGGCACACCACCCAGCATGCGGTGATTGTGGTGATAACCACATCATGGGAGAATGCTCGGGTTCAACTGGAGGCACCTCGACGAGTGAGGTGAGTTATGTTGCCCACAATCTAGGGCCCAACCAGTACCAGCAATACCAGAACCTGGCATGGCGAGATCAACAGAACACAGGGTGGGGCCAACAACAACAAAATCCTCCGCCCCAGCGACCACCCAACTACAACCAACCTCCATACCAGAACCAATTCCAAAGGCCTCAACAAACCCAACAGGGTCCTTATCAGCAACAAGGGTATCAAAACCCTCATCCACATTAGCCACGACAGTCACCTCCTCCAGCAGGAGAACACCTCCAGGTTAGAGGATTTGATGACTAAATTCATATCTAATGCTGAGACTCGGTTCCAGAATCAGGAAGCTTTGATTCGAGGCTTGGAGAATCAGATTGGCCAGCTGGCAAATCAAATCTCAGGGAGGCAGCCCGATACACTACCAGGGGACACCGAAATAACCCAAGGGAGGAGGCCAATGCTATTATGCTCCGGAGTGGAAAAGAGCTCCACCAGAACCAATCAGCACAATAAGGTGCATCCACACCCACTGTTGAAGAAAAAGGTACCAATACCGACCCCTCCTCTTCCAATAGCCCACAGAAGGAGGCTTTACAAAATAAAGAAAAGGAAGTAATCCAACCATTCAAGCCTGCCTCACCCTTTCTGAAAAGATTGAAGCAGAGGAAGATGGACCACCAATTCATCAAATTCATGGATGTGTTCAGGAAGCTCCACATCGACATACCATTTGCAGAGGCTCTGACACAAATGCCAACATACGCTAAATTCATGAAGGAAATCCTCTCGAATAAAAGGAAAATGGAGGATTTGGGCGTAATTGAACTAACGAAGGAGTGATCCTCAGTGGTTCAACATTCCATTCCTCCCAAACTCCAAGATCCAGGTAGTTTCATCATTCCTTGTACTATTGGATCCTGCGAGCTTGGGAAGGCCCTCTATGACTTAGGGGCCAGTGTAAACCTTATGCCCCTCGGAGTTTTCAAGAAGCTGGGACTCCACGAGCTCAAGCCTGCCCGCGTTTCCCTTCAACTTGCTGATCGATCCATCAAGCACCCGAAGGGACTACTTGAGGACGTACTAGTCAAGGTGGGTAGACTGATTCTCCCTGCTGATTTCATCATCCTCGACATGGGGGATGACCAGGAAGCACCTTTTATACTTGGAAGGCCTTTCTTGGCAACTGGGAAGGTCCTGATCGATGTGCACCAAAGGGAGATTATTTTTCGGGTAGGTGATGAAAGGGTTTCCTATAACGTCCTCAAAGCCATCAAACATGATTATTTATCAGAGCATGAGAACTGTTATGCAGTGTCCACCATGGATAATCATTTTAGCGACAAAGGGGATGAACTGGTATGTTATTTTATCTCGAATAATTTAACTGATCCAAATATTCTATTAGAGGAAGCGCCGGAAGATTTTCAATTCATAGAAGGCCAGGGCGGCCACTATTGGAAGCATGCAGTTGTTCCTGATATTTTGGAACGGGTCGAGGTACAGCCACTTGTGCCTTCAATTTTAAGGGCACCTGAACTCGAACTGAAGCCTCTTCCATCTTCTCTCAAATATGGGTATCTAGGACCCAATCAAACTTTTCATGTTATACTTAATGCAGAACTATCACAGGAGCAGGAAGATGCACTTCTGCAGGTTCTCAAACAACGGAAGCATGCTATTGGGTGGACAGTCACTGATCTGAAGGGCATCATCCCTACCATTTGCACTCACAAGGTGCTACTTGAAGAGGGTTCCAAGCAATCTCGGCAACCACAATGGCGCTTGAATCCTCCCATGAAGGAAGTTGTAAAGAAGGAGGTGATCAAATTATTGGATGCAGGCATCATCTATCCCATCTTGGATAGTCCGTGGGTGAGTCCTCTCCAAGTGGTACCCAAAAAGGGGGGTATTACTGTGATTTCAAATGACAAGAACGAACTCATTCCTACACGCACTATCACGGGCTGGCGAGTTTGTGTGGAATACCGGAAGTTGAATGATGCAACAAGAAAAGATCACTTCCCCTTGCCATTCATGGATCAAATGCTAGAGAGGCTAGCAGGGCACAACTTCTATTGCTTCCTCGATGGTTTTTTGGGTTACAACCAAATCTCCATTTCTCTAGAGGATCAGGAAAAGAGCACTTCACTTGCCTCTACGGCACTTTTGCTTATCGAAGGATGTCTTTCGGCATGTGCAATGCCCCTGCCACCTTCCAGCTCTTTATGTTGGCCATCTTCCACGACATGGCGGAATGAATCCTGGAGGTATTCATGGATGATTTGTCCATTTATGGAAAATCATTTACCCTTTGTTTACGACACCTAGAGCTTGTTTTGGAAAGATGTGAGCACACTAACCTAGTTTTGAACTGGGAAAAGTGTCATTTTATGGTACAAAGTGGCATAGTCCTTGGCCACAGAATATCAGCTAAAGGGATAGAGGTTGAACCAGTGAAGATTGAAGTCATTTCATGACTACCAATACCGACTTCCGTCCGCACCATCCGCAGCTTCCTGGGGCATGCATGATTTTACAGGCGGTTTGTCTGCGACTTCTCCAAAACAGCCCAAACCCTCACCAATATTCTACCCAAGGATTCCATATTTCAGTTCGATGACCATTGTGTCAGATCTTTTGAGCATTTGAAGCAGCGCCTTGTGGAAGCTCCAGTTATGATTTCTCCCAACTGGGAGGAACAATTTGAGGTGATGTGCGATGCGAGCGACTACGTAGTGGGAGCAGTCTTGGGCCAGCGCCTTGACTGGATTTTCTGACCTATTTATTATGCCAGAAGGACGCTCAACGAGTCACAGATTAACTACACCACCATAGAAAAGGACATACTCGCAGTGGTTTTCGCATTTGACAGGTTTCGTTCTTACTTAGTGTTGTCTAAAGTTATTGTTTATACTGACCATGCAGCACTAAAGTATCTACTCAACAAGAAAGATGTGAAGCCCCGATTGATCCGCTGGGTACTCCTCCTACAAGAATTTGATCTTGAGATCCGGGACAAGAAAGGGAGTGATAACTTCATTGATAACCATCTCTCCCACCTAGAGCTACCACACTTAGAGAAGGAAGAAGATCGGGAGATCAGGGAGGATTTTCCTGATGAGCACCTCTTTTCGATCAGTGAAACACCTCAACCATGGTATGCTGATATTGATAATTTTCTGGTTACAGGTATCGTTCATCCCGACCTCTCCTTCCAGCAAAGGATAAGATTTTTCACTGATGTGAAAAGGTACTTCTGGGAGGATCCTCTGCTATTCCAATCCTGTGCAGATGGAGTAATCCGTCGTTGCATCCCGGAGAATGAAGTTCACGGTGTCCTGGAGTTCTGTCACGCCTCACCAGTAGGAGGACATCATGGCCCGGACCGTACCATAGCTAAGATCCTGCAGTCTGGATTTTTCTGGCCCACCATGCATAGAGATGCTCGAGCCTTTGTTTCCTGTTGTGATCGGTTCCAGAGGACGAGTAATGTGGGACGTAGAGCCGAGATGCCTCAGCACCCCATCCTGGAGGTCGAGATTTTCGACGTCTGGGGAAAAGACTTAATGGGTCCTTTTCCCTCATATTTTGGGAACACTTACATCCTGGTCTGCGTTGACTACGTCTCCAAATGGGTGGAATCTATTTCTACAGCTCACGACACAGCCAAGGTAGTCACAAATTTCTTAAAGTAAAATATTTTTAGCAGTTTTGGAGTTCCTCGAGTACTGATCAGCGATAGAGGGACCCACTTCGACAACACACTGATGAGAGGAATATTTTCAAAGTATGGAGTAAAGCATCAGATGGGGACACCATATCATCCCCAGTCCAGTGGACAGGTCGAGCTCTCCAATCGAGAGCTCAAGCAGATCCTGGAAAAAACAGTGAACACTTCATGGAAGGACTGGTCCAAGAAGTTAGATGATTCCTTATAGGCATATCGGAATGCTTTCAAAACACCACTGGGAATGTCCCCGTTCCAACTCGTCTACGGCAAGACCTTCCATTTTCCAGTAGAATTGGAACACAAAGCCTACTGGGCCGTCAAAGCACTAAATTTTGATCTGAAGGTAGCTGAAGAGAAACGGAAGTTCCAACTGTCGGAACTAGATGAGATCCAATTAGAGGCCTACGAGAATGCCAAATTGTACAAAGAGAAGACAAGAGCCATTCACGACCGGATGATATCATGAAAATCATTCCATCCCGGTGATCAGGTACTTCTCTTTAATTCTTGTCTATGCTTATTTCCAGGGAAGTTAAAGTCACGCTAGTCGGGACCATTCCACGTTATCCACGTATTCCATCACGGAGTAGTAGAAATTTCTGGAGAAGATGGTCAACCATTCAAGGTAAACGGGCAGCAGTTGAAAGCTTACCATCCTACAGATAACATGGTGGGAACTTTGTCCACCATACTCCTCTGGTAAGAACGGTAAGTTGGTCGAGCCAACGACCTAAAACAAAGGCGCTTCCTGGGAGGAAACCCAGAGTTTACACGTCGTGTCCCACGTAAAATACATGGCGTGTACTAAGTCTTTTTCATTTATAGACTTAATAGTATAAATCTATAGAATAACAAATAACTAACCAGGGATGATGACGGTGCCGATGGCAAAGTCACTAGAGTTTATTCGAGTCGTCCTCGGTTCGAATCCTCCTGACCTACCTTCAGAACAGGGTTCCTCCTTTTTAATTACACGACGTGTGTGGTATTTTCAATCTATATATATATATGTACATGTGTTTAATAAAACCCATGGTGGGGATGGGCCGGTTGGCTAGAATCGTGATCCGGTTTCAAAAGACCCGGGTTCGAATCCAGAAAACCGTCTCATTTCCATCATTTGTTCTTTTAATAAAATCACATGACATGTACTCCGATATACGCCGTGTGCGCCATGATTTTTCAAATATAAATCAAAACATTTTTAAAAATAAGAAATTACATGCAGGTGAAGTTGGCGGTTTGGCAAAGTCTCGACACTAGGTACACAAGACCCGATTTCGAATCGCGCTAATCTCCCCGGTTCACCCCCATACTTTCCTAAATAAAAACCACACGCCATGTTTTTCTTTCATTCCGTGTGTATATGCCATATAGAATAAATATATATATAAAATAAATATGAATAGCAGAACAACCTTTTCTCCAGTGGGTGAAGGAGTCCGTTCGAATCAGCCGATCACCGGTTTGAATTCCGCCCCAAGCACCGGACCAAATGTTGTACTACTATTTTTCTTATTTTAAAATACACGGTGTGTATTTCCCGATATACGTTGTGTATAGGATTCTGTATAATCGAATTTGTCAATATTTCTATTTTTAATAATTATTATATAGTTTACTATAATAATTAAATTTTGTACTTTAATTAGAAAAAAATACACGGCGTGTAATTTCTATACACACCGTGTACCTCGGCTATATATGCTGCGGGCCACCCGGCTTGACGCCATGTTGCACGGCCGCCTGATTCTTCCCCTTCTTCCCATTTCTTCTCCCAAACGCCGTCTGAACCCCCTTTTGCTAAATCCGTCAATTTGGGGCGTTTCAAGTTCTGATTCCTCCCACATTGTGATCCTTGATCCAGGTACACCATTCTACACCCTCTGTTTCAAATTTTTAGACTCGTTTAGGGTGTTTTTCGGATCGGCCGACCGTTCGTCTTCCGGTAGTACACGGCCACGAAATGAAGAACACACGCCGTGTACATCTGAACACGGCCTTAGAATGAATTTTCAGAAATTTGAATTTACACGGTGTGTATGTTCGGTACACACCGTGTCCATTTCATCGTGCCCGCGTACACTTTTGCACACGGTCTGACACACCATTTTCTTTTACACGGCCTGTCACCCCTTGTTCCAGAACACGGCGTGTCTGTTCGGTACACGTCATGTCCTCTCTATCTGTGGTCAGCCCATGTCTCCCCCTCTGCATGGCCATGTTCTTCATATGTAGTCCACACCGTGTCCAGACACTACACGACATGTATTGTGTTTTCTGAACTGTTAAAAACATGGCCGTGTCATTTGCTACACGACCACCTAGGCTTTGATATGAACACAGTGTGTATGTTCGGTACACACCGTGTCTTATTACATGGTCTCTTTCCACCCTCATCATGTCTTTCCAGAGAACACGGGATATCTTCCAGCTGTGATTACATGCCGTGTACTCTGAGTACATGCCGTGTACTTTAATTTTCCAATTTTCTCACATTTTCTTTGTTTTATTTTCTTCTTTTTTTTTGTTTTCTTTTTCTTTTTCTTTCCATTTCAGGATATGGCAGATCATGATCATTCGCGCGGGAAGCAGTCAGCCTCCGCCACTGGGGGCGAGGAGTCCAGTTATCGTCGGATCCAACTCCGACCACCTACTCAGCCGGACCCCGACGCTCCGGTCTTTGAGCTCCCTCTGTTGGACATTCTTCCACCACTCACTCCCTCGGATAAGGCGGGGCCTCCTTCTACTGCACCAGCTGCCACTTCTGTTGTACCATCATCCTCATCAGCTGGTCCCTCTTCGAGAACCCCTTCCACTGAGCCACCTTCTTCTTCGGCGGATCCACCTCCAGAGCCAGATGTTTCTGCTACACCGGCACCTGGGCCGGGACCTACAGGTGCTCCCTATCCCTACATGGTATTCCCGGTTACCGACCTCGCATACGACAGGCTCCGACGCTTTTCTCGTCGGCCGATACCATTGAGCGGTCGGTACCTTGACATCAGCATTCCGCAGTGGCTCGGTATTTGGGAGGAGTTGGAGGTACTTCTCGGGCACACCGCACTCCTCGTGATTTTTCAGGTCAGCACTCCTGTGTTCCGAGATTTATTTTTGGAGTTTGTGGCCTCCTATGAGTTTGATGGAGCGGAGTACCGAGAGACACCTGGAGATGTGGTGCCAGTGGTTCGATTCCAGCTAGGTGGCCGACGTTTTTCTCTAACGATGACAGAGTTCGGCCGAGGGTGCGGCTTCTACCCCCATCCATTCACCCCACCCCCCATTTCTAACTTGACCCGGCCCGAGCGCTCTGACCTCATTGCTATGTGGCAGGATATCGCTGGGCCTGACCACCAGTACTCCCCCACTTCTCAGAAGAGCACTCTTATAGCTGATCCCGTCCTTCGCTTCACCCACCGGTGCTTCAGCGCCATACTCTTCCCCCGCCATGAGGATATGGGGGTCCTGACTGGCCGTGACATGCAGCATCTTACCTGTGTCATCTGGCACGCCTTCCCAGACCTCCCCTTTCTTGCTGCCTCCTATTTTCACACCATGTTTACCAGCCGTCAAGGCAACCTGAACGGCGGGTTTTACACCACCCGTCTTGCCCACCACTTGGGGGTATTCGAGCCCTCATTACCTCATGAATTGTTAGGTTCACCCCAGCGGATGGACTTCCTCATGCTCATTCGCATGGGATTGGTCCGGAAGCAGGGGGGTGCCTACGTCCTTGCTCAGGCTCAAGCCCTACCACCTGCTGACCATGCCCCACCTGCTGACCCTACCCCACCTGCTGACCCTGCCCCTCCTTCCCCACCTCCTCCAGCTTCTCCCCCTCACCCACCTCCTACTGACCCCACTTCTTCTGGCCTTCCTTCTTCTGTCCCATATCCCATCCCACCTACCCGCGCACCCTCGGTCGATCCGGCCATTTCCCTCCACCTAGCCACGATGGAGCAGCAGTTGGACCATATCATCGGCCTCTAGGACACCATTGCTCGCCTTTTGATTCATCTGGATGGCCACCAGGACTGGATGGAGCATCTGTTGGTACATATTGCTCAGCATCTTGGTGTTCCATTGCCTCAGCTACCAGCCCCTACCTCCGTTCCTCGCCCATCTGCTGCTGCTCCACCGCCGTCTCCTACATCGGTCACAGCTTCTGTTCTGATGCCTACAGTGAGCTCTGTTGCTGCCACTTCTGCAGCTCCTACTTCTTCAGCTACCCTTCCCGATGCCGAGTCAGAGCCTCACCCTTCCACGGCTCCTGCGCCATCTCTCTCGGCCGATCCTGTACTGGATGATGCCTCCTCTGAGGCGACCCCATGATAGTGACATTTTCCTTTCTCTTATATATCTCTTCTGTCATTTTCTGTGCTGAGATGTTATGCATGTTTGTAGTCTTATTTCTTTTTCTCGACAGTCACAGGTACAGGCATGGGGCGCTTTGGGCATAACTTTTCACGAGGGGAGTATTTTTCCATTTCTATTTTCTTTATTTTTTGATTTACTTCTTCCACTACATTCCCTCAGTTTGTCCCCCATTTCTCCCTACTGCCTACCCTTTACCTTGGTGTTGCACTTGGTGGACCATGTGCAGTGTTCAGTGTGGGGGAGCATCTATATCTTTCACCATAGTCTTTGCCCTTAAACTAACCTAGGAGACATCATTATTAGACTATATATTTGTAAAAGTAAAGAAATTTTTGTTAATCAGTCTTATAAATGCTAGAGTTATCAGTAGGAACTTTTGGAAAGGTTACATGCTTTTTAGTTTTTAAGTATTTTAAAATTATTGCTGATATAGTTTCAATTACAACCTTTCATCCTTAGTTAAATAACATTAACTAGGCTAATCATTTATATGCATGTCATGACCTGATTGTCTCTTTATTATTTTTCCACTCCTGAGAGGTATTCTAAACCCTTTTTCATATTTCTTTTCTAATACCCTCTTTCTTGAGAGATTCTTAGGAAATGCATCACTACCAGAATTTGCAATCTTTTCTTTTCTAAATATGAAGAAATTTTTGAATTACTTTAACATGATTGAGGCATTAGATTGTTTCAACCCCTTTATCTTGATACCTACCCTACATTTAATCTTCGTTAAGCCCATTGAAGCCGTGAACAACCTTTATAGGAAGCCACATTACAAGCCTATTTCCCTTCCTACCCTATTTCTTTTTAAAATCTGCATGATTATTCATTTAAGCTTTAAAGAGAGAGTTGGAAATAAATGGAATATTTTTGTACAGCCATGAAATAAAGTGTGGGGGAGTGCCTCTTGATTATTTGGGGCAAAATGGGTTCCAAACCTATACTCATTGTATTCATAAGGGATTCCCTTGTGTTCTGTTTAAAAAAACAGCAACAACAACAAACAAACAACGAGGGGACCTTATACTTATTTTCCTCTTATTTGCCCATAAACCCTATTTACTTAAGGGAGTTGGTAATGATTACAAAAGCATTTGACTGGGCTTTTGAAGGATGTATTTTCAATGAGCTTTACTTTGAATATCATGCAATGTTGTTTAAAGGAATTAACCATCCTCTTTCAAGCCTCAAAATTTATTTTCACATCTGAACCTACCAACCCTTAGCCACAGAAACATCTAAACCTTATGGAAAAAGCCCTCATTATTTTTGTAATTCAATTTTCATGAAGTGGAGAACAAGATATCTTGCAAACCTATGGATAGAATGTATATTCCTTGGATTGAGCATAACTTCGATTAAAAACATATTGAGTGTAAAGTGTTATTTTAACTGGTAAGGTAAATCATCAAGTGGCATGCTTATTTTTGAAAGGTTGAACAATGTGTTGAAAGAGGATGAGAGTATTTAATTACATTATATATGAGGCATGATTTTAATATCTTATGAATTGAATTTGTTTGTACCTTTTAGAATTTTTCCTCAGTAACTTTACCAGTTATACATTTGATTAACTAAATGCCTTCCTTTTCAAAGTATAGGCTCTCTTAATTAGATGTTGAGATTTTTCTTGAGGGCAAGCAAACGACTAAGTGTGGGGGAATTTGATGCACCCAATTTATGTATACATTTCCTCATATATAATTGAAGATAAAAGCATGTTTTCAAAAAATATCTGTGGTTTCATGAACATATTATTTGAATTTGGTGAATCTGTTTACTTGCAAGAGCTTTCTGGCTTAATACACAGATCAAGGGAAGTTTGTGAAATTTTTGAAACTACACGGCGTGTACATTCTATACACGTCGTGTACATCCAGACTAGGACACGGACCAAAGTAGGGAGTACATGCCCATGTCTCCAGGAAGAGATGCACGCCATGTGGGGCGGCGCTACATGCCGTGTACCACCTTCTAGAAGCGGAGGTTGCAGAGAAAAGTCCACACGCCCATGTGGCCGTTGATGAAGAAAAGGCGTGCCTGAACTTTTACACGCCGTGTATGCTATTCTAGAAGGGGTTGGAGGTGCTACATGTCGTGTATGGTGGCACTACACGTCGTGTTCACTCAACTTGTAGGCGGCGCCGTGTCCAAAAGTCAAGAATGGCGTGCTCAGCCACCTGCCAGTGGAGAAAATGGCGCCAAAACGCGTTGACGAAAAGTACACAGCATGTACTTTCTATACACGTCGTGTACTTTATTTTTCTATAAAATGAGGCCTTGGCCTACGAATTTGGGAGTTCAGAACCATTGGAGAAGGGAGAAGCTCTGCTACCACCATTCCCAAAACCACCGAAGTGCCGTCATTCCGCTATTCCACCATTCCACCCACCGATACTCTACCTCAACGCCTACATGATGCATCCATCAGGTATCACGTGTGTCATTTCTCTCCTAAATTCTATGTGTAACTAAACCCCTTGTGTTAGGGCTATGGACGATGGGATTATAATTTGTATATTGTTTTACATAGTTGTGTTTGAATTGTTGTAATTCATCTTACTTTTTTTAAGCCACTGTCTAATATAACTTAGAATTCCTAGCCGGACCAAGGGAAGGATTCTCAGCGATACAAAAGAAAAGTAATGGTGCAAACATCCATGACCATTGGAAGGTTTTCACCGATTCAGGTAATGGAATGGACTTAATAAAGAATTATGGACATTGACTACCGGACCAAGGAGTCAACTGCTCTCATTCCAAACAAGAGGAACCGGACTAAGGAAATCTTGTAACAAAATGGAATCTTGAATGATTGAATTATTATGAATAGCACAAAAATTTAAACAATCTGCATAAAAAACTCCTTATTCACCACAGCCCCGACACGTCTTTTCTTTCCATTTCTATGAACTTTTTAAATTTACCCGTTTTTTCCTTCAAACTGTATCTATTATTCAAAGTAAGTCAGTTTAGTTTAATTCAAAACCCAAAAATCAACCCAATCGTTTCTAAACTTTGCATACTTCACCTAATTAAGTATTAACTCAATTAAATTCATGCACACCATGGTTCCCTGTGGATCGACCCCGAACTTAAGCAATACTAAAGTTCTAAGAACGGGTAATTAATTTGGGGCGCATAAAACTTCAACCAACGATAAGCGCACGTCACCCTGAGTCAAGCCTAGAACACCTTGTTGCAGTTATTACTCCAAGGTACATCTATTCTAGAACCACATCCACTTGTAGTATCCAGACAGAGATGTATTTCCTAGGAATTCCCACATAATCTCTACATTAACAAAGTTTTAGGGTGTTCCTCTATACTTATCCTCAATATCTATCTTAGGGTCATAATCCCTAATCTATGTTTTTTAAATCCAGTTTCCAAGGTTATTGCTAAACTTCCCCAAATAAAAACTATAACGCCATACCCCCAGATGTCTGGATCCAGTTCATTAGTTTAATACATTAGCATGATTACAAGGAATAAAATCCCAAAGGACCGATAAATTTAGAAGTCTTGGAAAATATATTATATACATGGAATTTACATTACAATTCAAATTATAAAATTAAATATAGATAATTATATTAGAAATCCATTATTCTACTAGCCTAACCTTTCATATCATTTATAAAACACTTCTTATCACCCTAGGAAAATAAAACAAAATAAATTGGTGAGCTCATATTCTTAGTAAGGTTTAACAATATAGTGAAATATATTATAAATAAGCATCAACTTTTTAAGGAAAGGTATAAAACTAAAACACAATCCTTTTAAGCATAATATTAAACATAATATGGCAATTATAAATCAAATAATTCCATTTCAACATTCACATGGATATTTTACTAGTCGAATAATCACATGGGATATCAAAAACTAATCTCATAATGAGATAATGGATAATGTTGGATATCATAACTACTTTGTCAAGGGATTGTGCCAAGACAACACTTATGTGGGTTAGAAGTTAGTCAAAAACCAAAATATTTTATCTTAGGAGAACTACTGATGCATCATGGGGCTTTCATTAACTAGTCCCCAACCCATAGTTATTTCATTAAGTGATCCCCAACCCGTCACTTACTAATTCCAATTCATTCCTTATATAAAAAGGGTAAAACATTGACAACATAAACACTCTTATTAAAACTAGCATAAAAAATGTTAATACTTTAACCATAAACCATGAATGGTATCAGAATAGTACAACCACACTCAAACATATCATTGACCCTTCAATACAATATAGAAGATTATATCATAATAAATAAACCTCAATTAATCATAAAATCCAACAAGGATGTTGACATAGATGAAAATAATAATCATTGAAATTATTTGATAGAGATATCCCTTTTTTTACTTTGAAATAATTTAAAATCCCTGCAATAAAATAAAAATTTTCTTTTAAAAATAATCATGTAATCTTATAATGGAAGATTCAAAATGTTAAGGTGTCATAACGGCATAAAATAGCTGCTCGCATCGTATAAGTTAAAAAACATTCTTTCCTTAATTTGTTGAAAAGCTCGTAAAGTACCTAATTTAGAAACAACCAAAATATTCATTTAAAAACAATTATAAAAAATCAATCATCGGTAAATATTACTTTAAACAATTGTTGACAATATTTTGAAATACATTTTTAAGAAACATTGATATTTATGATAAATGTGTCCTAGTAGATACATATGTATAAAACACCTTAGATAATAATGATATTTTGAAATTAACCATTAAATAAAACCTCTTAAAGAATCCTTATTGAAAACAGTTGAATGAACATAAAAATAGACATAAAACATAATTTATAATCCTTTTATATCCATATAAATAATTATGTAAAATAATATCAAAAATATTGAAATAGAGGAATGATTAATTCTTTAAACATTCAAATCATCCCATACCAATTTGAACATTTAAATCCTAATCTGGATATATTAAAATGAACTATTAAATAACATAAAGAAAATTTATTCATGATATTGAATATAATAGGGTCGGTACATACACCACAAACAAGAATTAGGTGGTGAGCATGGCTTATATCTCACACAAATTAAAAGTGAGATGGAATTCCCTTAACTTAGGTATGATACTCTTTTTACATGTCTGAAACTATAGAATAATGATCTTAAACATATTATTAACTTTTATCAGATTCATAAAAATGTTTATGATATCATATATGATTCATTTATGAATTTATATTACCCGTTCATTAATAATTTCCAAGTTAAAGCAACATTTCGGGTAATAATCGCTTTCTTTATCCTACGTGTTTTGACTTGTTATTCTTGTTTGTATTACTTAAATAAATATTTACTTATTTTAAGAATGTATAACATGATTTATATATCACATATATTTTGAATATAAATATATATAATACATATATATATATGAAATGTAATACATTGTTCATGGAGACGGTAAGTCATACGTATGTATGAATGTTGTGTCTGATTTCTTATCATATTGAGTGGAAGTAAGTGAATGAAATATAAGTATATACAATATATATATTATTATAATAGTATTATTATTTCATATATTTCATTCTTATTCATAATATATATTTTTATAATTATTCTCAGATGGTGAATGTGGAGGATGAATCTCACCACATCGGGGATACGGTAAGTCGTACGTCCGCACGAGTGACTGTATCATTTCCTTAATGGTTAAATGGTATTTAATTGGATGTAATATGAATTTTAAAGAAAAATTTAATGTTATATTTATTATTTAAATCATTTATATTCACCATTATAACCATATAAATAAAGTGTACATGAAAAATAGTTTACACCACGGCGTGGAGGCAGTAAGCCGTACATACACACGCACGGTGATATTGTTTTTCATAGGATGGGTAATATTATAAATATGGTTTTCAAATAATAATAGAAAAACCAAAACATATATTATATTATGGATTTATTACTTTAGTATGGAAAAAATAGTAAGATGGAGTAGAAGAAGAAAATAAATTGAATGGAATTGGTATAACAATTACCTCTTCTTTGAGCGTCTACTTTTTATTTTCATAAAAGGACTCCTTATGATGACTTTATACCCAAATTATGTACTATAAGATAAATTTAGGGAAGTTTTTAGAGTAAATGGGTAATTTTTTTCCAATAAAAAGGTCTTTAGAGTTATGAAGTAAAGAGAAGGAGTGGTACCTTTTTATAATAGAGGGGAGGGGCACTTTTGGAAACTCTAAAACTATTAATTTATTACAAATTTATTTTCGGTTTCAAATAGAAAAAAAGTTATTTATTTATATTATAATATGATTATGGGTCTGAATCCCCACAAACAATTAATTTTAAATAGGTTTAGGTCATAAAACTAACCATATCTTTTGGATTTAACCCTTAGTTAAACAGTGTAACTCTTACTATGTCTTTTTAATTTTTACACCATATGGTTAATATAGTTACTATAAAATGCCAAAAGAACCCAAATTGTATAATTTATTACATATTTTACATTATACAACAATGATTATATTTTTATGAATTTTTTATCATTTAATAAAATACTATTTATTTTAAAATATCATTTATGTGAATTTAAATAATATTCAACATTTTCATTTTTAAAAATATCAAAACAACATTTTAACTTCAATAAAATACTTCCAAAATGTCACTAACATGTATATTTTATCTATAAAATTGGTTTAGGTCATTAATTTAGTCAAATTATATTTATTTTAATATTTGTTAATATCATTTATTTGATATCTCGATTAATTAAACAATTATTGCATCATCATTTTGTAACCATTTAATTAATTTTTTCAATTTCTAACAATTATAAATAATTTATCATGAAGAAGATAATTTTGTTATCTTTTTAAATACTATTTATAGAAAAAATATATAACTTATGTAACCTCATATTAAAAATAAACTAGTTATTTAAATTTGAATGACATTTTTAACTCTTATTTATATGAAATATAATAAATATCATAATAATACAAATGTTTCTTAAAAAGTATCATAATTTCCACGTAAGGTTTATTTGGATCTAAATATATTTATCCAATTAAATTAGGAAAAGTGTTAGGGTTATTTTATATTATTATATTTTTATTTTTACCATTAATTTGCCTATTTACCTTTAATTGTGGTAAATAAAATTCAAAAGTTACTATTCAAAAAAATTATTTTGATCCTATCAGAAAAAAAATTCATAATAATTACAACCATGTATTTTGGATTTTAAAAATTCAATTCACAGAAGCGGAAAAATTACGATTAATGCTAATTTGTAAATGTGGCTAGAAGGCAAGTTAGAATATATTAAAACGTTCAATGAATTTTTAAAGATAATTATATTATAAAAATAATTCCAATGACCTAAATTATGTTAATATATATATTATTTATCTCTTATAACTTTAAAATAAATTTAAATTAATGTTTTTTTAAATAATAAGGAAGTGTTTTTTACTATTCATCAAAAATTGAAAGTTTTCAGAAAAATACCAAAGATTCACCCTAAGATAATTTTGATGTTCAGAATTCAAAAATGAAGTCTATTTTACCATATTAAATTTCAATGAGTATCTAAAATTAATTTTATTATCTCTCACAAAAGGACATAAAAAGTAGTTCCTTCAAGAAAATAGTATTTCTAAACAAATAACTATTTTATCGAAAACTATACATTTCATTATAAATATGTTTTATTTATGTGAAAATGTTATAAATAAATTTTTTAAAAAATATTACTATTTATATTAGTATATTTAATGGAGAAATTATAAATATTTCATTTAAATAATTTCAACACTAAATTTTTGTTTCTTAGAAACTCAATCATGCATGTCACACAGGCCAAGTCAGTATTGCATGAAACACAATCTATTTAAGATAACGTACCATGAAATATTGGGGTGTTACATTCATAGTATCCATACCTTATACAAAATTCCTTCTTTGTTATATCCTCCTTCTTTACACTTAATTAACGATATCCTAAATGAAGATCAATCTTGGAAAAGTATTAAGCTCTGTGTAGTTGGTCGAATAAGTCATCAATATAGGGAAGATGATATTTTTTCTTAACAGTGATCTTGTTAATTTCTTGATAATAAATGTATAATCTCCTTGATCCATATTTATTCTAAACAAACAAAACAGGTGTGGAGTCTGAAGGGGATTTCGGATTATCTAATGATTGAGAGGAGGGGAAGATCCCTAATAAAAAGAAGGGGAGGGGTGCAAGGACTACTCGCATTTACCAAAACTGATGCAAACATGATTAGGTAAAAACTCTAAACCATGTGAGAAGGAAATTTCATTGGATTCCATGGTTTTTGTGCAAGATAATTCTCAACTTATGGTTCATGCAATCAGCTACGACATGATGATTGTGAGTTGTAAATCTAATGCAAACTTTACTGAAACGGTAGAGGACTCTAAATATTATATCCTCCACTCTGAGGAGGAAATAATGGAATAATTTCTTTATAAAAACATCCCATAGGAATAATCTAAGATGATGGGAAGGCATATGCAAGTGGAGGTCAACAGCGAACAGGTTAATTAAGTCGACAAACAGGATATGATCCTGATGAGAGGCTTCAATGACCAGAAAATTAGCAAATAAGAGTATATTCGAGCTGGGGACAAAATGGAATATCTCTTTGAGGATGTTATCAATAAATAACCTGATGATAAGGTATTTCTTATAAACTAGAAACTTTATATAGAGAAAAACACTAATAAGTTGAGGCTATGGTTTGATGGATTTGTTCTCTTATGAGGCTTCACCTCCGGATTGATTGGGACTGGGTTCTCAATTTTCTTAAAAATTTATTTTAATAATAAAAAGTTAATTTTCAGTCAATTCCTAGAACTCAATTGATTCCATCTTATAGGGTGTCATTGAAATAGTCATATCACCTAGTATGAGTTTTATTGAAAACTCAACTTCACGATTTGGTGGAAGAACTAAGAATTATTCTAGAAAGAAATCAAAAATTCCCATACAATGGTTGTATTCTTAATTGTGAGTTTATACCCAAACATTTGAGACATATAACCATAATTTATAATAATCAAGACCCATAATATGGAAGAAATTTCTATTGGAAGGTTATATATAGCCTTTCATCAGTAGATGATCATTGATTCATCCGAAATATGAAATGTGACTTCCCTTCCTTGTAAATTGATGTGAGATCCCGATAGATAAATCCAATCCATGCTATGAATCACATAAAATCCCACTAAAGGAAGGATCACAAGATTTATAGGAATCACATTCCCACAAAATTCAACTAGAGAGTAATTATAAACTTTTGATGCAACTTTTGTGCCATTAGGAGTTGTCACAGTTAACTCAGTATCTAATTATTGAGGTAATATAGAGATATCCTTAGAAAATTCTTCAGAAATAAAAGATTGGGTGGATCTAGAATCAAATAAAACATTTTATACTTTATAGTGTGTGGTAATTGTATCTTTCGCCATTTCATTATCTTACTCCACATCATCAATAGTGATCGCATGTGACTTTACTTTGTGTTTTGCCTTAAGAGTTTCCTAAATTCGATCATCATCAATAACACATGGATTAATGAATTGATGGGAATAATTCCCCATTTACTTGAACTTGTATCATTGAAGTGTAGAAGGTGAATTCTGTGTTTCCTTTTCTTTATTTGGATCATTAGATATATTTTTCCCATCACCGTTGCATTAAAATTCCCAATCACCTTCTTTTCCACACTTAAAACATTTTTTTGTCCCTTTAATAAAATGTCCTCCATGTTTCTTTCCACACTTTAATAATAAGGGAAAATGCATCTTATTTTTAGTGTGGTCTTTAAATTTTCCCTTGAATTTCATTTTTCTCTTCTTATCAAATGCATAGGACTGATGGGTTACTCCAATCTCCATCTCAACCTTGAGAGCACATAGAATTATTTCATCATAGCTATGGAAGTCCCTAATGAATAATTCCATTTGGATACTTTATTTTAAGCCACTAAAGAATCGATCAATTTTACTCTTGGGTTAGATAATAATTCCATAATCATACCTTGAAAGTCTTGAAAAAATTTCTTCAAAGGTACCAATAGATTCATTATCCTTTTGATTAAGTTCAAGGAAATCCTTCTCCATCTTTTTTTGAATAATTCAAGGAAAGTGATTATTGAAAAATGAGGTATTGAACTTGTCACATTCCATGGATTTTATTTCATCACTTTTCCATGTATTCTTGATAATATTCCACCATTGATCAGTTTCACCTTACAAATGATATACTTAAAAAATTAATTTATCATGTTTTGAATATTGAAGAAGTGAAAATATCTTTTCCGTGGTACTAATTCATTGTTCAGCCATTATTAGATCTGAAGACCCACTAAAAGAAAGTGGACACTGCCTTATGAAGGACTCAATATAATGATGTTTCCTCCTTTGTTCATTTGGAAGTACCACATGATTCTTATCTTGATATAGTTGTGTGAACATAACAATACGGTTTTTCATTCCATCTCCCATAACATTTAGTTTCTCATGAGGATAATCATTGCATTTCCCTTCACATTCAGCATTAAGGTGGTTCCTCAGGGTCCATCCACTGAATAAAACCAAGAAGAATAGTGTGATAAACACTAACCATAATGGGAAAACTGCATAATAAAGAATAAATTTTCAATTTAGGAAATTTTAGGTCTTATCCTATGTTATTCATGATTATAACCTACACTTCATCATATCCTTAGGTTTCTTCCAATGGTTTTCTCATCCTAGTTTTCAAAGGTTAACTATGCATTTCTTCTGATTCCAACTATAGAAACCCATAAATTGCATAACTAGATATTGATTCAAATTTAAATAATATTCATTAAAAAATATAACAAAGTAACAATAGGACCATATAGGTATAGTGTCTTTAGAAACTGAGAAACATAAACAATTGGTTCATAAGACATCTACATTGTCTCCTGCTTATTCTTTCATAACTAGACCCCTTTTTGACATATCTTGCTTAATACCCTTATTCATGACCTGGGTAAAAGAAACATAAAAAATGGTGAGCTCAGATGCTTAGTAATGGTAAAGAGGGAGATATAAATCATATCATAATAATAACACATAATAATGTAATATTTGAAAACCTTATCCTGCATATGAAAGATCGTGATATCATGTCATGAGATAAATTGTAAAAGTTCATAAGAATCAATGAACATAATCCCAAAAGTTATAACTGAAGACACTAAATTGTATGGAATACACATAAGCATATAAAATCATTTTATATTAGTTAAGGATCATTTCCATCAAGCGGACAAGGTCCACTACTGAACTGAACTCACTTCTCATTTCATCCTTGTATTACTGAACTGAGATCATTTCCCATTCTAGTCATGTCTATATCATTTGATTAATATATTTACCCAATTAATTAGAGGGATATATAGTTCCCACCCAAATAATAATGACATAATTATTATGTGTTCTACAAAAACATAAATCATTCACCATAGCATAACCCAAGGAATAAAATGGGTTTCTTAAACAACATTCCATCATAACATAATCCATGTAAAAAATGGATTTCATAAATATAATTCCATAAAAAACAAAATAAAACCTTTAGAATAATATGGATAGTATAATTAAAACATAAACCTATTAAATAATTTCATCTTATATGGAAAATAAATTTTACAGAACACTTGAAATTAATTATTGAAGAAAATATTATTTCTTATTCAAAAAAATTTTATTTTCTCAAAATACCAAACAATTGTAAAAGAAAATAATTTCTTTGAAAATAAAATAGAAATATTTTAAAGTAAGATTCATGGAAATATGGTTTTATAAAAACATAAAAACCATTCATGTTTTAAGGTTAAAATAATACAATATTCTCATACTTTTGTCAGATAAGTCAAAAAGTACCTTGTATTAAAAAATGACAAAAGATTCCTTTTATACCGTTAAATAAAAAAGTCAAAAATTATTTAAAATTGAATTTAAAAATTTTTATAAGGATAGAAAGAATATTTTTGGAATAAATATTCAAGAAACATAGACATGGATGGTAAATATACCCCAGTATGTACTTGCGTATAAATAATCTAGGATAATAATGAGATTGTGAAATTATCTCTTACATTAGGTATGATATAATTTGTGTGTATCTGAACCTACTTTATAATGATTTAAATAATTTAATTTACTTATTCCATAATCATAGTCATTTTTATGATATCATATATTATCATTTTATCATTTTTTTGGTAGTAACATTATTACTCATCTATTGGGTATTAACTTCTTTATTTTATTATGCATGTTTTGTCAGATAATGTATTATTCCAATTATTAGGTTATAGTTATATCATTTAAAAAATTATATTAGAATAATATATATCATATTTATTCATTAAATTCATTTATATAATCATTCTTTATTGAAGATCATGAAGAATGAATCGCATCTCATCATGGAGATGGTAGGTCATACGTACGCACGAGCAACGATATCATTATCATAATTCTTGAATGGTATTAAATTGGATGGTGTATAATATTACATAATTAATATCATGTTATAATAATCTTATATAGTTATTATTTCCGTAATTATACCCATCCAAGTAAGGTGGTTGTGAAAATAGATTACACCATGGCATAGAGGCGGTAAGCAGTACGTAGGAACGTGTGGTGATTTTGTTATTTATACAATGAATAGAAGGTAGAATATGGTTGTTTGATAATAATAATAATAAAAACTTGGTATATAAGTGATAATATATTTATTAATTTATAATGAAACAACTCATGAAGAGGATGTAGAAAAAGAAAGAATTTTGAGATAATTGGTAGAGGAGATTACCTCTTCTTCGACGTGCTCCCTCTAAATCTCCTCTTAAATCACTAGAGTCTCTTTTTGAAGAATAACAGAACCTCTATAATGTTATTAGAAAATTTTATAATGGAAAATGTTATGATATATCTAGCTTTAAGACTCAAATATGTGTGAATAAATGATGAAGTAGGTGCCCTTTTATAATTGAGGTGAGGGGAACTTTTGGAAACTCCAAAAAATATTAGTTTATAATAAAATAATACCACATCTAAAAACCTAAAAAAACAATTCTGAAGATGGGATGAGATAGGTTTGTAATCACATCAACCAATAAATTTTAGATTAGTTTTTTTCCAATTTAAACCTTTTCATTTTAATTAAACACATAATTATTCTATTTAATTTTTAACTAGGGTAATGAATATTTCAATATTAAAAGGGTGTAATATTTATTATATGATATAAATTAGACCAAAAATAAATACCTTTGAACATTTTATACTATATAATAATTATTCTATATTATTAAAAACATTTATTGATTTTTAAATAATTTAATAAAACATTATTTTGATAAATAACCAATAGTGTCAATTTTGGAACTAATCAATTCATTAGTTTTTAAAAATACTAATATAAAAAGTTAACTTCAAACCAAATATTTTATTATATTCCTAAGAGGTCAATGTTATCTAGAAAATTCTTTGTAAAAATTAATTATGTTATGCCCCAGACCTCTTTGGTCGATTCATTTGTTGAAATTTGGTGTTTGAGGTTTTATGGGTGGTCAAGGTGACTCATTTCAAGAGTTTTCTAAATTTCAATTTTTCCAATGGTAGATTGTTTCATCGATGGGTCATGAATGGTGATTCAACACTGGTTACTCGTAATGGTGGCTCACCAAATGGTAGCTCACTAAACGATGACTCACCGAATGGTGACTCGCGAAACCATAGCTCACCGAACGATCACTCGTCCAACATTGAGTCGTCCAATGGTGACTCAACTAATGGTGACTCGTCCAATGGTGAGTCATGAACGAGGTTTTTAGTTTCCTATATTTTATCCCCTTTGACGTAATATTTGATGTAAAATTAATTCAAAGCCTTATTTTAAGGGGTTTAAGGATGATTCAGATCCAATAAATCCTATCTAAATTTTCCTAAGGGTTCGAGTTCCTTTACTCAGTCAAAACATGTAATATTGACCAGATCATCTTTTAATGTAAAATATAAATCATATCTAAACTGCTTCTCCATTTATATTTTCAAAAGGCTAAGATACCTCCTTCTGTTGTTCTTCCTTCTTATTTATCCTTGGTATAGGATTCCCACTGTTCCTCCTCCCATAAGAGTCATGTGTTGTTTTGTATCCTTGGATCATGTTCCCCTTTGAGTTTTTCCTACTACATGTGCACCCCCTATTTTGGTGCAACTAGGAAGTTTCAATCCGTATTTGATATAAGGTATGTTCTGTCTCCATTCTTTTAGGTTCCTCAATCTGTTTCCTCCCATTTCTCCTTTCCATGAGATGGAATGTGATCTCCATGTTTTTAATGGAGCTTTCTCAGTTGTTGGTTAGTGTGGTGGTGTCGCGGCCTCTTCGGGTGGATGTAGTCATTGCAGGATTGGTGATCGTGATCCATTGTGTGGACCTATTCTTGTGAAAATAATGTTGAATAACTTTTGAGGTAGGGGATTCATTTATTCTCTACTTACTTACATGTAATCGTAGAGCTATCATGAAATAGCCCCCTGGATCGTAATGAAATTGAGATAATAAATATTTGAACTGGATAAAATAATTGGATTTGATTTCATAACGATGTTTTTGCTTTATACCATGATAATGGTTTGACTCTTGATTTGATAGATAGTGTGATATCTATTCCTTGATTGATTTAGCATGTTTTTCTTGATGGAAATTGGTAAAGAACATAATGACGTAATTAATTGATAATTAATTGGGTAACTATTTAAAGAGGCATGTTAAGGAGTCTATTTGTTGTTGTAATTTGATGATAATCAAATTGTTGCAGATATAAATTTTTAAATAAATTGGTTGATGAACCTGAAACATGTTGATGACTATTGATAAAAGTATTAAAGTTGTGTTAAATTAATTATTTAATTAATTTGTGACAGCTTGAGAATCTTTTTTCTTAGGTTTCCCATAGTTGGAACCAGTGATAATGAACTGGTTAATTCAATATGTAATAAGAACCATTTGTAGGAATAAAATATAATGCCTTTGTAGGGCCTTAGTTTCCCTCTTGTTGTAAAGGAAAAGTGCCCTATTCTTTGGATCTGTGAGAGCTCACTGTGTGTGAAGGCTGAATACCTTTTTTAAGGCCAAGAGCCTGGTTTCTATATTTTCCCTAATGCTAGTTATGTGTTGTGAGCCTAGGATGGATGATCCTGGAGGGCTGTTGTGGTATGTAGGGTAGGGAGGCCTAGTTCATGTTGAATTAGTTGACACCTAGAGTGGAGAGATGCATCAGTTTATGCATGTGGGTGTCTGGGAGGACACTAAAGATTATGTAAGGGGTCGAATCTGGGCTTACCCATTGATATGAAAGTTGTATTCTTGTCAAATATATTGCTTTTTATCTGCTTTAATTTCCCCTCTTCTTAAATAAACTAGTTTTTCTTACTCTCCTTCCAAAATAGTCAAAGATGTGTGGGGTATTCCATGTGCTTTCCATGTATAGATTCTTGAGTATAGATGTGTCTACGCTCCTATAGGTGGAAATTACTGAATGAGTAGCTCATATTCTCACCATGTTTATCCCCTCGTGTTTAGAAGCATATAATGTTTTCCATGAATACCAGGAAATATGAAAATATAGAAAGTGGTAATTTTGTTATGAAATGAATAATTTTTTAACCCGTGGGTTGGATCTTGGTGGGTTTCAATGTTGAGGTTGTGATTATGAGAATCCATGGAATCGGTTTGGTTCTTCTTAAAGGGCATTAATCTTTTTTGAAATGCTAAGGTAATGGAATTTGTAAAATGATGATGGTTAATTAATGGTAAAATAATTAATTAATGTAACATAAAATTTATTAAAAGGGATAAATTAACTTCATGAATCTCTTTGAAATGGTTGTGTGTTTATAATATATCTAGTCTTAGCAGTGGTAATCGAGAGTCCGAGAGATGTGAGTTATATTTGTGTCTAAGACTAGGTTATTCACATAGTGTGGTTGTTATCTATATTATATCTTGTAATTCTGTGTTTCTATATGATACTTAACCCTATCAGTTAGGGAAACTGACACCCTAGAGATTCTGAGCCCTAGGGGAGTGTTTTCCCCGACATCTTTGTGAGAGGTTGGATGGTTGACTACCCGTTTTGACCCCGCACTCTTCTCTTGGTAGTTACTTGTGCTGGTATGCACGGTGGTTAGTTTTCCCCATATATGTGTATAGAGGTTTGTAATGTCTTGTGGTTATTTCACACACATATATTATAGATATAGTTTCCTATGGACTATTATAGGTGTAACATGTATAAGATGTGATGGCTTGAGGATACTTACTTGGTGTATGGGTTGTAATGGATTGAGGTATAATAATCGATGTATGATACACTCTATGTGAGATGTGGTGGATCCCAAAAACTATCTGGTTTCTTTTGGATATACGGACGTGGTGGTTGTGTTACATGAGATGCATGTTGTGGTGCTTCACCCATGTGTCTTCAGGATAGCCTTTTTGGAGAGAGACACTCAACACATGTGAATTTGGGGAAAAGCAAAAAACCAATAGGGAAGTTGTAGTGGGGTACCCTTGATATTCTTTATTATATAATATTCTCTTGTATGCAATACTTGGTGAGAGTAGCCATGGTGAGTCTGAGAACTTAGTATACATGTTTAGGTGATGAGTTAGTTTCACTTGTTGTTCACTGTGCTTTAGGATGCTTTCATTACATTTACATGAGAGGATCTAGGGAGGATCCTACTGATTATACTGGTATACTCACCTATGTTTATATAAAATTTATTTTATGTTATTTGGATCAATTTGGAAATAATGATGGTTACTACTAGCTCGGGGTTTTGTAGGATTTGTTTGGGATTCGTGGTCACTATATTTTTACCTTATTTTGGTACTTATAGTTTTCCCTTTTAGTTGTAGTAGTTATTTCATGACATTACATATGTACACTTGGGTTTATTTTACTTTGTGGTCTGGGTAGGTGTTGGTTGGTGTATATCTTATCTCTCTCTTTTTCATGTTTTCTTTTATAGGGTAATGCCTCTCATTTGTGTGTTTACGATACCCTCAGTGTTAGTTGCCAACCCATGGCCTACTAAAGGTGAGACTCGAGTTTCATTCTCTCTCTTCTCTCATTGTTGGCCCAGGAGGGGTACAATTTGTGCGGAGGGGGTTGTGATATATTGGTATCATAGGTGTAGTTTAATGATAGGATTGATTTTGTACTTAGGCACAAGTGATGTTACATGGGTTAGTAGGGAAACTGTATCATCTAAGTTTATCAAGCACTGTAAACACGGGAGACCGGTTGACGCATGGGTATTTAGGAACCCCATATGATATGATTCATGGAACTTAAAGCATACAGTGTATAATAAATGTGGTGATACTTATTATAGGGTATAGACCTTGGAAAAGATCATGCATCATTATTATTTCCCCTGTGTTTTAATGGTTATAACTTGGGATAGGTTAACCTAAAATGAATAAATTAAAACAATTAATTAATGATAAATTCATCCACATTCCTGGTTTAGGAGCTCTAATTGTTTTTTATTTTGTAGGTACATCACCAGGTCAGCATCCTCATCAAGTTATCTGGGAATATGTTCATCAGGTTGTGCCAGTAGATCACCGTAAGGTAGAGGCTAATGATGATGATACTTGTTGGATGACACTCCAAGAGTTTCAGTGCTAGGTTCTATAGAGGTATGAGGAATACATTTCAGATTCAGTCACAAAATACTGGTTAGAGGAGGTTGAGATAGCCTTCAGTTCGATATGTTCTTGGAAGAAGCATTAGGTGTCATTGGTTGTGATGATGTTTTATGGGACAGTGAGGTAGTTTTGGCTCTTATTCCTCAGAGATCGCGAGGAGTTGGTTGTCTCGTTGGAGGAGTTTCAAGACCAGTTCAGATACAAGTTTCTTTCTTCGACCATGAAGGCAACTATTTTCTAGGAGTTGTTTACCCATTAATAGGGGATCTCTAGTGTGAGATAGTTTGGGATCCATTTTAGGAACATTATTCGATATTCTTCAAACCTGTTTCCAAATGGGGAGGCCAAGGAGAGCTATTTTTTGGAGGCTTTGCATCCATAGATCCAGCTCTAGGTCACCCTATTTATACTGAAGATGTATTTTGAGGTGATGGAAATAGTAGAGGTTATAGAGAGTATGTTAGACAAAACTAGATCGTCACGAGAGGGGAGTCATCAGGATTCCTCATGAAGTATATCTATGGTCTGGGGCTCCCAGTTTTTAGGGAAGAAGAGCTTTCAGTCAGTCGGTGGTATGTCCCAGCCCTCAATGTCTTATTTCTATGGGGGTAGTAGCTATCAGGTCTATGCTAAAGGATCAAGAACTTGTTTTTCTTGTGAATTATGGGGTCATTAGAGACATGAGTGCCCAAAATTTCTTATCAGTTAGCGCATGCCAGGCGGTCCACTCTAGGTTCCTCTATTGAGGCAATTCTAACTGAGGTAGCAGCAACAGGTTGCACCAGCTTTGGATCAACAGAGAGCAGATGGGGAAAGAATGGGACAGCCCTAGGACACTACCCATCCTTAGAGATTATAGTATATCCATGGAGTTGGTCATTAGTAGGGTCAAAGAGGTTGTGTAGTAGGGTGTGGTTAGTTTCATGCTTTAGAACTTCCAACTCTAGGTGAGCCAGACATCGTTTGAGGTTCCCATTGCTTGTTTTCTACTTGGTTGCATGCCTTATTTGATTTAGGATTGACACACTCCTTAATATCACCTATCCTTTTACATTCCTTGGTAATTTTTGTATAGAGGCTTCTAGTGCCATTGGTATTGACTAAAACAATTATAGGTTGAGAAAACTTAATTGAAGTATGTAGAGATTGTGAGCTAGTGCTGGGGAAGCACCGCTCTTAGGGAGATTTCCTATTTTTATGAATAAAACCATATGATGTATTTATCATCATGTATTAGTTGTATTCAGTGTAGGATATCATGGATTACGTCTATAAGAATGTGGTTTCCTTCGATGTTGATGGAGATCCAATAGTGTTTGTTGGCGACCAAGACCCTCAGATGGGTCATAGGCATATTTGTTCCTTCTCATCCTTGATGGATAAGCTGATGTTGATTTATTCGAAGGTTTAGAAATTGGAATTTCCTAGGGCCATGGAAGAGTATCCTGATGTCTTTCCATAGGTGGTTTTAACATTACCCTCTCTAAGAGAGATCAAGTTCAAGATCGAGCTATAGCCAGGCATGTATCCTATCTCAATTTCTTTATATGGGATGTCACCTTCTGAGCTATGAGAGCTACGTATATAGCTTGATGGTCAGTTGCAGTGTGGTTTTGTTTAGCTGATTATTTCACCATGGGGTGCACCAATTTTTCTTGTAAAGATGACTGATGACAGTTTTCAGTTGTGTGTCGATTATCATCGCTCGAACTGAGTGACAGTGAAGAACCACTATCCTCTTCTATGGATTGATTATTAATTTGATCAACTGAATGGTTCAACTTGGTTCTTGAAGATTTATTTTTAGTTAGGATATCATTAGATATCTGTAAGGATAGGGATATCTTGAATAAAACTTTTTGTTTTCATCATGGGTATTGTGAGTTCATTGTTATATCGTTTGGTGTGATGAATTCTTCAGCTGCGTTCATGGGGTTGATGAACGATGTGTTCCTTGAGTTCTCAGATAAGTTCATGGTGGTTTTCATCGACGACATCCTTGTGTAATCTACATCTGAGGAGGAGAATATATAACTTATGAATTCTATTTTGGGAGTTCTTTGTTGTGATAAGTTGTTTAGGAAGTTGTCTATGTGTGAGTTTTGAGCTCGAGAATTCCATTTCTTGGGGCATGTTTTATCCCAACAGGGAGTATTCGTGGATCTATCAAAGATATAAGTACTTGTGTCTTAGGAAACGCCACGATAGTGGCATAGTTGTGATGTTTTCTTGGCCTTGTAGGCTATTATAGAAGTTTCATAGCTGATTTTTCTCAGGTTGTTACTCCTCTAACATCATTGACTAGAAAGGATCATGCATTTGTGTGTACTGGCCAATGTCAGGCATCTTTCGAGTAATTGAAGGAGAAGTAGGGATATTCTCTAGTTCTTTTTCTGCTAACAGAAGGAGTTCAGTTTGGGGTTTTTAGTGATGTTTCACATCTGGGGTTAGGTTGTATTCTAATATAGCATAGATTGATCATTTCTCATGTGTCTTGGCAATTGCATCCCCATGAACGTAACTATTCCACCCACGATCTTGGGTTAGTGGAATTGGTGTTTTCCCTAAAGTTGTGGATACATAACCTCATTGGTGATCATTTTGTGGTCTTTACCAATCATAAGATCCTGAGGTATGTTTTCTACCAACATGACTTGAACTTGAGACAACATCAGTGGAAGGAGTTCTTATAGGATTACGACTTCAAAATTTCATACACACCTAGAAAGAGGAATGTTGTAGATGATGTACTGAGTAAGAATTCATGTAGTGATGTAGTGTGTCATGACCTGTCCCCCGGGGCCCGTTCCATGAATACCCCAAGCCCGCATCCCGAAGGCCTGGGGCTTGAGACTAGAGTTGAAGGTGTCAACCTAAAAGTGGGAGGAATTTTCCTGACTACCTGTACACACACACGTCAAAACACATCCCAACACTCTAAAAAGGGAAAAACAAGGATACTAAAATAGGACTGAGTTCAAAGTACAGCTTAAATCAAGAGGGATAGAATACAAACCCAACAAAAAGAACTAAAACAGCAAAGTACAAAAAGGATCTCTGATGGCCATCCATGGAAAACCCTGCCTGATAGTAAGAGTAGTGAATCCACTAGATGACTAAGTAGTATGTCATGTCTTCCTGGTCCAATTGGGCCCCACTTGGTCCTAGGCCACCAAGTCTACCTTCGAAATGTCAATTGGTCCTATCTCACAGGACTCCACTAGGTCACGGTCCACCAAGGTCTCTATCAAAGCACTGATCATCTGCACGAGACACGACACGTATGGGCGGGTCCTGTATAGGGGTGAGTATCAGAAAACTCAATAGGGACCCCAAAACAAAAAAGTAAGGACTAAATATCAATACTCAAATTAAAAGCACAAACCATAAGACAACTCACACCAGATATACATTTTGGGTAGTTATAGATGAATTATCAATCATATCATCAAACTCCATAGCTGTTGATGAACTCCTCCTCTATCGAGTACAGTGGGCATGCTGGGTCACACAGATTCAATTCCCATTAACCTAGAACTGTTGTGCCACTCATCCTTGATTAGTACCATGCATATGTTGTGTCACACAGAGCCGCTCCCCACCGTGGGCCTGCTGGATCACACAGAGCTGCTTCCCAACTTGGCCGAACTGAGGTATTTCTACTATTGAGTATTGTGGGTATGTCGGGTCACCCAGAGCCACTCCCCACCATGGGCCTATTAGGTCACACAGATCTGCTTCCCACTGGGTATTCGTGAATCAGTATTCAGGTCTCAGCCAACCGTAGGGTTTCGTACATAACATGCTTGGTAGAACTACTCCTCAAGCCATTATTCACATCTTGGAATCTATGAAAGTCACTAAAAATTATTCCAAAATATCCTCTTCATCAAGAGGGCCCCAACACCGCTAACTTCTCATCAACCGAATGTGTGGTTTGTAAGATAGTGGCATTTTTGAAACCAGGGGTCGGCTGCAACGGGACCCGATCAGACCTGGTTGAACTAACCGAGGGGTCCCACACACCCTAGTTTAATTAGATGGACTTGACCTGACCTGGTTCGGGTTTGGTTCGATCTGGTCCGGCTTGGATAGTGGGATAGGCCTAATGGACCTCACTGGACTCGGCCTGGTTTGGCTGAGGGTCAAACCCATCGGGTCGGCCTGCAACCCGGTCTCGTCCGAACTAACAAAAAAAGTGAGAGTCTAGCCTTCTGACATAGGTCTGGCCTGTTGGGTGTGGGTTCGGCCCACTAGTGAGGGGTTGTCTCGCTGGGCTACGGGTTCGGCCTACCGGTGTGGGACTGGCCCGATGGGCCGGGCATCCAGCCCACCCACCAGAGGCCCAGTCCGCCAAGGGGGCGGACCGATGGCACGCCGTCTAGCTGGGACATGACAGTAGCACTGCATCTGGCCTCCACTATCCTGATGGACGTAGGTCCTCCTCTAGCTGTGGTCGACAGACCACAGCTCACCAGCTGCCAGGACGGCTCGAACGCGGGTCATCCCTCCACGCGGCGCCCACCTGGCATTACGTTCTCTTTCCATCGCAGCAAGCCGACGGGCGCGCCACTATCCTCTAATGAGGATGGATTTCTCCACTACTTCCACACGCACTAGTTGGTGTCACCCCCTTCACGCAGTCGGTGTGGGTTGCTGCCACCATCAGTCATCGACGACACCTTTCACGGGCCACCAGAGTTTCTCCGGTGGTCTGTTTTCCAATCTGTTTGTGCCTACGGGCCTCTCGGGTCACCACCATCTCTTCTCAAGCCCCAGAATTAAATTGATGATACTTTGAGAATGCGTCCACCAAGAACTCATGAGTGGAGGTTCTCGGGCCTTATTCATGTTGGCTCGAGCCCTCTGCGTTAGAGGTTTAAATCAAGGGGGTTTGGGGAATCAAGTTCAATCATTTCATGCATGGTTTGAATCTTGAATAATAAATCCCTTAAAAAAGTTACCCTCCCACATAAACACACGAATCGTGGATCAACACATTCGTGGGTTGATCGGTGTTTGTCATTTCTAGAAAAAGAAGTGTGGGGAAGTCCTTGAAATAAAAATCAAACCCCTGCTTCTTTGATGTTCGATGCTGAAGCATTCGTCCTCTAGGGTTCATGATATCGATTTCATCACTTCAGGATTTGTTCTTCGAGGTTCATTGAAGATGATGAGGATCTTCCAGCGTTTGTTGCTCTTCGTTGGAGAAGAGATTATCTAGAGTTTCATCAGAGAATCATCAAAGATTAATTCTCCATCCACCAATGCATTAGGCAATAAAAATGAAATCACATCATAGCATTTTATTTATGATATAATGTCACATCGTTATGTTGTTTCATTTATGAAATAGCATCACTGTTATGATTTATTTATATCATCATTATGATTTGAGATACAGGCCAATAATAGGCTGCATTAATGTGCACTGTCATTTCCTTTTCACTGCATCGTAGCGTCGTTGTGTTTCCACTTGTCAGAGGACAAAATAAAATAAAATAAATTTTTAAAGGTATTTTATTATTTTCCAAAATGTTTGAAAATAAACTTTTCCATTCATCCCTTTCTGGCCAAAGTTAAGTCCATTCTAGGTGAATCTCGACATTCTGAGTTCAACGGTGTCCTTGGATTTTTGATCCATGCACCAGTTCAAAAGTTAGAAAAACCCACCCATGCATTTACTAAACATACCAAAAAAATGTTCAAATTTTTTTTCTGGTCTCTACGGGCCTCAGAATCACATGTCGTCAGAGTGCATGGTCTCATAATAATTCCATAAATAAAAACAATATATGGAATTTTCGAGATATTAAATTCTACCAACTGTAGGTATTTACGTCCCCAAAATCCAAAATAAAAACTAATCGAACAGATGGTGGTATTGAGCATGAATCGAACCCTCTCACTCCCATGTTCTCCCCAAGATATTATCATCCTACCACCGAACTTGCAATAGAGGAATTTACCACCCACATAGGACTCGATCCTTTCAATCCTCTATCTCCATCGGGAACTCTGCAAACGTCACCCCATCGTCAATGTCTAACTCACCCCAATCGATGACGTGAAATGAGTCATGCACGTACCTCCTCAGCTATGACATGGGGAAAACATCATGCACCTGGTGAATCTATGGGGGAAGGTCTAGGAGGTACGCCGCCTCTCTAACTATGCTCATGATCTAAAAGGGTTCGATGAACCTCAGAGATAACTTGTCTCCCTGACCAAATCTCTGCAATTCTCATCGAGGTGAGACCTAGAGGAACACATGATCTCCCTCCTCAAACTCTAAGGGTCTCTGTCTCCTATCAGCATAAGACTTTTGTTGTAACGCCCCAACCCTAGTTACCCATATTCGATGCATTATTACATAACATTGGCATGATCACAAGGGATCATGTCCAGAAAGACCGATCAGTTTAGTATCCTTGGAATTACTAGATACATTCATAAGTTTTACATTACATTATAAAATTAAAAAACAATGAAATTGTCTCCATTGACCACATTAATATCTCTTAGACTATCCCTGTATGTCGGTCATAATATACTTCTTTGCATCTTGGAAAAAAGAAAACATAGAAAGGGGTGAGCTCAGATGCTCACTAAGGATAAAAATATAGCAGAAACTTTCATAAATAAGTATAAACATTTAATGCAATGTTTAAGACTAAAACATAAGCCTTTTAAACAAAAAAATTTGCATAATGTGGCCAATATAAATAAAATAATGCCATTTACTTATTCACATGGATATTCTACTAGTCGAATAATCACAAGAAATATCAAATAGCCAATTTTATAATGACTAATGCATAATGTCAGACTTCATAACCACATAGTCAAGGCCTTATGCCAAGACTACAAATAAGATTTTGTCAAGGCCATTTTCCAAGACACTAGCTTGTCTCATGAGACCTACCGATGCATTGAGGAGCTATAATGGGATCCACCCGTCACTTACTAAGTACAATACATTCCTCATATGAAAAGGTTTAAACATAACATAAATATTCTTATTAAAACTAGCATATGAAATGTCAATACTTTATCAATAAACCATGAATGGTATAAAAATAACACATCCACAGTCAAAAATATCTCAAAACCTTCAATATAGTGTGGAAGATTTGTATCATAATAAATCAACCTCGATCAAGAATAATATCCTATAGAGGATGTTGACATAGTTGAAAATGATAAGTAAAAATCTTTGAGATAAATATCCCTTTTTCATGAAAACATTTAAAAGTCTCACTATTTATCGAGAATATGTTTAAAATAGATTTTTGAATCAAAGTGTCACATACCAATTTGAAACTTCTAAAAGTAATTTCAATTTTAAAACATTAATTTCCATATAAATAAAACCTTAATACCATTTTTAAGACATGAACATTAATGAGAAATATTTAGAAGAATAAATTTTCAAAACATTTAAAATGATATTTTAGTTAGAGTTCCTAACCAAATGAGAGGAAATTGAATAAAAATAATTGAGGTAATCAAAACTTTATAATATCATGAGAATAAAGGGATTCATGATATACTATGTCAAAGTACAGTATATACACCAAATAAAAGGGAATTGGCGCATGACAACAAAGAAGTCTCAATGGAATGTATGTTGAGATGAATTCCTTTATAAATACTGTATACTTAGGTAAAGGATAAATCAATGACATAATTATGTGTGAAAAATATAAATACAATCAAAATGATTGGATATTCAGTTTAAATCAATTAGAGTACATTCACACATATTCTTGTAAAAACAACACCAATGACTTGGATGTTTAACTCAATGAATAGAAATTGAGTTAAAATTACTCTTATCAAGTTTATATCGATGAACTGAGAATATATCAATGGAGTGATTATGTGTATCAAAAGTATATCCATAGAAAGGGGAGTGTAAATTACTACATAGGTAAATAAATAGTGATTTCACACATAATCTTTGAATAAAGTAATCAATGAAGTTTGTGTAAAACCGAATGAGTGGAAATTGAAATTTTAAATTCCCTTACCGATTTGGTAACATACGAAACATACACCATATTAAAGAAGGATAATACAATTATGATATAAATACCCATAAATTAAAGTATATTATTCAAACAAAACAATCATGGGTAGTACATACACCACACAAAAGGTAATAGTGGAAAATATAGAATGAGTCTCACAGGAATAAAAGTGAGATGAAAACAGCTAACCTGGTACGTTTCCTTAGTATAGGGTAGGTTAACCTCATGTATAATAGTTAAATAATTGTTATTATAATTATAAAAGAACGACATACATAAATATTATATCATATAATATCTTCTAATGTTTCTTTATTAATAATATTTTAGTAGTATCATTGTTTCGGGTGTTAACTGATTTGTTTTCCTTTATATGTTTTGTTACGTAAGTCATGTTTCTTATGGATAGGATGTATTTTATTCATATCCAGAATTATATAACGTCTTTAAAAATTATATTCAATCATCAAATGAAAATTAGTTTTGAATGGTTATGATGGGGAAGGAATCTCATTGCGTTCGTGGATACGGTAAGCCATACGTACACACGAGCGACAATATCGTTATATTAATGGTGAAATAGTATGTAATTGGATGGTATATCATAAATAAAGAATAATTAAAATGTTATATTTATTATTTAAATCAGTTATACTCATTATTATACCCATAAAAATAATGAAGTGTTTGAATAACAAACTACACCACGACGTGAAGACGGTAAGTCGTACGTACACACGTATGGTGACTTTTTCATTTATTTGATGGATAAAGTAACGAATATGGTTATACCATATTTATAATAATATCACAGTATGTATAAGGTACTATATTTATTATTTTGGTATGGAAACAAAAAAAGAAAGACGAAGTGGAAGAAGAAAAGAACTTGAAAGAGGGTAGTGAAATTATTACCTTTTCTTAGGGTGTTTCCTTTTGAGTTGATCAAAAGGGCTCCATAGGTTGGATTTATGATCAAATTAAGGCCTATAGGTTGAAGTTAGGGAATTTGGGAAGATATTTCGATAGGTTTTGGCAGATCCAAACGGCTTTGGAGGTGTGAAATTAAGAGAAGGGGAAGTACCCTTTTATAAGAGAGGTGAGGGTCACTTTAGGAAAATCTTGAAATATTATTTTATAATAAAATCATTTTCGGTTTCTAATGGCTCCAAAATGATTTATTTCGAAGTTAAGGTGGGTATGGGTCGCAATCCTATCAACCAATATGTTTTAGATAAGTTTAGGTCACCATATTAACCTTATCTTTTAGATTTAACTATTAGTTAAATAGTTTAACTTTTACCGTGTCTTCTTGTATTCTTACACTATATGGTTAATAAACTTACTCTAAACATCCAAGAGAACCTAAAGTGGTTCATTAATGACATATATAACATTATATAATACCTTTATATGAACCTTATATTTTTAGGAATATTATATCAACAAATAATGTGGTATTTGTTTTAAAAACTCATTTAGGTCAATTTTTAGACTATTTAGTATTTGGTTTTTTTGAAAATCATAACAACATGATTACTTTGATGAAAAATAATTAATCAACCCTAACATTTAATATTAACCTAGAAAATTATTTTAATTCATCAAAAGTTTAAAATTACATTTATTTGGATATTTATAATATCAATTATTATAATCTTTCATTAATAAGGTAATTACTTCATCATCATTGTGTCATAAATAAATTTAATTATTTAATGTCTAAAAATTATAAATAAAATACCATTATGTAGAAAATATTTTTAGATTTCTAATGAATATTTATAGTCAAATTTATCTTATGTATAACCCTATATTAAAAATGGTTTTTTTATTAAACTTTGAATTTAACACTTTTAACTCTTCTTTATATAAAATATTAATTAATGACCTAATCTAATACAAGTGGGAATTTTAGGATCATATTTAATTCCTAAGGTTGTTTTTGGTTGAATTACATTTATTCGATAGAATTAGGACATGTTTTAGGGTAATTATAATATCATTTTTACCTTTAATTTCCCTATTTACTTTTAACCGTGGTAAATAAAAGTCAAAAGTTACTATTCATCAAAAATTATTTTCATCTTATTAAACCACCTTTTACTTACTGATATCAACCATGTCTCTTGGATTTTTTAAATTAAACTCACAGAAGCGGTAAAATTTAGTTTTATGCAAATTTGCAAATGCTTCTAAAAGGTCGGTAAAAGACAGTAAAAAGTTCAATAAAATATTATACATCTAATTTTATTATAAAAATGGCTCTAATGAATCAAATTGAACTAATATAGGTATTATGTATCTATATTTACTTAAATAAATAAAATAAACAATTATTTAAATAAAAATTCGATTTTTAAACAATAACGTAGTGTTTTTCACTATTCTTCCAAAATTGAAAGTTTACAGAAAAATACCAAAAAATCACCCTAATATAATTTTTATATTAAAAATTCAAAAATTAATTCTATTTTACCAAATTAGAAATATAGATGTAGCATTAATTAATTTAAAACTAATTCCCTTTGTCAAAACCAAAAAGAGGGTTTTTAAGAATTAAAAACTTTCAAAATATCGACATGTGTTTATGTCAAATTTAAATGTGAAATTACTTATAATAACCTAAATTGTATTAAATGATAAAAATATAATGTAATTATACTTCCTAACCATTCAAATTAATAATTTATCACTATAAAGTATTTTGATTAAAAAAGTTGTTTCAATTAAAATTTAGTATTTTTCAGTATTCATCAAAAATATGAATGTTATCAGAAAATTACCAAACAATTATCCAAAAAAAAATTTTATGTTCCTATTCTAAATAAGAATTTAATTTAATTAAATTGAATATATAAAAGTGTCAACTATTGGTTTTAAAAAGGGCTTTCCATTAAAAGGATCCAAAATTGCATTTTTTGAAAAATACTTATTTTATCTGAAAAATTAAATTTGTTCTTATATTATGTATAAGAAACACATAATATGGATTATAAAATTATATGGAGTATATAAAATTCAAAATTCAGCTAATAGTGTTCATCACTGCTTTTTTAACGGCTAGTTTGTTAAGTCTTGGTGCGCTCGAACTCGGTGTTGCATGTAGCACAAGCTATTAAATTACTTTAAATAAAATAACTGACCGACTGAAAAGTAATTTTTTAATTATCTTCAAGGAATGGCCTTGTTCCATCATTACAAAGGCCCTCAATGGGGGCAGAAATAATATAGGCCAAGTGAATCTTTCTGCACAAAAACCTGACACTCCCACGGAAGAGAGCCCAAACTGTCAAAGATGATAACCCCCTCACCTGGGCAACTATGGCTTGCCAGAGCGTCTGCAACAAAATTGGTCTCCCTCAATCTATAGTGGATGCTGTGTCCAGAAGAAATTTCTTGGACACACCTTCTGATAATTTAAATCAAGTACCATGGTACATCAGACCTTCCTTGAACCATCTTAACCAGAGTTTCGGAGTCTGACTCAATTTCAGCCACTACGAGACTCCGCTCCCTGCACACTTGGGGACCTGTAAGCAAAGCCTGGGACTCTACCCCCAGAGATGAACCCAGGCTATAGAAGGAGTTGAAAGCCACAATAACAGAATTTCCTGCATTGCGTAGGACCCCTCCACCTTTCATGGATCTGTTTTTAAAAGAACCATCCACGTTGAGCTTCAGCCCGCTAGAAGGTTGGTGGAAACCAACCCATCTTCCTCCCATATCTCCAAGAAAAATAGATCTTTTGAGGATTTTGCAAATTAGAGCCGATTGATGGCCTCCTTTGAGCAGTGAGATAATATCATTTATAAGGCACCTTACCCTCATAAAAATTAAAGAAGTCGGGACACGAGCACCCAATCATGACTGATTCCTGGCCTCCCAAATTGTCCAACAAATGGAAACAAGGATGATTACTTAGGCTTTACATTCCAATATCTTCTCCTCCACACCCTGAAACCAAGAGTTCATGAGACTTTGGAAGAGATACTGCTGTGTATTAACCCGTGGCTGTGGGAAACAGTTCATCCAAACATCGACTGCCCAGTCACTCTGAACAAACAGGTGATCAATGGATTCCCTCCTCGGAGTCACACAATAGAAGAACTGTGATGCTAAGTGAACGCCCTTCCTATGTACATTATCATCCATAGGTAAAGATTTGTTCTTTATGTGCCAAACCAGAAAGGTCATTTTTGTGGGAATCTCTTTGCACCAATATTTTCCAACTACCTCCTCCGAACTGCCCCCTACGTGTTTTCCTCTTCGAAAATCCTGGGAGGAGAATCTGCCCAGACTCGAACCCATATATTAGCAGTGATCCTCTTCCTCAACCAAGAAGATGCTTTCAAATACAGCCTTCTATTCCTCATTGAGTACTCCCTAAATAAACGAAGTATGGTTGCTTTCTTCTTTGAAGGAGATGTTGGTTGCAGTGCAATGCGGAAATCTGAGACTTGTCCCCATCCAGTTATCTTCCCAAAAGCTAACGTAACCTCTTCCAATAATCCACCAAATTGATCCAGATAACTCAGCCATGTAGTCGAACATGCATTGTCCCAATCAAGTTTGACCTGCTCTTCGTGTTCCTCCATCACTCTGGTGATCACCGTGTCTACCCCTGAAGAAGGAACCCCAGAGCGATTTCCCAGTTATGATGTCTCATGAAAGTATGGTTTGCATTCCGTGCATGCTTTCCGAAATATCACGTAAACTAACACCCCCTCCTCCACTAGCCGTGCCATACGCTCCCAAGATTCCCAGTGACATCGACCGTTCTGGTTGTCATCCCACAAGAATGCAGACATCACCTTCTCTATCCTTGCAATAGTTCTCTTTGGTGGTTTGATAATTGCCAATATATGCAATTGGGTGGAAGTGTGGACGGTATTAATAAGCGTGATGCGCCCTCCAAAGGAAAGGAATTTATTTTTCTAGTTCAGGATTCTTCTGAGAATCTGGTTCCTAATGTCCTCAAAAAACCTTTTCTTAACACATCCGGTGGAGAGTGGGATCCCAAGGTATATCAAAGGGAGTTGTCTTCTTTGGCATCCCACCATCTCATGAATAGTTCTGCAGCGACTACCCGGGCACCAGTTGGATATGAAGACCTGACTCTTCCCTCCATTAGTATTCTACCCACTCATATAATAGTACACTGAGAGAATACCCATGAGTTCAGTCAAGGAACTTCTTCTACCATTCGTAAAAATCAGAATGTCTTCATCAAACATCAAATGGGAGATTGACTCCCTTCCTTTCCTTCTGAAAAATGGTCCATGTTTCCCATTTTACATGCTCTTGTGGAGATTCTGAGAGAGAGTGTCCTGTGCCAAAATAAATAGGGAGGGAGACAAAGGGTCACCTTGGCGAACACCCTGAACTGATTTGAAGAAGCCAAAGCACTTTCCTTTAAGTGATATGGAGAGCCACGGGGAAGCATAACACCGGAAACAAAGGTCACAAACCCGCTCCTGAAATCAAAATTTTTGCATCACTCAGATGATGAAACTCCATTCCAAATTGTCATACGCTTTATCCATGTACACTTGAAATATGACATTAGACCCAACCACTTTCTTATTAATATCATTCACAAGTTCGCTAGCAATTCCGACCGCCCCTGGATGCTCCTCCCTCTTATAAACCCATGTTTCTTTTCTGAAACAAGCCTCAGAATAATCCCACCCATTCTTCTTGCAATCAAGCTGGCCAGGATTTTGTAGGACACATTGCAAAGGAAAATTGTCCTGAACTGCCCAATGGAAGTGGGGTATTTCACCTTTGGAATGAGCACCACCCTAGAAGCACTCACTGATCTGATTAATTTTCCACCCCAAAAGAAGTCTTTTATGGCCTCCACCACCTGCCTTTTCCCCACCTCCCATGCAGCCACATAGAATTCCCCAGGGAAACCATCCGGTCCAGGTGCACTACCATGAGTCATAGCCATAAATGGACCCTTAACATTATATTCAACTTATAAGGATAACATAGAATCATTGTTAGAGTTCCTCACCATCCATGGAATCCCCTCCCAGAATGCCTCTGTCTCATCAGGATCTTGATTAACCTCGTATCTTGAACTCTGAGCCCCGGCCAGCAGATTCTCAAAGTTCTCTACAGCCATATGACCAGAAGTCTCCACATCTGATGTGTAGACTCCATTACCTAAATAAAGGTTGATTCTAGTGCTTCTCTTCTCCTTCAAACAGGCATGAAAATAGGCACTGTTTCTATCTCCCTCCTTCAGCCATCTAACACGATATCTCAACTTATAATGTTTCTCAATTCCTAGGATCTTCTCTGAGAGAGAAATCCGTTTTCCACAAAGCAACGTGAACTTATTCTCATCCCAAGTAGTTTTCAATTCCTCCTCTAGTTTCCCAATATTGTCTTGCATGTTTTCCACTCCCGAAACATCGACGTTCCTATGCGTGGTCCACTCCAGAAGATCCTTTTTGAGCCTTTTAAGACTTATCGAAAGGTCGTTCCATGCCCTTCTATCAAATTCTCTTTCCCATGAGTTTCTGACCATTGACAGGAAACCACTATCCTAATTCCATTTCGTGGAGTAGTGAAAAGCCCCCTGCCTTAACACGTCCCTATGGAAAGCCACAAGCAGTGGATCATGATCAGATAACGTACGAGGGAGGTGTGTGACCGACGTCTGCCCAAAGGAATCGAGGCCTTCCAGATTTGCAAAACACTTGTCGAGCCATCTCCAAATTCGGCTAGCTATCCTTCGGTTATTGCACCACGTAAACCAACTACCCTTGAAACCCAGGTCGAAGAGTCCCACCGAAGAGGTGAAGTCCCTGAAGTCTTGCATCCCCACAATATTTCTAGAAGCACCTATTTTCTTCTCTGAAGGGTCGGTGATCGCATTGAATTCTCCGCCCACAAACCAGGGGAGAGAATCCGTCTGAACTAAACTCAGGAAATTCCATAGTTCCAATCTCTTGGTAGTGTCATTACTAGCGTAAACGAAGGAAAACATCATATCTCCCCCTTCAAAGTGAATTTTGGTATGAATGCACTGGGCCATGAGACAAACCAGTTCCACCTATCCATAAAAGGCCTCGAACGGTGCCATACCAATGGTGGAGTGGTAGTTGTTATTATACACAAACTCCACCATTGGTAGGGGGTTCTCCCAAATTTGACCAAAGTCAACTACAGAAGCATGAAGAATGTTCTATAGGGTCTGTATTGTCTGCTCATTCTGACCATCTGTCTTGGGATGAAAGTCTATACTCAAATGCAGTTGTGTCCTGAACACCTCCTGTAATCTCTTCCACAACTGAGATGTCAAGAAGTCATCATGATCTGAGATGTCTTTCGAAGGAACCCCATGAAGCTGCACTATCTCCTGGACATAGAGGCATCCCAAGCCCTCTATCGGTCCCTACTTCTGAATGGGTAGGAAGTGATCTAACTTGGTGAGTTGGTCAAAGATTTCCCAAAGAGAAACATGGCCTCTAGACATACATGGTAACCCTATCACGAAGTCCATTGAGATACCATACCACCTCCACTTAGGTACCTCAAGTGGTTGGGTCAAGACTGCAGGAACCTAATGCTCGAACATCACTTGTTGACAAGTGAGGCATCGAGAAATGAACTTGGCCACCGCTTTCTTCATCCTCGGCCACCAGTACTGATGTCTGAGGTCTTGGTACATTTTTTTCCACTCTAGGATGTACCTCCAAGGGGGGTGTATATAACTCCCTCAACACCTCCTCCCACAACATCATGGGTACTATGGTGCACCCTCTCAAGGATTGAATTCTCTCCACCTATCGAAAATCCATCAGGAGCCCATCCTAGGGATAACTAAGCACGCCAAGCCTTGCAATCAACATACACTTGTTGTTCCTCCCTGACTTTCTGTAAGAGTGGGGGGAGTAACAGTCATCGACCGAAGGTAAGAGGCTCCACCGTCATCCACAAATGATATATGCATCATGGCTTACTGCTTTGTTGCCTCACTTAGAAATGGCAAACTGGTCCTCCTACTGAGCACGTCTGCCACCACGTTCCCATTCCTAGAAGTATAGACTGAATGAAAATTAATTTTTTATTATCAAAACAATTTAAGGGGAAAGTGATAACTACAAATTAAAGCATATAACAACAAGTAAAAACATAAAATGTCCAAACACAGACCGAATCTTCCTCCCCCAGCATAAACCTCATGACAACAAACCCCACTAATACATGACCACTCGTCTAGCTATCCCGATCAAAGACCGGCCTGGAACCGATGGCATAGCTATACCCTCTCAACTACTAAGACCAAATGGAATGCATAGTTGAAGTCTTCATGCACTGAACCCCATCTAAAGAAGATCTGAAAAATGCGGGACATGTCACCCCAATACATGACTATATCAAATTCATAGTCCTGGAGGAACTATAGCCATCGCCTCTATCTCAGGTTTAGGTCCTTCTAGGAGAAGATATACCTAATACTCTTATGGTTGGAGAAAACTATAAACTGCTCACCCATAAATTAGTGTTTCCACATAATTAAGGCAAAGACCACTACTTATAAATTCAGGTCATGGGTTGCATAGTTATGCTCATACTGCCTCAATTGGTGTGAGCCATAGGAAATCACTACTTGCTCCTACATTAGGACTCAACCCAGACTAATCGCTGATGTTTCATATTAAACTACATACCCAACGCCCTCCTCGGGTAGTCTTAAGATGGGGGCACTAAGCAAACTTCACCTTAGCTCTTGAAAACTCTGATGGAATTTTTCTGTCCACATGAAGGGTTTTCCCTTCCATGTCAAGGATAATAAGGGTGATGATACTCTAGAAAAGTCAGGTACGAACCTCCGACAGTAACTAGCCAACCCCAAGAAGCTCTTCACCTCGGTCATGCTCATGGGTGACTCCCAAGCAAGCATTTCCTATATCTTCTCTAGATCTACTGCAACTCCAGCCTTTGAGATGATGTGTCCTAGAAAGTGGACCTCCTAAATCTAGAACTGGAACTTTGAGAGCTTACTACAAATCTGGTGCTCATGGAGTGTATCTAGGACTATCTTCAGGTTTGTAGCATTCTCCTCATCTGATTCTGAGTGCAACAAGATTTCATCAATGAAAACCATGACAAACCAATCAAGTTAAGGCTAGAAGATCTTTTTCATGAGGCCCATGAACATTTCTGGGGCGTTGGTCATGTCGAAAGGAATCACCATAAACTCATAATGGCTATACCGGCACCTGAAGGCTATCTTTAGTACATCCTCATCCCATACTTGAAGCTGGTGATATCCTAATATGAGTTCTATATTTGAGAACCACTTCTCTCTCTTCAGCTGGTTGAAGAGGTCATCAATTCTCGACAGTGGATACTTTTTCTTCACGGTCACCTAGTTCAGGTACCGAAAGTCCATGCACACTCTCAGACTCCCATCTACCTTCATGGAAAAAATCATTTGGACTTCCCATATTGAAACATTGGTCCCTATTAACCCCTTCTCCTGCAAGTCCTCTAGTTATACCCTTAGCTCGTGAAGCTCCATGGGAGCCATCCGATATGCCTATGTGGATATCGATGTCATCCTGGAGTACAGATCGATTCAAAAGTCTACCACTCTATGAAAAGTTAGTCCCATAACATCCTTAGAAAAAACATCCTTGTACTCATCCACCACTATATGAAAGCTTGGACTCCTCTCATCCACTGCACTGAGGGTTAGGATAGCCAACTGGTGAGTGATCAGCTACACACTCCTCCGAGAAAGTCTGTCCTACACTGCAAGGATTTCCTTCTCTCTAATGAAGGAAAATCTGGTCCCATCTCTGCGGACACACTGTATTGTACACCTAAAATAGTCGATATGAGCGTGGACTGTGGATAACCAGTTCATACCCAATATGAAATCATAAGGCCTCAACGCCACTACTAAGAGATCCTATCTGTAGATTTATCCCTATAGATTAAGCTCACACTATCGTCAACCGTGTTTAATAATCAAGTCGTCTCCCATAAGAGTGTCTAATCATAAGGATTGAGCCAACGGCTCCACCAGAATCTATGAACTTCGAACAAGAGTCATGGAAAGGAAAGAGTGAATAACACCTATGTCTATAAGAATAGTATCTAGGGTGGAGAAGACACAGAGTGTCCCTCATATCATCTCTGGAGCACCATGTTCATAAGTCTCTACCACCTAGAGTTGAGCTCTCCCCTGCCCGCCTGCTCCCTGAGGTTGGGGTGGACAACATGGGGGTGGTGGCGCTAACACATCAAACCGTCACCTAGAGCCTACCGATCGGCCATCTCTTCTACCACATCCACCGCCCTGAAGACCTCCTCATTCGAACTGCTACTTATGCCTCGGTGGTCCCTCGACCGTCTTTTGGTCATCCCTATGGCAGTTCCAGCAGTCATGTGCCATGTGTCCCTACCAGTGCACGTGAACCATTACCTGGCTCCCAGTTGGCTTCCCCTGGACTGGGATTCCCACACTACCGACCCTGAGTCCTGGGGTTGACCTATGAAAGACCTGGGCTGCTTGGGACCACGTGTCTATTGTCTGCTGCCTACAGAAGACTCCACCTCCTGGGGTCTACTGGCAGCTCTAGCTATCGGCGCCTACTCCTCCAAGAAGCTCTCCAAAATAATGGCTTGCTCTAGCACCCCAGACTAGGTAGGGATGCTGAGAGACAACAATGATGCCCTGATCAATAGCCCTATTTCCCTACTAAAAGGCTAGAGACCTAAATAAATGGTCTTTTATCATGTCTATGGAGTAGCGAGATAGATTAGTGAACCTCCCTGAGTACTCATCTGCTTCTATGTTTCCCTACTGAAGGTGAAGCAGCTTTTGAATGCACACAGAGCACAAGTTCATGGGGAAGAAATCCTCCCAAAAAATCCGATCAAAGTATACCTAAGTAAGGGTCACCTCATCATGTGTCAAGGTGTTCAAGCTCCACCATTTCCCTACTGATCCCTATAGAAGGCTCACTACCAAGATTAACATCTGGTCAGGTGGTGTCCTCACTAATCAGAAGACTCACGTCACAACCTCCATCTAGTCCTCAGTGACCTGAGGATCCATCTATCCCATGAACTTGGGAGTTCTTTGTCTCTGAAACTCATGCAAGGAAAATAGTCTACGCACATCCTCTTCTAGATCCACCGGTAGTACATGTTGACCATCAGGTGGTGGTAGCACTGGTGCACCACCCGATGGGGCCATCTCTAGAATTGGTCCCTGAACGGACACCTCATCGTTAGGCAGGTTGTCCTCATGACCTCGTATCAGGATCCTAACTGGTCATCCAGGTGGAGGCATCTTGAAATAGATCAAGATGTACCATGGTCAGAAGGTTATACAGGTGGGATTAATTTTATTAAAAATTACATAAGGTGACACTTATGCAACCATTATTTTCATGTATAGAGCTGAAAAGCAGAATTCAAGGTCTTGGTGTATGGATACGTCGGTCGCCGCACCAACACTAGACTCCCCGAATCTGCAAGTCGAACTCGTAACACCTAACACTATTTCCCCAAAACAAAACACAGACTCTTGGTCTTTGTGGCAGTACTAACCTCCCTTGGATACCACTTTGTCACGACCCTTCCCCCAGGGCCCATGTTGTCACTACCTCAAGCCTGCCTCCTGAAGGCTAGGGGATAGTGACTAGCACTGAAGGCGTCAAACTGAAAGTGAGAGGCATTTTCCTGAGTACATGTATGCACTCACATGCACAAACATTTCCCAACACACTGAAAGGGGAAGAAATTATACTTAAATAGGACTGAGTACAAAGTACAGCTAAAAGAAAGTGGTCTAGATTACAAACCCAACAAAAAGAAATGAAACAACAAAGTACAAAAAGGAGCTCTGATAGCCATATGTGGAAATCCCCACCTGATCGTAAGAGTAATGAAACAACTAGTTACCAAATTAATATGTCTTGTCCACTTAGTCCTATTGGGCCCCACATGATCCTAGGCCACCAGGACCACTGTTGAAACATCAATCGGTCCTGTCTCACTGGGCTCCACTGGGTCCTGATCCACCAAGGTCTCTATCGAAGTGTCGATTGTCTACACGATACATGACACACGTGGGTAGGGCTCGTGCAGGGGTGAGAATCATGGAACTCAGTAGGGACCCCAAAACAAAAAGTAACTACCACACATCAATCCTCAAAGTAAATTACGAAGCACAAGACAGATCACACCAGGTATACATTTAGGGTAGTGATACAAGAAATATCCTTCATATCATCGAACTACTCAGCTGTTGGAGAACTCCCCCTCTATCGAGTACAGTGGACTTTCTGGGTCATAGAGAGCCACTTTCCACTAACCTTGAACTTTTGCGGTACTCATCCTTGATGAGTATTGTGGGTATGTTGGGTCACACAGAGTCGCTCCCCACCGTGGGCATGTAGGGTCACACAGAGCCTCTTCCCACCTTGGAAAAAATGAGGTACTTATACTGTTTACTACCATGAGTCTTCTAGGTTACACAAATCCTCTCCCCACTGTGGTCCTACCGGTTCACATAGATCAACTTCCCACAGGGTCATCGTCAATCATTATTCAGGTCTCACCCAACTACAGGGTTCTGTACATAACGCGCTTGGGATAACCGCACCTCAATACATTTTTCACATATCTATGTCCATGAAAGTTACAAAAATTTATTCAAAATTACCCACCTCATCATGAGCGTTCCAACGCCACAAATAGACCATCAATCAGATGCATGGTTTTCAAGATACGAGTGTTTTAGTAACCAGGAGACTAGTTGTAATGGGGCCCAGTCCGACCCATTCAGAACAACCTAACCAACCCAGCCCTGGTGTCCCATATACCCCGATTTAATTAGAAGAACTCAACCTGACCTGGTTCGGGTTGGGGTTGGGGTTGGTCTAGTCTAGCCTGGCCAGTGGGCCAAGCCCAATGGGCCTCGCTGGACTCAACCAAGTTTGGCTGAGGGTCCAGCTTGTAGGGTCACCCACCGACCCATCCATATCCATCCTGGCATGAAGGGCATGGGTCCGACCCACTGCGTTTAGGTTTGGCCCACTGGTATGGGTCTGGCCCACTGGGGGCGGGTCTGGGTCTCTGGGCGAGGGCCCCGCCCACTGGGCTACGGGTCCAGCTTGTCGTTGCGGGATCGGCTTGCTGACTAGGGTGCGGCCTTCCAGCTCAAGGCCCGGTCCTCCAGGGGGAATACTGGTGGCACGTCGTCTAGTCGGGACATGCCAGTTTTGCTGTGTCTATCCTTCACTGGCCCCATGGACGCAAGGCCTCCTCCAGCCGCGGTCGACGGTCCGCTGCTCGCTAGCTGCCTGGACAGCCCGAGCACAGGTTGTCCCTCAACGAGGCACCTGCCTGGTGCCACAACTCTCGCTGTCGTGGCCGGTTGTTCACAGACTCCTACCACCATGTGGTGCCGATTGGTGCACCACCGTCCCCCAGCATGGTCGGTGAGGGTCGGCCACCTCCACTACTATTGCGACACAGGTTGGCATCGCCCCCTTCACACAGCTAGCGTGGGCCGGCTGCTGCCGCACTAGGGGTGCCACACTGAAAGCACCTTCCGTAGGCCACCGAAGTTGCTATGGTGGTTTATTTTATGATTCGTCTTTGCCTACAAGCCTCTTGGGTTGTTGTCATCCCTGCTCAGGCCCCGAAATAAAATTTTCACCACTTTGAGATTGTAGTCACCCAGAATGCACGAACGGAGGTGATCAGGCCTTGTTCGTGTCTACCTAGCTCCTCCGTGTTAGATGTTTAAATCAAGGGGGAGGTTTGGGGATTGAAGTTCAATCATTTCATGCAAGTTTTGAATCCCAAATAATAAATCCCCAAGAAAATTCACCCTCCCTCATAAACGCATGAATCACTAGTCAACCTGTTTGTGGGTTTATCTCTTTTCATCATTTCTAGAAAAAGAAGAGTGGGGAAGAACATTGAAATTAAAACCAAACCCCTACCTCATTGATGTTCGATGCCAAAGATTTTTTCCTCCAGTATTCAAGATGTCAACATCGTCACTTTTGGCTTTGTTCATTTAGCTGCGTTGAAGACGATGAAGATCCTCCAACATTCATCATTCTTCGTTGGAGAGGAGATTAACCAGAGTTTCATTAGAGAATCCTCCAAGTTTAATTCTCCATCCACCAACGTATTATACAATAAAAAGGAAATCACGTTGCAAAGTTTCAATTATGCTATGACATCGTGTCGTTATGTTGTTTCATTTATGAAACAGCTTCATTGTTACTCTTCTTTTATTGCATCATTACACTACGTGATATGAGTCATTAATGAGCCTCATTAGTGTGCATCATCACTAAATTGTCACTGTACTACAGTGTCATCGTGTCACCGCTCGTCGGAGGACAAAAGAAAATAAAATAACTTTTTAAGGTTATTTTATTATTTTCTGAAAATTCTGAAAATAAAATTTTCCGTTCGGCCCTTGTCAGTCAAAGTTAAGTCCATTCTAGGAGAATCTTGGTGTTCCGAGTTCAAAAGTGTCCTTTGATTTTCAATTCGAGCACTGGTTAAAAAGTTAGAAAAAACCCACACATGTGTTTACTAAAAGTACTTAAAAAATTTCAAAATTTCATTCCGGGATCTACGGGCCTTGGAATCACATGCCATCAGATCATGTGGTCTCATAATAATTGCATATAATAAAAAAAGTTACATGAAATTTCTGAGTATAACACAGTGCGTGAATCAAGTGATTCTTAGAGATTGATGGAAGAACATTCATCATTATTTCTAAATGTGGGAGAAGTTGGGGAAAATTTTATCTTTTTTAGATGATAGTGCAGTCATATCTGGTGCAGTTGGTTAGGGAATCCTAGTTGGGGGATCTTGAGGTGGAGGTCTAGGTAGACTGAGTTGTTTGTGGTGAGGCCCCTAATGGTTTGTCAGAGGATTAACAACACCGAGTGTTGTTTTAGAGAAGGATTTTTTTCCCTTGGTGATGCATCAGATGGCTCTCAGAGAGTTCCATAGTTCACCTTTAGTGGTATATATTTGTGTTTCAAATATATACTAATTTTTGAGGAGTTGGTTCTGGTGGTCTGGGTTGAATCATGTAGTTGTAGAGTTTGTGTCTTGATGTTTGGTCTACCATAAGGTGAAGTCCAAGCACCGCATTCCCAATGGTTTTCTCCAACCTTTAGATTTTCCTCAGTATAGGTGGTGGGAAATCTCGATAGAATTTGATAATGGTTTATCTCGAGATTAGGGAGTCTATGATTCTATATGAGTGGTAGTATATTGTTAGACTAAATCATTGCGCTTTATAGCGATCAATGAGTCAAGATAAGTGGAGGTTTTGTCGAGGAAGTATTTGGAGGAGGTGGTTAGACTCCATGGATTTATGGGGACAATAATTTCTAATCAAGATCCTCATTTTACCTCCAGGGTGTGTAGAGGTCTCCATCATAATTTGGGTTATTATATATTCATTAGAACTTCTTTTTTTCTACAGATGGACGGTTAGGCATAATAGTCCATCTAGAATCTTGAATACATATCGTGCTCTTTTGTCCAAGATTTTGGAGGTTCATGGTTGAGGCACCTTCCCTTGGTTGAGTTATATTTCAAAAATTGTTTCCACTCCACCATCGGTATGGAACCATTTGAAGCTTTGTATTCCCAACCTTTCCATTCTATGTAGTGTTGAAATGGGTCCAGAGAGTTAAAAAAAATCTACGCCAGAACTGGTACAGAATACGAAAAAGATGGTTCAGGTGATTTGTGAGAGGATGAAGGCAGTGTAGGATCGTTAGAAGTCCTATGTTGATCATAGAAGGAGACATGTGGAGTTTGATTTTGGGGATCATGTGTTCCTGAATGTGACTCCCCATCGAGGGAAGAAAAGGTTTGGTTGTGGGAGTAAGCTTTCTCCCTTGTTTATTGGGCCTTTCGAGGTGTTGTCTTGTGTTGGATCCATGGTGTATTGGTAGCACTTTCCCCACGGATGATCTATATACATAATTTTTTCTATGTGTCACAGTTTCATATTTATATTCATGATGACTCTCACATCATCAATAGGGGTGATATCGAGGTTGATGATGATGCTACCTTTGAGGAGTGGCCTATTAAGATCTGAGAACTACAAGTAGAATGTTTTGTGTGGGCATGCTATTCTCTTAGTTTGTGTCTTTTGGTGGAATGGTGGCATGAAGGAGAGTACTTGGGAACGTGATTCGCAGATGAGCACAAAGTACCATAATCTATTTGATGTTTATCTCCTCTCTTGTAACATTTTTTGTTTCGTGGTTGTAGATCCCTTTTCCATTTATGAGATGACTTTCTTTTATTTATTGTTTTGGATTTATCTCTTTTGAGAGGTATCTTCTTTGGGAGAGTGTTTAGGAGATGTTTTTGGTTGTCGCATAGTTTCACATTGTTTCTTAATGAAGCAGTTGATCTCTTTTAGTGGAAAGAGCTTTGAGAGGTATTTATAAAGGTGGTTGTTCAGACACCTTTTTTATATTTTCTCTCTGGGTTGGTTTTGGATCCTCGATGGCAAGAATAGTTTGATAGGTATCATATGTAATGGTTCAAACCTATGTGGTCCATTCCTTGCTTGAAATATTGGGTTTCAGGTGTTCTGGGAGGTCAAGGAGACTCATTTCAAGATTTTTCCAAATTTCTAGTTTTCCAATGGTAGCTCGTTTGAAATATAGGTCAGGAATGGTGAGTTAGCAATGGTGACACACAACAGTGGCTCTTCAAATAGTATCTCGTCGAATGGTGACATGCTAAATGGTACCTCACTAAACGGTCACTCCTCTAATAGTGATTCATCCAATGGTAATTGATTCAATAGTGATTCATCCAATGGTGACTTCCAATGGTGACTTGTCCAATGATGAGTTGCGAATAGTGTTTCCAGTTTCCTATAGTTTCTCCCCTTTGATGTTATCTTTGACATAAAATTTATTCAATACCTTGTTTTAAGGGATTTATGGTCGATTCAGAGCCCATAACTCATATCTAAATCTTCATAAGGGTATGGGTGCCTTTAATCATCCAAAACGCATAATATTGAACAAATCTGCTTTTAATGGAAAGTCTAAACCATATCTAAAGTGTTGATCAATTTATATTTTCAAAAGGTTGAGATACCTTCTTCCCTTGTTCTTCATTCTTATCTTTCCTTGGTATGGTATTCCCATAGTTCTTCATCCGATAGGAGTCGTGTGTTGTGGTGTAGCTTTGGATTGTGTTCCCCTTGGAGTTTTTCCTATTGTATGTGCACCCCCTATTTTGGTGTAACCAGGAAGTGTTGATTCATCTTCGATATAAGGTATGTTCTACCTCCATTATTATGGGTTCTTCGATATTTTTACACTCATTTATCTTTCCATGTGATGTAATGTGATCTCCATGTTTCTAATAGAGCTTTATCAGTTATTGGTTGGTGTAGTGGTGTCGCGGCATCATGGCGTCCTCAGCTGGATGCAGTCGTTGTGGGAGAGGTGATCATGATCTATTGTGTTGGCCCATTCTCATACAAATAATATTGAAGACCTTTTGAAGTAGGAAATTCATTTCATCTCTATTTACTTACATGAAATCATAGAGCTAGCATGATATATCTCATTGGATCACAATGAAATTGAAATAATAAATATTTGAACTAGATTAAAGAATTGGTATCGATCGAATAGTGATGTTTTTGCTTTATACCATGATAATAGTTTTCCTCTTGATTTTCTAGGTAGTGTGATATCTATACCTTGGTTGATTTAGCATGTTGTTCTTGTTATAAATTGGTAAAAACATAAATCCATAATTAATTGATAATTAATTATCTAACTATTTAAATAGGTATGTTAATGAATCTAGTTATTGTTGTAATTTGATAACAATCAAATTGATGTAGAAATTCATGTTTAACTAAATTGGTTAATGAACCTTAATCATGAATATTCTTGTTGATAAAATTATTAAAGTCATGTTAAATTAACTGTTTAAATAATTTTTGATGGCTTGAGAAGCCTAGTTCTTAGTTGTCCATAGTTGGAACCCGTGATAATGAATCAGTTAATTCAAGATGGAATAATAACCGGTTGTATAAATAAAATATAATGCCTTTGTAGGTCTCGATTTTGTTGTTTTTTTAAATTCAAGTGCCTTGTGCTTTGGATCTGTGAGATATTGTTGTGTGTGAAGGTGGACTACCATTTTTAGGGCTAAGATCATGGTTTCTATGTTTGTTTCATGCTTTTTGTGATGAGATATGAGCCTGGGATGGTTAAACCTGGAGGGATGTTGCGGTATGTAGGTTGGGGAGGCTTGGTTGTTATTGAAGCAGTTGGTTCCTAGAGTGGCGAGATGTATCGGTTATGGATGTGGGTATCAGGGAGGACACCATAGATGATGGAATGGGTTGATTTTAAGCTTACCCACTGATATTAAAGTTGAATGCTTGTAGAATCTATTGTTTGTTTATCTACTTTAATTTCCCCATTTATTGAGGTAGTTGGTTTTACTTACTCTCCTTCTAAAATGGGAAAATATTCATGGGGTATGCCACGTGATTTCCATGTTTAGCATCTCAACGATGGATGAGTCTATGCTCATACTATAGGTGGAAAAGACTCAATGGGTATATCATCTAGTCACCATGTTGATCCACTTGTGTTTGGTAGCTTAGAATTTTTTCATAGAATAACTAGAAATATGGAAATATGTAAAGTCTTAATGTTGTTAATAAATAAATAATTGTTTAAACCATGGGGTTGGATATTTCTGGGATGCAATGTTGAGGTTCTGATTCTGAGAAGTCATGGAATTAGTTTGGTTGTGCCTGGAGGGCATGGATATTTGTTGAAATTCTGATGTAATGGAATGTGGAAAATTATGATAGTTAATTAATGGTTAAAGAATTAATTAATGTAAATTAAAATTGATGAAAAGTGATAAAATAACTTAATGAAGTTCTTTAAAATGGTTGTGTGATTATAGGATATATAATCTTAGCAGTGGCAGTCGGGAGTCAGAGAGACGTGAGCTATAGTTGATTCTAACACTAGTTTATGCCCATAGTTTAGTTGTGAGATATATTATATCCTGTAATTTTTGTGTTTCTATAGGATAATCCACCCTATCGATTAGTGAAACAAACACCCCATGGATTTTGATCCATTGGAGATGTTTTCCCCAATATCTCAGTGGGGGGATGGATGGCTGACTACCCCCTTTGACCCTACACTCTTCTCTTGGTAGTTACTTTTTCTATTAGGAACGGTGGTTAGTTTTCCCCATATATGTGTGTAGAGGGATATAATGTCTTATGGTTATTTCACACACATATATTCTGGATATAGTTTCTTATGGATTACTATATGTGTAATGTGTATAGGTTGTTATGGATCAAAGATCCTTACTCAGTGTATGGGTTTTAATGGCCTGAGGTATAATAAAAAATGTATGATGCATGTTGTGTGGTATTTGGTGGATCTTGGAAACAACTTGGTTACTTTTGGGTATATGGATGTGGTTGTTGTGTTACACGAGTTTCATGTTGTGGTGCTTCTCCCAAGTGTCTTCGGGATAGCCTTTTTTAGAGAGAGACACTCAAGACGTATGACATTGGGGGAAAGAATTAAACCAGTGGAGAATTTATATTGGGGTACCCTTGTTATTATTTATTATATAATATGCACTTGTATAGTGAGGTTGGGAGCTTAGTATACCTGTTTAGGTGACGAGTTAGTTTCACTTGTTGTTCACTGTTCTTTAGCATGATTTATTTACTTTTGAATGAGAGGCTCTGGAGAGTATCCTAATGAGTATACTGTAATACTCACCCTACATTTATATAAACTTCTTTTTCAAGTTAGTTGGAGTAGGTTGGAGATCATGTTTGCTACTATTAGCTTGGGGTTTTTGCAGGAGATGTTCAAAATTCATGGTTATTGTCATTTTACTTTCTTTTGGTACTTGTAGTTTTTACTTTTAGTTGTAGTAGTTCTTGTATGATATTACATATGTAAACTTCAATTTCTTTTACTTTGTGGTCTGAGCAGGTGTTGGTTGGTGTTTATCTTATCTCTCTATTTTGCATGTGTTCTCTTAGAGGGTAATGCCTCTCATCTGTGTGTTTACTATACCATCGGTGCTAGTCGCCAACCTGGGGCCTATCATTATCTCCCTTATCCCATTACTGGCCCAGGAGGGGTACACTTTGTGCGGATGGGGTCATGACAAATTAGTAAAAAATATATTTATTTTAATATTTTTAATAACATTTATTTGATAATTCCCTTAATAAAATAATTACTACAACAATTTTGTGTAATTATTCAATAATCTTATTTGTTGAAGAAAAATTAAAAATAAAATACCGTGATAATGATAAATCCTATAGATTTCATAAGAATACATATAATCAAATATATTTTCTGTAAAATACTACATTAAAAATGTTATATCAATTAAAACATGAATGTGACAACTTTAACATCACTTTAAATAAAATATTATAATTGTCATAATCTTTCCCATATGGTTCCAAATGGTCAATAACTCAACCCTTGGATGATTATAGTCAACATATACTCAAACAATAATATTTGGTCAAGTGTTTGGGTAATTTAATGTTTATTATATTTTTAATAAAAATTAGTTTATTGATTTTTCGTCAATTAAATAATTTCAACATCATCAATATAGAAACCTAGAAGGTAATTATTTATTTCCAAAAAATTAAAAATAAATTAAAATTTTAAATAAAAAAATTAGAATTCAAATTATTATTTATAATCAAATTTATACTCTCTATGTCCTTATATTGAAAATTATTTATTTATTAAAATTTTAGTGAGATATATTTAACTTTTATTTAAATAAAATAAACTAAATGTCTTAATCTCATCCAAGTTGCTTCCAAAGGATACCATTTCGACTCAAGGATGATTTAGGTTGAAAAACAATCATCAAATTATATTAGTAAAAGTTTTATTGTAATTTTATAATATTAGTTTTAGCCTTAATTACCCTATTTATCCTTTTACCATATTAATAAAAATTACCGAAGTTACTGTTCAAAATTACCAAAACAAAAGAAATATATTTACATAATTTATATCCACTGATTCCAAATATAGAATAAATTTTTTAAAATTCAAAACATATAAGTTTCAGTAATTAATTTAAAATTAATCTCATTGTCGGAATGAGAGAACAAGTTTTAAAATTTAAAACATTATAAAATATTGAAATGTTTTTACATCTAAATTCAATGTAAAATTAATGAAAATGACCTAATTTATATTAAATAATAAAAATATATTATATATATACTTTAAAACCATTAAATAATATAATTTAAAAAAATAAATTATTTTGATGAAAAAAGTTGTTTTCAATTAAAACAGTGTATTTTTACTATTCATTAAAACTTTAATGTTATTAGAAAAATATCAAAATTCAACCAAAGTAAATTTTTATATATCTCTTCCAAAGTATAGTTTTATGGTGTTATATAAAAATTATTAATGTGTCAAAATTTTACTTTAAAAAGGGTTCGTCATTAAAAGGTAGTAAAATTACCCATTTGAAAAATATAGGTTTTTATACATAAAATAGGTTTTATTCATAACCAATGACAAAAATATATATCAGATGATTATCAAAAATATTTTATTAATTATATAAAATATATATTTCAGAAATTAAATTTACTAATTTTAATTCACTCAATTTATTCATACAAAAATAAAAATATATATTTGATATATATTTTTCATAAATAATTCGTAGCTAATGAATTCACCATACATTTTTATAAGTTAGTTATATTTATTCCCAATAACCAAATGACTAGGATATAATAGTAATTTTATACTAAGGGTGTCTCATGGTTTGTTTAAACTCGTGATTGTGTTCAATGCAAGCTATTGAATAATTAAAATTGTTTAATTAAAATATTTCATAAAAACATACAGGTGTTACATTGTGCTAGTCGACTATTTAAATGAAATGTGTGTTCAATTATTTAGCTTGACATATTATTCATTCCATATTGATTATACTTCATTTATTCAGGATAGCTTCCATTTGAATTAACCCTTACTAATAATTTGAGCTCACTCTTATTTGTTTCCATTCCTACGAATCCGTGAAGTTTACTATATTTGGTAAGAAAGGATATGCTAGAAGAAATAATGATATTCTCAAAAAAAATTAATTTGTGTTTTAAAATGTAATATTTGAATCATTTATATACTTAGTTTACCAAGCCTATTAAAATATTCAGTCCTTAGGAATGTGATTCCTTGTATCTTATGCCAATGTAATAAAGTAGACACTAGCTCTGGGCTACTCGATTCGAGAATGCTATATTCAAATCATTGGTTCCATTTATAAATTTTATAAATAATTATTTAATTGATCATTATCCAATTTAATCTCATTATTCTCTTTTAATGGATTTTAATTTTCTTCTTTTTCTATGTATAGATCTCTTTTAATACTGACAGATAAAGATTGTATCTTTTTAAGGTTTTTATAATTATATTTTAGTTCATTCATATTTTCTTCCAACAGAATAATAGTATTTGAAAAGTTATTAATTATACATTTTAGTTTCTTATACAACATTATTGTTAGAATATTTAGGTTTCTAACTGTATAAGTGAGATTATGTGGTCATAAAGCACAAATTATCTTATTCACCTGCATCACTCCTACTAGAGTCATAATCACTGGAGTTAACATTTGAAGTACTCTATGATAATTTCATTACATTATTTGGACTCTTTTGTTTATAAACATACTTATTTCTATACTTCATCTATAATGTCCCAAAATTTTGTAAATTAATTTTCTTCTGAATGAATAAATTCCAAATTAAGTAATGTAATTATAATAAACACATCCACTATATTTTATTTAGACTATTTAAATTTATAGATATAATTTAACTATTGGTTTCAAAATACCATCAAGCATCATAACCATGTATAATATAGTAATTATATATTGAATAAAAATATTAGTATATATTTAAGTTTATGATAAAGTCTAATTGGTGCATAAGGAAGAATTGATTCCCACGACTATTTGGATTGTACACTATGAATTCCATTTATTAGAGCTTCTAAGGGATATAGAATCACAAGGATTTTCCCTAGACCAAGACATAAGATTCAACAACTGAAACATGATAAAAATCATTTATTATAGAATTTCAATCTCATATAGGTCACCACCCAAACTGTGTTTGTCGAACAACTCTAAGAAAGTACTATCATTGCACACCTTACCGTTTAGGCATACACTTGTGTAATAAGAGGTTGTGTATCTTGACCCAGCTAGTATGAATTATTATATTTTATTTTAATAATATAATGATTATATTTATCACTTTTTAATTTCTTTTTATATATGAGCATCTAATGAGTTTGAATAAAATTAGATTTTGATATAAAGAAACCAAAATTGAATTATTTTTAAATATATAGTTTCAATTAAAACTTTATTTTGGATAAATTCAAGAATTTTGTAATAAATGTTTTTCTCTTGAAATATTATAATTTAATAATATTTATAAAAATATAAATTAAAATATAATTTAATTAAGTCCAATGTAATTTTTTAAGGGTGAAAAAGTTGTTATTATCTTAAAAACTAGTATTTTTTCATAATTAATGATTTTTATATAAAAGTGTAATTTCATATATTTTTAAAATTATTTGGGTAAAATAAATATAAATTTTAAAATCATCACATTTAAATTATTTAATGGGGAACTTTTCTTAATTTTCTAGGATAATTGAATTTTAGGGTAAAAATTAAATACGGTATAAATATATGATATGTATTATGACCCCATGATACACCAAAAGTGATTTAATAAATAATATAAAAGGAATTAACTACCAAAGTATATTTTAATTTTAAAATAATGTGTTTCTAAAGTTATTTGATTAATTTTACAAAACTATAATGATTTCTATAAAACCTATCTTACATTTTAAGGTTTTAAGAATTATTTTTTATGAACATGACTCACTTTCAAATCATGAATGATATTTTTTTAGTGAGTTAAATTCATAAAATGATTATGTATTGGGAACCACTCCTCTTTAGAAAATAAAACATGGGTGAAAACCATGGTATGGTTTGTGGTTTGGATTATTTTATTACTTAGAGTTCAAATATTAAATTTCGAAATTAATAAGGAATTCCAATATCTTTTATTATAAATAACCACCCAATCCATCCTTAATCTTCCCTAAAAACTGATTGATAATAAATTAACTCCCCCTATCCGTCTCTAAATCACTCCCAAGTTTTTATAAAATCTCTTAAAAATATCCTTCGAATATTTTAAAGGCAACATCTCAAGTAAGGGATTCCCTACCTCTTCCTCTTAATTCAAGTACTTTTTCTTAAGACTTTTTATTTGAAAGTTTTCATGTTTTAATGTTTTTTGAAACATCTATTTATTATCCTTGTTATTCCCAAGTAATGAGAGAAAATCTTTCACTCTCATTTATCCCTTACATGAATAAGGAATTAATGTCACAAAGGAATGATTAGTTTAGTAGCATTGGAAAACCAGATACATACATAATAGTTTCATTACAACTTGAAATGAATACAACATATAAACTTCTTTTTTTATCACACATAAACTCCTAAATTATTCCTAAAAATCATACATAATATACTACTTTGAATCTTGGGAAAAAATAAAATATAATAAAGGGGTGAGATCATATGTCCAGTAAGGGTAAGTAATATAGAAAAAGCATAAGTAATAAGTTAAGGTGAATAAATAAAAGTACACGTTTCATTAAAACATAAACTTGAGCATAATATGGTAGGAATAAAAGATGAATAAATAATGTCATAAAAACATAACCATAGATACTCTACTAGTCTAATAATCACATGGAATGTAAATTAATAGTTTCTTATTGAGGGAATTCATAATTTCAGACATCATAATTATATAATCAAGGCCTCAGCTAGGACACCATACATAATGGGTAAAAACCCATGCTAGTTTTTCTCATGAGACCTACCAATGCATCGAGGGGCAATAGAAGGCCCCACCCATCACTTAATAAGTTAAATTTATTTATAATAAAAAATTGAATAAACATAATCAAAATATAATTTAATATTGAAACTAATATATGAAGTGTAAATAACTTTCCCCAATTGGTAAATATAAACACTAACCATTCAGAGTAATATAGTGAATGGTATCAAGATAGCACATCCATAATAAAACTGGTCATAAACCATTAAATAAAATATATTATATTATATCATAAAATATTAATCCCAATTTAACATAATAATCAATAGGAGTGTTGAAATGGATGGAAAAACTATTATAAAATCATTGAGTAATACTTGAGAGAAATACTCTTTTACTTTTCAAAGAAGAGTTCTCTTGGATAAATATTTGTATAAAACTAGAAGTGAAATAATATAATTTTTTCATAATAAAATTAGTTATTTTATGAAAATAATGGTGTATTAAAACATAATATAGAGTTCACTTAAAAATAGGTAAGAATTCAGGAAGTTCCCTTAACTTGGGCTTGTTTATCAAGAAGAATTTGAGAAAGATCCCTTTAAAACATGTAAATCCCCAAAAAATAAAGAAGGATTTTGATTGGTAAATATATATATGAAATTAAAACATAATTTATGAGGAGTAAATAAGAATAATTAATAATTTAATTATGGTAAAAAGAGAAAATTAGTAACCCGAAAGAAATTGGAGGTTCGTGTAGAAAACCCTTACCTTATGTGTGAATGTGTTCTGTGCTTGATTTTAACATCCTGGATAATCAAATTAATTCCATTAATTAATTAATTAAGATCCATATTTATATATATTTTATTAAATATAGTTTTATTAAGTTTATTTATGTCCTTTTTCATAAGTTATAAGATTGAATTTTGTTGTTTCGGAGTGTTTGTTTCCTTGATTTCATGATTAGATTTCTTGATTTTAAGTAATGGAATTCATGTAAAATGGGTAAAATTCATAAGAGTTTTAATTTCATGTTACTAATGAACAAACATAAGTTTAATTTTTGTTAGTTATTTTTTTGTTTCCATAAGTGAGGATGAATCATTAGTTAACATATTAATGAAAATCATTTAGATTAATATTAGCGGTTCTTCAATCACAATGAACTAGTTTTGTTCTATTATTTAATATCATGTATATAAAATGGTTCCATGACCGTACATAATATATAATACATATTTTATAATCTATTTAAACCATAAAAATTGTATCACTACCATCCTTTAAGGATAAATTTAAGAACAAAAGTTTGTCGTCCACGAAGGTTGTAAATCGGCACCTCTTGAACGATGATTTCATTTTTAAAATATGAGAGAGAGAGAGAGAGTAAGTATATTGATGATGGATAATATATTAACATGATAAAATTATATTATATATATTATACTATTGTTATCATGTTAATTTGGAAATAGTATTTGAGGATAAAATAATAAAAGAAAATAATTTTAAATGAGATTAAATGAAATAGGAAGAGGATTTACCACTTGAATTAACCTCCTTAAGAAACTCATTATGGGAATGGGTTCAATATTTTAGAAAGAACAAGAGCTATTTTACATGGGGAGAAATTAGGGTAGATTATTTTGTTATAAATTTTAAAATATTCAAGTATTATAGGAGTGAAGAGAAGAGGGGGTGAGGGGCGGTTTTTATAGTGGAGGAGAGGGGTGATTTCTCATCATTCTATTCATTATTTTATTATTTTGCTCAAGAAAACCAATAGTATTCCTTATATTGAATAAATAAATTAATAAGTTCATGTTATTTTGAACCAAGGGTTATTACATCATCCATGACTCAAGTAATGGTGTATTTATCTTATAATGTATTTAAACTGTAAATTACCGTATTTTACTATTCACAAAAAAATCAAGCATTTCAGAAAAATTCCAAAAAATAACCCTAAATATTTTTTGATGTGCTGATTTCAAAAATTAACTCAATTTTATGAAATTAATTTTTTAAATATGTGAAATTTAATTTTTCTTAAAAATCATTATTTACTTGAAAAATACATATTATATTTAAAACTAATTTTATAAAACTTTCAAAAATTAACTAAGGTCTCAGAAAATTATCCTAAAATAATAAGATAGAAAAATATTGATTTATGAATCCATTTTATGAAAATTAATTTTATTTTAAATAATTTAATTAATTATAAAATTCTGATTAAATATTTATGACTTATAAAAATACCAACACTTAAATATTAATTTTTAAAATATTCACTTACTTTTGTTATGATATAATTATAGCATGCTTTCACTTATAAGTTGCATGAATTTTATTTATACTTTCATGTGTGAGATTATTATTCCTTAGGTTTATTTACTATTCATAAGGGTCATATTACTATTCTTAAGGGCAGGTTACTATTTCATCGGTATAGGTTCCTTAACGTCTATAAATACCTCTTATTTCATTTATTCTTTATTTATAAAGATTGTATTGTGTTCTATATGTGGTTTTATGTGATCCATACTATATAAAATAAACATAATAAGGGAATTTTAATTGATATAATTTTAGGTTTTTACATTTTCCCCACCTACAAAAAATTCATCCTCAAAATTTCCAAAATGTCACCTTAAAAATGATTTTAGTAGTTCTTCATCATAAGCTCCTCGGACTCCCACATCATCCCTTCAATTTAATGATTTTTCCAAATTACCTTTACCAGTCGAGTCGTCTGATTCCTTAACACATGTTTATTAGTGTCCAAAACCCGGATAGGCTCTTCACAATAAGATAAGACAGGTTCCAATTCGATACCTTTAGAAGTGAGTATATGTGTTTGGTCTAGCATGTACTTTCTTAATAATGATACATGGAACATATTGTGTAATTTAGAAAGGATAGGTTGCATCACCAAATGATAAGCCACAGATCCAACTCTTTCCATAATTTGAAAAGGAATAATGTACCTGGGGCTCAGTTTCCCTTTCTTCCCAAATCATATAACACCCTTCCATGGAGATACTTTTAAGAAAACATGATCTCATACTTTAAATTCCAAATCCTTCCTTTGATTATCGGCATATCTCTTTTTCCTACTCTGAGATTATTTGATATAGGTTTGAATAGTATTTACCATTATTTTTGTATTGTCCACAAGATCTAGTCCTATAATATTCCTTTCATCAACTTCGTCCCAACATGTTGGTGTACGACATATCTTTCCATACAATGCTTCATATGGTGCCATTTTAATAGTAGAATAAAAACTACTATTGTAGAAAAACTCTACCAAAGGTAAATAATGATCTCACATACCTTGAAAGTCAATTGAGAATGATCTAAACATGTCTTATAATGTCAATATCATCATTTCTAACTACCCATCAGTTTGAGGGAGAAAAGCAATACTCAAATGATGCTCAGTATCCAAATATTTTTGGAGACTTTTCTAAAATTTCAATAAAAATCATGGATCCCAATCATACAAAATTGAGAGATGTGTTCTATTAATTCTTATAACTTCATTAATATAGATATGTGCAAGGTGCGCTAGTGTAAAATCCTCCCGTATAATGAGGAAATGTTCATATTTGGTAAGTTGATCAAAAATCACCCATATTGTATCATTCCATATTGAATTTATTGGAAATAAATTAACAAAATCCATAGAAATTTCATCCTATTTCCATATAGGAATTGGAAGAGGTTGCAAGACACCTTTAGGATGTTGTATTGTAGCCTTCATCTATTGACAGACTAAACATCGTGATACATAATTAGCAATTTCCAGCTTCATATTATCTCACAAGAAATATTCCTTCAGATCTCTATACATTTTAGGGCTACCAGGGTGTATAGAGAAATTCAAGCTATGGGCATCATCTAGTAACTCCCTTTTCAGCTCGGGTATAGAGGGGAACACATAGCCTCCTCCCAAATTTCAAAATTCAATCATCACACATGAAGTTTGCAAACTTCCCATTATTTACAGCATTAATTTTCTTTTGAATTTTCTCATTATCACACTAGGAAATTTTAATTATTTCTAATAAACATGGTTGGAAAACCAATTAAAAGAGCAATGATGCTTCACCTTATTTGATAATTTCCATAACTATTCTTTCTAGATATATGTACATAGGATCCTTATCAATCCTCATTTTGTTCAGAACATCATGATCCTTTACACTCAATGCATCTTCCACCTTATTTTCCTTCCCTGTATGGTAGTGTATAGAATAATCATAATCCTTGAGTAGCTTGATCCATTGCCTTTTGCACATGTTGAGTTTTTTCTATGAGAAGATATATATCAAGCTCTTGTGATCAATATATATCTCACATCTTTCACTGTAGAGGTAATTTCCCCATATCTTCAAAGCAATGATTACAGCTACTAACTCAAGATCATGAGTTGGATAGTTTTGTTCATGAGTTTTTCACTACCTTGATATATAGTTAATTAATCTATCATTCTTCATATGTATATAACCAAGTCATTTCTTTGATGTATCATTATAAATCACAAATCCACCATTTCCCAATGGTAGAGTCAATATTGGAGAAATTCACTAACCACTTCTTCAATTATTCAAAAAATTAATCACGTTATTTTTTCCATACAAACTTAACCCCTTTACATGTAAGCTTGGATAATGGGTTAGCTAATCGAGTGAAGTTTTGAAAAAAATGCTGATAGTAACCTACTAAACCAATAAAACTTTGTACCTCAGTTATATTCATTGGAGTAGGACATTTCCAAACATCCTTTGTTTTTTAGGATCAACTAAGATTCCATCCTTATGGACAATATGGCAAGAAAATAAATTGTTTAAATCCATAATTCACACTTTCTAAACTTCCCATATAACTCATTTCTTATAAGAATATTAAGAATAATGTGAAAGTAATTCTCATGATCTTTGTATCTTTTAGATTATACTAAGATATAATCAATAAATACTATAAAAAATTCATCAATATATTCCTTGAAAACACTATTCATTAGATATATAAAAATAGAGGGTGAATTAGTCAATCCCAAAGTCATTACTATAAACTTGTAATTCCCATACCTTCTTTAAAATGAAATCTTTAGAATATCTTCCTTCCTCACATGAAAATGATGATATACATATCAAATTTAAATCTTTGAAAAATATTGGGATCCATGAAGTTTATAAAATAAATCATTAATCTAAGGAAGAGGATACTTTTTCTTTATCTTAATAGCATTTATCTCCTAGTATTCAATGCACAGTCACCTAGATCCATATTTTTTTAACAAAAAGAATAGGATATCTCCATGGAGAAACACTAGGGTGAATAAACCCCTTACTACTCAAATCCTATAGTTGTTTTTTTATCTCCTCTAATTCTACTATGTCCATTATATATGAATTATTCGATATATACCTGGAACTAGGAATTAAATCAATAGAAAACTCAATTCCCTACTCCAAAGTATCTCCAGGTAAATCCTCTAGAAATACATCAATGTATTCTTTAACAATAGGTACATCCTAAATTTGAACATTTCTTTCCTCATCCATAGATAGTGTGTTCTATTCATTCCTAATAATTGAATTTAATAGAGCTACTGGGGTGATCTAGATAAGAATCAGATGGTGACGTTTCTTCTCTAAAGATAAGGGACTCCACATCATTCTAAAAAATTGTAACTTCCTTCTTCTTTCCATAGATCATCACATCATAATTAAAAATACAATTCATACTAAGTATTATATCAAAATCATTCATGGCTATGATGATAAATTCAAAAACTAAATCACATTTATATTTCATAAAGGGGACTGATCGACACATCTTTTTTTAATGATACTTCCCTTAGGATTTTTAATTAACAACTACTTTATTAAATAAAAATGGTAATGTATAATTTTCATGGAAAACTGGGAATATATAAAATAATTTTATGACCCAAAATCACACAAATCCTTGGATAAGTTTTAGGAAATGATTAAGGTACCTTCCACTACATCATCAGGAACTTCAACCTCAATAGTTGTGACTGTATAAGCTTAGCCTTGGTCTATTGGCCTTCTTTGGGGAAATTTTCCTTGATGATTAGGAAAATGAATTAAATAATGTCCCATATCTTTTAAATTGTATCATTGAACATTGGTAGATTATTACTATCCCTTACAATCACATGCTTGGTGGCCTTTTCCTCCACACTTGTAACAAACACTAGTACCCTTCAGGCAAGTTCTAGGGTGTTTCTTCCCACAATTGTCGCAGGAAAAAAATCAACTCTTTCCTTCTTCCCTTTTCCCTTATTTCTTTTACTAGAGTGTTTATAATCCCTATTATTCTATTTCATTACTTTAAGTTCATAAGTCATAGATAATTCTTTTTCTGTCATGATTGCACATGAGACTATATCTTCGTATGATTAGAATGTTTTAGAAACAAGTTCCCTTCAGAGGAATGATTTTAAGATAACAAATAATCAACCAATATTTCTCCTCAGATTACTTATTTATTATATGGAATGCCTTCCTAGCCTTGTAAAGATAGATTTATACTTGGAAACAGTCTCATAATCCTTCTGCCTTAGATTCAATAATTTCCTTTCCATATCCATTCATTGTTCACATGGAAATATTTTTCTAGGAAAAGTTCCTTTAAATCCCTCTATTTCTATATTTTCAATATCTTCCTCCTCCTTTGTGTTTTTAATTATTTACCACCACTGATTCACATCTCCTAATAGACGATAATATACCATAAAAACCTTATCCCTTTCATTACTTCCCAAAGTGAGAAATATATTCTCTAGGGAACTTATCCACTACTCAGCTACAAATGGGTTGGTAGTCTCATTGAATGGTGGAGGTTGTTTTTTCATAAAGCAGTATAACATTTCTCCTCCATGTTTTGGTTTAGGATTCTCTATATGGATAATATTATTATTCATAACCTGAGTCAAGTATCCTAGTATAGTTATTAGTTGATCAGCACCAGTCATAGCTCCAGAACCAACATCATTATCTTGCATAGGAGGGAAATCCCTATCTGGGATATGCGTGTTCATAGGGTTTCCATTCCTTCCATTGGTCGCCATTTATAAATAATTAAATAAAATAAATTAGGTTATGAATCATAATGTATAATGTCAAACTAGTAAAATTCATAATATAAATTGAAATCCTATGCATGTCTAATTTTATAATAATAAGCATGGTTTTATTGGGGACATATTTACAATTAAATCCTTCATAATGGTTTATAAATAAAATGTGAATTATCCTAAGAATATCCCCTGAGAGTGTAAAACCAGGTGTGTAGTAAGGCCCGTTGACTTATATTGGGTTACCCCAATTCATTCTTGGAACACCTTGTCAGATTTTTTACTCTTAGGTACATTTGTTCAATAACCACATCCAATTGTAGTATCTAGATAGGGATGTGTTTTCTAAAAAGATCCACATATTATATACCTTTCCAAAATTCTAGGATGTTATTGTTTGTTTATCCTCATAGTCTATCTTAGAGTTTTGTTCCCTAATTTGTATTTTCTAAATCTATTTTTCAATGATTCCACTAAACATCCTCTAATACCAACTATAAATACCTGGACCCTAGTTTTCCAAATCTGGTGAATTATTTTATCAAATTATAATATAAACAAGTGTAAGGGTTGGTGTCCTGAGAACCAACTGTATTGTACTTTGATTACATAAATGTTCACTTATTATATATTGTTCTTTGTTCTGCATGACTATAATATAATAATGTCCTGGAATATTTGTTGCATTGATATGGTCAAGGAAGATCCCCGCTATGATGAGAACCTTGAAATGCTATAACAATATTCTTAAATAAACATCTACGGTTGGATGACATACTATGATAGGACACATAGTATATAGACCGTCATGTACGAGTACTCGTAAGAAGACGAGACTCTCTCTCGTGGAGTTCACACTTAGTAATCTCCAAGATGGGAGATTATGAGAACAGACCCGCCAGTAGCAATTCCACACGTCATGGTGTCATCGGACATTGCTATCTACGAGTGTGTGTAATGGTCCTTATATTGGAAGATTATCATTAACTCATGTCATGACTCGCGCACTTAGATTTACTGATGAAAACTGTCATGTAGACAGTTGGCGAGAAGTAGGGTATGTTGGGTACGTCACGAGTGACATGTTGTTAATGGATAAGTTGAGGAAGGATTTGTCCCTTCCATTTATGGAATTTGATATCTCGGACCTTTGATTGAAATAGAACTGTCACATTAAATTCCATGGCCATGGTGTAAATGATGAGTTTATTTCAGGAAGTCAAAGAACGATGGATCAAGCATAAAGGTTTATGACACTACCATGAAACATGCTTGATGAGATATCGAGAAAAAGGGATTAAATTACACAGTAAGTGTTCGTATGAGGTGATATATCAATGCGGCGTCAAATTCTTTCTCTTGGGTGCCTTTACCCATTGCTAGGTAGTAATCTTGGACTTTAGGCAAGCCCGCCTAATGCCAACGAGGAAGAGGCCTAGAGGGTCACACACTAAGTGTATTCAAGTATCTCAAGTAGAATAAAGATTATTCCTGTACGTGGTTTAAAAATTATTCAAGGAAGCCTAAATTGTTTTAATGATGGAGGAAGAATGAAATGAAAAACAAGATATACACGCCGTGTATTAAAGATTACACGCCGTGTAGTTTTTCATGGAAAACAAGTACACGTCGTGCATTAATAATTACACACCATGTAGTTTTCTTTATGGAAAGGAAATGAATAAATGAAAACAAGATATACACTCCGTGTACATTAAATGTACACGCCGTGTAGTTTTCAATGAAAAACAAGTACACGCCGTGTATTTATTAATACATGCCGTGTAGTTTTTCCAGTCAGGATTTTGAGGATATAATATTGTTTTAAATGATATTTATTATAATCAGCATGGGCGCATGTCAAGGAAATAATTATTCAACATGGGGGTTTTAAATAAGATTCAATGAAATAAATAAAATGCGTAACACGTTTATTTATTTTCATAACTCTACAACCTCAAACCTGATTATAAATATCCTCACAACCCCAACTCTTTTCCAACACACAAGAGAGTCGTTGTGCACAATAACTCTGGAGAATTCTTTCAAGGCTAAAATAACCTCTTCCTCCAAGAACTCTCTCAAGACCAAGAGAGATCCTCTTCCATTAGATCAAGATGATCTAAGGCAGGCAACGCAAGAAAAGGTTTCTCCATGCTAGCACCCGGAGACTCCTTTGGCAACGTCCTGAGATACGAGGTACACATGTGGATCACCGCTAGAGGATTTCTACACTTGGCTTCTGCGACGCAACATAAAATCACATCGGAACATGATCAATATCATTAATGAAGAATGAACACTCAAAAGTTATTTCTTTTAAAATGATTAAATTAATTATAATCAACCTGTAACAATCCTACTTTTGGGTTCCGGGATTTTCCTTTTCTTTTATTCATTTTTGTGATTCGATCCATGGAGACTGGCGTTTATCGTCATATTTATCCTGGATTGATCATTGTTAATGAAAAAAATCCAAGTGGGCACATCCACCCATGCGCTTCCGCTGCGCCCATAACCTTCAATTGGTATCAGAGGGAGGTTAAAATATTGATTATAGTTATTTAATTTTCATTGATAATTTATGCATTTGTATTTTATTCAATCCAAAATAAATCTTTCTATAAATCTAAATAAATAAGATAAGTTCTTCTTACTTCGTTTCTCAATTCATATCACAGAAATGGCCTTTTAATTTTAATTTTGATTAAAATAAAAAATGAGGATCTCATCCGGAGGAGCCACTCTTTCTATCTGTACAACACGGGAATACACGGTGTGTACTGAAAACTACACGCCGTGTACTTAGGTTCAACGAATAGGTACTGGTCCACCAAACCACGCTGTGTGAATTGATTACACCTAAGCATTTAACACCCCGTGTTAACCAGAATTAAATGGCACATGGGAACCGGAATACACGGCGTGTATGTTTGAGCAACACGTTGTGTAGTCCGATCCGGCCCAATTGAAACCGTGTACAAAGGATAAGTCGCGTACCACGTACATGGGATCGCCAGGCCGATTACCGTGTAACAAGAAAGTACACACCGTGTATGATTTATCTACACGTCGTGTACTCTAAAATTTCCAAAGTACAGAGAACACGCCAAATCCCCCTGCGTGTACTTTGGATAAAAGGTGAAAAGAAATAGACGCCTTGTAAATATAAACTACACTCCATGTACTTTCCAGAAATTTCACCAGGTTTCCTCCAAAAGTACAAAGACCTGTACAAGAAATATGGACGAGAAGAATCTCAAGGAAATTCATAAAGGAATTTAAGATAAATAAGTGATTAATTATAAGATCATAATTAATTGAATTCAAGCGCAAATTATCATGAATAAAAGAATGATTAAAAGAATTTGAATTATAAATACGTGTAAATGTCGTTGCATGATATGGATGATCATGAGCTAGACCAAAGACCCTTTGTATGAGTGTATGGTTTCATTTAAATTTGTTGTCCTGCGAGCCTTCTTCCAATTAAATGTAGGGCATGCGTGCCCATGGTTTCTTTAATGTAAACCCCATGTAATGGACGATTTCCCAAGCCAAAGGAGAATGTTTGAAATCCAAAGCTAAGGCAAAACCAACCCATGAAGATACAAAGGTGGACTGGTGGGAGCTGAAAAACACGAACCATCAGGTACAAGGTGTTTTCCCTAGGTCATGGTTAACTTATCAAACCACTAGATAAGCTAACCAATAGAAGCTCATGATCATACCATCTTATTTTATTTTTGTCTGATTGCATGGTTTATTTATTATGTATGTATTGTCGCGATCACATAATTAATGAAATAAACAAGCATGAAAAGATGGGATAAAATAAAAATCGGACTATGCATAAACATTATCAGAACATGGTTAATCACTTAAGCAAGAATCACTTAATATTAACAAGTATGTGATAATTCGAAACTACGCATAAAGATTAAAATCCCTCACTACCATATTAAGTTAGACCAAGCCATCCATTACTTGATTAAGGGAAAGACTCAATAAAACTATGTGTTTGACCAACCCTTGTTGGGAGACTTACTTTTATTACGTAAGCCCTTATGAAAGGTTTCGAGTTGACTTAACCATATTACATCAAGAGGAATAGCCCTTTCTAGACTTGGTGTAATATTGGAGGCAAGAGTTGAGTAAATCCAAGTCAGGATTTCAGGATTGGGGAATCCACTCAACAGATCAAGGAACTGTAAGCTCATAGTTGGCAAAGACCTACCTACCTAAATACCTTCAAATAGATTGACCAACCCTTTTTGGGGTTACGAGAAGGGGAATATAGATCCTTTCCACTAGAATGTCAAAGCAACTGGACATTCCAAGTTCAATGGTGAGGGCCATTGGGACTTGATAAAATAGTGGGAGACTTAATAAAATATTATTATTTCTCATAAAATGTAATCAAGAAAGTACTGATAAATCTACTCTTTTAATTTGTAGAATCAAAATGACAAACTCATCAACCACATTTTCTCTGTGATTAATTCTGGATAAAGACAATATCCTCAATGGCAGTAACTTTCAGGAATAGATTAGGAGCCTTCGGGTTATCCTACACCATGAACGAAAGTTTTACGTGCTGGAGTCCTCACTTCTTGATTCGCCCGCCCAAGGGGCAAGTGATAAAGATTTCCTGGTCTATGCTCAAAATTTGAATGACGCTCTCGATGTTCAATTTTTTATGTTATCATCAATGTCTAGTGAGCTCATGAAGTCTCATGAAGACATGGATACCTATAGCATGATCGATCACCTCCTTGGTCTATACTAGGAGAGAGAAATATAGGAAAGGTTTGAGATCTCCAAGGCTCTATTCCAGAGCAAGCTTGGAGAGGGTGCCCCAGCTGGGCCTTATGTAGTCTAGCTCATTGGCTACATTGAGCTCTTGGAGGTTCTAGGGTTTAAACTCCCCAAAGAACTGGGTACCGATCTCATTCTCGTATCACTCCCCCAGAGCTTCTCAAACTTTTTTGTGAACTTCAACATGAACAACATTGAGAAGTCTCGGTCCGATCTTCTTATCCTTATTCGCCAAGTGTATAATTACATGAACCGTGAAAAGCCTTCTATCCTAATGGTGAATAAAAGAAAAGGGAAGGAGAAGAGCTTTAAGCACAAAACTTCTTCAAGGCCTTCCAATAAATGGAAGATCAAAGGGGAGGAAAAGGAATAGGATGTTGTTTGTTTCGCATGTGGCAAGAAAGGCCAATGGAAGAAAAACTGCACCCATCCAAGGAAGCAAGGGGAAGCTTCAAGTGTGTTTGTTATCGAATGAAATCTATCTGTTTCTACTAATTGGGTATTAGATATTTCTTTTGGTGATCACATCTATATCCAAATACAAGAACCAAGTAGATTCAAGAAGATTGATCGAGGGGAGGTAGATCTACGAGCAGCCAACGGAGCCAGAATTGCTGATGTAGCTGTCGGGGACTACCACCTCACATTGCCAGCTGGAATGATCTTAGTGTTAAAGGGTTGTTATTATGTGCCTTCTGTTACTAAAAACATTATTTTAGTATCAATATTAGATACTGATGGATTCATGTTCAAGTTTGGAAATGAATGTTGCTACTTTTATAATGATAGCATTTGTTTTGGTAGGGAACATTTATATAATGGCCTTTATGTGTTAGACTACACAAACCAAGTAATGGAAATAGATTACAAAGTTAATTCACATGACTCATACCACACCCAACATTGTAATCATCGGGTAGTTCATGTCAATGAGAAACGTTTGACAAAATTACATCAAGATGGGTATTTAGATTCTTTCGAACTAAAACCACTTAGTGTATGTCATGCGTGTCTACAAGGCAAAATGACCAAAGCCCCATTTAGTGGGAAAGGTGAAAGGGCTAAAGAGCTTCTAGAATTAGTTCACACAGAAGTGTGTGGAACATTTCCAGTTGAAGAAAGGGGTGGGTTCTCATACTTCATAACTTTTACTAATGATTTTAGTATATATGGATATATTTACTTAATGAGGTATAAGTCAGATTCTTTTGATCAGTTCAAAGAATACAAGAATGAAGTTGAGAACCAGCTTGGTAAGAAGATTAAGAAACTCCTCTTAGAAAGAGGAGGAGAATATCTTAATCAGGACTTCATTGATTTCTTATGGGATTTTGGGATTTTATCTCAACCCACTCCTCCTTACACACCTCATTGGAATGGTGTATGTGAAAGGAGGAACCGCACCATGTTAGACATGGTGAGATCAATAATGAGTCCTGCGAGTCTTCCATTATCCTTTTTGGGATATGCATTAAAAACAGCAGCACACATACTAAACCAAGTACCAACTAAATCAATAAATGGTATTCCATGCGAGTTATGGAGTGGACGCAAATCTATGTTATCGAATTTACATGTCTGGGGTAGCAAAGCATTTGTTAAGGCCTCTTTAGGTAACAAACATGCACCCCGAGGCACAAAGTGTATCTTTATAGGATATCCCAAGGAGACAAGGGGATATTACTTATACAACCCCTCATACAAAAAGGTTATAGTGGCAATACATGCCATATTCCTTGAGAGGGAGCACATATCCAAAATAGATAGTGGGAGTGAGATAGACTTCGATGAAGTCAAGGCTCAAGATACATAGGATTTGGTACAAGAACATATTCTAAAAATCCCCGTGGAAGAACAATATGTTCCAGAGACACAAGAACTATGTAAGAACATGAGAGATGTGAGAGAACCAGAACGATATGGTTTTCTTGTCACCGAGGATGGTGAAACATTATTGGTTTACAATGATGATCCTCTTACCTACAAAGAAGCAATTTAAGGCACAAACATTGCCAAGTGGAAATAATCCATGAATTTTGAAATGGATTCCATGTACCAAAACCAAGTCTGGATTTTGGTAGATCTTCCAATTGATGTAAAATCTATTGGTAATAAATGGGTATTCAAGAAGAAACTAGACATGGAGGGGCAAGTCAGCACCTATAAGGCATGACTGGTTGCGAAAGGTTTTAGACAGCATCAAGGAATTTACTATGATGAAACTTTTTCACCGGTTGCGATGCTGAAATCCATCAGAATCCTATTGGCCATTGTCGCTTAACATGACTTTAAAATTTGGCAAATAGATTTCAAAACAGCATTCCTTAACAGGAACCTCCAGGAAGATGTCTACATGACACAACCTGAATGGTTTGTGGCTCTGAAGGATGCCAACAAGGTATGCAAGTTGCAGAAATCTATTTATGGATTAAAGAAAGCATCAAGGTCATGAAACATTAGTTTTGATGAAGCTGTAACGGAATTTGGATTTGTTAAGAATGAATGTGAGCCTTGTGTCTACAATAGGTTTAGTGGAAGTGCAGTCATTTTCTTAATAGTATATGTTGATGACATATTTCTAATTGGAAACGAAGTACCTATCTTACAGTCATTTAAGGCATGGTTGCATAAATGCTTCTCCATGTAAGACTTGGGTGAGGCAGCATATATTCTTGGGATCAAGATCCATAGGGATAGATCCAATAGAATGTTGGGCCTTAGTCAAAGTACATATATTGACAAGATACTGAAGAGATTCAGTATGGAACAATCCAAGAGGTGATTGTGGCCAGTGTCGCATGGCATTCATCTTTCCAAGAAAATGGGTCCTCAGACACATGAGGAAAGATAGAGAATGGCAAGGATCCCTTACGCATCTGCGATTGGTTCAGTCATGTATGTTATGCTATGTACAAGGCTAGATGTTTCTTATGCATTAAGTGCAGTTGGAAGATATCAAGCTAATACAGGAGACCGCCATTGGATGGCAGTCAAGACTATCCTTAAGTATCTGAGGTGTACTAAGGATATGTTCTTGGTTTATGGAGGAGATGAGGAACTAGTCATCAGAGGACATGTAGATGCTAGTTTCCAGACTGATCAAGATGACATGAAGTCACAGACTGAATACATCTTCAGTTTGAATGGAGGTCTAGTGAGCTGGAAGAGCACAAAGCAAAGTGTGGTGGCAGATTCTACATCGGAGTCCGAGTATATCACAGCTTCTGAGGTTTCTAAAGAAGAAGTATGGATGTGAAGCTTCGTCCAAGAGATGGATGTAGTACCAAGTAGTAAAGATCCTATCACACTCTATTGTGATAATACTACCGCGGTGGCACTTGTAAAAGAGACAAGGTCACATCAGCGGACAAAGCACATACTTCAAAAGTATCATCTATTGAGGGATTTTTCTCAGAGAGGTGAAGTGTAACGCCCTCACCCTAGTTACCCAAAGTCGGTGCATTATTACATAACATTGGAATGATCACAAGAAGGTTCAAGTCTCGAAATACCGATTAGTTTAGTAGCCTTGGAATAACTAGATACATCCATAATGTTTTACATTACATCATAAAAAAAATATCTTGTCTTCATATCCCCTCATAATATCCCTGCAGGTCATTCATACATTACTTCTTCATAATCCTGGGAAAAATAAAACATTGAAAGGGGTGAGCTCAGATGCTCAGTAAGGATAACATTATAGCAGAATCTTTCATAGATAAGCATAAACACTTAAGGCAGTTTATAACTAAAACAAAAGCCTTTTAATGATGGAATGATCACATGCAATATCAATAACCACTTTCATAATGATGCAATGCATAATGTTATACTATCGTAACCACATAGCCAAGGCCTCGTGCCAAGACTACAAATAAGATTTTGCCAAGGCCTTGTGCCAAGACACTAGTTTGTCTCATGAGACCTACCGATGCATCGAGGAGCTATAATGGGCTCCACCCATCACTTATTAAGTCCAATTCATTCCTCATATGAACAGGTTTAAATATAACATGAACATTCATATTAAAACTAGTATACGAAATGTCAATACTTTTACCACAAACCATGAATGGTATAAAAAATAGCACATCCACAGTCAAACATAACTCATTCAATACAATATGGAAGATTGTATTGTACCTCAATCAATAATAATTAATGATATTGATATAGATTAAAATAACCATCAAAATTATTTGAGATAAATATCCCCCTTTTTTTGAAAACATTTAAAAGTCACACTATTTGTCAAGAAGCTGTTTAATAATAGATTTTTGAATCAAAGTGTCCCATACCACATTGAAACATTTAAAAGGAGTTTTAATTTTAAAACTTTAATGTCCATATAAATAAATCCTTAAAACCATTTTTAAATCATGGACATTAATGAGAAATATTTAGAAGAATAAGTCTTTAAAACATTTTAAAATGGTATTTTGGTTAGAGTTTCTAACCAAAAGAGAGACACTTGAATACAAATAATTGAGGTAATCAAAACATTGTAATATCATGAGAATAAAGGAATTCATGATATACTATGTCAAAGTACATTATATACCCCATATAAAAGTGATTTGGTGTATAACAACGAAGAAGTCTCAATGAAATGTAAATTGAGATGAAATCTCTCACAAAGGTCGTATCCTTAGGTTAAGGATAAATCAACGACATAGTTATGTGTGAAACATATAAATACACTAAATATGATTGGATATTTAGTGTAAAACAATCAAAGGACATTCACACATAATCTTGTAAAAATAACACCAATGAATTGGATGTTTAACTCAACAAATGGAGAATGAGTTAAAATTACTCTTATCAAATTCATATCGATGACTTGAGATATTATAAATGGAGTGATTATTTGTATCAAAAGTATATCCACAGAAAGGGGAGTGGAAATTATGACATAATCAAATGAATAGTGATTCCACACATAATCTTGGAGTAAAATAATCAATGAAGTATGCGTAAAGCCGAATAAATGGAAATTGAAATTTCAAATTCCCTTATCGATTTGGTAACTTATGAAACATACACCCATGAAAGAAGGATAATACAATGATGATGTAAATACCCATAAATTAAAGTATATTACACAATGAATACAATCATGGGCAGTAAACATATACCACATGTAATAAATAAGTGGTGAACAATGGAATTCTCATGGAATTAAAAGTGAGATAAGAAAACCCTTACTTTGTACTTTTTCCTTTTGTCGACGGTAGTTTAACCTCCTGTATAATGGTGAAATAATTTTATTGAATTGTACAAGAATAATTTACATTAATATGATATCATATATTATCTTTTAACATTGATTTGTTAATAATATCTTTGAATTATCGTCATTTCGGGTGATTACAGGTTCATTTTACTTTATATTCTTTGTTATGTGAGCCATATTCGTTATTAATGGGATTTATATTATTCATATCCATAATGATATAAAGTTATTACAAATTCTTTTTAAATCATAAAATGATAGTTATACTTGAATGGATATGATGGAGAATGAATCTCATCGCGTTCGTGGAGACGGTAGTCCGTACGTACGCACAAGCGACAATATCATTCTATTGATATTAAAATAATATATAATTGGATGGTATATCATTTATACAGAATAATTATCATGTTATATTTATTATTTAAATGAGTTAAACATCATTATTATACCCACCCAAATAATAATATATTGAATAACAATTACACCACGACGTGGAGACGGTAAGTCGTACGTACGCACATATGGTGACATGTTATTCAAAGGGTGGATAGAATAATGAATATGGTTGTACCATATTTATAATAACATTACAATATATATATGATACTGGAGTTATTATTTTATAATGGTAATAATAAATAAAGAAGAAGTGGAAGAAGAAAGGAACTTGAAAAGGAGTGGTGAAAACATTACCTCTTCTTCGGGTTCTTCCTTTTGATTTTATCAAAAGGGCTCATTAGGTTGGCTTTATGATCAAAATAATCCTTATAGGTTGTAGTGAGGGAAGTTGAGAGAGTATTTGGTCAGGGGTTGGCCGATACAAAAGGCTTTGAAGGTGTGAAGAAATGAGAAGGAGGAGTGTCCTTTTATAAGAGGGGTGAGGGGCACCTTTGGAAAAGCTAGAAATGTTAATTTATAATAAATTCATATTCGGTTTCTACTGGCTCCAAAGTTGATTATTAAATGGTTAAGGTGGGTATAGGTCGAACAACATTCATCCAACAGAATTTAGACAGGTTTGGGTCACTATATTAACCTTATCTTTTAGTTTTAACTCTTAGTTAATTAGTTTGACATTTACCATGTCACTTTGTATTTTTATATTATATAGTTAATAAAAATAATATATACATCCAAGAGACCTCCAAGTGGTCCATTAATGATATACCTATCATGATATAAGTCTCTTGGACGAACCTTATATTTTTAAGAATTTAATATCAATTAATAATATAATATTTGTTTTAAAAACTCTTTTATGTCAATTTTGACACTATTCAATAGTTGATTTTTGTGAAACACATAACAGAATTATTACTTCGAAAAAAGTTAATTAAATCAATCCTAATATGTCATATTAACCTAGAAAATTAGTTTAATTCAATAAAAGTATCAAATTATATTTATTTGGGTATTTATAATATCAATTATTCTAATTGTTTACTATTATTGTAATTACTTCATCACCATTGTGTCATAAATAAATTAACTTATTTAATGTCTAAAAATTATAAATAAACTATAATTATGTAGGAAATAGTTTTATATTTCTAATGAATATGTATAGTCTAAAATCCAACATATATAACCCTATGTAACAATTGTTTTTCTAAAAGATATATGCTTGTGTCATTTTTGTATTTATTTTAACTTAATTAAAATAAAGTGTCATTATCACTTACAAGTGGATTCATGGGGTCCCAAAATCGACCAAAAGATTCCAATGGTCGAACATGTATCAACAAATAGGGTTAAGACACGTTTTAGGGTAATTTAGTGTTATTATAATATAATTTTCTTAACCCTTGTTTACCGGATTTACCCTTTAACCATGGTAAATAAAATATTTACCGAAGTAATTATCCAAAATGACTAAAAATAAAAGTTACCTATTTACACAATTTGAACATCTTGATTCCAAATATGGAATCCATTTTTCCAAATTCAAAACACATAAGTGGCAGAAATAAATTTAAAATTAATTCCCGTTGTTAAAAAGCGTGTTTTTAAGAGATAATAACTATCAAAAGATTGGCACTTGTTTATGTCTGGTTTAAATGTAAAATTATGTTCAATGACACAAATTGTATTACATGGTAAAAATATATTCTAAATATACTTTAAAACCACTCAAATAAATAAGTTATCACTATTAATTATTTTGATAAAAAAAGTTGTTTTTAATTAAAATTTAGTAATTTTCACTATTCATCAAAATATGAAAGTTATCCGAAAAGTACCAAAATTTCACCCTAGGATAATTTCGATATTCCAAATCCAAAAATGAAGTCCATTTTGAGAGATAGAATTTATAAAATTTCAAAAAGTAGGTATTACTATTCATAACTGCTAGTTTGATTGGTTGTGGTGTGTTAGAATCTCAAAGTTGCGTACAATGCACGCCATTGCATTATTCAAAGGGAAACATACCATGGAAGCTTGGGGTGTTACATTCTCCCCTCCTTCAATAAATTGCATCCTCGCAATTTTTTTTAAAAAAAAATTGTGCTTGATAATATAATGGAAAGTCCCACATCGAAAAAAGAGTCAATAAAACTATCACTTTAAAAGAATGAAATAGAGGTATAAAGGTCACCCAAGATAACCCATACTGGGATTACATGTAGAAAAACATGGATATGGATGATAAACTAAGTTTCAAGTTCTAATGGAGAGGGATAGATATCATGATCAGGAGAAATTTAACAATAAGAAAACCACAAACTTGTGTTGGGACAAACAGTCATTAGTCTCCTAGCAGGAAAGTAAACGGACAACATTTTTTTGTTTTAAGTTACATTACTTAAGGATGAGGAATTCATTTATGATATTGACTAAGAATATAAAGATATATACATACTTTTTAAGTAGAGTTTAATTCTTTAATAAATTTCCACCACTAAATGATTTTTTTTAAACGATGAGTATTCAAGAAGACTTGGTCACACTGGAAGAGCTAGAATAAGCTTCTATAGAATCACATGATCCATTCAGGATAAACTATATATTTACATTGTATTTGGAGATTAATCAAAACCAAAATGGTTAGTGCAAGATCTAATGATCCCCCAAAAGCATATTCCTTGAGATAAATAAACAGTAATCTTAATTTCTAAAATTAAACCAACAATACCCCAAAGTTAAATAAATACCATTCAATAATAAATTGTCCTTAAAATACTTCAATATAATCCAAACTAATATTGAAACCCAAAACTTATAATAATGTAGTCTTCCACGTTAAATTGTATCTCCAAATGACATCATCTACTCTTAAAGTCACATACTTAACCTAATCACATATTCTTTATTATAGGTTAATCATTTCCATAAATAACCCAAATCACTATAAATCCACAATAAAAACATAGATAAAAATCCACCATTACTCCTCTAATGAAATCCCATAGTATTCTATTTTCCTTGGGTATATAGTGTTCCCAACAAAGAGAACATCTTCCAAAATAACATTTATCACTTAATCACCAAATCATTTTCCTATAACAAGGGTATTTATTTGATAAGACATAAGTACCCAAATCAACTTATTATTGATCAATAAAATCATTTAACTAAAAATAATAGTCACACTATCCAGGGACTTCACGTAGTCTAGTGGTAGGCGATAAATCCCAATCGCACTTTGGTTGTGGGTTCGATTCCAACAGTTTTGTCCGACGCGACGGGTTGTCACACGGTCTACGTGTTGTCCTTTTTAAAAACTATATTTTATAATATTACCAAAATGAGATAAATTCCTCAAAATACCATAACATTATTTAACCACAAATTTTATATCATACCTTGCATTTTCATCCCAAATTATAATAACTTATAATTCTCTCAAACCCCAATGATCATATAAAACCATATGGTTATTTATACATATATCCACAAGAGAAGAGATAATTCTTCCTTAAATATCATTCTCACATGGAAAACTGCAGGGTTAAAAATACAAGAGAAAATTATTCCAAAGTAAACCCATCAACAAGGAGCACTAATAATTTTTAAACATTTCTCTAACCATTTATTTCCATATAGCTTCTTCTTCTTTGACCAAGAAAACATCCTATAGAATAGGTCATTCACTCGGGTAATGGCCAGGTCCACTACATTTACGGCAAATGACTGTAAATGGACTCTTAGGACCACTTTTATCTTCTTCCATAGTACTCTTCATTTTGCTTCGGCAATTCTTCAATTTATGTCCTTCCTTCCCACACGTAAAGCATTTCTTGGTCCCATTGAGACACTTTCCCGGGTGTCTCCTACCACATTTCTTGCATGATGGAAATTGAGGGTTCTTTTCTCCATGGTCTCCATTGCTGGAGCTCTTATCATTCATCACCTTTCTCTTCCTTGTTGAGTCTGGAAGTTGGTTAATATATATTTTGTTGATCATATTTTTGGAAAACTGATTTAGCATAAAGACGATATTATTTACGCCTTTCAACATTCCATTTTTTTGCTCATTTCCACCATCGTTCCCACCTTGTACACCATTCTCAAAGTCACTATGACTTCCTTGGAATCCATCCATTGACTAAAACCAGAAATCATTTTGTGAGTAATAGTAGTCATACAATCATTTTGAGATTAACATGTCACCATATTCTTAATTTGAAACACAATAGGATTAACCAAGGTCATTTACTCTCATCTTATATACATAATACTTTAAATCAGTTTGTAAAGAAAATGTAAATTATCCTAAGAATATCCCCCGGGAGTGTCGTAACCAAGAGTGCAGCAAGGCCCGTTGTCGTTCACCAGTTCCCGTTCGAGTCTAGCTCAAAGCGCTGTTTTCGGGTTTTACCACTAGGTACATCTGTGCCAGAGATGCCACTACGTTCTCATATCGAGACAGGGATGTATTTCTCGATAAACTCACAAAATATCTACAATACCAAAATTCTGGGATGTTCTTCTATACTAATCCTCAAAATTCATCTTAGGTCTACGTGCTCTAATCAGATTTTATCTAAATCTAGCTTCCAAGGTTGGTACTAAACTTCCTCTGATACCAACTATAACGCCCCAACCCTAGTTACCCAGAGTCGGTGCATTATTACATAACATTGGCATGATCACAAGAAGGATCAAGTCTCAAAAGACCGATTAGTTTACTAGCTATGGAATAACTAGATACATCCATAATGTTTTACATTACATCATAAAAAAACATCTTGTCTTCATATCCCCTCATACTATCCTTGCAGGTCATTCATAAATTACTTCTTCATAATCCTGTAAAAATAAAACATTGAAAGGGGTGAGCTCAGATGCTCAGTAAGGATAACATTATAGCAGAAGCTTTCATAGATAAGCATAAACACTTAAGGCAGTTTATAACTAAAACAAAAGCCTTTTAAACTTGAACTTCAGCTTAAAATGGCAATGAATAAATAAAAAAATTCCATTTACTTTCTCACATGGATATTCTACTAGTCGAATGATCACATGCAATATCAATAACCACTTTCATAATGATGGAATGCATAATGCGAGACTATCTTAACCACATAGCCAAGGCCTCGTGCCAAGACTACAAATAAGATTTTGCCAAGGCCTTGTGCCAAGACACTAGTTTGTCTCATGAGACCTACCGATGCATTGAGGAGCTATACCAGGCTCCACCCGTCACTTATTAAGTCCAATGCATTCCTCATATGAATAGGTTTAAACATAACATAAACATTCGTATTAAAACTAGCATACGAAATGTCAATACTTTAACCACAAACCATGAATGGTATAAAAAATAGCACATCCACAGTCAAACATAACTCATTCGATACAATATGGAAGATTGTATTGTACCTCAATCGATAATAACGAATGATATTGACATAGATGAAAATAACCATCAAAACTATTTGAGATAAATATCCCCCTTTTTTTGAAAACATTTAAAAGTCACACTATTTGTCAAGAAGTCGTTTAATAATAGATTTTTGAATCAAAGTGTCCCATACCACTTTGAAACATTTAAAAGGAGTTTTAATTTTAAAACTTTAATGTCCATATAAATAAATTTTTAAAAACATTTTTAAAACATGGACATTAATGAGCAAGATTTAGAAGAATAAGTCTTTAAAACATTTTAAAATGGTATTTTGGTTAGAGTTTCTAACCAAAAGAGAGACACTTGAATACAAATAATTGAGGTAATAAAAACATTGTAATATCATGATAATAAAGGAATTCATGATATGCTATGTTAAAGTACATTATATACACCATATAAAAGTGATTTGGTGTATAACAACGAAGAATTCTCAATGGAATGTCAATTGAGATGAAATCTCTCATAAAGGTCGTATCCTTAGGTTAAGGATAAATCAAAGACATAGTTATGTGTGAAAAATATAAATACACTAATTATGACTGGATATTTAGTGTAAAACACTCAAAGGACATTCACACATAATCTTGTAAAAACAACACCAATGAATTGGATGTTTAACTCAACAAATGGAGAATGAGTTAAAATTACTCTTATCAAATTCATATCGATGACTTGAGATATTATCAATGGATTAATTGTGTGTATCAAAAGTATATCCACAGAAATAGGAGTGGAAATTATGACATAATCAAATGAATAGTGATTCCACACATAATCTTGGAGTAAAATAATCAATGAAGTATGCGTAAAGCCGAATAAATGGAAATTGAAATTTCAAATTCCCTTATCGATTTGGTAACTTATGAAACATACACCCATGAAAGAAGGATCATAAAATGATGATTTAAATACCCATAAATTAAAGTATATTCTACAATGAATACAATCATGGGCAGTACACATATACCACATGTAATAAATAAGTGTTGAACAATGGAATTCTCACGGAATTAAAAGTGAGATAAGAAACCCCTTACTTTGTACTTTTTCCATGGTCGAAGGTAGGTTAATTTCCTTTATAATGGTGAAATAATTGTTATTTAATTATACAAGAATAATTTACATTAATATGATATCATATATTATCTTTTAACATTGATTTTCTAATAATATCTTTGAATTGTCGTCATTTCGGGTGTTTGCAGGTTCATTTTACTTTATATTCTTTGTTATGTGATACATATTTGTTATTAATGGGATGTATATTATTCATATCCAGAATGATATAAAGTTATTAAAAATTCTTTTTAAATCATCAAATGATAATTATACTTGAATGGATATGATGGAGAATGAATCTCATCGCGTTCGTGGAGACGGTAGTCCGTACATACGCACGAGCGACAATATCATTCTTTTGATATTAAAATAATATATAATTGGATGGTATATCATATATACAGAATCATTATCATGTTATATTTATTATTTAAATGAGTTAAACATCATTATTATACCCACCCAAATAATAATATATTGAATAACAATTATACCACGACGTGGAGACGGTAAGTCGTACATACGCACGTATGGTGACTTGTTATTCAAAGGGTGGATAGAATACTGAATATGGTTGTACCATATTTATAATAACATCACAGTATATATAAGATACTGGAGTTATTATTTTAGAATGGTAATAACAAAGAAAGAAGAAGTGGAAGAAGAAAGGAACTTGAAAAGGGGTGGAGAAAACATTACCTCTTCTTCGGGTTCTTCCTTTTGATTTGATCAAAAGGGATCATTAGGTTGGCTTTCTGATCAAAATAAGGCCTCTAGGTTGTATTTAGGGAAGTTGAGAGAGTATTTGGGTAGGGGTTGGCCTATACAAAAGGTTTTTAAGGTGTGAAGAAATGAGAAGGAGGAGTGCCCTTTTATAAGAGGGGTGAGGGGAACCTTTGGAAAAGCAAGAAATGTTAATTTATAATAAATTCATATTCAGTTTTTAATGGATCCAAAGTTTATTATTAAAAGGTTAAGATGGGTATAGGTCGAACACCATTCATCCAATAGAATTTAGACAGGTTTGGGTCACTATATTAACCTTATCTTTTAGTTTTAACTCTTAGTTAATTAGTTTTACATTTACCATGTCACTTTGTATTTTTATATTATATAGTTAATAAACATAATATATACATCCAAGAGACCCCCAAGTGGTCCATTAATGATATAAATATCATGATATAAGTCTCTTTTCTTAACCTTAGATTTTTAGTAATTTAATATCAATAAATAATATAATATTGTTTTTAAAAACTCTTTTATGTCAATTTTGACACTATTCAATAGTTGATTTTTGTGAAACACATAAAAGAATTATTACTTAAAAAACAGTTAATTATACCAATCCTAATATGTCATATTTACCTATAAAATTAGTTTAATTCAATAAAAGTATCAAATTAAATTTATTTGGGTATTTATAATATCAATTATTCTAATTTTTCACTATTATGTTAATTACTGCATCACCATTGTGTCATAAATAAATTAACTTATATAATGTCTAAAAATTATAAATAAAATATAATTATGTAGGAAATATTTTTATCTTTCTAATGAATATTTATAGTCTAAAATCTAACATATATAACCCTATGTAACAATTGTTTTTCTAAAGGATATATGCTTGTGTCATTTTTGTATTTATTTTAACTTAATTAAAATAAAGTGTCATTATCACTTACAAGTGGATCCATGGGGTCCCAAAATCAACCCAACGATGCCCATGGTCGACCATGTATCAACCAATAGGGTTAAGACACGTTTTAGGGTAATTTAGTATTATTATAATATAATTTGTTTAACCCTTGTTTACCAGATTTACCCTTTAACCATGGTAAATAAAATATTTACCGAAGTAATTATCCAAAATCTCTAAAAATAAAAGTTACCTATTTACACAATTTGAAAATCCTGATTCCAAATATGGAATCCATTTTTCCAAATTCAAAACATATAAGTGGCAGAAATTAATTTAAAATTAATTCTCGTTGTTAAAAAGCGTGTTTTTAAGAGATAATAACTATCAAAAGATTGGCACTTGTTTATGTCTGGTTTAAATGTGAAATTTTGTTCAATGACCCACATTCTATTACATGGTAAAAAAATATATTCTAAATATACTTTAAAACCACTCAAATCCATAAGTTATCACTATTAATTATCTTGATTAAAAAAGTTGTTTTTAATTAAAATTTAGTAATTTTCACTATTTATCAAAATATGAATGTTATCCGAATAGTACCAAAATTTCACCATAGGCTAATTTAGATATTCCGAATCCAAAAATGAAGTCCATTTTGAGAGATAGAATTTATAAAATTTCAAAAAGTATGTATTACTATTCATAATGGCTAGTTTGATAGGTTGTGGTGTGTTAGAATCTCGAAGTTGCGTACAATGCACGCCATTGCATTATTCTAAGGGAAACGTACTGTGGAAACTTGGTGTGTAACATGAAGTTGTAGTGAGAAGTATTTCCATGGAAGACAACATGAAGGACCCCTTGAATAAAGCCTTAACTCAGCAGAAACATGATCATCATGTGAGGTCTAGCGGACTAAAAGTCGTAGGCAGTTGGCTCTAGTCCAAGTGGGAGTTTGTAAGGGTTGGTGTCCTGAGAACCAACTGTATTGTACTTTGATTACATGAATGTTCACTTATTATTTATTGTTCATTATTCTGCATGACTATAATATAATAATGTTCCGGAATATTTTTTGCATTGATAAGGTAATGGAAGATCCCCGCTATGATGAGAACCTTGAAATGCTATAACAATATTCTTAAATAAAGTTCTACGGTTGTATGACATACTATGATAGGACACATAGTATACAGATCGTCATGTGCGAGTAATCGTAAGAAGATGAGACTCTCTCTCATGGAGTTCACACTTGGTAATCTCCAAGATGGGAGATTATGAGAATAGACCTGCCAGTAGAGATTTTGCATGTCTTGGTGTCATCAGACATTTCTATCTACGAGCGTGTGTAATGGTCCTTAGACTGAAAGATTATCATTAACTCTTGTCATGACTTGCGCACTTAGATTTACTGACGAAACACCGTCATGCTGACAGTTGGCGGGAAGTAGGGTATGTTGGGTACATCACGAGTGACATGTTGTTAATGGATAAGTCGAGGAAGGATTTGTACCTTCCATTTATGGAAGTTGATATCTAGTCCCTTTGATTGAAATGGAACTGTCGCCTTAAATTCCATGGCCATGGTGTAAATGACGAGTTTATTTCAGGAAGTCAAATAATGACGGATCAAGCATATAGGTTAATGACACTGCCATGAAACCTGCTTGATGAGATATCGAGACAAAGGGATTAAATTACACAGTAAGCATTTGTATGAGGTGATATGTCAATGTGGCGTCAACTTCTTTCTATTGGGTGCCTTTACCCATTGCTAGATAGTAATCTTGGACCTTAGGCAAGACCACCTAATGCCAACGAGAAAGAGGCCCATAGGGTCACACACTAAGTGTATTCAAGTATCTCAAGTAGAATAAAGATTATTTCCGTACGTTGTTTAATAATTATTCAAGGAAGCCTAAATCGTTTTAATGATGGAGGAAGAAGGAAATGAAAAACAAGATATACACGTCGTGTATTAATGATTACATGTCGTGTAGTTTTTCATGGAAAACAAGTACACACCGTGTATTAATAATTACAAGCCGTGTAGTTTTCTTTATGGAAAGGAAATGAATTAATGAAAACAAGATATACACGCCGTGTACATTGAATGTACACACCGTGTAGTTTTCAATGAAAAACAAGTACACGCCGTGTATTTATTAATACACGCTGTGTAGTTTTTCCAGTCGGGATTTTTAGGATATAATATTGTTTTAAATGATATTTATTATAATCAGTGTGAGCGCATGTTAAGGATTTAATTATTCGACATGGGGGTTTTAAATAAGAGTCAATGAAATAAATAAAATGTGTAAAGCATTTATTTATTGTCATAACTCTACAACCTCAAACCTGATTATAAATATCCTCACAACCCCAACTCTTTTCCAACACACAATAGAGTCATTGTGCACAACAACTCTAAAGAATTCTTTCAAGGCCGAAAGAACCTCTACCTCCAAGAACTCTCTCAAGACCGAGAGATATCATCTTCCATTGGATTAAGAGGATATAAGGCGAATAATGCAAGCAGAGGTTTCTCCACGCTAGCACCCGGAGACTCCTTTGGTGACGTCCTGAGATACGAGGTACACGTGTGGATCACCGCTAGAGGAAGTCTACACTTGGATTCTGCGATGTAATGAAAAATCACATCGGAACGTGATCAAGAACCTCAATGAAGAAAGAACGTCCAAAAGGTATTTCTTTTAAGTTGATTAAATTAATTATAATCAACCTGTAATGATCCTACTTTGGGGTTCTGGGACTTTTCTTTTCTTTTGTTCATTTCTATGATTCGATCCGTGGTGACTGACATTTATCGTCGTATTGATCCCGGATTGATCATTGTTAATGAAAAAAAACCAAGTGGGCACATCCACCCACGTGCTTCCGCTGTGCCCGAAACCTTCAATAAGGAAGTCATATCCCAAAGTAAATAATAGTATAGTTGAATTGGAAAACCATATACATACATAATAGTTTCATTACAACTTGAAATGAATACAACATATGAACTTCTTTTTCAATCACACATAAACTCCTCGATTATTCATAAAAATCATACATAATATATTTCTTTTCATCTTGGGTAAAAATAAAATATAAGGGGTGAAATAAAATGTCCAGTAAGGCTAAGTGATTAAGTGGAAGTATAAGTAATAAGTCCTGGTGAATAAATAAAAGTACACATGCCATTAAAACATAAACTTGAGCATAATATGGCAGGAATAAAAGATGAATAAATAATTCCATAATAAAACAAAACCATGGATACTCTACTAGTCTAATAATCACATGGACTATCAATTACTAGTTTTATAATGAGGTAATAAATAATTTAGGACATCATAATCATACAGTTAAGGCCTCGGACAAGATGTCATACATAATGGGTAAAAACTGAGGCTAGTTTGTCTAATGAGACCTATCTATGCATCGAGGGGCTGTAGTGGGCCCCACCCATCACTTACTAAGTCTAATTAGTTCTTCAAATAAAAGTAGAGAAACCTAATAAAAATATACATTCATTTGAAACTAATATATGAAGTGTAAATAACATTCCCAATCAGTAAACAAAAATACTAACCATTCGGAATAATATAGTGAATGGTATCAAGATAACACATCCATAGTCAAAATAATAATAAACCATTAAATAAAATATGGTAGATGATTTCATAAAATATTAATCCTAAATTAAAATAATAATCAACAATATTGTTTAAATAGATGGGAATACTCTTATAAAATAACCATGTAATACTTGAGAGAAATACTCTTTTACTTTACAAAGAAGAGTTATTTTTGGAAAAATATTTGTATAAAAACAGAAGTGAAATAATATATATTTTTTCATAAAAAAATGAGTGATTTTAGAAAAAATTATATCTTAAAACATATTATAAATTTCACTTAAAAAAAGGTAAGAATTCGAGAAATTCCCTTGAATCGGGATTATTTATCGGGAAGAATTTGGGAAAGATACTTTTTAAAACATGTTACTATTCATAAAAGAAAGAAGGATTCTGATTGGTATATAAAAAAATATTTTATTAGAAGTATATAAGAATAATTAATAATTTAATTGGGGTAAATAGATAAAAAATAGTAACCCGAATGAAGTTGGAGGTTCGGGTAAACAACCCTTACCTTATGTCTGAATGTGTTATGCACTTGATCTTAACATCCTGTATGATAAAATTAAATCCATTAATTAATTAATTAAGAAAATTATCTACATATATTTTATTTACTGTAGTTTTATTAAGTTCTTTTATATCCTTATTGATAAGTTATAATATTGAATTCTATCATTTCTGAGTGCTCGTTTCCCTGATTTCATGATTGGTTCGTTTGATTTTATGTAATGGAGTTCATGTAAAACGGGTATAATTCTCCAGAATTGGAATTTCATGTTATTAACGAAAAAAAAGAATTTAATTGGTTTTATTTATTATTATTTTTCCATAAATGAATATGAATCATTAGATAACATAATAATTATAATCTTTTAGCTTAATTTTAGTGGGTTTTCAATCACAACGAACTAGTTTTGTTCTATTATTTAATATCATTTATATAAAATGGTTGTAGAACCTTAAATAAGATATAATAAATATTTTATAATCTTCTTCAACCATAAAAATGGTATCATGACCATAATTGAAGGAGAAATTTAAGAAATAAATTTCGTCGTCCATGAAGGCCGTAAATCGGCACCTCCTGGATGATGATTTTGTTTTTAAAATAAAAGAGAGAGGGAGTAAGGATATTGATGATGGATCATCAATTAACATGATATAATTCTAGTATATAGATGATATGGGATTTATCATGATCATTTTTACAAATAATATGAGGAGATAATAATAAAATAAATAATTTGAAATTAAATTAAATTAAATAGAAAGAGGATTTACCTCTTGAATTAACCTCCTTGAGAGCCTCCTTAAGGGAAGGGGTTTTGGTCTTTTGGAAAGTCCATGAGCTCCTGGATGTGGGGAGATACTATGGAAGAGGATTTCGGTAGAACATTGACAAGATTAAAATTTTAGATTAGTGAATAGAAGAGGGGCTGAAGGGTGGTTTTTATAGTAAAGGAGATTGGTGATTTCTCATTAATCTATTCATTATTTAATTATTTTTCTCAAGACAACCAATAATATTAATTATTGTTAATAAATATATTAATAAGTGTTTGTGAGTTATAACCAAGGGTTATTACTTCATCCATGACTCAAGGAATAGTGTATTTAGCTTTTAATGTATTTATACTGTAAATTATCATATTTTACTATTCACTAAAAATTTAATTATTTTATAAAATTCCCATAAATTCGCCCTAACCATTTTATGACATATATATTTTAAAAATAAAATCCATTTTATGAAAATAATTTTCAAAATATGTGAAATTTAATTTTTAAATAAAATCATTATTTACTTGAAAAATATAGATTTAAATTTAAAACTGATTTTATAACACTTTCAAAAAATAAATAAGGTCACATAAAACTATCCTGAAATCATAAGACATAAAAATATTTATTTATTATTTCATTTTATGAAAATTAATTTCCTATTAAATAATTTTATTTATTATAAAATTGAAATTAAATATTTATGAGTTCTAAAAATATCAACACTTAAATGTTAATTTTTAAAATATTCACTCACTTTTATTATGATATAATTATATCATACTTTAAATTATTAGATGCCTAAATTTTATTTATACTTTCAGGGGTGATGTTACTATTCATTAGGCCAGTTTACTATTCATAAGTGTCATATTATTATTCCTAAGGGGAAGTTACTATTTCATCAGTATAGGTTCCTTAACATCTAGAAATACCAATTATTTATTTTATTCTTCATTTATAAATATTGTATTGTATTCTCTATGAGGTTTTATATGATTCATACTATATAAAATAAACATAAGAAGTAGAATTTTAATGATAGAATTTTGGGTCGTTACACTGAGTCAACTTCCAATATGATGGGCAATGTGATGACTTCCCAAATGAGATTCCCAAATTGATGGGAACTAGATTCGAGAACTTTAAAAAAAACATACTCAATTAAATCAAGTTTTGAAAATAAAGTTGTATTTGGAGGAACATACACATCACCCTAAGAAAAATGAAGTTGCAATTGAGACCATTATGTGTCAAATGCCTCCAACATTCAGTAGATATTTTAATCTCTCAATTATGAAACAATGGATCAACTCTATTGAAAATATCCTCTCTATAATTCAATTATATGAATAATAGAAGTTCATTATCATTGTTTATCTTATAGATGGAGGAGATGATCAATGTTGGACATTGATCAGTAATAAAAATCCTAATGAAAAAGTCAGAGTGATGGAGTTGAAATAATTTAGAAAAATTTTTATAAATATTTTCCTTATGCTCTCTAAATTAAAATGGAGAGGTAATTACATGGACTCATGTAAAATGAGGATAAATACATTGGGTAATATGATGAAAATTTTACATGGATTGCATAATAGGCTTCCTACTTTGTTATTAACCCAAAAGGTAATGTTGAACTCTTCTTTAGTGGGGTTATGTTGAATCTATGAAAAGCTTTAGTGATTTTATATTTTGATAGATATAAAGAAATTTTCTTATGTGATATCATATTTGAAATAGAGGTTATTGAAGCTCAATGGTTTCATGTGTCTTGGTTTAGGAAGTAGATAATAGAGTTTAATTCTGATAGAGAAATGGAGAAATCCCATGATGGAAAGAAAGTCCTACATCCTTCTTGTAAAAAATGTGGGAAGAAGAATCCTTTAAATTCATTATAGGGGAAAAGGAAATGATTTAAGTGTGGGAAGAAGGGGTATATATATAGTGAATATTGATGGGGGGAACTAACTATGTAATTGAAAGAAGGGAAGTTTCAGTCAACCCTCATCCATTTTTCCAATTTTTCAACTTCAATACACTAAGCCAAGGGTTGTCAAAAATAAACAGTGACAAAAACCTTCGAGGCCTAGAGTAAAAGGTTGATCATATTCTATCATAAATATTGTGTTAGATCTTGAAAATTAAGTGGTTATTGGTGTGATAGTTATTCATTAAAGAATAGTGAATGTACTATTTGATTTTGGTTCTATGAATTAATTCGTATAAAAAAATTTTAATAGAAATTTTCAAATAGCACCTCAAAACATGAAAGTTGAGTTATCTATGAAAATAGAAAATGGGGAAACCATTTCACCTCAAGTGTACAAATTTTATCTTTTCAATATTTTTAGGATGAATTTATCAGTGAACATTATGATACTCCCTTTAATGGAAGTCAATTCTTTCTGGGTATGGATTGCATTTCCTTGTATAGAGACTATATAAATTATCAAAGAATTAAATAACCCTTTGTATCAAAAATTGATCTCTGATTCTATACAATTATAAGGATGAGGATAGATCAATTTTGGAAGCATCATCTCAATAAGGGATATTATTTCCTTATAAGTAAGAATATCTAGCTAAAATGATTGATAATAATAAAAATGTTATCCTTGGAGATGTTCCCATTGTAAGAGAATATTTTGATGTGTTCCTTGAATAATTTTATGGTCTTCCCCCTAACTGATAGGTTAAGTTTTCAATCAAAGATATATTTGGAACCAAGGTTGTTCATTCATAATAATGGAGTTTTGTTTGTGATTATTATCAATCGTCACATAGATGACTAGAGAGTTTCCAAGGACTGAGGTCATATGGTTGAGGTTGAAATCAGTATTGAAGGTGGCGCAGTTTCCCAGCGTTTTCCAAAATTTTGGGCCTCAAAATCGGTAATTTTTGTGAATAATGGTGAACGAAGTTGGAAAAGGAAGAGGAATGAGTAGCTTGGGACATGGATCAGGTACCATGTCTAGGAAGGTTACACGACCACGTACCAGGCAGCAGGAACGGTAGGTGAATGCATTCGTGAAACCAAAAATGGTTCACAGAGGATATTTTTGCAGTACGCGGATAGGCAAAAGTTGACAGAGGAAGTCAACCACATATAATCAAAGGCGGTACATGGAGAACGTAGGAAAATGGTCTGTGGATAACTTGTGGTTTGCGGTGGCTGAAGAATTGGTATGCGATGGGGGCTGTATGGAATCAAGATTTGGAAAATCTTGATTTAGCGGATTAAGTGGATATCTTTACCTATATAAGAAACACTAATCCTACTGATTACCAAGGATATTGAACATCATTAGAAATCATATTTTCCTCCGGAAATTTAGCAAAGACTGAAGTTAGTTCACAAAGGGAGGATCGCGAAGGCTGAAGTGGTTCGCACATAATGAATTATGTCGAAGTTGTTTGTGGGGTTTCTTAACCCACAAAGGAATTCTGGTACACGGAGGAGGAAGTCTGGTATGTGGAAGAAGTTTACTCAATATGTGGAGGAGGAATCTTGGGTAAGTGAGAGGGAGAATTCCACAAGTGGTACGCAGAGGGGGAGATCTAGTTAATGGAAGTGAAGGCAGTCTGCGAACAGATAACAGTTCGTGAACATGAGGGATTTCGCAGAGGAGGTTCACAGAATCGGTACACGGTAGAGGTTCGCGATTTCGAAGGTGGAGGTAGTCTGTGGATGAAGGGAGGTTCACGGCAGTAGTAGTGGTACACTATGAAGGTGTCCCATGTACCAAACCTAGTACTCAGTATGTGAGAGGATCAGGTGGTTCGGGATTTGAATAAGAAAGATTGCAAAATCTTCAAATCGGTTTGCAAATGAATTTCACAGGACTCCGCAGTACCCGGGAAGGTGGACTTCATCTACGAGTGAAAAAGGAACTTCAACAGAGCATCCATTTATAATTTAGGATGCATGTTTTGATGCTAAGTCATTGAAGCGACCTTCAAGTAGATAAAATTAGTGAAGATTCTTCCAACACAATGAGCAAGGGGGAGTTAATAGAAGTTATCTTAGGGATGCAGTGTGCTATCCCTGAACCTTGTAAAGGCAGTGCACCTAGCACAAAGTGACTATGCTAAAATATTATATTCCACGACTTATGAAGATTAGTGGTTTTGGTACAACCGATACACTATCGGTGTATACTCCTTGGACGTATCCCTTAGTGGTGAACCAAGTAAAATTACTATGTCATTACTTTTCATGTGATTGTTTATTTTCTACTCCTCATTAGAAAGGTTTAATAGGTTCATACCAATATGGGAACAAGATCCACTAGTTTAAAAGAAACATTTGACACCATGATCCACCCCTCCCCTATCAGGGTGTTCCGGGGTCCTTCAATTATTCCAAGATCATTTCCTATATCCAAGAATCCATAAACAATTGACACTATTTAACTTGAAGATGTAGATAACCAACTACAAGAGAATATAGATAAAGGGTTTATGTAACCAAGTTCTTCACAATGGGGAATGCGAGTCCTTTTCATAAAGAATAAGGATGGATCAATGCACCACTTTATTGATTATTTTGAACTTAATAATATCATGATAAATAACATGTATCCACTTCCAAGGATTGATGAGTTGTTCAATTAGATATGTGGATCCCAGTACTTCTATAAATTTTATCTTCAATTAGGATATTATCAAGTAAATTTAAAGGAGGATATCCCCAATACTGATTTTTGTATAAGGTATGGTCACTATGAGTTAATAGTGATGCCATTTGGACTCACTAATGATCAAGTTATCTTAATGGAATTTATTAATAGAAACCTTAGGGATTACCTTGACAAAAAAAATTTGTGTATATAGATAATATTCTTCTCTACTCCAAAAGAAATAAAGAATATGCGGAGTATTTGAATATTGTAATTAAGACCATATAAAAGGAAAATTTATAGTTAAATTATATTAAATGTGAGTTTTGTATGGATTAAGTAACATTTTTGTGGAATATTATCACCAATAAAGGAAAATATATGTGTCCTTTGAAGATAGTGGAAATTAGTCACTGACCTTGACCAACATTTCCTATAGATATCCATAGTTTCCTTAGACTATCGGAGTGTCATCATTGATTTATGAAAAAATTCTTATTATTTTCAAATCCAATAACCAAGATAACTCAAAAGGGTGTAATGTTTTTACAGACATATGAATGTGAGGAGATCTTTAAGAGTTAAAAAATATTTTAGTCACTAAACCTGTACTCACATGACCCATAAGTGGGGAAGGATTTTTTATCTATAGTGGTGTGACCAAAAATGGATTGGGTTTTGTACTCATTAAAAATGACAAAGTGATATCCAATACCTCCCAATGATTAACGATCTATGAGTAGAACTACCTGACTCATGATATAGAATTAACTATAGTAATCCTTTCCATAAATATTTTCTGAAAATATCTCTACAGGGAGAAGTGGGACATATATACAGATCAAAAAATCCTCAATTATATATTCACACAAAATAATCTCAATAATAACCAAATAAGGCATTTAGAGCTAATCATAGACTATGATTATTCGATCCATTACCAAGGAAAATAAAGTAGAAAATGATATTTGTAAGAAGGAACTAAAAACCCTATCCATGATTAGGATTGAAATAGATTTGATCTTCTTGGGAATGAAAAGAATGGATAAGAAAATCATAAAAGTAATTCCATCCAACCATGCTCAAATAACTACTCAACATCCATTCATGGGAGGATCAAGGAAACCAAATAAAATGATGAGAAGATACAGATAAAGGTATCAAATATTCTAGAGATTAACTTCGCTAAATATGGAGTTATAAGGTTTGAAACCTGGATATATGTCCCATAAAAACTAGAACATAAGATATAAATTCATGACTATATGCCTAGATTATCCTTCTCTATTCATCCAAGATGTATAAATTTTTGAATTAAAACTTCTCATGGGATAATATAAAGAGAAAGATTTTATAATTTTGGTATACCAACAAATCAATGTCGAATGATATAATTCTAAGTTTATGATGAAATAATTCGATATACCAATATATAAATGGATAAACATAACCATGGGTTTTTTTCATACAACTCCCCTTGAAATCTAAAGGAAATAATTCCATTTGGGTGGTTTTCAATCACCTTATAAAGTTAGCACATTTCATTACTATTAAATAATATTCCCCTCTTTACCAACTCATTAATAAATACATTAGAGAAGTGGTGAGACTATATAGAGTACCAAGATCCATTTTATCTAATCGAGATCTTAGTTTTACATGAATGATCTAGATATGCTTTTAGAAAGTGTTGGAAATATTACTAAGTTTCAATAATTGTTATAACCATTAAATGGATGGTAAATATAATTGAACTATGTAAACTCTAGAGTACATGTTGAGATATTTATTAATGTATTTCAAGGGATGTTGGGATCAACAACTTCCCATAGCGGAGTTCTCATATAATAATAGTTTTCATCATATCTTTCAAACGGAACTTTACAAGGCTCTGTATGTGAAATGGTGTCAGACTCAAACATGATGGGATGAAGCTAGAGATTGGAAGATGATGGGGCCTAATCTTATGATATATATGATAGAGAACGTTCAATCTATTTAGTATTATATAAAATACACAAAAATTTGGAAAAAAAACTATGTATACAATCATTGATCAGACATAGAGTTTGAGGTCGAAGATAAGGTGTTATTTTGTATTTCACCATGGAATAAAGTCATGAGGTTAGGTAATAAAGGAAATATTCATCCAAGATACATCATCCCCTTTTAGATTCTTGATTGCATCAGGGATGTGTCTTATCGATAAGAAATCCCACATAATTAATCACAAGTACATGATTATTTCCATGTATCCCTCTTAAGAAAGTGCCTACCAGACCCCTCACATGTTCTAAATCCAAAGGTGGTAACTTTGGAGAATGATCATTCATATGATGAGAATTTGGTGAAGATATTAGATCATATATATAAGGTTCTATGAAACAATATAACTCACCTAGTCAAAGTATTTTGGCAGAACCACATGTTTGAGGAGGCAACATGGGAACCAGAGGTGGTGATAAAACAAAAGTACCCACATCACTTTTAATATATGAAATGATATTTCAAGGGTTAAATTTTTTAATGGGGGAATAATGTAACAACTCAAACTTTTAAAAATGAAATTTACTTCTAAATGAATAAATTGTTTATTAATTAATGTAGTTATAACAAATATATGTTCTATATTTTATTTCGGACCATTTTAAACTATAGCCACAATTTGAATATCAAGCTTAAAAGACCATTAAGCATCATAACCATTGTTAATATAGATTTTCTATAGTGACTTTAATATTATTATATATTAAGTGTTATGATAAATTATAATTAACACAGAAGGAAGAAGTGATGGACTCGACTAATTGTATCTTACCCTATGAATCCCTTTTATTATAGTTTCCACAGGAGATAGAATCATTGGAATTTTACCTTAACTAAGACCAAGATGAGATTTAACAAATGAAGCATAGATGAAACTATTTATGATAGAATTTAAAGCTTATAGAGATCAATTCCCAAACAATGTTTTCCAACCCACCCCAAGAAATTACTACCATCGCACACCTTACCATTAGGGCATACGTTGGTGTAATAATGGTTTATGTATCTAGACCCTTATTATGAATTTTCATTTTTTAATAAAATAATGATTATATTTATCTCTTTTTATTGGTACTTTATATATATATACATGAGTATACAATGAGTTTCATAAAAATTAGATTTAGATACGAAGAAACAAAAAAATGAAATATATAATTTCAATTAAGCTATTATTTTTGATAAATTCAAGGATTTTGAAATAATTTTCATTTTCATGAATTATTATTATTAAATAATATTTATTTAAATATAAATGATGATATAATTTAATTAAGTCCAATTTAATTTTTATAAGGGTAAAAAAATTAGTTTCATAAAAAATAGTATTTTTTAATAAATAAGTATTTTTATTTAAAAGGGAAAATTTCAATATTTAGAAAATTATTTTTCTAAAAATAAATATCATTTTTGAAATTAAAATATCAAAATTATCCAATGGGGAATTTTTCATAATTTTCTAAGATAACCAAATTTTTAGGTAAAATTGAATACGGTATAAAAAGGATCCACAACCAAAAATTGGTTTTACCTTTAAAATAATGTTTTTTAAGTTATTTGATTAATTTAAAAAACCTATCATTAATCCACCAAAACATATATTGTATTTTAAGGTTTAAAAAATAATTCTTTATGAACATTACTCACTTCCATATCATGAATGATATTATTTTAATGAGTTTGTTTCTTAACCTAATAAACTATCAAAAACCACTCATCTTTGGAAAAAATCGTGGAAAGGTTTTTGGTTTTTCTTATTTTATTACTTAGAGTCCAAAACCTAAGTTTAGAAATTAATAAATAATTCCCCTCTCTTTTGATATATATACACACCTGACCTCCCATTCATGTTCACTCAAACCCCATTGTGTACAAATTTCATGTCCCTCCCCCTCTATATAACCCTCCCATGGTGTTACCTAAGCTTCTAATAATCTCCTATCAAGCTTTTAGAAGTAACATCTCAAGTAAGGAATTATTTTCATCTTCCTCTTCATTCAAGTATGTTCTTTGTATTAAGCCTTTTTTTTGCATTTTTACATGTTATAATGTGTTTTTACACATCACTTTATTGTCCTCATGATGGTCAATTAATTATATTCCATATTTCACTCACATTAATCCCTTCCATGAACTTTTATGTACATTTGTTATACTACTAAAATTATCCTTTGATTTTCTATGACAACCTTTTGTGTTTTGAATACCCATCCTTATTTCTACTCAAGGGTATTCATCTAGATATTATTATCCTTCATTGATTTGGGGATTCCATGTATGAAACACACACTCCTTAATTATGGGATTAAACGTAATGAAATAAATTCTTATGTTGTATGATCAATGTGCCACACAAATGTAAGTTCATGATATTAACGTGACAGGTGGACCTGAAATTATATATCTATCCTATGAATTGGGTAATGTTTTTATCTAATAATATACCATGTATGGTGCATGGGTGGTTAGACTAAGAATACTATGTTATGATGTCTCAGTGCTTACCCTTGACTTATGTTTATGATGTCATGTTTTATTGTGTTTTCACATTTCAATAATTCCTTGATGTTATCATCTTATATCATGATTTGATGTTCATGATTATGATTTTCCCCATAATATATCATCATGTTATGCCTCTTGAATCACATTAAATTCTTTAATTTATGTTATGCTTTAACTATTCCCTAATTCGTCTTTATAGCACACCAATTTCTTATATACATACTTGGGTTATATTATGCACTATTAGAAGATGATGGAATTTAAGAGGATTTTATAGAGTATTTAAATAATGTTATTGTATTCATGTTTCAAGTTATTGTAATATATATATATATATATATATATAATTACCTAAAGAAACTAGGCCTCTCGATACATTAGGATTGTGTTATGTGTATCGTAATGTAACTGATCATGAAATAAAGTGTATAAAAAATATGGGTTTTCATATCAACTTTGGATAGTCGTATTATTATGCCCTTTCCTTTGAAATTCATATAAAGTAATGTTACCAAATGATTCATCTCTTTTATAGTCATTCATATACATTACCCTCTTTTCCTACTTTCCCTTAAAGTTTGATTTTCATAAAAACCATTACTTTTTTGAAAAAATCATGAATCTTTAGGCGAGATGATTCATTTAATAATTACTCTCAGAATCTGACTCACTTACAATTGAATCATTTTAGATCACTTCATTTACATTAGACCCAGATTTCTTAACGTTATGGTTTTCCTTTTTTAGTTCAGTATCACAATTACCACTCTTTAGTTATTGTTCATACATCATCAATTTTCAAATTATCTATTTGACTATAAGTTTACTAATATCACATGATTCCCTGATGGAAACAATGGTGCTTATCCATGTGTTAAGTGAACACCTCAACAACCACATCAACTACTTTTTTCATCCATGGTTTGTCTAAGAGACTTCATCATATTGATGATTTCATTTTATTTACAATACATATCATAAATGGTATCATTATGATTCATTTTAAAAAAACCATGTTTTATAATATATGTATTTAATCTCATTTATTTAACATTATAAGTTTCTTCATGAGAAACAGCTAAAGTATTCTAAATATGATAAGTAGTTTTACAAGAATAAATACTATTAAATTATTCTCCTCCTAAATAATAGAATAAATCATTCAAATATTTTCAATTAAAATCATATAATGATTTAGTTGAGTCATCCAGTTCCTTCCTTATAATATCATATTTTTTATATATATATTTAATTACTCCCCAAATAATAATTCACAGGCTTTACAGTAAAATATTCAATTTTATTTTCCATTGATAATAATTTTGAACATTAAAGAAAGGATTTTGATTAGTAGTTTGAACTTCATCTCTCGTATCCATACTAGTATAATAAAAATAGCATAAACTAATATCTTTTCCTTAGAAATTCGTCAAGCTTAAACAGATAAGGGTAGAGAAAAAAATCTATTTGATATCAAATGTTAGTCAAAGTTGATAGCTCAATAGGGGGTGAATTGAACTTACAAAGTAAACTTTCTATTATTATTTTTTTGAAATCCTCTCAAATTAAAACATCCTAGTTGACAAATAAATTAGTTATAAATAATTTTGTGTTCTGAAATATAATTTCAATGGTAAAATAAAAATCTAATTAAAATAAATTTGATAAAAATTAACTCTTGAAAATATTTTAATCACATTAAATAACATATTTCATATATAAAAGTTAACTATTAGAGTTATTATTTTGAAAAGAAGGTTTATAAAATATTTTGTTAAAATTTGAAGAAATGTTTTAAATAAAAAAAGGTTTAAAATGGAGTAAGAAAATAATGAAAAATGTATAGTAGAATAAAAAAGAGGTTTAGTTCCAAATTTTAACTTAGTCCTCTCCACTTAACAATCACCTACTTTTAATAATGTTTATTAATCAAATAAACAAATCAAAAACCTTGATCGAGTTTTACGAATACAACTACACGTAGGGTAATCCAGGCTTACAACCAAGCCTCTTCCATAGTATCCATGGGGGAATAAGTAAAAATAAGGAAATAAAATAGTATCAAGTTCACTTCAATGTAGATTATGAGTTCACTCTAACAGATATATAAATTAATGTCAAAATTTCCAAATGTAAAGAGGAATATAGAGATCAAAGGTATAGTGATGATTGTTGCAGCTCTATATCTGATTAGATTTGGTTGATTAGTGAGGTTCTCTCATCTTAAGAATTATCTTTAAATATATCCTTAAAAACATCAATTGGTTCTAGAACTCAGATATAGAATAAGAGTGTAACATGGAAGCAGATAGTTAGAAAGATAGATAGGTAGTCTCTACTTGTCCATGAGCAAGTTTCCCTCTTAAAACAAAATCCTTCTCTAATTATCCATTGAATAATAATCATAAATAAATCTTCATACTAATTGATCTAATCTTGAAATCATAAATTATATGACTCTTATCAACTACTATAAAATATATCAATTAGAATTTTAAAATTCCTTATTACTTGAATTAGACACAGTTATTCTATGTCAATACTTAGACACAGTCACTTTAAATCTCATGGTCTATATGACAAGTAGTCATTCATTTAATTGATTATATATTAGGTTTTGAAATCCTCTTATGGTATGTTGATTTATTCACATGGTCGATTGATTTATTTTTTCAATCACTCAAGGTATTCCTGTGGTCGGTTGGTATCAATGTCTAGTATGTTCAACACTTAGATAAATTTTGAAATCTTTTTGCATGTTTTGTGGAATTATTCATGTGGTTAGTTGAATATTACCAAATTTTATTCATAGTATATAGAAGTATTCATGTGGTCACTTGAAAAATTCATGTAGTCGGTTCAGTACTCATGTTTTTAGTTGAGTACTTAGAGGAATTTCATTTATCTAACACACAATCACTTTTCTGTTCATTAGTTCGGGTGGAATTCTTGTTGAGATTAGTTCAACATGGTGAGTTTTCATTCATAGTTAGTTTAATTTTTTCATGAAGTAGATTGACTTCTCAAGAATCCAATTGGATCATAATACGCAACCAGTTCAAGACTTGGGCTTTATTTTTATTTTTTTAGAAAAACATTTTAACTATAATAAAACAAATAAATCATTAATAACATATTAAACATGATTTTTTATCATTAAAATAATGAATTTATGAAAAAATACAATAAATGGGTGAAGATAACATTTACTTTTAAATGGGGTTTGAATAAGATGGGTATTTACAACAAATTCAAAGGGGGATTAAAGTTCCCAAATAGAGTTTTGAAGATTAAGTTGTATTTTTTCAATATATTTTATAAAATGTCAATGTATGATGAGTGAGATGTTTCCATCATAAATGGAAAAGGAGAATTTTTATTTATGAAAACAACTTGTGATGATTGTGGTGATATTCTTCAAAGAAACATTGAAAAGTAATGATGAGTGAGAAGTAGTAAAAACTACAACATTTTTACAATGAATTCTTGAGAATCTAGAAAAGGTGGATATTTCTAGAATGGTCCAAAGGCCTTATATTTTTATTTTTATTTTTGGATATTGAGAAATAAATATTAATAAGGTGAACTGAGCTGAAGGTATAAAGAATATATCTATGGAGCCTTCAGCATGGACACTACTATATTAAGTGAAGGAAACCCCATATATGAGGTTTTAAGTTGATTTAGGGTATTTTAGAAATAAATTAAAATATTTGGAGAGGGTTTGAATAGATTTGAGTGACATCATGAATTTTGTAAGACTGTGGTCCTAGAGAGAGAAATTTGGATAATTCCTAAGTTCATATGGCATTGTTATGTATAAGTCTTTATAGTCTGCTTGTAAGAATTCTAATGAGATGTGTATGACTTTATCAGGATGTGTGTGACACTTTAAAAATTTTATAATACCTATAATAGTAGTATATGAGTTTTATTCATGCCTATATAAGACTTTAATAGAAGACTTATGAATTTGAGTGTGCCCATATGACTTCGATATGCTATAATACTCTAAGGGCATAAGGATTTGAATAGGATTGTAAAACATTCAAGCTAGTGTGAAAGAATTTGTTTATGAGAATAATACATCATGGTTTACAAAAAAAATGAGAGATTTCAGAGGACTCATAATGTATTAAAAAACAGTTGTAGATAATTTCTATAATTATTTATTATGAATAATAGAGATAAAATTTAATGATGTTATTCATTTGATCTTCAAAGAATTAAACCACAAGATCATGGATCGTGATTAAAGATAGAGAGTTAAGTATTACTGAGAAGTTTTCCACACTACATGATGAGTATCCATATAATAGTTTCATCCACATGTGGATTAAATTTAAAATAAAGATAAGTGTAGTTTATTTTGTGGGAAGAAGAAGTCTTGATATTTGAATATTGCATGAGGAAAAATATCCTAAGTCATAATGGATTTAAATAAGGGTTCTAAGAATGATTTAAATTATTTTAAATTAGGATAAAAATTGGTAATACCATTTAATAATTTTAAAATAGATAAATACCACACTACCAAGATTTATGGAGTTTCCATAAAACAAGTATTGAGAAAAATATCCATAATGATATTCCTTGAATATAAGTGTGAAAAAAATAAAAATGAGAGGAAAAATGATAATCTATGAACCCGATACGCTATAGTATTGAGGATAGAAAAAAGTGATCAAATACATAGAATCTATTCATAAAGGAGGAAGACCTATGTATCTGAGTGTTTGAGTAGTTGAGATACTCTGATCATTAAAGATATAAGGTTGGTGTTCAAGAGTGAAAAATATAATCATGATTATTTGGAGTCAAAGTCTTTGACCATAATGTACATGATTTTATAGGTTTATCCAGTGTGTTATTTGATAGAGATATACATCAAGAGATGTAGATGTTTCCCAATGCAAAGGGAGATATTTCTTATTTTGGATCATACATTTTTAGTGGCTAGTGGGAAGCTACATTCTCTAGTGGGACTACAAGGCATGAGTATAGTGGGACTACATGCAGATAGAACTGGGAAGGACCTTGGTGTAACCATTTGGGTTTAAGTAGATATTATGTTATTGGGTGGAATAAAAAATCATCAAAAGTAATAGGATTTTGATAATGAACCTCATTAATCCTTATATTACATAATTTATTTACTTCTGTTGCATATAAGGTGAGGTTGAGTGATTAAAGTTGATAGGATCAAGCCTATAACAGGTTAAAAAGAGTAATTCTAAAATAAAACATTTTAAAATTCATACCACTAATTTACCTCCATACCACACCCCCACCCCACCCCACTCACTCAGTGGTACCAATTGACCTAGGAACTACTATTTTAATATTTACTAATGTGAAGTATTATGAAAAGAATGAAAATTATTACATGTATGCATAATAACAATTTGAAAATATTAAGATAATTTTTTATAAGAAAATTTTAATTTCATTCCACGTAATAAATAACTACTAAACAAAACAACAATTGTAATAAAAATAGTTAGTAATTATCTCCAAATAATTTAAAACATAACAAAATGATTATATAGTGAAATAGTTAATAATATAAAACATTATAATGAAAAAATAAAATTCATAATCACACACTAAGGGTGCATATCAAATAATCAATTGAAGATACATTATAAACTGAGAACATTCCATAATATTGTTTTTTATTTATAAGGATTCCCATATTGAATTAATTAAAATTTAATATACATGAGTGTATCATGAAAATTTCAATGAATAATAACACAAGAACTGAATACCAAGTTTTTGGGGTTATAGATCTCTAAATTAGGGTTTAGTCAAGGGTGATGTTTTTGAGAGGCTTGGTTCATTACAATGAATACTAACTGGTTTGCTGGGGTATGAATTTTGTTTTGAAAGGGAAGGAAGAGGTCAATCCCAATCATAAAAAATGGGAGTAGAGAAAGTAATAATGTACAAGAAGCTGACCAAAATCCAACTACAGACCTATATATTCACTCCAAGGAGGAGATAATGGAAAATGAATTTACTATTAATCCTTCATATGAAGAAGATGGAAAGATATATTTTGTAGAGCTTTAAGTCATCACCAATGAATATTAAGTAGAATAGATTCACACTAAAGATCTTATTTTTCTATTTGGATTCAACAAAGGAAATATAGATATGAAAGAGAACATTAGGACCTCAGATAGATGGTGTCACTCTTTGAGGACATCATTCATGATGAGCCAGAGTGAAGTAAATCATTTATTGATTAAGGTCTCCAATGGGTGCACTGTCTAAAAAATTAAGGTTTTTTTGGAATGGTTTAACATTTCATTGAAATTTAAATTTATGATGTTGTTTCATGCTTGTTAAAGTTCTTACACAACCCTTAAAAGTGGGTTTTCTTGAAAATTAAAAAAAAATTTAAAGAATAATAACTATAAAAAAATCAAACTTTTTTAGATATGTATGAGTGTGTGTGTGTGAATATTTTTTCATAAAAGTAATTATATATTCAAAAATATAAGTAAACTATATTAGGAGTTTTAAAATATGTTTATTCTTTTGACAACAAAATCTCATATATAGACTTGATATTGTGATACAAGATAACAAAATAATGGTTTCTATACTAACTAATATATTAAATCATTCAACAAAACTCAAAAACCAAAATGAAAAGTAGACATTATGAAGTAAAATATATCATATATGAAAAATTAACTAAAGAATTAAAAATATACAAAATAGTATACATGCCAATTTTTTGGGAAAAAATGAATATCAATTATGAAAATAATAAATAACTACAAACTAAAAAAACCAAACATAATTATAGAAATATAAAATGTGCATATTTTCATATAATAATTATCAATAATTACTTTTTCATATGTTATTTCAGGATATAAACTGAGATAATCAATATAATAATTACTTATCTAACATATAATTTAAAAATAAACACTTTTTAATAATAAATTCGAAGAACTATGTGGAGACTAATTTATTTCAAAGAAACTAGATACACTTAAATTCAATAACACTTAAATAATTTCCATGAATTTTTTTAGTGAGTAAATATTTATTACATGTTTTGAAATTAAGATAATTAGTTATAAAATAATAAGTGGTGTGAATTCAATTTTTGAAAATTCATAAAATTAAATTATTTAAAAAATCACTTAAATAAGTTACTATAATAAAAGTAATAATTGGTTTAAAACATTTCATACAACACTTATCACTTATGATAAGATATTTATAAAAATAATTTATTTCATATATGTTTTTAAAATCATTGAAAATTTATTATGAACATGGAAACATGATGTACACATAGTGAATCACAAACCTCTAACCCTAATGTTGAGATACAAAAAAACCTAATATAAATTTTCTAAGAAAAAATATCAAATCAAAATCAAATTATTAATTTTTTATTGAAATATATCTACACTAATTCTCATTTCATGTTGATAATAAAAATAAATTTGAAAAAAATATTCTAAAATAAAAAATAAAATTAGTGATTCGTTTGATGTCATAAGTTTTTAGAAAAAAATATCACACTATTAATATTTCATTAGTTGATCAATAATAAAGAAACCACTCATGAGATATGACTCCCTATGAGAGAGACCTTAGAGTGGTAGAACCCCTCTATATAATTGGAATTAGTGATAACTCCTTGAGATTTATTATCAAAAATTTAATTATGATTAAATAATCCATAAAACCATTATTTGAAAACCTCACATGAGAAAGACTGTTAAATAAAAATAGGTTGTTGTAAAAAAAATTATTCACTCATATAAAACTATTAGAAAATATCCATGTTTTGATTTTGGGTAATGTTTTTTGAAAATTCTCTTCCAAATAATTAAATAAATCATTGGATATTGATGTTTTAGAGTTTCAATAAGTTGTAAAAAAGTTAGAGAAGTCTTTTTATAAATGAAAAAAATCACACTATAATTGGGATTACAAAATAATAATTGTTGTGTAGTTTTGGGCATCATGATAAATGATTGAGTTGTTATTTTCTATTTCAAGTCACGATAGTTTTTGTTTTAATTTTATATAATTTAAAATACATATGTTACACCTCAATAAGTTATAAAATATTGAATGGGATGATTCAACCATGAAGATATCATCTAGATATGTAAAGGAAAATAAATTTTGAAAGAGAAAATTCTTCAATAAAAACTATATTTCATAGGAAGACAAGTACTCCGAAAATGGAAGTGGATGAGATTGAGGATTAAAAATACCTTAGTGAGTAAGTTCTTGTGGTTGTTATAGAAAAACTAAATTATGCATAGAAAAGTTAAGGAAAATATATTTAATTTGAGGATGTTTAGAACTCAAAGTGGACTTGGAGTTTTCTCTTGAAGAAATTGAAATTTTGTGAGCTAAAATGAATAAAGACACTGTTATAATACATGATTATAAACACTATATAAAGCTGAAACAAGGATATAAAGATTAATTGAAGGTTGAAATTGAAAATATAAAATCTAAAAAACCATAATGTTTATTGAAATTATTTTAGATCAATATTAATGTTGAATATAGGGCTTTAATAATTGATAGATTTACCAAGATAGTGAATGAAAGGGTCAAACGAATCGAGGCATTTGAATGAGAATTTATAAATACAATAAAAAAGTGGACTATGATGAAATATCTATTATTACCATAATTAATTTGAGAAATTAGATAACACATTCTATGAAAAATTTTAATGAGGGGAATAGAGACAATATATACATGTTAAAGGCTAACCTATAAAGACAAAGGTCATATCATGAAGGTAAAAAATGTGTGGGTATAAATAATAATAAAAAGTAAATTATGGTTACCACCAAGCCACAAGAACCCACTCCTACGAAGAATATTTATTTTGGAGAAAACCAAAATACCACAAAACTATCAAATAAGACACATAATAATACACCAAGAATCATGTGTTATTATTTTGGAAAGATAACTTATACACAAAATTTATTTTTCATAGCAAATACATACTTCAATGCATAAGATAAAGGGAGAAAAAATGAGAAAAAATAAATATTCATGAAATAATTTTCATGGATATTACTCTTGGTGTAAAGGTTATTGACACAAATCCATGAATTTCTCATTAACTCTATAAAGGAATGTGATATGGTAGATACAAAATGGTAGATTATAATGGATAAAGGAATCATAAATCAAGATAAAAAAACAAATATATGTTTTTAGATATGTAACATGAGAAGTATACATCATATTTGAAGGAGTAACACACATACCAATAACTAAAGGATGTGAAGAAAAAATCTTGGATCAATAATAAAAGAGTTGATAATAATGTTACAATAGAAATTTCTTTAAAATTAATGGACCAAGATAGAGTGTGTCTTCATGATAGCATGTAAACTTCCAAATATGATGATAAATAAGGATCTCTTCATAGAGAACAAATATAGTAAGAAATGATTCATAAGGTTTTGAAATGACAAAGGGTTGATGATTATTTACTCTGTGAATGCCAAAATTCGAAGATACTTCTTAAGGAGAAGGAATGTCTTATTTTTGAAGACCTTACACATAATATACTAATTTTAATTCAATTATGTGACTTGGGGCATGAAATAAACTTCCCTAAAGATACATCTATTATCAAGGGGAAGTATAGTGAAATTGTGATAAGGAGAAATTGAAAAAAGTGTAATCTCTATCACATTAATAAAGAATAATGTGTGTGATTTCTATCCAAGGAAGATGAAAATAAGTTGTAGAATAAATAGTATAGAAACTTGAGCCAAAAATAATTTTAATACTTGGTAAAACATGAGCATGATCTTTATATCCCTACACTCACATGTGATTGTGCCCATTTTTTCAATGTTTTTGAAAAGGGGATGATCATTTTGAAGATGTACATGTTAAAAGATAAGAAGCCAATAGGGCTGCTAGAATTTTTCATGTTGATGTTTTTGAGCCAATATCTTAAAATTATAATGAAAAAATGTATTATGTGGTAACTATAATAGAATTAAATTGTTGATAGTTATCACTCACAATTTTTAGGTTTTTTATTACCTAAAATGTGATCATATATGGGAAAAAAGATGTCAGGATAAAAAATATTAAAATTCTAAATTGATAATGGAATGGAGTTCATTAATGGAAAAGTATAATATCATCTCAAAAATAATAAGATAAGGAATCATGTTTTTTTGGTGAGTAATCCTCAAAATAATGGTGTGGTTGAAAAAAGGAACTATATAATCAATAACATGGCTCAAATAATGCTTATTGAAAAGGATAAACCAAATAAGTTTTAGAAGTAAGTGGTCTTGATATTGATCTACATCCTTAATAAATCTTTGTTATGTTCAATTTATTAGAACACTCTATACTATATGTGTTATAGGAATATATTCCATTACATTTATTTCAAATATTTAAAGAAAATTTTATATTCTTAATTGGGTTAATATCCACCAAAAGTTTGAATCTCAAGAAGATTTAGAAACATTTTTGGGTACTCATTAAATAGAAAAAAATATAAATGTTTCAAAATAGGATTGTGAATATTATGTATATAAAAGATGTTATTTTTTTGAATAAAAATAATATTTTAAAAAAAATAAGTTTTTTGGGAGATAATTTACAATTATAACTACTCAGGGGTTAGCATAAATGGGTGATTGGATTATGAGAAAGACACTAACAATGAGAATGCTGTAAAACATCAACTATTATGAATTCAATAAGAATCGATTAAATTGGCGAAAAAAATTATTGGTTACAAGACAACTCTATTGAAAATAAGTAGAATGGAAAATCTACTTTAAACACCACTCTTATCATAAGTAGAGCCTAAATTTTTTGATAAGTTTTATAAGTATGGGGTTGTATAAAGGTTTTGAATGAATAACTTGATCTAATTGAGAATAATGAGACATAAGAAATTATTTCTAGGATTCAGGATAAAAATTTTATCAGAACATTTCCTAAAATAATCTAAATAAAGAAAGAAATGTGATTTAAAATGAATCATGACTTGTGTATAAAGGATATTTTCAAATTTAAGTAATTTATGTACATTATAAATTTTCTTCCAGGGATATATTAGAAATCATATGTTTATTTTTGTCTATAGTAGTGAAAAATAAATTCATTTTTTTCAAAATAATGTAAAATATATGTTTCTTAATAGATCCCTTGAAGAAGAGGTGTGTATTAAACAATTCGAAGGATCTCTCATTCATGAATATGAGAACAAAGTGTGTTGATTGTGAGAGTCGCTTTATGTGTTGAATCAAGAACTATGATTTTAATACTCTAGGCTTGATCAATACTTGAGAGATATTGAATTTCAATTTTGAGGATTTGATAATAATCTCTATGTTAATAAGAAGTATGATCAAATAATGATGGTCCTTATCTATATAGATGGAATAATTTTAAGAGGATTGAGTTAAACTCAATGAAAATAGTTTTTTAAATTCTCAAGTAATGAGTTCCAAACATTAATGATTGGTGAATTAATTATTTTCCTTGGTTTGCAAGTTATACAAAGAAGGAATGAAAATTTAATTTCTCAGTACAAATATGCTAAAGAGGTGTTGAAAAGGTTTGTTATAAAAGATAACAAGACCATGACAACAATAGTTGTAACCCAAATGGATTTTTCAATATTTGAAAATGGAAAATAGTCAATGTGATAGAGTATAGGAATATAATTAGAATCATATTGTACTTAATAACTTCAAGACCAAACCTTGTGTTTGATACTTGTTAAACTCATGGTATATAGGTTATTACAAACAAACTCACATGAAATTGTTGAATAAAATACTTTAGTATCAAAAACTATGATGGATTTTAAGTTGTTTTAAAAGGAATTATCATAGAATAAGTTATTGGGAAATAAAAATGTGAGTTTATTTAGTTTAGTGGATGATAGGATGTCGAAATATAGTGTTGAATTTAATCTTATAGATTTTTTTATGTATTGGCTCAGTAAGAAGTAATATTATATTTCATTAAGAACTATAGAAGATGAATATATAGTGGATACTTAGTATTACACTCAACTATTATATAATAAGAAATAACTTAAAGATATTACAGTTTTGGTGAATTGTCTTATTGTGATCAAGTGTGACAACTCTATTATCATCAATATAATTAAAAATATACTTCATCATTTTAGGAGAATTCACATTGAGATCAATATAATTTTATTTTGGAGAACTTTAAGTAAGGTTTGATAAAATTATATTATGTGTCTAATCAAAGTTAAATTTTTCATATTATAATGAAGTCACTTTTTAGATAATGTTAGGGAATCATTGATTGGTTATTAGAGTTCAACCAACTCCATCCACATCAATGGTTTGTATATAGAACCTTGATTACCTAAGGTGACTTTTATTATATTATTAGTACAAAAATTGTGTTACTCGATATGTGATTACTTAAAAGGAATGTTTTCTCCCATTAGTTGATTGAATAAGTTTTTTATTTTCCTTTTGATTTTAAAATTTGGGATATTTGGTATTGTTTATTGAGGGGGGGTGTTACTTATAATCATTAAAGGGGGAATTTATCAAAGATAAAGTTATTGTAGTCTTTTGATAAATGGGGAGAATTATTTCTGAATATAGTAATTTATTTGATATGGATTATTGGAGAGTAATTGAATTCATAATCAGGAAGAGTTTGTCAAAGAATATTTTAGTATGAAATTAGTAACAAGATATGTCCAAAAGGTTTTTTTCAATATATGACAAAGTGATTTAAAAGTTATCGGTTAAAAAAGTGTTTCATTGATAAAATTTTCATTTATTTCTTGATTCTCACAACAAGCAATACTTATATGGAAGTATCATAAATGATAATAAAATAATTGATTATATTATTAGAAATGTTATAAAGATTGTTAAAGGATGTGAGTGAAGAGGTGTTGAAGTGTCATCAATAAATCTAAAGGGGTTTATCTTTGGAAAAGATCCATGTTTTCATTTTTGGTTTATTTTTTTAACAAGAAGCTTCCAAAGGACTGAAGAAATCATTAGATATTAGAGATTTTGAGATTTAATTATATTTTAAGAAGTTAGATAAGTTTTTATTTAATTGATAAAAATAAAGTTGTATCACATATGTGATTACACTATAATAATTCTTTTGTGGGGATGGTAATTGTGTTCAGATGATTGTGTCATGGTTGTTAGTGGCATGTCATGATAGTGGTAGGATAAATTTCAATAATTTTACTAATTATATAGAAAATTATTACACCATTATTGTTTTATAATATTAAATCTTGAAGAAATTTCTTATAACTATGAATTGTGGGAAGAGTGTTATGCTGCAAATGGAGGCTATGAAATTTAGGTTGTGTCATGATGCACTACATTACACTACAATGAAGTGAACTAGAATATTTTAAAAATTGGATTGATGATGTAAATTTTGGAGTATAAATAGGGCCATGATTTTCGTAGGACTATATTTTTTCAATAAATTATACTATTATGGTTTGTGTAAGGACAAAATTTTGAAAAGTGGGAAGTTATAATCAGTTTTGAAGTTCATATCTATAGGGGGATTTATATATTCAAAAAAGGATATATTTACTTGGTTTTTAAAGACTAAAGTGGATAAATTTTACCATGAATCTTAAAGATAAAAAAACGAATTAATGTAGGGAATATTGGGGTTTTTCCTTAGATCTAGATAAATAACTTATCATATGGATTAGTGAGAAATAAAAATTCTAAAAGAGGTAGTTCTAGAATAACAAAGATAAATCAGTTAAATAGAGAGAAATCTAGGAGTTATTTCCTTTTGAAAAATCATATATAATTTCATATTGATAAATATTTAGTGTATTTATATATCAATGATGGTTTAATTTCATTAATTATATTATGAATATCAATATTTTTCCCTTGATGGAGTAGTGAGTAATTTTTAGTGAAGGGAGAAATGAGCTCTTAATTTCTGATTGGTTGTGAACCTAAAAGGACAGTGAATGCACCCTAAATTTGTAAAAATAGAAATGAAATTATAGTAAATTTTTGGTATTCTATCACATCATCAAGTGTATTCCCCTTGTATATAGCCCAATGAGGGTGAACCAAGTAAAAAAATTAGTTTCTTTGTTCTTTATCTCTTTCATATTCAGTGAGGGTGAGAGTTGATTTTCAACTAATCCTGAAACAAGATCATTGGAAGGGAACATTTAAATTATTATAACATGATTCACCCCACCCCATCAGGGTATCCTTCCTAGTGTATACATAAAAAATCCATCACTCAGTAAACTTATTTCATTGAATTAGATCACATTAGTAAATTTTTTACGATCAAAATTCTCACACATTATAGCATCCTATCCCATTTTCCACTCAAACAGTACACCAGGTCAGTTGTCCACTAATCCTTAGGCGTGCCTCCCCATATGTAAATGGATTCTGACAACCAATCAAGGTCTGATTAGGTGATAGGGGGAGACTATACCCTTAACTGGTGATAATAATAATAATGGTCCATATCTATATAACATAGTATAATAAGGACCACACAAAAACCAAAGCATAAATCAAAATTAGAAGAAACATAATAAACAACAGAAGGAATAAATAAGCCCTAAAGCATTATGATACCATTTCTAGATGCATGAACATGTCATAAAAGGTCATATAAGAAATAGAAAACAGAGGTTTCCTATGGCCAACCATATAAGTATGTACATATAACATGGAAAATGTAAAAGGAAACTCTGTCTTGATGTAAGAACCACCATGATCCCTTTCCATCCATCACATGCCAAAGGTATATCTATGATCACTAAGGTATAGATCTCAAGCCCTATCCATTACCTTATCTCAAAGATATAAATTCTACACATGTCTCAAGGGGCCCATATAGGGTGTGAGTATGAACCAAGTTGGCCACCACCTACATGTTCTTACCTTACATCCATAAATATTCTAGTGTATTTAGAATGTAAATAAAAAAGGAAATTCATATTAATTTAATAATTTACTCAATTCCATTATGCTCAATAGCCACAAGGAATCATTTACCGGCTTTGAATAATGTCGGTATAACTCTAAAAACATACCCCAAATATATATGGATTACATCACATGTCTGTATAAATATATATATATGAAGGACCTTAGACCACCCTGAGAGGGGGTGAATCAGAGTGTTAACTTTTTCTCTTCTTTAGTGGATCTTGTTCCCATGTTGGTAGAAAGTTTTTTAAACATGTATGATGGATATGTCCAGTAATTAAAATATTCACATGCAGAAGGACAACACAACACTTTTACTTGGTTCACCACTAAGGGCTACGTCCAAGGAGCATATGCCGATAGGTTGTCAGTCGTACCTAATTACACTAATCATCAATAGCTGTGGATTACAACGGTTTAGGCACAGTCACTCTATCCTAGTCACACTACCTAAAGGTTCAAGGATAGATCACTTCTTCCCTCGAATCACTTATGTAGACTCCCCTTGGATCACTGCCTTGGGAGAGGTCTCACTCAGTTTATCGACTTTAAGGCATCTTCAACATATTGGCATGAAAATATTTATCTCTGATTAGCATGAGACACTACTTCCATCGAATTCATAAATTGATTCTCTTTTATATTCAATTTTATCCTTTAGTGCAATTACTTAATGCACTAAAACATCTTATTTTCTCTAGAATCGCAAACTCCCTTTATGGTGTTTCTACTTCTGTAAACTATCCCTGATTCTACAGACTATATCTGATCTGTGTACCACACCTTCTCTATGTATCGCACCTACTCCACGTACCGCGCCTCCTCCGCATACCGCACCTACTCCGTGTACCGTGCCTGCTCCGCATATCGCGCCTCCTCCACGTATCGTTCCTTCTCTGCATACCGTGCCTCCTTCACGTACTGTGCCTTCTCCGCATACTGCCTCCTTATACCACCTCCATGTACCGCCTCTGTATATCGCCCTTGTGTACTGCCTTTTCTTACCGCCTCTACATACCGGATCTGGGTACCATTTCTAAATACAGGTTATAATTCTATAAAATTACTTCTTATATAGACCATTCATTATTATTTTTCAAATCATTTCTTCCTTCTGTGGACTTCTTCAAATTCTATAAATCATTTCATCTCCTGTGTACCTCTTTTCCTTCACATAGTCTATTTTGTGGACTAAGTTTTCTAATTCTGTGAACCATTTCACCTTCCGCATATCTCTTTGTCCTACACATGATCTCTCCCATGTACCACTTTAGGACCCATCCAAGTTCTTCCACAATGAAGATATTTTAGTATCAAATTTTCTTTATCTTAATGATGGTATTAAAACTCCTTATATAGGCAAATAATTCCTCAAATTTCATTAATCTGATTTATCCAAATTTTCAATGTGGGGCAATATTCACCGCATACTGAACTCCAACCGCGTACTGTAAGCCTCCGCGACATACTACAAACCTTTACCATGTATTGTTGACCTTCCACACATCATAAGCCTATAGGTCCATGTACTACATCTCTTCTGTCAACGATGACCCATCCCACGTACTGCAACTCCTTTCACTGCGAACCATTTTCGGTACCGCAACCCACTCCGTGAATCATCCCACGTACCTTTTCCGCTACATAGTACGTGGCTGTGAACCATTACTAGACATGGTATGAGGTCCATGTTCAGAGTTACATGGTTTTCTTCCTTTTCTGATTTCCTTTTCCATTTCGCATTTCATTCACGCCTATGCATAAATCCTTCCATTTCCAAAAACAAAATCCCGATTTTCAGGTTCAAAATTCTGGTAAACACTAGGAAAAGAACCCCCTTAAATATTTGCTTCGGAAAGAACACCCATGCTTCTTCACTCTCATCTTTCTTCATCAAAAAACAGCTTCTTTGATCATGTCCCTTATCTATCATGATATATAGTCTTTAATCGATCACTTTTAGCATCGTCAGATTTGAAAAGGAAAGTATTGCAACTTCACTATCTTCTAGAAACACCATTCATTCCTATTAGAACTGAATATGATTGGCATCACATTTTCTCCCCCTTTCTTTCATAAGGTTTGCATCACAAGTTCTCTAAACTTATGAAGTTTGGGAAATAAAAATCATTGCATCACAAGTTCTCCAAACTTAGGATATTCAGGAAATACATATCAGCAAAGCGTCATCTGATTTACCCATATCAATAACGTTGGAGTTCTTCTTCATCTCCTTCTTAATTTGGATCTTCATTGACAACTTTTGACAATAAATACAACCTTATACACAAATTAGTCCCAATAATATATATATAGTTGTAGTGGTGAGGTACCATGGCTTAGTGCCCAATAAATCCCTTGACGAATATCATATTTGGAGTTCCCTCAGGAACCTCCCATAAATATACAAATTTTCACCTCATAACATCCATCAAATACCCAGGTTCCTCATGGAACACCCAATCAATAAATTCTAGGCCCATGGTGCTCATAATGTCCCCATTAGCTCAACGTCCCGACATCCCAAGGCATGGTGATATCCATCCTCTAATAATCCTGACCCTTTATTCTTATGTATGATGGTGAGCCTCATCCCCCAAATAATGGTCTCAACACTATCACCCAATGGTCCATAACCATCCACATGGATTTCTACGGTGATCACATAAAACGCATCCAATTTTCAACACCATCACTTGTGTTGTAATATCTATAGAGGTTTCCACCCACAATAAGTGGTCAAAACCACCTTAGCTGAGTCATATCTGTGTGTACATGGATCTAATGGTGCATTGGAAAACAATAGTGAGAAAAATCACCAAAAAATACCTAATACACAACATCTAAAACCTCATTCCCATGTTACCATGTTGCTAAATCCTGTTGTTCAACACCATCCCAAGTCACATGGTATATAACCTCATCCTGATGACCTTGTCACCTCAAATCTGGATGACCATGTCACATCAACCTATTGATCATCATCAAACCATATATCTCATGTCACACCCTTATCAAAATGGACATGTCTCTTTAGTCCACGTAATCTACATCACCTCAATCATTGGGCCATGCCCGTCAAATCATATAGAACCATTTAACTAAATAAATAAAACTTAATTAATTTAAAAATACACAACCATCCTAACCACCAAATTGGTCAAAACACCCTTACCTAGACTATCATGAATAGTCAAATGCTATGTAATGCCACATGTCATCCCATAATATCAATTTAATAATTTAAAACAAACATTGTTTAATTATGGGTCTCCCTCTGACTACCCATATGTACGTATATAGAATGCACCCTCAAAACAACCATAAAATTAAGAAGAAAACTAGGCACCACCTAACCTATACTCATAGGTGATCACTCATATGATATCAGCCTCTAACAAGAGCCAAAATGAGAGAAATTGGGCTTTTAGACAAACACCCTGAAAATAGGGTAAAAGAGAGTGCACAAATTTAGCATTATATATGAAAAGATAAATGAAAAAAATAAGTTAACCGATTTAAGACCTTAATGAGAGTAATCTTTAGCCACCAACAATGCTTGAGTTAGAACTTAGATGAGGAGAAGAGGCCAAATCCTAGGGGATAAAGGAAATGGGAGCTCCCCTATTGTGCATACGGTGGAGTAAAGGAGAAAGGGGAGGAAAAATATAAATATAAGGGAGGGTCAAATCCTTAATTTCACACTTTTTAAATAGGAACATGGTTATGTCACATGATTTATATAACCATACATACCCTTTATCCAATGGGACGCCCCATTGAAATAGGTCACATGGTTTGGAAGCACGCTTTGGTCAGACCGTGAGCTAACCATGTTCACCTATTACCTAAGTGGAACTATGTTTGTGTGCTCAGTCACACAGTTTGAAAAATTGTGCATAAACTATGCACACACTATGATAAGACCTGTAACACCCCCACACACTTGATTGAAGGGGCCACACAGTTAAATCAAATTGTCCCTATAACAACCCTACTCTTTATTTCATATTTAGACATGATTTATTCTATAAAATTTCACTTAATAAAGCCCAAAAGATCGATAGGTCTAGTGTTTTTAGGGATTAGGAACATTAATTGAAAAATTAAGACATAAAATACAACATCTTTATTGAAAACGTATTTTACATGACCACAACATTTCTTCATACATAGCATTGCATGGGATAACCTGAGGACATACATAAGAAAAGGGTGAGCTATAAATCCCAGTAAGGCAGTAAAAATGAATAAGATGAAGAATAACATACATGCTAGGAAAAAGGCATACCAATGAAGAAAAAGATAAACATGAACATAAAGGAATGATATAGCATGATTATTACAACATGGAAATGTAGAAACATCTTAAAACACTGCATCATTATCATAAAGGAATCAGGTAAACCCTTATCCCAACATGATGGAAAAAAGTCCTATAAAAGAATCAGGTAAACCCATGTTCCAACATGATATATCATGATACTAAACATTACCCAATGCATTGGATCACTATCTGGGTGCACCCTTCATAATCATTTCAATCTCTTTCTTAAGTGTGACACATAGATCATATTACATGGATTCATTCAACATTATCATTTATTACATGATAAAAAAATGAGGAATACATAAATAAAAGACTATAATCAATAAGTATATGTTCATAAATGTGATTACCCTTGATATAGAAATGGGCATGGTATTCACTACATGGTGATTTTTTCATGAAAAATCACAGTGCAATTTCAGCAGGCTAACGAAGTGACATAAAAATTCATAAAAATGGTTAATGAGAGTGAAAGGGGTCTCCAATAATATATAAATGAAATAAAAATTAAGGGTGTAATATAAATACATGTCCCAACATAAGGAATTTGTAAATATAAGGGGTAACATAATAAAGAAACTTGAAGAAAAAGGATAAAAGGAATAACTCTTACAAAATTTCGACATAGTAACGGGTGTACATGGGAGGGATTAATGAGAGATAAAGAAGTATCCCATCACAAAAACATAATAAGTGAAGTATGGGAGTGGTTAAAAAACATACCCCATCATTTTTAATTGAAAAATAAAATGGTATAACAATATGAGGAAACTTGGACAAAAAAGAGAAAAGAAGTAAAGTGAGGATCCCTTACTTAGATGTGTGATCCCAATGGCTTGGGAGAGGCTTATTTGGAGATTGGGGTGATTTAGGAGGACTATAGGGAGTGTAGAGTAAAGTTAGGATGAGTTTATAGGGTTTTTAGTGAAGAGGAATGGGCACTTGGGTAGGTTTATATAGGAAAGGAGGGAGAATTCTTTATTATTTAGGTTTTGGACACTACACACTAAAATATTCAAAACCACAAACCAAACCATGTTTTTTCCCATGATTTCAAGAAAATAAGAGTGGAAAATATTATTTTATAAGGACAATGGCTAAAAATATTAAAATATTATCCTTGCTTATGTGGAGGTGAGTCTCATTATTAAAGAAATGAGTGTAAAATCATAAAATATATTATACATTTTGAAGGATTAACTAAGGTTTTATAAAATAAGTAAATAAAATCTAAAATCACTTTATTTTAATGGTAAAACATATATTGGTCTGAGAATACCCATTATAGTATTTATTACATCATTTCGGGGTTATTATGATGTCATAAAACACATATTTTATTTATACGGTATTTAATTTTTACCAAAAAATCCAATTGTCTTAGAAAATTATGAAAAAAACCATTAGATAATTTAGATGTACTAATTGAAAAAAACAATTTTCATTTTATCTAAATAATTTTCTAAATATATGAATTTTCACTTTTAAAATGAAAAATGACGTTTATTGAAAATTCATGGGTTTTGACAAAAACAATTTTTCAAACCTTAATAAAAATTACATTTCACAACATAAAAATTATATACTCATTTATAATTAGTAAAATTAATTTAATAATAATATTTCATTAAAATATTAATTATTTCATAAAATCACTAATTCTTTAAAATAAATTCTTTAAAAATACACTTTCTATATTATCGTATAAAAATATAACTCTTATCAAATTGATTACCTAATCATTTGTAGACAATTAACTGATATAATCATCATTTATAGTAATTGTTTTTATAATATTATTAATAAAAATATTATTTTAATATAATAATGTATATATTTCTCAAAAGTACCATTTTTACCTGAAGAATCAATTTATCATATTCATTATTTTTTTAAGAAATACTATTATCATAAAGTAATTGATGGAATAAGAATTTTATTTTTAAAAATGGATTACAAAATAAGTAACTAATACCATGTTACATAACCCCTTATAACTCCCCCATGTTACCTAAGGTTAAGGTGTGCAATGGTGATAGACTCTTGGGGTGGCTCAGATAACATCGCTTGAGTGGTAATCTCTATTAACGTGAACTTCTCCCATATGTGATTCCAATCAAGCTTAAGGTGTTGAAGCTCAGTTTCGGCTTGGTCAAGAGAGAAGCCTAATGAATGTACCTCCTTTCTGAGCTCTAAAAAATGTGATTCATACAGTCCAAGTCTACTAGATCAATCCACCCTCTCTTTTTTCTATGTCAAAAGGATTTTTTTAAACCTTATATTTATATTAGTTTTGTGATGACTGTTCAACGACTATACTATCAATAGTAATGATAATTAATGATAATTTTAACCCAATAATAATAAATAAAAGAGTGCATGTGATTTCTATATCCATATGCCATTAAAATAAAGTGAAATTTATTCATAAATGATTGGGTCATTACAACCTTCCCCCCTTAAGAAATTTTTCCCTCAAAATATCTTTTTCCCACACTAAAATAGATGAGGGTAACTTTACCTCATAACTTCCTCTGATTCCCACATCACTTCTTCAAACTTGTGGTTTCTCCACAACACCTTGACGAGGGGCATCGTCTTATTTTGTAGAAATTTTTCTCTAAGATATAAGATCTTCATTGGATTCTCTTCATAGAAGAGGTCATTATCTAATGGTACCACCTATGGATTGAGTACATGTGATGGTTCTAGTATTTACTTCCTTAAGAGTGACACATGGAACACATCATGTACTTGAGATAGGTTTGGTGGGAGTGTTAGTCAATAGGACACTGCTCTGATGCGATGAAAGATCTCAAAAGGGCCTATGTACCTTGGACTAAGATTTCCCTTATTCCCAAATCTCATAACTCTCTTCCATGGTGATATGTGAAGGAAACCCATATCTCCAACATCAAACTCTAGGTCTTGTCGATAGATTTTAGCATAGATCTTTTGTCTACTCTGAGAAACTTTGATGTGTTGTTTGATGGTCTTAACCTTCTCCAACATTTCTTCGACCATTTATGGACCTAAATTTTTTTTCTCCCCAACTTCATCCCAACATGTTGGTGTTCTACACCTCTTCACATAAAGGGCTTCATAAGGAGCCATTTGGATGCTTGAGTGGAAACTGTTGTTGTACGAGAACTCAACTAGAGGAAGATTTTGATCCCATCCACCTTTGAAGTCCATTGAACATGCTTTCAACATGTCCTCAAGTTTTTGGATAGTCCACTCATATTGGCCATCATTTTGAGGATGATAATCCATAATGAAGTCCAGCTCAGTATTCATAGCGTGTTGGAGACTCTTCCAGAACATAGAGGTGAATCTTGGATCTCGATCAGATACAATAGAGAGTGGTACACCGTGAAACCTTATCACTTCTTTGATGTATATATGTTCCAGTTGATCCAATGATAAATCCTCTCAAGGATTGTGTAAAATTTGTAAGATGATCCACAACAACCTCGATAGAATTTTTTCTATTGGATGTCTTCATAATTTCGGTGACAAAGTAAATGGTGATGTTTTCTCATTTCCATGTTGGTATGGTCAATGGTTGCATCATCCCCTTAGACTTATTCCTCTTAGCCTTCACTTGTTGAAATACCAGGAACTTTGATGTATACTCAGTGATCCCCTTATTCATTTTATCCCACTAATAATGCTCTCAGAGATCTTGATACATTGTTCTGTTTTCTGGGTGAATGGAGAAATTCGAACTATGTGCATCATCAAAAATTTCTTTCTTCAACTCCAGATTTGATGGAACACATAGTCTTGACCAAATCTCACAATTCCTTCTTGATTAACATTGAACTCGATGGATTTCTCTTTTCTGATAGTTTCTACTTTCTTTTGATTTCCAACATAATATTTTTGATAATCCTTTAACCTTTCCAAAAGAGACCGTTCAGAAATCATTTGTAAAAGGATTGATGATGTTCCCTTCTTTATGATTCCCATGTCCATATTCATCAAATCTAAGAATATTGGATCCTTTTCAATTATCATTAATGATATTATCATTAGATACTTTCTACGTAGAGCATCCTCCACCTTGTTCTCTTTCCTAGGGTGATAAGAAGTCATAATCCTTGATGATCTCTAACCATTATAATTGGCACATGTTCATCTCTTTCTGGGTGAATATATATTTGAGAATTTTTTGATCTGTATATATTTCACACTTTTCCCCAAAGAGATAATATCACCATATTTTCAATGTAAATATCACAGTTTCCAACTCCATATCATGTGAGGGGAAGTTTTTCTCATGAATTTTCAACTACCTTGAGGCATAGGCGATGACTTTGTCATTCTACATCAACACACATCATAGGCCCTTCTTCAAAGAATCACTAAAGATTATGAAAAACTCCCCACTTTTGGGTATTGTGCACACAGGGACAGTGATAAGACTCTTCTTCAACTACTTGAATATTTCTTCATATTCATCATTCCAAGCGAACTTGACTCCCTTTCAAGTTATCTTGGTATGCGGTTTTGAAAATCGTGATAAATTTCTCAAAAATCGGTGATAATATCAAGATAACCTCAGGAAGCTATGGATATCCATCAAATATTTCATCCTTGTTGATCCCTCAATTTCATTTATTTTGGAAGGATATGAAAATATCCCATTGCTTCTGATGATATGCCCCATGAATGAGACTTCCTTTAACCAGAACTCACACTTAATGTACTTTTCATAGAGATTATCCTTTCATAAGGTCTCTAGTACAATGCTTAGATGCTCCTCATTCTCCTCCTTGGTTTTGGAGTATATTAGAATATCATCTATAAAGAATACCACAAATTTTTTGAGGTAATATATAAATACTCTTTTCATCAAGTCCATGAATATTGTTGGATAATTAGTGAGTCTGAAAGTCATTACAATGAATTTATAGTGGTCGTACATTGTACAAATAACAGTCTTGAGGATATCCTTCTTATTCACCCTTACTTGGTAATATCCCGACCGTAGATCCACCTTAGAGAAGTATTGTGCTCCACGTAGATGATTTAACAAGCCATCAATTCATGGAAAAGGATACTTGTTCTTTATCATGATTTTGTTGAGCTTGTGATAATCAATGAAAAGGCGCATTGAACCATACTTCTTCTTGAAAAAGAGGACAGTTGCACCTCATGGTGAAGCACTTGATTATATAAACCCTTTATCTAGATTCTACTATAGTTTTTTATTTATCTCCTTAAGCTCTACAATAGCTATTCTATATGGAGTATTTGATATTCACAACACCCCGGGTATAATATCAATCAAGAATTCAACATCTATTCTAGAAGGTAGACTAGGAAATTCCTCGGAAAACACATCAGTGAATTCCCACATAATAGGCATTTCTTTGAGGATGGTTTCTTCCTTAGACTCAATCATTTGAGAAAGATACGCATGATCATAGGGAAGTAATATATATTCTTGGGATGATGGTGTTGAGGGAGATTCATCCTCCTCCTTTCACTTGTATAAAATTGGGGTTTGATTCTCCATATAGAGAGTGATTTCCCTTTTATAGCAATTTATGCTGACTCTATATAGGGAAATCCAATCTATGTTAAGAATTCCATAACATTTTACTAGAGGGAGTATGAAGAGGTTCTTTGGGAAGTTCAATCCCAAAATTGTGACAGGGGAGGAGTTATATTCATCAGATTATATAATTTCCCCATTTTCTATTTTCACCAACATCTCTACTTCCATTATTTGTGGTGTTGTTTGGATTTTTTCTACTAAAATTTTGGGATATAAAAGAATGTTTAGAACTAGAATAAAAAAGTACATTTACTATACTAGAATGAATTACTAGCATACCTGTCACCACTTAATTTTCTGGATTCACTTCAGCAGTAGTGATGGAAAACACTCACTCTTTCTACCTAGGAAGTTTTTGGTTTCATATAATTACCCTTGGCTTAGGGAAATGATTTACAAAGTTCCCAAGTTCCTTGTAGTAGTTGTAGCAATGAAAAATGTGTTGAGGGTCGACTGGAGTGTTCCTTTCCTCTTTCACATGGGCGGGTTTCCCCTATCGGCAATCATTGTCTAGGTTCCCTTCTCTTCCACACCTAAATCATTTCCTCATCCCCTTTAAACAATTTCTAGGGTGCTTCTTTCTGCACCTTTGGCAAGTGGGGTGATGCAATTTCTTATCACCATTGGATTTATCCATTGGACCGCCAAAATTAAAGTCCACTTTCCACTTATTATCCCCATGATACCCTTGAGATTCTCTGATCTCTATTTTGAATTTTAGTGCACATTAGATAATCTCCTCATAGCTTTCAAAGTCATAGATCTATAAGGCTTTCTGTAGGCTAGGTTTTAGCCCACCAAAGAAGCGATCAACCATGCATTCGGGGGAAACGACAAAACTAGAGGCATATCGTGCAAGTCTGGTGATGTTTTCCTTGTACGCCCCAACAGATTCATCATCATTTTTTCAAGAGTGCAGAAAGGCCCATTGTTGTGAACCAGTTCCTGTTTGAGTCTATCTCAAAGTGATGTTTTTAGGTTTTACCCCTAGATACATCTATGTTAGATCCACCTCTATTTTTTTGTATCCAGAAATGGATGTATTTTCTTGATAAACCTCTTACTATATACTCAATAAAATTTAGGGATTATTTTCTTATACTTATTATTATCCTTGAGGATTTCACTAGGGTTTTCTAATCCTAATCCCAAAAATAACTAAATTAATCCTTTGATACCAACTATAACAACTCTGCTCTTTATTTTATATTTAGACATGATTTATTGCATAAAAATGCACTTAATACAACCCAAAAGATTGATATGTCTAGTGTATTTGGGGATTAGGAACATTAAATGACAACTTAAGACATAAAATATGACATCTTTATTGAAAACTTCTTTTACATGACCACAACATTCCTTCGTACTTAGCATTTCATGGGATAACCTGAGGACATACATGAGAAAAGAGTTATCTATAAAGCCTGGTAAGGTAGTAAAAACTGCATAACATGAAGAATACAATACATTTTAGTAAATATACATAACAATGGATCACAAGAGAAACATGAACATAAAGGCATGATATGGCATGATTATCATAACATAGAAATGTGGCAACATCTTAAAACACTGCATCAATAACATAAAGGAATTAGGTAAACCTCTATCCCAACATGATGAAAAAAGTCCTATAAAGGAATCAGGTAAACCCCTATCCCAACATGATGTATCATAATACTAAATAGTACCCAATTCATTAGAGCGCTATCAGGGCACACCCTTTATAATCATTTCAATCTCATGCTTAAGTGTGCCACATAGATCATATAACATGGATTCATTCAACATCATCATTTATTACATGATAAAGGAATGCAGAATACATACATTAAAGTATATAATCAATAAGTATATTTTCATAAACTTTAATACTCTTGATAGATAAATGGGCATGGTATTCACAACATGATGATTTTGGGATGAAAAATCACAGTGCAATTTCGGCAACCTAATGGTGTGACATAAAAATTCATAAAAATGGATGATGAAAGATAAAGGGGGCACTAGTAATATATAAATAAAATGGAAAGTAAGGGGTCATATAAATACATTTACCAACATAATTAATTTAGAAATAGAATGTGTAACATAATAAAGAATCTTGAAGAAAGAGGAGAAGTGGAATAACTCTTACGAAATTTCGAAGTGGTAACAGGTATATATGGGAGGGATTAATGAGAGAGAAAGATGTTTCCCATCATAAAACATAATAATGGTAGTATTTAGGATGTTTAAAAACATACCCCATCATTTTTAATTAAAAAATAAAAGGGTATAACAATATAAGGAAACTTGGAAGAAATGAGTAAGGAAGGAAAATGAGGATCCCTTACTTGGATGTGTGATCCCAAAGGATTAGGAGAGGATTATTGGGAGATTGGGAGAGCATTATGAGGACTATAGGGAGTGTAGAGTAGAATGAGGATTATATTTAAGGAGTTTGAGTGAAGAGTAATGAGTTCTTGGGTGGGTTTATATAGGAAAGGAGAGGGAATTCTTTATTATTTGAGTTTTGGACACTACATACTAAAATATTCAAAACCACAATCCAAACCATAGTTTTTTCCCATTTTTTCTGACCAAATAGGATTAGAAAACATTATTTTATAATTTTAAGGGCCTAACATATTAAAATATTATTCTTTCTTATGGGGAGGTGAGTCACATTATTAAAGAAATGAATTTAAAATCATAAAATATACTATATATTTTGGAGGAATCACTAAGGATTTATAAAATAAGTAAAACAAATCTAAAATCTCATTATTTTTTTAAAACATATATTGTACCGAGAATAGTCATTATTATATTTATTAAAACATTTTGGGGTCATTATGATGTCATAAAACACATATTTTATTTATATGGTATTTAATTTTTACCCAAAAATTCTACTGTCTCATAAAATTATTAAAAATTCAATGTTGGATAATTTAGAAATCCTGATTCAAAAAGTAATATTCATTTTATCTAAATATTTTTCTAAATTAGTGAATTTTTACTTTTAAAATGAAAATCGACATTTATTGAAAATTCACGGGTTTTGACAAAAAACAGTTTTTCAAACTTTGATAAAAATTACATTTGAATTCATAAAAATTATATTCTCATTTATTATTAAAAAAATAATTTAATAATAATATTTTATTAAAATATTATTTATTTCAAAAAGTTATTAATTCCTTAGACTAAATTCTTTAAAAATACACTTTCTATTTTGTCATATAAAAATATAACTCTTATCAAACTAATTACCTAATCATTTAAAGATAAGGAACTAATATAATCATAAGTTATAATAATTTTTTTATAATATTATTAATAAAAACCTTATTTTAATAAAATAATGTATATGTTTCTCAAAAGTACCATTTTTACCTGAAGAATCAATTTATAAAATTCATCATTTTTTAAGAAAGACTATTCTCATAATGGAATTGATGGAATAAGACTTTTATTTATAAAAAGGGGTTACACAATAAGTAACTAATACCTTGTTACATAACCCCTAATAACACCTTTACAAGACCTAAGGGTAAGGTGTGTGATGGTGATAGACTCTTGGGGTGGCTCGGATAACATCACCCAGGTGGTAATCGCTATATACTTGAACTTCTCCCGTAGGTGATTCTGTTCAAGCTTAACATGTTGAAGCTCTGTTTGGGTTTGGCTAAGAGTGAAACCTAGTGATGCTACCTCTGTTCTAAGGTCTGAAAAATTTGCTTCATACAAACCAAGTCTACTGGATGAGGCCATCCTTTCCATTGTCTGTGTCGAAAGGTTTTTTTTAACTTTATATTTATACCAGTCATGTGATCACTATTAAATGGATATATTATCAAGGGTAATGATACTTAATGTTCATTTAAACCCAATAATAATAATAAAAATAGTGCATGTGTTTTCTATATACATAAGACATTAAATTAAAGGAAATTTTATTCATAAATAATTGGGTCGTTACAGTCCCCCATTGAAAACAGAGCGCATGGTTGAGGTCACACAGTTAGAAAAAATATACGCCAACCGTGCACCTTGGTCTCTCTTCTCCCAAAATTGGGTTTTCAGAGATCTACACTTCCAAAACCCATTAAAAATCTTAAGTCACTTTTAGAGACGAAAACATTTTCTTAAAACAAGGCCTTGGGTCAATCAAACTCTCAGGATTAGGATTCAATGATCAAAAAGAAGAGTTTCTCTGACCACCAAACTCAAAAAAAATAAAAAAGGATGAGTAATTTCAACCCGCTCAAAAACCCAAGACATTACAATCTCACCATCTTATAATATCTCATCTATGAGCTATCATTATTTAATGAGATATGATACCTAACACACCCATCACATTTATATCAACATAGTATACCTCGATTATTAATTCACAGGAAATTCCTCTTGTGGGATCCCCACCTTAGGAATTACCTCTCTAGTGGAATCCCAACCTAAAATAAAACATCTGATGGTTCCACCAACCATCACTAGACTCAAAATTAATCCCATGATTCATTTTCATTCCTTTACCTCTTCATGTTCTCAATTCATTCATGTGTCATGTCTCATATCGATCAAGTCTCACATATCATCAAATGCACATTTCGTACATATGCCATACATGACACCCATAAAAGTCCCACATCTCATCAGATGCCTAAAGATCCTATATCTCAACAGATGATCAAGATTACACTACATCATATATATTTTTGTGTGGGTGTGTGGGCGGGTGTGTGGGTGTGGGTGTGGGTGTGCATGCCCATCATAATCTTGATGCCTACGCACCTCATGAAAAAAATACATTGCATCGTCTCCCATAATAATTCTTGGTTACTATGCACCTAATATATATATATCACACAACATAACTATTTCCAACCTACTAACTAGTGCCTATTTATTCTAAAAACAATATTTGTTCACCTTGTGCACCAAAACTAGCCATGTTAAAATAAAAGAAAACCTGGTCAAACCCATGGCATGCCTCTAAATGTCATCAACTCATCAACCTTATACACCCAGAATCTCAACTATGTGCACATGGCCGGAAGCCTGATTACCTGAGGCATGGCCTCCTTATGGAGTTTCATTAGGTAACGGTCACTAACCCCACTACTGGGTATCTCGATCTCTACCATGACCTCCACGTGTAGTTTTATCTTGACTACCAGCTCCTAGTACCCCTCCTAGTCCTATCTTAGATCCCTAAGTCTGAATTAGTCCCTGAATCCCTGTAGTATGAGATGTTCTCATCTAGAACCTCTCTAGATGGCTCATTTGGGTTCATGCTCGACACTCCTTTAGATCCCGATCTCACTAGGTCCAAACATGTCCCAACAGTCCACACTGGAAGTATGCTTCTTGAGACCCACTCCTTAGTGGCCTACTCGAGTATCATTCCCGATAGACCTATTGAGACTCCTCTCAATCCTATTTTCTTCAACCCAAATCACCACTTCTCAGCTCACTTGACATCGTCTCATGGCTCGAAAAAAAAATAGTCTCTTATGTTTCCGTCAGATATCAATGCCTGATTGACCACCTTAGAGAATTATGTTATCCTAAATATTTTTACCAGCACCATGATGGCATGTCGCAATCCATACATGAAACGACACACCCTAGTGATATCATCACCAACCATAGAAGGTAAAAAATGGGTTGGTCTTTGAAATTGGTCGCATAGACCATGACGGATGTGTCTCTTTATTGTATGTTCATGAACTCATGGGCTATGTCTACCCTTAGCATCTTTGGGAATATGTTCTCAAAGAACCCCATCTCAAAATCCTTCCATGATAGTCCCTCATGTCTACCAACCTACACCTATACGTCCCACTATAGATTTGTCGGTCCTCTGAGCATATAGGTAGCCAACTTCACCCTCTGACCTGGGGGTGTCTCCAGTTGGTCAAACATAGTCTACAATAACCTGATCCATTTCTATGCTTCCTGTGGTCCACACTTACCCTGGAATAATGGTGGATGTTGAGACTGGAACTCATGATTCAGATAATCCATAGACAGCTCAACTCCCTGAGCTCCCCTATTAATGCCTTGTATGACACAAACTAAGCTCACCCTGAGTATCTTGTCTAACCATGGCCCAAAATCTGATATTTATTGCATTTTCCCTGCTTTTACCATATCCTGTACCTGTAGCTCAAGATCATCCCAATACCCAAGGGCCTTATCTCGTGCACACTCTAATGACACCATATCACTGCCCTCCTAACACTCCATGAGAATTTTTCTAGGTGGCTTCATGATGAAGACCAAATACCATGGTCAAACAACCATAACAGTCATATATATATCACATATAGGGAAAAATGCAATAGGCAGTGCCGCTCACTACCCTTACACTCCCCTTATACACCCATGTCACATGAAATTCTACCTCATAGCACCTTACCTACCCATATTAGAGTCAGGTATCACAAATAATTCATCCTCACAGCCCCTTGCATACCCATAATAGATTCAGGAATCATATATCAAATAGAATCAATCTAGGGTAGTTGAGTAGAATTCCACCAAAAAGGATATGCAGTAAAACATTGTTTATCTTTTTGTTTCCACTTTAAAAAACCCGCCCCTTTTATCATCCATACCTACTCATAATATAGTTAGAACCATATATACTATATACACATAGCATCACATATGATCTCATCAGGAACCACATATCTGGGCTGGCTGAGTAAAATGAAACAAAAAAGGTTAAGCAGGAAAATGTGGTTTATATTCTTTATTTACACTTTAATCTCCTCAACCCTTCTTAGAGAATTCTAGTTTCCCGATGTTAATACAAGGAAAAAACACACATCATATGAACCTAAGTTCCTATCATGATGCATGAACAATACCCCTTGCCATACCAGGATAAGGGTCAATCCACATAATAGATAAACTGTAAGAGTTGGTGTCCTAGAACTAACTGGTTTTACTTTGATTACATGGATATTTAATGTATTATTACATATTTTTCATTATTATGCATGAATAGAATGTAATAATGTCCTAGAGTATTTGTTTCATTTATAAGATCGTGGCAGTTCCCCGCTATGATGATAACCTTGAAATGCAATAACAATGTTTTTAAATATAGTTCTACGGTTGGATGACATACTATGATGGGACACATAGCATGTAGACAGTCATGTGAGAGTACTCGTAAATAGATGAGACATCCTCTCATGAAGTTCACACTTGGTAATCTCCAAGATATGAGATTATGATAATAGATCGACTAGTAGAAATTCTGCATATTTTAGTGTCATCGGATATTTCGATCTGCGAACCTCTGTAATTATCCTTAGACTTTAAGATTATCATTAATACATGTCATGACTCATGCACTTTTGTTTACTGAAGAAAACCATCACACATGCAGTTGGCGAGAAGTAGGGTACGTTGGGTGTGTCACAAGTGGCATGTTATTAATGGATAAGTCGATGAAGGATTTGTCCTTTCCATTTATGGAAGTTGATATCTCGGACCTTTGATTGAAATAGAACTGTCGCGCGAAATTCCATGGTCATGGTGTAACTATGAGTTTATTTCAGGTAGTCAAAGAACGATGTATCAAGTTTAAAATTTTATGACACTATCATGAAACCTGCTTGATGAGATATTGCAACAAAGCGATTGTATTAAATATTGACTGTTTGTATTTGGATGTCATTGTTGTGACTTTACATTCTTTCTCTTGGGTGCCTTGACCTATTGCCAGATTGTACTCTTGGACTTTAGGCAAGCCCGCCTAATTCCAACAAGAAATAATCCTAGAGGGTCACATACTAAGTGTTATTGGTGGTCTCGGTTAATTCTATTTGAATTTAATTAATGAAATAAATACTATTCTCAAGATTGTGGAATAATTTTATTCAAGTTAAAATGATCGCATAAATTAAATAAAATATATTTATTTATTGAACATTTAATAAATATTTATTTACTAGTTTGTAAATAATATATTTATTTAAGAGAATAAATTATTTATTTATTTATTCGAGTGTTTAATAAATGGAAGTGGAGTTAGAGCAGACCAAGGTCAGTCCAATAGTAAAATAATTATTTGAAAGACAGTAAATAATTATTCAACTAGTTGGAACAAGTTAAAATAATAATGAAGTTGTTATTATTTTGTGAAGCGGAATTTTATTTTATAATTCCATTTTGTGCAATTTGGTGCACCATGAATAATGACGCGGTATTATTATTATGATATTGCGTTTTCTCTAAGTTCATGAATGTATTTAATTGTTGCTATGAAATTAAATGTTGTAACTGAAATTCCATGTATATAAATAGACAAGTAGGCCTATTGTGCCATACACCACACCACACACATGGTGAATTGAGAATTGTTGACCCAAAAAATTTCTCTCTCAAATCCTCTTCTCTCCCCTCTCAAGAATGAGAGACATTCTTCAAGGCTGAAGAATAAGCGATCAATAATGATCGACACAAGACACTCACTTCACCGCGCTAGCACCCGGAGAATGAGCGGTGTCGATCAAAGCACGTGTGGATCGCTACTAGAGGGATTCTACTTTGGATCCTTATAGTCGCAATAAGATAATCCGGAAGGGTCATTTCAGAAGATAAACATCATCAACAAAAAAATACCAAAGATCCAGGTATTATTTTTCTTTATGAAATTAATTAAATTAATTATAAACATGATTTAAAAGATCCTCTCTAAAGGTTTCAGGCCTCTTTATTCTTTATCTAAATCTTTGATTATATTTCATGGATACTAGAGTTCATCGTCATATTGATCTCGCAATAATCATTGATCATGGTAAAAATCAAAGTTGGGTGTCGTCCCAACCATGCTTCCACTACACCTGGAACCTTCAATTGGTATCAGAGTGGTTACATCATAGTTTATAATTATTTAAATATTTCATTGATGACATACGCATTTAATAATTTAGTTGTTTCAATTCAAGTTAATCCTTCTAAAAATCCGAATCTTGAGATCTATTCCTCCTCTTTCATTTCTCGTTCACCTTACAGAAACAACATTTTCTTTTAATTTGGTTAAAGTAAAATAGAGGATCTCATCTGGAGGTGTCAAAGCTTCCTAGTCGTACAACACCAGAACACCCAGCGTGAATTCGGCAGTACACGTCATGTATTCAAGATTCAATACATCGTACTGGTACAGTAAACTAAGTCATGTGTTAGAGTCTTTATAAGTCTTAAATGAATTCATGTATTGACCAGAAACAGGTGGTATGCGATTTCCGGATTACACGTCGTGTGGTCCAAATGGACACGACGTGTAGTCCCTTCGAGTTAGGTTTGGACCATGTACCCTGTACACGGCTAGCCTAGATGGAGACCATGTAACGAGGAACTACATGGCATGTGGCTAACTGGACACGCCCTGTACTCTGATGATTTCAGAAGTACACTCACATGTCGTTTCCCCAGGCGTGTACTTCGGATGGATGGTGAACAATAGTACATGTCGTGTAGTTAGAACCACCTGTTGTGTACTCATCCAAATTATGTAGATTTATTAAAATTTATTATTATATTATACAAACCCTTGAGACGTGTACCATCGTGCAGGTGTAAAGCTAAGGCACAACACGTGATAGGTGTTTTATATATATGTGTTAAATTTAACATCTGTGTACTGTTCATTTCTACTCATTGGGTAGTTATGAATAGGAATTCACCGGGTTACCTCTAAGGTACAAGTTACATACAAAGATAATTTTAAATGAATTTATTTGTTTAAAATTATGATGGATGAGAATATCAAGGAAATTCATAAAATGATTTAAGATAAAATGATTGATTAATTAAAGATGATAATTAATTAATTCAAGTGTGATTTATCTTAAATGAGAACGATTAAAGAATTGAATGCTAGTTTTATTTATGTGTAAATATCGTTGCATGTATGGATGATCATGAGCTAGACCAAGACCTTTGTATGTGGATGGTTTATTTTAATTTATTTATTTGATTTAAATTTGTTGTCATGTGAGCCTTCTCCTCATTAATATGTAGGGCCTACATGCCCAAGGTTTCTTTTATGTAAAACCCCCTTTTACCTCTCACCTACATGTGAGTTAAAAAAGGGCATATGTAATAGATGGAACTCCCAAGCTAGTGGAGACGGTTCAAGCTGGAGCCAAGACGAAACTAATCCCAGGAGATACAGAGGTGGATAGGTGGAAGTTATAAACACAAACCCAAAAGGTTCAAGGTGTTTCTTCCCTAGGCCAAGGTTATTTTATCAACCGTTAGATAAAATAACCATTAGAAAATCTCATAATCATTCCATTTACTTTATTTTATTTTTGTCATTTGCATGATTTATCATTATGAATGTGTTGTTACGATCACATAATTAATGAATGAAACAAGCATGCAAGATTGAACTAAAATAAACTAGACTTATGCATAAATATTATCAAGATATGGTTAATCACTTAAGTAAGTTCCACCTAATATTAACAAGCATGTGATAATAATAAATTCACGAATAAGAGATAAAAATCCCTCAAATAAAATATTAAGTCAGACCAAGCCTTTCATTACTTGATTAAGGGAAAAACTCAATAAAACTATGTGTTTGACCAACCCTTGTTTAGAAAATCACTTTTATACAGGAAGCCCTTATGAAAGGTGTCAGGTTTACTTAACCATATTACATTAATAGGAGTATCCCTTGCTAGAACTAGTGTAATATTGGGGGAAAGAGTTGAAGAAATCCAAAGTCATGATTTCAGGATCGGGGAGTCCACTCAACAGATCAAGGAACTACAAGACCATAGTTGGAAAAGACCTGCCTACCTAAATACCTTCTAATAGATTGACCAACCCTTGTTGGGGTTATGTGAAGGGGAATATAGATCCTTTCCACTAGAATTTCATGGTAACTGAACATTTTGAGTTCAATTGTGAGGGACATTGGGACTTGATAAAATAGTGGGAGACTTAATAAAATTTATTATTTCTCATAAAATGTAATCAAGAAAGTACTAATGATCTCCTCTTTTAATTGTAGAATAAAAATTACAAGATCTGCAACCACACCATCCCTGTGATCAATTCTGGATAAAGACAACATCCTCACAGGCAGTAACTTCCAGGAGTAGTTTATATTTCTTCTGGTTATCCTACACCATGAACGGAAGTCTTACGTGCTAGAGTCAGCATTACCTAATCCGCCTACCAAGGAGATGAGTGATGATGATTTATTGGTTTATGAGAAACATATAAACGACATGGTAAACATTAAATTTTTGATGTTATCATCATTGTTTTGTGAGATCACAAAGTCTCATGAAAACATGGATGCTTATAGCATGCTCGAGCACCTCCGTGGTCTTTAATAGGAGAGAGAAAGATAGAAAAGGTTTGATATCTCTATGCCACTCTTTCATAGTAAGCTTGGATAAGGTTCCCCAGTTGGGCCTCATGTAGTCAAGCTCATTGGCTACATTGAGCGCCTGGAGGTTCTAGGTTTTAAACTCCCTGAAGAACTGGGAACTGATCTCATTCTCACATCACTCCCTCAGAGCTTCTCTAACTTTGTTGTCAATTTGAATATGAACAACATTGAGAAGTATCTATCTGATCTTCTTATCTTCATTCGCCAAGTGGACAAAGATTTGAAGCGCAAAAATCCTTCTGTCGTTATAGTGAATAATAGGAAAGGGAAGGTGAAGAGCTTTAATCCCAAATATTCTTCATGGCCTTCCAAGAAAAGGAAGATCAAAAGTGAGGTAAGAGGACAAGAGGCTGTTTGTTTCGCTTATGGCAAGAAGGGCCACTGGAAGAAGAACTGCACCCAGCCTAAGAAGTAAGGGGAATATTTATGTGTTTTTGTTATTGAATGCAATATATCTGTTTCTAAAAAATGGGTATTAGATACAACTTGTGGTGCTCACATATGTATCCAAATACAGGAACCAAGTAGATTCGAGGTAGATCTACGAGCAGCCCACGAAGCCAGACTTGTTGCTGTAGCTATTTGGGACTACCACCTCACACTGTCAACTGGGATAATCTTGGTGTTAAATGGTTGTTTTTATGTGCCTTATGTAACCAAAACATAATTTTTGTATCAAGACTAGATATAGATGTATTTTTTCAAGTTTGGAAATGAATGTGGCTTCTTTTATAAAGATAGAATTTGTTTTGGTAGGGCACATTTATACAGCGGTCTTTATGTGTTAGATTACACAAAGCAAGTAATGGAAATCGATGAAAAAGATAATTCACATGACTCATACCACACCCAAATTTGGCATCACCGGCTAGGTAATGTAAATGAGAAATTCTTGACAAATTTACATCAAGATGGATATTTAGATTCTTTTGAACTAAAACCACTTGGCGTATGTCATGCATGTTTACAAGGAAAAATGACCAAATCCCCATTTGGTTGGAAAGTTGAAAGGGCTAAATAGATTCTTGAATTGGTTCATACCAATGTGCGTGGACCATTTTCAGTTGAATCAAGGTGTGGGTACTAATACTTCATAACTTTTACTGATGATTTTAGAAGATATGGATATATCTAAATAATGAGGTATAAGTCAAATTCCTTTGATAATTTCAAGGAATACAAGAATGAAGTTGAGAACCATCTTGGTAAGAATATTAAGAAACTCTACTCAGATCTAGGTGGGGAATATCTTAATCATGACTTCATTGATTACTTATGAGAGTTTGGGTTCCTATCCCAATTCAACCCTCCTTACACACCTCAATGGAATTGTGTAAGCGAAAGGAAGAACCGCAGCTTGTTGGACATTGTGAGATCAACGATGAGTCATGAAAGTCTTCCATTATCCTTTTGGGGGTATGCGTTACAAACAGTGGCACACATACTAAACTAAGTACCAACTAAATTGATAAATGGTATTCCATATGAGTTCTGATGTGGAAGAAAAGCCATGTTGTCGAATTTACATATGTTGGGTAGCAAAGCATTTGTTAAGGCCTCTTCAGGTAGAAAACTCACACCCCGAGGCACAATGTGTATCTTTATAGGATACCCCAAAGAAATAAGAGTATATTACCTATACAACCCCTCATACAAAAAGGTTATAGTGGAAAGACATTCCATACTCCTTGAGAGGGGGAACATCTCCAAAAGAGATAGTGGGAGCAAGATAGACTTGCACATGAGCCTCAACCTGGTTGGTGATGATTCCTTAAGTGCATCTAGGAGACCCAGGATCAAATCTAGGTGGAGGCATAATTTCTAGGGGTGCTATAGCAGGGACTTTAGTAGGGACTATAGCAGATACTGTAGCGAGAACTATGCAGTACTATAGTAGGTATTGTAGCATGTACTGTAGCAGGTACTGTTTGACACTGTAGCAGCCAAAAATATTCCCCTGTTTGGGCCTTTGGGCAATCGATTTGGTCCTAGAGTCCTTTATGGCCTTCAGACCACCCATGCATTCAGGTCAGTAAGGCCTTTGGGCCATCTCAAGGCCTTCGGGACACCTTAAGTGCAGATGTAAACAAGAAAACCTACAAGGAACAAGCTCTATAAGAGGATGAGCAAGTATCTTTCACCACAGTAGAAGCTCAACAGATTGCAAGGATGAGAGGGTATGACACCTGCCATTGGGACAAGCATGTACATGCACGGGAAATCCGAGACGAATAGCCATGCGAAGGTGGAGATCTGATTTCACGATGTAGATATTGGGGAGGAGCAGTCCCAAGTAGTTAGTCTAGGTTGTATGTAATGTTTTAAGCCTATGGGAAAAATAAATTCCTCTAAGGCCTACGGGCCTTGTAAGGGTTCCACCTCACCCATTGAACGGTAGATTATCAAAAATAAATAAAAAATGAAGGCCTTTGGGCCATTGGATGAAGCAAGATAGACTTTGATGAAGTCGAGGATCAAGGTACACATGAGTTGGTATAGGAACAGATTCCACAAAGCCCCATGGAAGAAGAATTTGTTCTAGAGACACAAGTATTGTGTAGGGGTACAAGAGAGGTTAGAGAATCCAAATGCTATGGTTTTATAGTTACCGAGGATGGTGACTCATTATTAGTTGATAATAATGATCCTCTAACCTACAAGGATGCAGCAAGTGGCACAGACGTTGCCAAGTGGCAAGAAGCCATGAATTCTGAAATGGATTCCATGTACCAAAACCAAGTCTGAATTTTGGTAGATCCTCTAGTTGATGTAAATTTTATTGGTTGAAAATGGGTATTCAGAAAGAAACTGGACATGGAAGGACAAGTTAGTACCTATAAGGCACGACTGGTTTCAAAATGGTTTAAACAACGTCAAGGAATTGAATACGATGAAACCTTCTCACCAGTTGCAATGCTGAAATCCATCATAATTCTACATGCCATTGCATCTTACCATGACTATGAGATTTGAAAAATGGATTTAAAAATATAATTCATTAACGGTAACCTTTAAGAAGATGTCTACATAACACAACCCGAAGGGTTTGTGACTCCAAAGGAGTCCAATAAGGTATGCACGTTGCAGAAATCCATTTATGGATTAAAGCAAGAATCCAGGTCATGGAACATTCATTTTGATGAATCCATAAAAGAATTTGGTCTTATCAAGAATGAATGTGAGCTTTGTGTCTACAAACGGTTTAGTGGGAGTGAAGTCGTTTTCCTAATAGTATATGTTGATGACATATTACATATTAGAAACGAGATACCAGTCTTACAGTCTACAAACGGTTTAGTGGGAGTGAAGTCGTTTTCCTACCAGTCTTACTTGGGCGAGGTAGCATATATTCTTAGGATCAATATCTATCATGATAGATCCAAGATATTGTTGGGTCTAAGTGAAATTACATTCATTGATAAGATACTGAAGGGATTTAGTACGGAACAATCTAAGAGGGGATTATTTCCAGCATCACATGGTATTCATATTTTCAAGAAAATGTGTCCTCAGACACATGAGGAATGAAATATAATGTAAAGGACTCTATACGCAGTAGCAATTGGGTCAGTCATGTATGTCATGTTATGTACTAGGCTGGATGTCACCTACGCATTAAGTGTGGTAGCCAGATATAAAGCTGACCCAGGTGGCTTCCATTGGATGGCAGTCAAGACTATTCTAATGTATCTGAGGCATACTAAGGATATGTTCCTGTTTTATGGAGGAGATAAGGAACTAATCATCAGAGGATATGCAAATGCTAGTTTCTAGACTGATCAAGATGACATGAAGTCGCAAATGGGATACATCTTCACTTTGAATGGAGGTGTAGTGTGCTGGGAGGGCTCAAAGTAGAGTGTGGTCACAGATTCTAAAGTAGATTCTGAGTATATCGTAGCTTCTGAGGTAGCTAAATAAGCAGTATGGATGCGAAGCTTCTTCCAAGATCTAGATGCGATACCTAGTAGTAAAGATCCCTTGACGTTGTAATATGATAATACTACAGTAGTGGCTCTCAAAAAAGAGTCAAGGTCACATCAGCAGACGAAGCACATACTTTGAAAGTATCATCTCTTGAGGTATTTTTCTCAGAGAGGTAAAGTTATAGTGAGCAGTATTTCCACAGAAGACAACATGGTGGACCCCTTTACTAAATCCTTGACTCGGTAGAAACATGATCACCATGTGAGGTCTAGCGGATTGAAAATCGTTGGCAGTTGGCTCTAGTCCAATTGGGAGTTTGTAAGAGTTGGTGTCCTAGAACCAATTGGTTTTAATTTGATTAAATGGATATTTAATGTATTATTACATATTATTCATTGTTATGCATGAATATGATGTAATAATGTCCTAGAGTATTTGTTGCATTGATAAGGACATGGAAGTTCCCCGTTATGATGAGAACCTTGAAATGAAATAACAATATTCTTAAATACAGTTCTCTGGTTGGATTACATACTAGGATGGGACACATAGCATGCAGAACGTTAGGTGCGAGTACTCTTAAGCAGATGAGACTTCCTCCCATGAAGTTGGCATTTTGTAATCTCCAAGATAGGAGATTATGAGAATAGACCCGCTAGTAGGAATTTTCTATGTTTTAGGGTCATCGGATATTTATATCTGTGAGTGTGTGTAATGATACTTAGACTTTAAGATTATCATTAATATGTGTCAAGACTCATGCACTTTGATTTACTGATGAAAACTGTCACGTAGGTAGTTGGCGGGAAGTAGGGTATGTTGGGTGTGTCATGAGTGGTGTTTTATTAATGGATAAGTCGAGGAACGATTTGTCCCTTCCATTTATGAGAGTTTATATCTTGTCCCTTTGATTGAAATAGAACCGTCACATGAAATTACATTGTTATGGTGTAATGATGAGTTTATTTCAAGTATTCAAAGAATGATGTATCAAATATACAAGTTGATGACGCTATCATGAAACATGCTTGATAAGATATTGCAACAAAGAGATTATATTACACAGTGAGTGTTCATATGTGGATGTCGTTGTTGTGACTTTATGTTCTTTCTCCTGGGTGCTTTAACCAATTGCTAGACAGTACTGTTAGACTTTAGGCAAGCTCGCCTAATGCCAATGAGAAATAATCCTAAAGGGTCACACACTAAGTGTTTATAGTGGTCTCAGTTAAATTTTATTTTAATTTAATTAATGAAATAAATATTATTCTCAAGACTGTGGAATAATTTTATTCAAGTTAAAATGATCACATAAATTAAATAAAATATATTTATTTATTGAACATTTAATAAATATTAATTTACTAGTTTGTAAATAAAAAATTTATTTAAGAGAATAATTTATTTATTTATTTATTCGGGTGTTCAATAAATGGAAGTGGAGTTAGAGCAGAACAAGGTCGGTCTGGTAGTAGAATAATTATTTGCAAGACAGTAAATAATTATTTAACTAGTTGGCACAAGTTAAAATATTAATAACACTGTTATTATTTTGTGACGTGGGATTTTATTTTATAATTTTGTTTTGACCAAGTTGGAGCACCATGAATAATGACGCGGTATTATTATTATGAGCATGGGTTTTCTCTACGTTCATGAATGTATTTAATTGTTTCTAAGCAATTAAATATTGTAACTAAAATTCCATGTATATTAATAGACAAGTAGGCATATTGTGTCATAAACCACACCACACACCTGGTGAATTGATAATTGTTGAGCCAAACAATTTATCTCTCAAATCCTCTTCTCTACCCTCTCAATAACAATAGATGGTCTTCAAGGCCAAAGAGCAAGTGATCAAGAACAACCGACACAAGACACTCGCTTCGTCGTGCTAGCACCTACAGAACGAGCGGTGTCGATCGGAGGCCATCAGAGCACGTGTGGATCACCGCTATATGGATTCTAGTTTGGATCCTTACAAGTGCAATGAGATAATCTGGAAGGCTCATTCTGGACGATCAACATCATCAACAAAGAAAAATTCCAAAGATCCATGAATTATTTTTCATTATGAAATTAATTAAATTAATTATAAACATGATGTGCAAGATCCTCTCTAAAGGTTTTGAGCCTCTTTCTTCATTATCTAAATCTGTGACTATATTCCGTGGAGACTAGCGTTCATCGTCGTATTGATCCCACAATAATCATTGATCATGGTAAAAATAAAAGTTGGTTGTTGTCCCAACCACACTTCTGCTACACCCAGAACCTTCATAAACATCACATCCAAGTGTGCCACTCGAGGCGGAAGCCAAATCAACTATGAAAGCACATAGTATAACATAAATTTTCTACCCATGAAACGTGGTCCATCCCCTGTGCATAGGGCTACAAGAACCCATACATGATCTCTTTACCCAGTTCTAACTAGATCTTGCCTTCGGCCTACCATAGCCCAAAGAGTAATACCAAAAGGAAATGAAATCATTTGATGACATTTTTAACCAGCCGAACATTGTTACTATTTAATACCCAACCCTTGTGATGTTGCAAGTCAATACTAATAAATAACCTTCTCTGATACCATTTGTAGCATCCCCACCCATTTTCCACCCAAACAATACTCCGGGCCGGATGGCTACTGGTCCTTAGGTGTGCCTCTCCTTACAATAAAGGATAATGACAAATAGCGAGGATCTAATTAGGTGATAGTGAAGAGATTATACCCTCAGGTGGTAATAATAACAATTTTCCATATGTATATAACACAACAAAAGATTGACCACACATCAACAGAATCATAAATCAAACTCATTGGATGCATAATAATCAACAACATGAATAAAAAATCCCCAAATAATTATGATACCATTTATATATGAATTAACATATAATAATCGGTAATACAAAAAATAGACAAGTGAGGTCACCTATGGACAGCCATATAAGTACATACATATAACATGCAAAATCTAAAAGGAAACTCCAACTTGATGCAAGAACCACCATGGTCCCTATAAGGCTTCAGCCTTAAACCTTACTTAATCTTGAGTTATTACAAGATTACACATTGAGGATCTTTTCTGGTTTAAATTTTTAGAGAATTGGATCATAAAACATGTATTACATCCCATATTTAAACAAAGCGGTTACAATAAAAGATAGTATTCATTTTTTCCCATAAACGGAAACATATTTAAAATAAAACATGGATTATTTCTTGACACTTCCTTGACACTATCATCATATCATGTACCCTTCCCTTGACCTGTGAAAAACATTTCAAAAACTTGGGATGAGCATAAACAGCTCAGTAAGGGTGATAAAAATATGGAAAGGAAACATGAGTACATGTATACATAAGATTCAATGAAATCATACTCTACTCATAAAACATAAGCACTTTAACATACCTCATCAAATCATGAATAAATCATAAAAATCATAACACATAAAGGTAACTTGATGCATTCATAGCATTCTTACGTAGGGAGTAACCCTCATAGTTACGTTTGGAATACCCATCACAGTATATTCCCTAAATCTCTTCAGAGAAACCTTAATGTTTAACTCCTTCATGTTACCCAATGCATTGGAGAGCTATATCGGGCTCACCCACCCTTAGTTTATCACGGAACCACCCGTCTTCATAATAATTCCCAAGAACCATAACATAATCGTATCACATAAACCATGCATAAAAGAAACATAACATTTCCACTTTTCAATCACAATATATCAATACAACACATTGATATAAAAACATTATGAAAACAATTTTCAATACCAAAATAAAAGAAAAGTAAAACAGGGTATTTATTTTTCTTTTAAAAAAATTTATGGCTTGTAGAGGAAGCCGAAACTCAAATAATGGTCACGGCGGCGGAGAAGACATTGTCGCCGCATACGTATGAAAAAAACATTCCCTTTTGTCGTTTAGAAAAATTCTTTGTATAAAAAAGATTTCTTTTGGATAAACATAAAATTCAAAGGGGTTTATACACCGTATAAAATAAGGTTGTGTATAAAACAAAATATGCCTCAATGAAAGGAGATTGAGACGAAGTCCCATACCTCGGGTCCGACTTGACCGATCGTTCTTTAACGTCCTGAATAACAAACTTGAGTTAATTTCTAATTGCTTAAGAACCTTTTTCAAGTTCATTATTCCTTTTATATCACTTATTACCATGTTATGAACACTATGTAATTATTTAAGTTAATAATGGTCGTTTTTTCGATCATTGGTACTTGAGTCAAAAATAAACTCTTTATAATTACAAGTTGTTCATGTGGTAAAATATCCATTATATCAAGAATTATATTCATGGTGTAGATATCATATATATCATATATATCTAGTATATACATGCATTTATAATATTACGTAATCATTTAGAGGTAATAAATGAAATGCACCGTTCATGGATTCGGTAAGTCGTATGTACGCATGAACGCTACTTTAATTTCAATTTCATAATTAATGGAGTGAAATAATAATGATATAAAGGTATATCATAATTCCAGTATAATATCATATATAATATCATTAAATTTATCCTTTATACGTACCACATATGGTATTAACGAATCAAATCACTTTGAGGGGGTGGTAGTCCGCACTTCCTAAAATGAAGATATCGCCTATACCCATAATGGAAGCCATAAAGGTATGACATAAATGAGAAATACATAAGATTAAGTAAAACATAAACATATTATATGTCATATATAAATATAGTGACATCTTAATGGACACCTTTGAAGGTGTTATATGAGTGTTGAACAATCATCGTTTCGTGAGGCAGAAATTCTCCATCCACAAAAACAGTATGTTTTTTAACCATTAGATGTAGGTGTGTGTAAGTGTAGCTCTAATAATTATTATAACAACATCCTATTATATTGAAGATACTGGTGTTGTTACAAAATAAAGGGATGAAAAGATTTTAGGGGGTTGGAGAAGAAAAATAAAACATAAGAACACAATAGAAGACACTACCTTTAAATCGGGTAACTCTTTTTGATTTGAGCACAAAGGCTTCCTTGGGAAGACTTTTTCCCAAAGTGAGGCTTATAGGAGTTATAGAGGGATGTGGAGAGACAAACTGGGTAGGGTTTTACCGATCCAAATGCTTTGGAAGTGTGGGTAAGGTGGTAGAGGTGGGGGCCTTTTATAAGAGGAGAGGAGGGGCACTCTTGGAACGGTATAAAAGGATACATTATTATAAAATGCTTTTCAGATTTAAAAAGTCCCAAAATTGTATATTTAGAGGATAAGGTGATAAGGTTTCTAAATACACCCATCCAATATGTTTTTGAAAATATTAGATCTTATATTTTACATTATATTTTCATTTTATTTAAATCGTTAAATAATGTGGTAATCACTGCATCATCATGGTGTCATAAATAATTTAATATATTTAATGTCTAAAAAGTATAAAAAAATCCTATGATGTAGGAAATCTTTTTATCTTTCCAATGACTATTTATAGTCAAAAATCTGACTTGTATAACCCCATTTAATATTTGTTTTAGTAAAACAACTCATGTTTGTGTCATTTTTACTTTTACTTTAAATAAAAGGCATTAATGTCTTTATCTTACCCAAGTGGATCCATGGGGTCCCAAAAATCGACTCATTGGTTTTCTTGGTCGGCCATGACACATCCAATAAGGGTAGTACATGTTTCTAGGTCATTTCATTTTATTATAATATCATTTTTGCCTTAAATTGCACTAATTACCTCTAATCGCGATTAAAAACTTAAAAGTTACTATTCACCAAAATATTATTTTAATCCCATTGAAACAAATTTTACTTCTTAATGACAACCATTTATGTCGGATATTTGAAATTCAAAACACAGAGGTGGTAAAATTTCATTTCAACGAAAAATCAGTTTTTTTATGTACCACTCAGTGGTTTCACTATTCATCAAAAATTGAAGTTTTTCAGAAAAATACCAAAACTTCACCCTAAGCTATATTTGATATTCTGAATTCAAAAATGATGCCTATTTTACAAAATTCAAAACATATAAGTTACATTAATTAATTTAATAATTAATTCCCGCTGTCAGAGCAAATAGCGTCTTTTTATGAAACAATAAGTATCAAAAGATTGACACTAGTTTAAGTCCAATTTCAAAGTAAAATTAATTCCAAAGACCACTATTGGATTAAATGGTAAAAATATGTTCTAATTAAACTTTAAAACCAATTCAAAAAATAATCTAATCATATAAATAAATTAGATTAAAAATAGGTTTTGAATTAAAATACAACATTTTTCACTATTCATTAAAAAAATGAACTTTATCGAAAAAACACCAAAAATTTACCCAAAGTAAATTTCAATGTCCCAATCAAAAATAATATGTTTATTTATACAAATATAGCTTATAAAATTGTCAAAAGTTTGATTTAAAAATGTTTTTCCATCAAAAGGCAGTAAAACAATCTTTTAAAAATATTAGTGTATTCCATGCTTAAGATTGAATTTATTCTCATTTTAATCCTCTAAAACACCATATAATTCATAAATAGACATAGATAAAAATATTTATTATTCATTAATTACTTGGGATGTTACATCCTTCCCCCTTTAGAAAATTGCGTCCCCACAATTTACTTACTTATTGAATAAGTGGGGGTATTTAGCTCTCATTGCATTTTAAGATTCTCATATTGCCTCTTCAATCATGTCGTTTTTCACAAAACCATTACCTGATGAATCAAATTATTTCGTAACACTTGCTCCCTGTGGTCAAGAATCTGGACCGGTTGTTCCTCATAATATAGGTTCTCTTCCAGCTGAACTACCTATGGACTCAAAACATGAGATGAATCTGGCATATACTTTCTCAACATCGAAACATGAAAAACATTGTGTACCTGAGATAAACTCGAAGATAAAGCCACTCAGTAAGCAACTGATCCAACTCTCTCCAGAATTTCATATGGTCCAATGAACCTTGGACTCACCTTTCCTTTCTTACCAAATCGCATCACACTTTTCCATGGTGAGACTTTGAGAAAAACATGATCACCTACCTCAAAAGAGATATCCTTCCTCCTATTGTCCGCATAACTCTTCTGCCTGCTCTGAGCTGTTCTCATGTGTTTCTGTATCAGCTGAACTTTATCTGCCAACTCTTCTACAAATTCTGGTCCCATCAGCTTCCTTTCACCCACTTCATCCTAGAAAGCTGGAGTTCGACACTGATTCCCATATAACGCCTCAAATGGTGTCATCTGTATACTGGAATGAAAACTGTTATTATATGAAAATTCAACCAAAGAAAGATGTTGGCCCCAACTTCCCTGATAATCCATCGAACAAGCACGTAGCATATCTTTCAAAGTCTGAATTGTTCGTTCTGACTGTCCATCTGATTGAGGATGAAAAGTTGTACTAAAATTTAATTTAGTACCCAATGACTTTTGAAGGCCTTTCCAAAAGTTAGAAGTGAACCTGAGATCACGGTCAGATACAATGGAGAGAGGAACTCCATGTAACCTGGCTATCTATTTACGATACAAACGGGAAAGTTGATCTAGGGAAAAAGTATCTCATATAGCAAGGAAATGAGCAGATTTAGTCAAGCGATCAACAATAACCCAGATTGCATTATTATGTCGAGATGTCTTCGGTAATCTCACAACAAAGTCCATGGATATATTCTCCCATTTCTACTCTGGCACTGGTAAAGGCTGAAGCATCTCTTTCGGTAACTACCGATCTGCTTTAACCTATTGACATGTCAAACACTTCACTCTAAAATCAATAATATCTCTTTTTATTCCGTCCCACCAGTAATACTCCCGCAGATCTTTGTACATCTTAGTACTTTCAGGATGAACTGAAAACGGAGAACTATGAGCTTCACATAACAAATCTCTCTTCAACTGTGAATCACAAGGCATACACAATCTCTTCCCAAATCTAAAAACACAATCATTATCAAAGTTGAATTCGGGCAACATACCCTTCTGAACCAGCTCTACCTTTTTCTGCAACTCACTGTCTTGCTTCTGTGCTTGCTTGATTCTGTCTAATAGAGAATATTTCACTAATACCTGAAATAAAACAGAAGAACATCCTTCACCAAAAACTTCTATGCCAAAGTTCATAAAATCCTTAACCAAAGGATCACGTTCCAAATGCAATATTTTTAATGAAGCATTACTTTTTCGACTCAAAGCATCAGCCACTTTATTTGCTTTTCTCGGATGGTAATGAATTATACAATTATAATCCTTGATTAATTCCAGCCATCTCCTCTATCTCATGTTCAATTCTTTCTGAGTGAATATATACTTTCAACTTTTGTGATCGGTATATATTTCACACTTTACTCCATACAAATGATGCCTCCAAATTTTTAAAGCGAAAACAACAGTAGCTAATTCCAAATCATGTGTAGGATAATTTACCTCATGAGTTTTCAACTGACGTGAAGTATAATCAATTACCTGATCATTCTGCATTAGGACACAACCAAGTCCTTTCAATGAAGTGTCACTGTAGATAACAAACTCACCATTCCTAGAAGGTAGTGCCAAAACTGGAGAATTCACCAATATTCTTTTCAACTACTGAAAACAATCATCACATTCTTTTTTCCAGATAAACTTAACACCCTTCCATGTTAGCTTAGTCATTGGACTAGATAAGAGGGAAAAATTTCTAACAAACCTTCGGTAATAGCCTGCCAAACCAAGGAATCTACGAATCTCAGTTACATTTGTAGGTCATAGCCATTCTTCCACAACCTTTGTTTTTGTAGGATCAACGGTTATCCCATTTTTAGAAACAATGTGACCAAGGAAAGGAATTTTTTGCAACCAAAACTCACACTTACTGAATTTCCCATACAATTTCTTTTCTTTTAAGGTTTGAAAAATAACTCTTAAATGTCTTTAATGCTCCTATTTACTTTTAGAAAACACCAAAATATCATCATTGGAAACCACCACAAACTTATCCAAGAACTCATGGAAAATTCTATTCATTAAGTCCATGAATACAGCAGGTGCATTGGTTAGCCCAAAAGGCATTACTACAAATTCATAATGGACATATCTTGTACGAAACACAGTCTTTGGAACATCTGCTTCCTTTACCTTCAGCTGATGGTACCCCGATCTCAGGTCAATCTTTGAAAAATACTGAGCTCCCTGGAGCTGATCAAACAAATCATCGATATGAGGCAAAGGATATTTCTTCTTAACAGTGATGTTATTCAAGGCTCTATAATCAATGCAAAGTCTCATTGAACCATCTTTCTTTTTAACAAATAAAATAGGAGCACCACATGGTGATGTTCTAGGTCGAATGAAACCTTTCTCTAATAAATCTTGCAATTGCTACTTCAACTCTAAAAGTTCAATTTGAGACATTCGATAAGGGGGTTTTGAAATTGGCTTAGCATCAGGAACTATGTCAACAGTAAATTCAACTTCCCGGTCTGGTATTATTCCAGGAAACTCATCAGGAAAAACATCAGGATACTCATTTACCACTGGCACATCATTAATTTGAACAGTTCCCTTATTTTCAACGATACACTACTGGAATGCTGGTCTTTCCCCACAGTTACATACCAACGGTTCTATGAAACCGTTGGCGAAGGAGGTTTTTCCCAACGGTTCATTAGAACCGTTGGCATAGATGTTTCCTGGGAGGTTTTTTCCCAACGGTTCATGAGAACCGTGGTTTTTGCCAACGGTTCTGATGAACCGTTGGGATAGAACCGTTGGGGGGAGGTTTTTCCCAACGGTTCTCTAGAACCGTTGGGATAGATATACATATGCCAACGGTTTTTAAGAACCGTTGGCAAAGGTTCTCCCCAAATTCCCAGCCGCCTGTTCTCTCCCCCATTCGCGATACACAACCCTAAAATGGGAGCAGCAGCCGATTTAGGCGATTTTGGAGGTACTGCCGGCCGGACCTTGAATCTTCCAGCTCTTCTTCAGGTTATTCTTCTTCTTTATCTGAAAACGTATTCAAATGTTTGGATAGTATTTAAACCTATTTTCATTTTTCCCATCAGTTTAGGTGATTTTGGAGCTACTGCCGGCCGGACCAGCCTAAGGGTGAGTTTTCTTGAAAATTCCTTTTTGGATTTTACCCCTTGAACATGGGATGTCATTTGTGAAAGGTTATATAAATTGAATTGATTGTTCGATTTCTGAATTGAATTGTAAATTAAATTAATTAAGGGTATTTTATGGTTTTCATTCCCCTTTTAACACATGAATGCCAATTATTTTTTAACACATGTTTTAATTGTATTGCCTTGCCAATGTGAGTAAAGTAGAGACTATGCTATGAATCTATGAAATTGGATTGAATTTATCTTATATTTTATGTTACCATGTTAGATATATTATAACTAATGTATGTGATATCTTTATAGTCTTGTTAGGAGTGTTCTATTAAAAATTCCCATGTGAGTTCTTGAATTTTCATTGAATTGCTAGCCATTATGAGTTATGTTGAGACCATGATATGGAATTGATTGATTAAGCAAGGGAATCTCATTATCTTGTCATTACAACATGAGTAAATGAAGCTTAATTCTTTTCAGTTTATTATTTGATTGAGTCGCCATTTTGAGGTGAGTTGTATTAAATACCTTTGTTTTTGACCTTGGTATGTTTAATGAATTGTTTAAATGAAATGGAATTCATTAAATGATTAATAGTAAATAGTGATACATGGATTCTATTAGGATTCCAGGTATATAATCTTGTTTCTATTAACTTATACGCTTTATGTGATAAATGGATTCAGAGTAGAATTCCACGGATAGACTCATTTCTTTGAATATTGATTAAGCCATGGGTGATACATGGATCCAAGGGAGGGATTCCATAGATAGACTTATTGAATGTAGAATTATATTCCAATTGATACATGGATTCTTATGATAATTCCATATATAGACTTATTGAATGTAGAATTATATTCCAATTGATACATGGATTCTTATGATAATTCCATAGATAGACTTATTGAATGTAGAATTATATTCCAATGCTATGCGTCTTGTGTGGTGGTGGTGTGATTTATGTGTTTTATGGTAGTAGTGAAGTGTGTGATTATGTAGTTAATTTGAACCCATAGGTTGAGTATTTTGTGCTATCTATATATCATGTATTTTTATGTTATTTCTACACATTCCCAACCAGAGTTGGATAAACTTACCAACGATCGGAGGTTTTGAGTTATGAGTATTTTTCCTAATATCTAGGATGGTGGTTATATGTTTGGATAGCTACCATGTCTTCCCTAATCTTCCTTCAAATGTGATTGACCATGTGTTTTTAGGCAAGATGCGATGTGATTGTCCATGTGTCTTCAGGTGAGATGTACTATGATTTCCCTAGTGTTTTTCGGTGAGGTGTGATGTGATAAGGCTATAATAAGATGTGGCATGTGGTTGGGGTCATGTAGGGTAGGAGGATGGCACAAGGTTGATGTTATTCATGTTCATGATACCCTACTAATATGGTTATGGGATGAGTCATGCTGTTATGTGATATAACACATTAAGTTCTTGTTGGTTTTACATTTTTTCAATAACACATTTGTATGTTTTTTTGACATGTGTAGTTGATACCTTGATTATTTTCTTCCTTTATCGTTTACTTAAATGTATTTTCTATTATAGTTAATGCCTATTGAATTGTTTATGACAAAATGACTTATATAAATTCTTTTTACAGAATGGACAGAAGTTGGATGTATGAAACCGATCGGATCTCAGACGATTTTAAAAACAATTTGGAGAGCTTTATAGATTTTGCATTTCACAATGCTTCAGATAGTGGTCGCATACACTGCCCATGTTCCAATTGTGTTGGTAGACCTTGGTTGAGCCGTGAAGAAGTCAGCTACCACATAACCAAAAATGGGTTTCAAGCAAACTACTTTCTGTGGTATCACAATGGGGAGAAAACGAAATCTCAAATTGGTGATGATCGAAATGAAAAGACTGGAATGGAGAATTTGTTAGATGATCGGTTTCCATTTATTCGTCATCATGAAAAAGAAAGGATTTCAACTCAAGAAGACTTCGATATGAGGACAGCTGATGCATCTAGTGAAAATGATGATATTGATAGGGTGAAAAAATTGAATGATGCTGCCACGACTCCAGTATATCGACAATGCGATAAAATGAAAAAGCTGGAATTTTTAATCCGATTATTTCATGGGAAAACTATGTATGGGATTTTTAATACAGCAATCGATTACATTCTTACCCTCTTGAAGGATTTACTTCCAGATGATGCAGATATTCCCTCAAACCATTATATGGCATGTAAGTTAGTTGAGGAACTTGGATTTTCAAGAAACAAAATTCATGCTGGCCCGAAAGATTGCAGTTTATTCTGGGAGGAAACCGCTGAACGAAATGAATGTATAAAATGTGGCACATCCCGCTGGAAGTCAAAATCTGATGGAACACCATCCCGCGTTCCACAGAAAGTAATGTGGCACTTTCCATTGATCCCCAGACTCCAGAATCTTTTTATGTCTGATGACATATCAATAAAAATGAGATGGCATGATACCGAGAGAAAGAAGACTGATGATGAGTTGGTTCATCCTGCAGATGGATTTGCATGGAAGAGATTTGATGCTCGACATCCTGATTTTGCAGCTGACGTGCGTAATGTGAGGCTGGGTCTTTCATGCGACGGTTTTAATCCGTTTGGGCAAATGCTTACTTCGCACAGTACATGGCCCGTTTTTATACACATTTATAATCTTCCCCCATGGTTGTGTATGAAAAAATCTTTCACTTTCATGAGTATACTCATATCTGGTCCTTCTGATCCCGGCATTGATATTGATGTATACATTAAACCTTTAATAAAAGAGTTGAAGCTTCTTTGGGATGTGGGTGTGCGCACATACGATGCATGTTCGAAAGACATATTTCAGATGCGCGCTGCGCTTATGTGGACAATCAATGATTTTCCGGCTTATGCAATGATGTCTGGATGGAGCACGAAGGGGAAACTGTCATGTCCAGTTTGTATGAAGAATACACGATCCAGAAGACTAAAACATCATTGTAGTTTCATTTTTATGGGACATCGACGATTTTTGCCAAAGGATCATCCATATAGAATGAATCGTCGAAGATTTGATAATACTATAGAGACCGATGATCCACCTCAGCGTATGTCTGGAACTGATGTGCTTAATGAATTGAAAGATTTCAGTTTTTCATTCGGGAAGGGTCAAATGAAATCTGGAAAGAGAAAGAATGTTTCCACAGAAACCTGTTACAATTGGAGGAAGAGGAGTATCTTTTTTGATTTGCCTTATTGGTCAACCAATTTGCTACGTCATTGCTTAGACGTAATGCATATTGAAAAGAATATATGTGAAATGTTGCTTTCAGTTCTTCTAAATGTCAAGGGGAAGACAAAAGATGATTTACGATCTTGACGTGACTTGGTGGATTGGGGCATCAGACCAGAATTGCATCTTGTGCGTATCAGTGAAAATAAATGGCAACTTCCATGTGCTTCTTATGTGATGACACCTACTGAAAAAAAACAATTTTTGGAAGTATTAGAGACTATTAGAGTTCCTGATGGCTATTCAAGCAACATATCTAAACGGGTCAACAGAAGAGAGTTGAAGCTAAAATCTTTGAAGACTCATGATTATCACGTTCTACTGCATGAGTTGCTTCCAATAGCAATCCGTCATCTTTTGTCCAATAATGTAAGGTTGGGTGTTATTCGGTTGTGCCATTTGTTTAGAGATCTTTGTGCTAAGAAGTTGTCCAAGTCTTTCTTGCAAAAAATGTTGACAGATGCCCCATTAATTTTGTGTGAGTTGGAGAAAATATTTCCCCCATCATTTTTCACATGCATGCTGCATCTGACTGTCCATATTCCAAATGAAATACTTCTCGGAGGACCTGTTTCTTTTCGTTGGATGTATCCAACTGAAAGAAATATGTTCACATTAAAGTCTTATGTTTGAAACAATAATCATCCCGAAGGTTCTATCTTGAACGGTTACTTAGCTCAAGAATGTATGGATTTCTGTTCAATGTATTTGTCTAATCTTACTACAAGAATGAACACACCAATGAGAAATGAAGAAGAACAATATGAGAAAATTGAACCCAGTTTTCCATCACTTCCTCAAACAGGAGGAATTCCTGGATCATATACATTGAAGACATTAAGCCATGAAGAGCGGGAGATGGCACATCGCACAGTTTTGTTCAACTGTGATTTGTTTGATGACTATATCAGGTAACAAAATTGAATATGTATATCTTACATATATATCTGTTAAACTATTCATATTTTTTTATCTACAAGGAACATAAAACAATGATAAATAGGAAGCATCATTCTTTATCTTTGAGAAGGAGGGAGACTTTGCATAGCAAAGAGTTTTCTGGTTGGTTAAAATTGAAGGTAAAAATATTACTGTTTAAATTAATTATTTCAATATTTACTTAAGTTTAACTGTCATTTATATTGCAGGTATTGAGTTTGTATGCTGACTCTGTCTCTGAGGAAATAAGAGCATTGGCTTTTGGTCCTAATACCGTGGTTCGTGACTGTAAATCAATTGTTATCAATGGGTACAGATTTATTGTCACTGAACGAGCCAAAAACCTGAGAACACAACATGATGGTATTATGGTTACTGCCACAACAGATTGTTATGCTAGTGCATCAGATAGTAGACCGCGACTTGAAAATGTGGGTTATTATGGAGTCGTTGAGAAAATAATAATATTGGATTATTACTCTCATGGACGAGTCACAATGATGAAATGCCATTGGTTTGATTCGATGACGAGACATGGCACATTTATTGATGATTGTGGATTTCGAGTAATTAATATGACCCGCACTCTTGCAACCGAAGAACCATATGTGTTGGCATCAATGGCTAAACAAGTTTTTTATGTCAAAGATCAACTTCAACCTGAATTTGGTGTCATAGTTGAAGTAATTCCAAGACATATTTTTGATGATACTGATGATGGAATTGACACTGTCCCTATTGCCATTGGAACCAATCCATTTATTTCTTTTGATGACTCCAATAGCTCAATTGTCAGAGTTGATTGTGAACCTGAAGTTGTGGTTGGAAATATATATAATCATTCATCCATGTTCTCAATTCTTTTGGTATACCTCGAGTTGAGTTGTTAAGGTTGGTAATATTCATATTTATTTAGTATTGATCACAAATATGTTTTAGCTGACTTGACCATTATGTGAATTTTCAATGTTTATTGGTTGCTGTTTTATTTGAATTGCATTTTCTAATTTGGAATTGAACTGTATTCAAACCAAATCAAACAATATTTCTAACTTGGTGAACATTACAACTTGTATGTTTTATTAAATTCATTCAAGCTCTTCTAGAACAATTGATATATAAATTACCAATGAATCCCCTCATTCCCTCATATATTTAGTTTGTTGGTTTACACATTAATTTTATTTTTCTAATTAATTACATATTTGTTTTCCAATGCAGGAAATGAAGCCAAATGAAGAGAGACGAAGAAAAAAAATGGCGGAGAACAATCGTCGGATGGAGGAGATGGGCATTCCACCATTAGTGCCTACAGTGAGTACTTTATTTCAAATATATATATATATATTTACAGAATATATAATGTCATGTGATTAATTTTTTTTGTAAACTTTTTTCTAGGATCCACCATTACGTCGACAGTTATTCGACGAGGAGCCTAGTACTGGTCCTAGTACACAGGCCGGTGGTACGAGGAGGGTTCGTACCAGAGGTGGACATAGAGCTGCGCGTGCCCGACTAGACCCTGCCCCTCCCACTGACATTTCATCCTTCCCACATTCTGATCCCGGTGTGTCGTTAGGGACACACGGGATATTTAGACCTCCCATGTTTTCGCTACCTTCTGCATCTTCTGCCCCATCATTTTCACATCCCATGATGATTCTCACTCCCCAGTCAGCATCAGGTCATACAGTTATTCCATCTTCTTTTCCTTCTACTTCTGTCTCTCCGAGCTTTAAATTCCATCGTCTTCGACTCCTATTCCACCAGAGGGTGTTCCATCAGGTTCTGTGGATCCGGCGCCACTCATTGATCAGACTAGCACAGGTATATTTATAAAACCCTAACAAATTTTTATAGCAATATTTATTTTCATTATAACATGTTTTGATAAAATATTTGTTTTTCTTTCATGACAGATACATATACTGACAGGAGGCGGGGGCGGGGCCGTACACGCATGCGTTCGGTGTGGAACCGTCGCACACAGGTTATGGTGGAATATAATGAAGACAATCAGATGGTTGAGAAAACAGGGCAGCAATGTCGGAGTTTTATGGCGACGCTTGCCAAATACTCCGACATCATTCCCGTCAGCCCGCTGTCGTGGAGACATTTGCCACATGAGGTCAAAGATATAGCTTGGGCAGAGATATGGGTAAAAAAATCGGTTGTATTTAATGCCATGAATTTTTTTTGTATTTATATAAATTAATATTTTCATTTCAGCTTCGATTTAATTTTCCTGATGGTGAGGGTGCACGACTGGAACGTCTAAAGGATTTAGGCGAGCTTTGGAGAGCCTACAAGTATGAGCTATATATTGGCTGGCGTGCTAGAGTTGGCACTGAGTTAGAGGCGGTACCAGTCGTGGATGATTGTCCTATAGAGCAGTATCGTCAGATGATTACTCATTGGATGAGTACCCAGTTTAAGGTATGAATTACATTTGAGGTATTTAAATAATAACTTTCAAGTTTTGAATTAATATTATCCTTTGCATTATCGAATTTTATTTAGGAATCATCTGGAAAAAATAAAAAAACATTGATGCAAAAAAATACCTCCATACACTAGGACGCACGACGATGCCGGATCATGAGAGGCAGCAGGTATGACAATTGTTTATAAGTTTTCTTTACGACTTACATTTTCTTTTGTTTCCTCAATTATTTAATTATTTGCTGAAGTCTTTATATAACTTTTGTTTTCAATGTCATTGTAGAGGCAAATACAAAATATTGAAGGACGTGTGCCTCGAGCAAAACTGTTTTGCTCGAGTAGACCAAAAAAGGATGGACGTGCTGTCAACGAAGCGACTCAGCAGCAGATTGTAAGTTTTAATCTGTTGATTTTAAATTTTAATATCTATTTCGTAACTTAATAATATATTTATATTTGTAACAGGATGCTTTAGAGGCCCTCGATGCCCAAGAAGCAGACAATTTTGGGCCATCTGATCACTTACATCAGGTGTTGGGAGAGGACCATTCTGGCAGAGTACGCTGCCGACCTAGGATAGCCCCGACGAGGTATTGGCCTGCCTCAGGTATGAGTTGTAGTGCCACCGAGCTGCAGCAAGTTAGGGCACAGGCAGAACAGGCTGAGAAAAGGGCCACAGAGACGGCAGAACAGTCTGCTAGGGCAAACAGTGCATTTATGAAATTTATTGAAGTTCTACGTCCAACACTTCCAGCAGAGGCCAGCCCAGTGATTGATGAATACATGTCGTCGATACATTCTATATATGGTGCACCAGGTGGCAGTTCCAGTGGTGGTCAGGCCGATGTCCATCTTGAAGATGATGATGGCGAGCAGTCTGATGCGGAAGAGGAGGGAGATGAGGAGGGCGAGGAGGAGGGCGAAGGCGAGGAGGAAGGCGCTGTGGAGGGTGAGGACGATGAGGAGGACGATGACGAGGGCGATGATGATGATGATGATGGTGATGGTGATGCTGATGTGGGACATATTGATCCGTTACATTTTTGACTTGAGATTTTATGTTTAATCTATTCTAGTTGTTGGTTTTATCTAGACTCGTAGTATAGTATTGGAGTTGAGTTATTTTTATATATTGTCTGTTTTTATGGATGTTGTTGTCTTTTAGTGGTTGTGTGTTTGAGAACTCCCTGGACAACCCCCCTCATTCTTGGACCCTGGACAACCCCCCCTCCCCCTTGGACCCCGAACACCCCCCAAACACCCCCCGGACAGCCCCCTGGACAGCCCCCTGGACAGCCCCCCGTACAGCCCCCAACCCTCCACCCTGGACCCTGGATAGCCCCCCGGACAGCCCCCCCCCGGACAGCCCCCCGGACAACCCCCTGAACAACCCCGGACAACCCCCTGAACAACCACCGGACAGCCCCCTAAACAACCCCGGACAACCCACTGAACAACCCTCAAACACCCTCCGGACAGACCCCGCACAGCCCCCCCACCCTCCCCCTTGGACCCCGAACACCCCCCAAACACCCCCCGGACAGCCCCGCAGACAGCCCCCTGGACAGCCCCCTGGACAGCCCCCCGTACAGCCCCCAACCCTCCACCCTGGACCCTGGATAGCCCCCCGGACAGCCCCCTGGACAACCCCCCCACCCCCCCACCCCTTGGACCCCGGACAACCCCCCAAACACCCCCGGACAGCCCCCTGAACACCCCCGGACAACCCCCTGAACAACCCCCTGAACAACCCCCGGACAACCCCCTGAACAACCCCGGACAACCCCCTGAACAACCCCCAAACACCCCCCAGACAGACCCCGCACAGCCCCCCCACCCTCCTCCTTGGTCCCCGGACAGCACCCCGGACACCCACCGGACAGCCCCCTCGGACAGCCCCCCGGACAGCCCCTCCACCTTCCTTAATTTCATTAGCTCTGAAATGTTTCATAGCACGATCAACTAAAATCTAATCCATACTAAATATGATATAAAAATATTCTATATGAATTTCCATAAGATTTTAAGTGAAAACAAAAAGTGACATACGAAAAACTGACCAAACGCATTCGAAATGTGTAGATGCTTTAGGACAACGATCCATGGGTCATATGTGACGTGTACGAGTCATCCCCACCTCAATCCGAGGCACAGTGTGGTCGGAACAACTCAAAGTGTATGTCTTTTGTTTCAAAAGGACATCATTTTAAGTGAAAAACATCAACTGACATACGGAAAACCGACCAAATGCATTCGGATTGTGTTGATACTTTAAGACAACGATACATGGGTCATTTTAGATGTGTACGAGTCAACCCCCCCTCAATCTGAGGTCGTCCGCTATGAATTTGACCATTTGACGCCCGTTTTGGCCGTTTATGACACCAGAACTGCATTGTCGGTCACCGCGGGCACACGGCACGTCCGAATGACGTGCCGTCTACTCGACCACTTCATAAATCAGTCACCCGTATTTGTCGTCTGATTTCAGGCCATTCTGAAATCGTTCGGCCCGTTTGGACCCCCCTCACGCGCGTTTACGAAGCGTGAGCATCACTTAAAACACGAATATTGAGCCGTACCGCGCAAACCGCACGTCTGATTGACGTGCCGTCTGTGCGTACACGTCACGAATAATAATTAGAATGTTTCTCGGTGGTTTCAGCTCAATCCGAGGTCGTCCACTATGAATTTGACCGTTGGACGCCCGTTTTGGCCGTTTATGACACCAGAACTGCGTTGTCGGTCACCGCGGGCACACGGCACGTCCGATTGATGCGCCGTCTGCTCGAACACTTCATAAATCACTGTCCCGTATTTGTCGTCTAATTTCAGGCCATTCCGACTTCGTTCGGCCCGTTTGGACCTCCCTCACGCGCGTTTACGAAGCGCGCGCATCACTTAAAACACGAATATTGAGCCGTACCGCGCAAATCGCACGTCCGATTGATGTGCCGTCTGCGCGTACACGTCACGAATAATAATTAGAATGTTTCTCGGTGGTCTCAGCTCAATCCGGAGACGTGGTGTGGCCGACACCACTCAAAGTGTCCGTCTTTTGTTTCAAAAGGACGTCATTTTAAGTGAAAAGCATCAACTGGCATACAGAAAACTGACCAAACGCATTCCGAATCTGTTGATAATTTATCCCAACAATCCATGGGTCATATGTGACGTATACGAGCCAACCCGGGATGAATCCGAGTCGCGGTGTGGCCGGGATAAGTCTAAGTGGCTCTCTTTTGTTTAAAATGAACACCATTTTAAGTACATACGGAAAAACGACCAAACGGATTCGGTTTCCGTTGAAACTTTAGGAGAACGATCCATGGGTCATATGTAACGTGTACGAATCAACCCCGCCACAATCGGAGATACGGTGTGGACGACACCTCTCAAAGCGTCGGTCTTTTGTTTCAAAAAGACGTCATTTTAAGTGAAAATCATCAAGTGACATACGAAAAACTGACCAAAGGCATTCAGACTGTGTCGATACTTTAGCACAAGGATCCATGGGTCGTATGTGACGTGTACGAGTCAATCCCGCCTCAATCCGAGGAGCAGTGTGGCCGACACCGTTCTAACTGTGTATCTTTTGTTTAAAATGGACAGGATTATAAGTGAAAAGAACAACTCACATACGCAAAACCGACCAAACGCATTCCGAATCTGTTGATAATTTATCACAATGATCCATCAGTCATATGTGACATGTACGAGCCCACTCAGGCTCAATCCGAGTCGCGGTGTGGCCGGGATCAGTCTAAGTGGCTCTCTTTTGATTAAAATGGACATCATTTTAAGTACATACGGAAAACCGACCAAACGCATTCGGTTTCCGTTGAAACTTTAGAAGAACGATCCATGGGTCATATGTGAGGTGTACAAATCATCCCCGCCTCAATCCGTGGCGCGGTGTGGCCAACACCGCTCTAAATGTGTCTGTTTTGTTTAAAATGGGTAGGATTATAAGTGAAAAGAACTGGCATACGCAAAACCAACCAAACTCATTCGGTTTCCATTGAAACATTAGGAGAACGATCCATGGGTAATATGTGACGTGTACGAGTCATCCCCGCCTCAATCCGAGGCGCAGTGTGGTCGGAACAACTCAAAGTGTATGTCTTTTGTTTCAAAAAGACATCATTTTAAGTGAAAAACATCAACTGGCATACGGAAAACCGACCAAACGCATTCCGAATCTGTTGATAATTTATCCCAACAATACATGGGTCATATGTGACGTATACGAGCCAACCCGGGATGAATCCGAGTCGCGGTGTGGCCGAGATAAGTCTAAGTGGCTCTCTTTTGTTTAAAATGAACACCATTTTAAGTACATACGGAAAAACGACCAAACGGATTCGGTTTCCGTTGAAACTTTAGGAGAACGATCCATGGGTCATATGTGACGTGTACGAATCAACTCCGCCACAATCGGAGATGCGGTGTGGCCGACACCACTCAAAGCGTCGGTCTTTTTTTTTCAAAAAGACGTCATTTTAAGTTAAAATCATCAAGTGACATACGAAAAACCGACCAAAGGCATTCAGAATGTGTCGATAATTTAGAACAAGGATTCATGGGTCGTAAGTGACGTGTACGAGTCAATCCCGCCTCAATCCGAGGAGCGGTGTGGCCGACACCGTTCTAACTGTGTATCTTTTGTTTAAAATGGACAAGATTATAAGTGAAAAGAACAACTGACATACGCAAAACCGACCAAACGCATTCCGAATCTGTTGATAATTTATCACAACGATCCATCAGTCATATGTGACATGTACGAGCCCACTCGGGCTCAATCCGAGTCGCGGTGTGGCCGGGATCAGTCTAAGTGGCTCTCTTTTGATTAAAATGGACATCATTTAAGTACATACGGAAAACCGACCAAACGCATTCGGTTTCCGTTGAAACTTTAGAAGAACGATCCATGGGTCATATGTGAGGTGTAAGAATCATCCCCGCCTCAATCCGAGGCGCGGTGTGGCCAACACCTCTCTAACTGTGTCTGTTTTGTTTAAAATGGGTAGGATTATAAGTGAAAAGAACTGGCATACGCAAAACCAACCAAACGCATTCGGTTTCCATTGAAACTTTAGGAGAACGATCCATGGGTCATATGTGACGTGTACGAGTCATCCCCGCCTCAATCCGAGGCGCGGTGTGGTCGGAACAACTCAAAGTGTATGTCTTTTGTTTCAAAAAGACGTCATTTTAAGTGAAAAACATCAACTGGCATACGGAAAACCGGCCAAACGCATTCGGATTGTGTTGATACTTTAAGACAACGATCCATGGGTCATTTGAGACGTGTACGAGTCAACCCCACCTCAATCTGAGGTCATCCGCTATGAATTTGACCGTTTGACGCCCGTTTTGGCCGTTTATGACACCAGAACTGCGTTGTCGGTCACCGCGCGCACACGGCACGTCCAATTGACGTGCCGTCTGCTCGACCACTTCATAAAGCACTCACCCGTATTTTTTGTCTGATTTCAGGCCATTCTAAAATCGTTCGGCCCATTTGGACCCCCCTCACGCGCGTTTACGAAGCGCGCGAATCACTTAAAACACGAATATTGAGCCGTACCGCGCAAACCGCACGTCTGATTGACGTTCCGTCTGCGCGTACACGTCACGAATAATAATTATAATGTTTCCCAGTGGTTTCAGGTCAATCCAAGGTCGGCCGCTTTGAATTTGACCGTTGGACGCCCGTTTTGGCCGTTTATGACACCAGAACTGCGTTGTCGGTCACCGCGGGCACACGACACGTCCGATTGATGCGCCGTCTGCTCGAACACTTCAGAAATCATTGTCCCGTATTTGTCGTCTGATTTCAGGCCATTCCGACTTCGTTCGGCCTGTTTGGACCCCCCTCACGCGCGTTTACGAAGCGTGCGCATCACTTAAAACACGAATATTGAGCCGTACCGCGCAAACCGCACGTCCGATTGATGTGCCGTCTGTGGGTACACGTCAAAAATAATAATTATAATGTTTCTCGGTGGTTTCAGCTCAATCTGAGGTCGTCCGCTATGAATTTGACCGTTGGACGCTCGTTTTGGCCGTTTATGACACCAGAACTGCGTTGTCGGTCACCGCGGGCACACGACACGTCCGATTGATGCACCGTCTACTCGAACACTTTAGAAATCACTGTCCCGTATTTTTCGTCTGATTTCAGGCCATTCCGACTTCGTTCGTCCCGTTTGGACCCACCTCACGCGCGTTTACGAAGCGCGCGCATCAAACACGAATATTGAGTCGTACCGCGCAAACCGCACGTCCGATTGATGTGTCGTCTGCGTGTACACGTCACGAATAATAATTAGAATTTTTCTCGGTGGTTTCAGCTCAATCCGGAGACGCGGTGTGTCTGGCACCACTAAAAGTGTCCGTCTTTTGTTTCAAAAGGACGTCATTTTAAGTGAAAAGCATCAACTGGCATACGGAAAACCGACCAAACGCATTCCGAATCTGTTGATAATTTATCCCAACAATCCATGGGTCATATGTGACGTATACGAGCCAACCTGGGATGAATCCGAGTCGCGGTGTGGCTGGGATAAGTCTAAGTGGCTCTCTTTTGTTTAAAATGAACACCATTTTAAGTACATACGGAAAAACGACCAAACGGATTCGGTTTCCGTTGAAACTTTAGGAGAACGATCCATGGGTCATATGTGACGTGTACGAATCAACCCCGCCACAATAGGAGACGCGGTGTGGCCGACACCACTCAAAGCGTCGGTCTTTTGTTTCAAAAAGACGTCATTTTAAGTGAAAATCATCAAGTGACATACGAAAAACCGACCAAAGGCATTCGGACTGTGTCGATACTTTAGCACAAGGATCCATGGGTCGTATGTGACGTGTACGAGTCAATCCCGCCTCAATCCGAGGAGCGGTGTGGCTGACACCGTTCTAACTGTGTATCTTTTGTTTAAAATGGACAGGATTATAAGTGAAAAGAACAACTGACATACGCAAAACCGACCAAACGCATTCCGAATCTGTTGATAATTTATCACAACGATCCATCAGTCATATGTGACATGTACGAGCCCACTCGGGCTCAATCCGAGTCGCGGTGTGGCCGGGATCAGTCTAAGTGGCTCTCTTTTGATTAAAATGGACATCATTTTAAGTACATACGGAAAACCGACCAAACGCATTCGGTTTCTGTTGAAACTTTAGAAGAACGATCCATGGGTCATATGTGAGGTGTACGAATCATCCCCGCCTCAATCCGAGGTGCGGTGTGGCCAACACCGCTCTAACTATGTCTGTTTTGTTTAAAATGGGTAGGATTATAAGTGAAAAGAACTGGCATACGCAAAACCGACCAAACGCATTCGGTTTCCATTAAAACTTTAGGAGAACGATCCATGGGTCATATGTGACGTGTACCAATCATCCCCGTCTCAATCGGATTCCACATATAATTGTCATTTAAATTTTAAATTGAATTCTATATGAATTATGTATGTTTATGAATTGTAATTTAATTATGGATGTGTATAGTTTCAGGATCCATTATATGTTAAATGTGTATGAATTTGTTCGTAATTGTATATGTATGTTTTATTTTATTACGGGTACAATAGTTGGATCAAAAATGAGGTGAAAATGAGGTGTGATGAGATGAGAGGTGCCTGATGTACAGGGGAGAGGGGCTGCCAAATTGCAGGGAGAGGGGCTGCCAAATTGCAGGGTGCTGCAATTTGCAGCATAGGGTATGCCAACGGTTTTAAACCGTTGTCATATAATTCTAAATAAGTTTTTACCAACAGTTCATTGAACCGTTGGTAAAGATCTCTTTTCCCAACGGTTTAGAACCGTTGGGATAGTAAAGGTATATTTGGTTTTTCCCAACGGTTTGGAAGAAACCGTTGGGAAAAACTATCCCAACGGTTCACCCAAACTGTTGGGATAGAGTGCCTTCTGTCAGCCTACCCCAACGGTTTCCAGTAAACCGTTGGGAAAGGTTTTCCCCACGGCCTACTTCCCCACGGTTGAGAGAACCGTTGGTATATTATTTACCAACGGTTTGAGGGGCTTTCCCAACGGTTCACAACCATTGGGAAATAGTGTATTTCCAGTAGTGATATGTGCAAGGTAACATTCATTTCCATCATTTACAAGTTTCTCGGCCTCTTGATAAGTTATCAACAGTAAGGGTTCATTCTTGTACACAAACTGAAAGTCTTTCCAAAAAGAAACTTCTTTAACTCTACATTCAATCTTAGCATGGTAAATAGAGAGCCAATCCATACCTAGGATAACATCAAACTCTACTAGTGGTAAAACAGTAAGGTTCTCAAGTAGGTTCTTTCCACGGATAAGGATGGGAAGATTCTTATAAATTCATTTTGCCTCAACATTTCCCCCATGTGTTTTTACCACAAGTTCAGGAGTCATTTATTGAGATGGTATTCCCATTTTACTAGAAAAGGATTCAGAGATGAAAGAATGTGTAGACCCCGAATCAAACAATACACTAGCATAATCTAAAAAAACAAACAAAGTACGTGATACAACTTCATTTGATGGCCCGACATCTGTTGAAGTAGTTGCAAAGGATTTCACCACCCCTTTCTTCTTGTATTTTAACTGCTTCCCATCACTCAAGCTCTTTGTCGGGCACTCATTTGCATAGTGACCCATCTCATTGCACATAAAACATTTCACTAACACTAAATCAAATTTGGTCTCACCTTCACCTTGATCTTTTTCAGTGCAATCACAAGCCTTATGTCCCATCTTACCACATCATTAGCACTTTCCAGAATTCAGAAGACATTCCCCAACATGAATTTTCCCACATTTATCACAAACTGGAAACATAGTTTTCTTACCGTCAGACCTTTTTGAAGAATTCTTTCCTTTCTCCTGCCACCTCGGTCTCTTCTTCTGTTGGTTGTTATAGAACACTTGATCATCGACAAACTCTATTTCCACCTTCTCAGCACATCGAACAAGTGTTTCATAACTTTTGAACTCACGAGAAGCTAAAGCCCTTCGATATTTTGGCTTTAATCCTGAGTAAAAACTATTGATTTTACAATCAAGGTCTCTGATAAAATTTGGAGCATACCTTGCCAATCGAGTGAACCTCTCTTCATAGGCAGCCACTGAGTCTTCCTCTTGCCTCAATTCCAAGAATTGCTTTTCCATCCTAAGTCGAACAGCCTTAGGAAAATACTTCTCATGAAACATACCTTTGAATTAATCCCAGTCGAGAGCATCAATCTCATCAGCATCCCTGATATTTTTAACCATCGACCACCACTGATCTGCTTCACCCTCCAAACGGTAAATAGCAAGACTAACCTTTTGATTTTATGAACACCCCATGACATCGAAAATCTTCTCCAGTGCTTTAATCCACCCTTCAGCTAGCACAGGGTCAGATGATCCCCTGAATGATGGGGGATGTTGCCTCATGAAATGTTCCACCACTGACATGTTCCTCTTCGGCTGATCTGGCTGATCTCATGCATGGATACCACCACCATTTATCGCTTGAGTCAACTGCGCCATTACTGCAACAAACTGTTCAGTTCCAATTCTGACCATCTCAGGATGCTGATTCGGAAGGTTATTTCCTTCCGTATGCTTTCCTAGAACTGCTTCCTTGTTTCCTCTGTGGAAAACCATTCTAAACAAACATGTCTTAGATGAAGCAACATGGTAATCTTCAAATGCTATATCATTTCAATTTGACCATAAAAAAAATATTTTTGGATAATCATTTAATAAAATTATAACTCCTAGAGTTATCTAAACCGACCTCTGATACCAACTATAAGGCCCCAGCCTTAAACCTTACTTAATCTTGAGTTATTACAAGATTACACATTGATGATCTTTTCAGGTTTATAGTTTTAGATAATTAGATCATAAAACTTGCATTATATCACATATTTAAACAAAGCGGTTACAATAAAAGATAGTATTCATTTTTTCCATATACAGAAACATATTTAAAATAAAACATGTATTCTTTCTTAACACTTCCTTGACACTATCATCATATCATGTACCCTTCCCTGAGCTGTGAAAAACATTTCAAAAACTTGGGATGAGCATAAAAAGCTTAGTAAGGGTGATAAAAATATGGAAAGGAAACATGAGTACATGTATACATAAGATTAAATGAAATCATACTCTACTCATAAAACATAAGCGCTTTAACATACCTCATCAAATCATGAATAAATCATAGAAATCATATGACATAAAGGTAACTTGAGGCATTCATAGCATTCTTACGTAGGGAGTAACCCTCTTGGTTACGTTTGGAATACCCATCACAGTATATTCCCTAAATCTCTTCGGAGAAACCTTAACGTTTAACTCCTTCGCGTTACCCAATGCATTGGAGAGCTATATCTGTCTCACCCACCCTTAGTTTATCACGGAACCACCCATCTTCATAATAATTCCCAAGAATCATAACATAATCGTATCACATAAAACATGCATAAAGGAAACATAACATTTCCACTTTTGAATTACAAGATATCAATACAACACATTGATATAAAAACATTATGAAAACAATTTTCAATACCAAAATAAAAGAAAAGTAAAATAGGGTATTTATTTTTCTTTTAAAAAAATGTATGGCTTGTAGAGGAAGCCGAAACTCAAATAATGGTCACGGTGGCGGAGAAGTCGTTGTCGCCGCATACGTACGAAAAAAACATTCCCTTTTGTCATTTAGTAAAAATCTTCTATAAAAAAGATTCATTTTGGATAAATTTAAAAGTCAAAGGGGTTTATACACCGTATAAAAGAAGGTTGTGTATAAAACAAAATATGCATCAATGAAAGGAGATTGAGACGAAGTCCCATAGCTCGGGTCCGACTTGACTCGATCGTTCTTTAACGTCCTGAATAATAAACTTGAGTTAATTTCTAATTGATTAGGAACCTTTTTCAAGTTCATTATTCCTTTTATATCACTTATTACCATGTTATGAACACTATGTAATTATTTAAGTTAATAATGGTCGTTTTGTCGATCATTGGTACTTGAGTCAAAAATAAACTCTTTATAATTACAAGTTGTTCATGTGGTAAAATGTCCATTATATAAAGAATTATATTCATGGTGTAGATATCATATATATCATATATATCGAGTATATACATGCATTTATAATATTATATAATCATTTAGAGGTACGAAATGAAATGCTCCGTTCATGGAGACGGTAAGTCGTACGTGCGCATGAACGCTACTTTCATTTCAATTTCTTACTTAATGGAGTGAAATCATAATGATATAAAGGTATAACATAATTCCAGTATAATATCATATATAATATCATTAAATTTATCCTTTATACATACCACATATGGTATTAACGAATCAAATCACTTTGAGGGGGCGGTAGTCCGCACTTCCTAAAATGAAGATATCGCGTATACCCATAATGGAAGCCATAAAGGTATGCCATAAATGAAAAATAAAGAAGATTAAATAAAACATAAACATATTATATGTCATATATAAATATAGTGACATCTTAATGGCCACCTTTGAAGGTGTTATATGAGTGTTGAATAATCATCTTTTCGTGAGGCAGAAATTCGCCATCCACAGAAACAGTATGTTCTTTAACCATTAAATGTAGGTGTGTGTAAGTATAGCTAGAATAATTCTTATAAAAACATCCTAGTATATTGAAGATACTGTTTTTGTTACAAAATAATGGAATGAAAAGAGTTTAGGGGGTTGGAGAAGCAAAATAAAACATAAGAACACAATAGAAGACATTACCTTTAAATCGGGTAACTCTTTTTTATTTGAGCTCAAAGGCTTCCTTGGGAAGACTTCTGCCCAAAGTGAGGCTTCTAGGAGTTAGAGAGGGATGTGGAGAGACAAAATGGGCAGGGTTTGGCCAATACAAAGGCTTTTTAAGTGTGGGTAAGGTGGTAGAGGTGGGGGGCTTTTATAAGAGGAGAGGAGGGGCACTCTTGGAAAGGTATAAAAGGATACTTTATTATAAAATGCTTTTCGGATTTAAAAATTCCCAAAATTAGATATTTCGAGGATAAGATTATAAGGGTTCTAAATCCACCCATCCAATATGTTTTTGACAAGTTTAGGTCTTATATTTTACATTATATTTTCATTTTATTTAAATCGTTAAATAATGTGGTAATCGCTGCATCCTCATGGTGTCATAAATAATTTAATTTATTTAATGTCTAAAAATTATAAAAAAATACTATGATGTAGGAAATCTTTTTATCTTTCCAATGACTATTTATAGTCAAAAATATGACTTACAAAACACCATTTAATTTTTTTTTAGTAAAACAACTCATGTTTGTGTCATTTTTACTTTTACTTTAAATAAAAGGCATTAATGTCTTTATCTTACCCAAGTGGCTCCATGGGGTCCCAAAAATCGACCCATGGGTTGTCTTGGTCGGCCATTACACATCCAATAAGGGTAGTACATATGTCTAGGTCATTTCATTTTATTATAATATCATTTTTCCTTAAATTGCACTAATTACCTCTAATTGCTATTAAAAACTTAAAAGTTACTATTCACCAAAAAATTCTTTTAATCCCATTGAACCACATTTTACTTCTTAATGACAACCATGTATATCAGATTTTTGAAATTCAAAACACAGAGGTGGTAGAATTTCATTTAAACGAAAAATCGGTTTTTTAAGTACCACTTAGTGGTTTCACTATTCATCAAAAATTGAAGTTTTTCAGAAAAATACCAAAACTTCACCCTAAGCTATATTTGATATTCAAAATTTAAAAATGATGCAAATTTTAAAAAATACAAAACAAATATGTTACATTAATTAATTTAATAATTAATTCCCGTTGTCAGAGCAAATAGCGTGTTTTTATGAAACAATAAGTATCAAAAGATTGACAGTAGTTTAAGTTCAATTTCAAAGTGAAATTAATTCCAACGACCACTATTGGATTAAATGGTAAAAATATATTCTAATTGAACTTTAGAACCAATTCAAAAGATAATCTAATCATATAAATAAATTAGATTAAAAAGAGGTTTTGAATTAAACTACAACATTTTTCACTATTCATTAAAAAAATGAACTTTATCGGAAAAACCCCAAAAATTTACCCAAAGTAAAATTCAATGTCCCAATCATAAAGAATAAGTTTATTTAGACAAATAGAGCTTATAAAATTGTCAAAATTTTGATTTAAAATGGTTTTCCATCAGAAGGCAGTAAAACAATCTTTTAAAAATATTATTGTATTCCATGCTTAAGATTGAATTTATTCTCATTTTAATCCTCTAAAAAACCATATAATTTATAAATAGACATAGATAAAAATATATATTATTCATTACTTACTTGGGATGTTACATCCTTCCCCCTTTAGAAAATTGCTTCCCCGCAATTTATTTACTTATCGAATAAGTGGGGGTATTTAGCCCTCATTGCATTTTCAGATTCCCATGTTGCCTCTTCAATCATGTGGTTTTTTCACAAAACCATTACCTGATGAATCCCCTTATTCCGTAACACTTGCTCCATGTGGTCAAGAATCTGGAACGGTTGTTCCTCATAATATAGGTTCTCTTCCAGCTGAACTACCTCTGGACTCAAAACATGAGATGGATCTGGCATATACTTTCTCAACATCGAAACATGAAAAACATTGTGTACCTGAGATAAACTCGGAGGTAAAGCCACTCGATAAGAAACTGATCCAACTCTCTCCAGAATTTCATATGGTCCAATGAACCTTGTACTCCGCTTTTCTTTCTTACCAAATCGAATCACACTTTTTCATGGTGAGACTTTGAGAAAAACATGATCACCTACCTAAAAAGAGATATCCTTCCTCCTGTTGTCCGTATAACTCTTCTGCCTACTCTGAGCTGTTCTAATTTGTTTCTGTATCAGCTGAACTTTTTCTACCAACTCTTCTACCATTTCTGGTCCCATCAGCTTCCTCTCACCCACTTCATCCCAGAAAGCTGGAGTTCGACACCACTTCCCATATAACGCCTCAAATGGTGACATCTGTATACTGGAATGAAAACTGTAATTATATGAAAATTCAACCAAAGAAATATTTTGGTCCCAACTTCACTGATAATCCATCGAACAATCACGTAGCATATCTTTTAAAGTCTGAATATTTTGTTCTGACAGCCCATCTGATTGAGGATGAAAAGTTGTACTAAAATTTAATTCAGTACCCAATGACTTCTGAAGGGCTTTCCAAAAGTTAGAAGTGAACCTGAGATCACGGTCAGATACAATGGAGAGAGGAACTTCATGTAACCTGAATATCTCTTTAATATACAAATGGGAAAGTTGATATAGGGAAAAAGTATCTCATATAGAAAGGAAATGAGAAGATTTAGTCAAGCGATCAACAATAACCCAGATTGCATTATTACCTCGAGATGTCTTCGGTAATCTCACAACAAAGTCCATGGATATATTCTCCCATTTCCACTCTGGCACTGGTAAAGGCTGAAGCATCCCTTTCGGTAACTGCCGCTCTGTTTTAACCTATTGACACGTCAAACACTTCACACTAAAATCAATAATATCTCTTTTCATTCCATCCCACCAGTAATACTCCCGCAGATCTTTGTACATCTTAGTACTGCCAGGATGAACTAAAAACGGAGAATTATGAGCTTCACATAACAAATCTCTCTTCAACTATGAATCACAAGGCATACACAATCTCTTCCCAAATCTCAAAACACAATCATTATTAAAGTTTAATTCGGGCAACTTACCCTTCTGAACCAGCTCTACCTTTTTCTGCAACTCACTGTCTTGCTTCTGTGCTTGCTTGATTCTGTCTAATAGAGAAGATTTCACTAATACCTGAAATAAAACAGAAGAACATCCAGCACCAAAAACTTCTATGCCAAAGTTAATCAAATCCTTAACCAAAGGATCACGTTCCAAATTCAACATTGTTAATGAAGCATTACCTTTTCGACTCAAAGCATCATCCACTTTATTTTCTTTTATCGGATGGTAATGAATTGTACAATCATAATCCTTGATTAATTCAAGCCATCTCCTCTGTCTCATTTTCAATTATTTCTGAGTAAATATATACTTTAAACTTTTGTGATCGGTATATATTTCACACTTTACTCCATACAAATGATGCCTCCAAATTTTTAAAGTGAAAACAACATCATCTAATTCCAAATCATGTGTATGATAATTTACCTCATGAGTTTTCAACTGACGTGAAGTATAAGCAATTAACTGATCATTCTGCATTAGGACACAACCAAGTCCTTTCAATGAAGCGTCACTATAGATAACAAACTCACCATTCCTAGAAGGTAGTGCCAAAACTAGAGCATTCACCAATCTTCTTTTCAACTCTTGAAAACAGTCATCACATTCTTTTTTCCAAATAATCTTAACACCCTTCCGAGTTAGCTTAGTCATTGTCTAGATAACCGGGAAAAATTTCTAACAAACCTTCGGTAATAGCTTTCCAAACCACGGAATATAAGAATCTCAGTTACATTTGTGGGTGTTGGGCATTCTTCCACAACCTTTGTTTTTGCAGGATCAACGGTTATCCCATATTTAGAAACAATGTGACCAAGGAAAGAAATTTGTTGCAACCAAAACTCACACTTGCTGAATTTCCCATACAATTTCTTTTCTTTTAAGGTTTGAAAAATAACCCTTAAAGGTCTTTCATGCTCCTCTTTACTTTCAGAAAACACCAAAATATCATCAATGAAAACCACCACAAACTTATCGAAGAACTCGTGGAAAATTCTATTCATTAAGTCCATTAATACAGCAGGTGCATTGGTTAGCCCAAAAGGCATTACTAAAAATTCATAATGGACATATCTTGTACGAAACACTGTCTTCGGAACATCTGCTTCCTTTACCTCCAGCTGATGGTACCCCGATCTCAGGTCAATCTTTGAAAAATACTGAGCTCCCTGGAGCTGATCAAACAAATCATCGATATGAGGCAAAGGATATTTGTTCTTAACAGTGATGTTATTCAAGGCTATATAATCAATGAAAAGTCTCATTGAACCATCTTTCTTTTTAATAAATAAAACAGGAGCACCCCATGGTGATGTGCTAGGTCGAATGAAACCTTTCTCTAATAAATCTTTCAATTTCTCCTTCAACTTTAAAAGTTCATTTTGAGCCATTCAATAAGGGGGTTTTGAAATTGGCGTAGCATCAGAAACTAAGTAAACAGTAAATTCAACTTGCCGATCTGGTATTATTCTAGGCAACTCATCAGGAAAAACATCAGGATACTCATTTACCACAGCCACATCATTAGTCTGAACAGTTCCCTTATTTTCAACGATATGTGCAAGGTAACATTCATTTCCCTCTTTTACAATTTTCTCGGCCTCTTGATAAGTTATCAACAATAAGGGTTCATTCTTATACACAAACTGAAAGTCTCTCTAAAAAGAAACTTCTTTAGCTCTACAGTCAATCTTAGCATGGTAAATAGTGATCCAATCCATACCCAGGATAACATCAAACTCTACTAGAGGTAAAACAATAAGGTTTGCAAGTAGGTTCTTTCCACAGATAAGGATGGGAAGATTCTTATAAATTCTTTTTTCCTCAACATTTCCCCCATGTGTTTTTACCACAAGTTCAGGAGTCATTTCTTGAGATGGTATTCCCATTTTACTAGAAAAGGTTTCAGAGATGAAAGAATGTGTAGACCCCGAATCAAACAACACACTGGCATAATCTGAAAAAACAAACAAAGTACCTAATTAAACTTCATTTGATGGCCCGACATCTGCTAAAGAAGTTGAAAATGATTTCACCACCCCTTTCGGCTTGTAGTCTAACTGCTTCCCATCACTCAAGCTCTTTGTCGGACACTCGTTTACATAGTGACTCATCTCATTGCACTTAAAACATTTCACAAACTGTAAATCAAATTTGGTCTTACCTTCACCTTGATCTTTTTCAGTGCAATCACAAGCCTTATGTCCCATCTTACCACAACGGTAGCACTTTCCAGAATTCAGAAGACATTCCCCAGCATGCCTTTTCCCACATTTATCACAAACTGGAAACTTAGTTTTCTTACCGTCAGACCTTTTTGAAGAATTATTTCCTTTCTCCTCCCACCTCGTTCTCTTCTTCTGTTGGTTGTTATAGAACACTTGATCATCGGCAAACTCCATTTCCACCTTCTCAGCACATCGAACAAGCTTTTCATAACTTTTGAACTCACGAGAAGCTAAAGCCCTTTGATATTTTGGATTTTATCCTGAGTAAAAATGATTGATTTTACTATCAAGGTCTCTGATAAAATTTGGAGCATACCTTGCCAATCGAGTGAACCTCTCTCCATAGGTAGCCACTGAGTCTTCATCTTGCCTCAATTCTAAGAATTTCTTTTCCATCCTAAGTCGAACAGCCTTAGGAAAATACTTCTCAAGAAACATACCTTTGAATTAATCCCAGTCGAGAGCATCAATCTCATCAGCATACCTGATATTTTTAACCATCGACCACCACTGATCTGCTTCACCCTCCAATCGGTAAATAGCAAGACTAACCTTTTGATTGTATGAACACCCCATGACATCGAAAATATTCTCCAGTTCTTTAATCCACCCTTCAGCTAGAACAGGGTCAGATGACCCCCTGAATGATGGGGGATGTTGCCTCATGAAATGTTCCACCACGGACATGTTCCTCTTCGGCTGATCTGGCCGATCTCATGCATGGATACCACCACCATTTATCGCTTGAGTCAACTGCGCAATTACTGCAACAAACTGTTCAGTTCCAATTCTGTCCATCTCAGGATGCTGATTCGGAAGGTTATTTACTTCTGTATGCCTTCCTAGCACTGCTTCCATGTTTCCTCTGTGGAAAACCATTCTGAACAAACATGTATTAGATGAAGCAACATGGTAATCTTCAAATTCTATATCATTTCAATTTGGCCATAAAAAATATTTTTGGATAATCATTTAATAAAATTCTAACTCCTAAAGTTATCTAAACCAACCTCTGATACCAACTATAAGGCCCTAGCCTTAAACCTTACTTAATCTTGAGTTATTACAAGATTACACATTGAGGAACTTTTCAATTTTATTGTTTTAGAGAATTAGATCACAAAACTTGCATTACATCCCATATTTAAACAAAGCGGTTACAATAAAAGATAGTATTCATTTTTTCCCATAAACAGAAACATATTTAAAATAAAACATGTATTCTTTCATGACACTTCTTTGAAACTATCATCATATCATGTACCCTTCCCTTGACCTGTGAAAAACATTTCAAAAACTTGGGATGAGCATAAAAATCTCAGTAAGGGTGATAAAAATATGGAAAGGAAACATGAGTACATGTATACATAAGATTCAATGAAATCATACTCTACTCATAAAACATAAGCACTTTAACATACCTCATCAAATCATGAATAAATCATAGAAATCATAAGACATAAAGGTAACTTGAGGCATTCATAACATTCTTACGTAGGGAGTAACTGTCTTGGTTACGTTTGGAAAACTCATCACAGTATATTCCCTAAATCTCTTCGGAGAAACCATAACGTTTAACTCCTTCGTGTTACCCAATGCATTGGAGAGCTATATCGGGCTCATCCAACCTTAGTTTATCACAGAACCACCTGTCTTCATAATAATGCCCAAGAACAATAACATAATCGTATCACATAAAACATTCATAAAGGAAACATAACATTTTCACTTTTCAATCACAAGATATCAATACAACACATTGATATAAAAACATTATGAAAAAAAAATTCAATACCAAAATAAAAGAAAAGTAAAAAAGGGTATTTATTTTTCTTTTAAAAAAAATTTATGGCTTGTATAGGAAGCCGAAACTCAAATAATGGTCACGGTGGTGGAGAAGTCGTTGTCCCGCATACGTACGAAAAAAACATTCCCTTTTGTCATTTAGTAAAACGCTTCGTATAAAAAAGAATCTTTTTGGATAAATGTAAAAGTCAAAGTGGTTTATACACCTTATAAAAGAAGGTTGTGTATAAAACAAAATATGCCTCAATGAAAGGAGATTGAGACGAAGTCCCATACCTCGGGTCCGACTTGACTCGATCGTTCTTTAACGTCCTGAATAATAAACTTGAGTTAATTTCTAATTGATTACGAACCTTTTTCAAGTTCATTATTGTATCGCCCCGACCCTAGTTACCCAGAGTCGGTTCATTATTACATAACATTGGCATGATCACAAGAAGGATCGAGTCTCAAAAGACTGATTAGTTTAGTTGACTTGGAATAACTAGATACATCCATAATGTCTTACATTACATCATAAAAAAAATCTTGTCTTCATATCCCCTCATACTATCCCTGCAGGTCATTCATAAATTACTTCTTCATAATCCTGGGAAAAATAAAACATTGAAAGGGGTGAGCTTAGATGCTCAGTAAGGATAACATTATAGCAGAAGCTTTCATAGATAAGCATAAACACTTAAGGCAGTTTATAACTAAAACAAAAGCCTTTTAAACTTGAACATCAGCATAAAATGGAAAAGATAAAATAAAATAATGTCATTTACTTACTCACATGGATATTCTACTAGTCGAATGATCACATGCAATATCAATAACCACTTTCATAATGATGGAATGCCTAATGCCAGACTATCATAACCATATAGCCAAGGCCTCGTGCCAAGATTATAAATAAGATTTTGTTAGGGCCTTATGCCAAGACACTAGTTTGTCTCATGAGACCTATCGATGCATCGAGAAGCTATAGGGGGATCCACCCGTCACTTATTAAGTCCAATACATTCCTCATATGAACTTGTTTAAACATAACATAAACATTCGTATTAAAACTAGCATACGAAATGTCAATACTTTAACCACAAACCATGAATGGTATAAAAATAGCACATCCACAGTCAAAAATAACTCACTAGATAAAATATGGAATATTGTATTGTACCTCAATCGATAATAATGAATGATATTGACATAGATTAAAATAACCATCAAAACTATTTGAGATAAATATCCCCTTTTTTTGAAAACATTTAAAAGTCACATTATTTTGTCAAGAAGCCGTTTAATAATAGATTTTTGAATCAATGTGTCCCATACCACTTTGAAACAATTAAAAGGAGTTTTAATTTTAAAACTTTAATGTCCATATAAATAAATCCTTAAAACCATTTTTAAAACATGGACATTAATGAGCAAGATTTATAATAATAAGTCTTTAAAACATTTTAAAATGGTATTTTGGTTAGAGTTTCTAACCAAAAGAGAGACACTTGAATACAAATAATTGAGGTAATCAAAACATTGTAATATCATGAGAATAAATGAATTCATGATATACTATGTCAAAGTACATTATATACACCATATAAAAGTGATTTGGTGTATAACAACGAAGAAGTCTCAATGGAATGTAAATTGAGATGAAATCTCTCATAAAGGCCGTATCCTTAGGTTAAGGATAAATCAAAGACATAGTTATGTGTGACAAATATAAATACATTAAATATGATTGGATATTTAGTGTAAAACAATCAAAGGACATTCACACATAATCTTGTAAAAACAACACCAATGAATTGGATGTTTAACTCAACAAATGGATAATGAGTTAAAATTACTCTTATCAAATTCATATCGATGACTTGGGATATTATCAATGGAGTGATTATGTGTATCAAAAGTATATCCACAGAAAGGGGAGTGTAAATTATTACATAATCAAATGAATAGTGATTCCACACATAATCTTGGAGTAAAATAATCAATGAAGTATGCGTAAAGCAGAATAAATGGAAATTGAAATTTCAAATTCGCTTATCGATTTGGTAACTTATGAAACATACACCCATGAAATAAGGATCATAAAATGATGATGTAAATACCCATAAATTAAATTATATTACACAATGAATACAATCATGGGCAGTAAACATATACCACATGTAATAAATAAGTGGTGAACAATGGAATTCTCACGGAATTGAAAGTGAGATAATAAACCCCTTACTTTTTACTTTTTTCTTGGTCGACGGTAGGTTAAACTCTTTTATAATGGTGAAATAATTGTTATTGAATTATAAAAGAATCATTTACATTAATATGATATCATATATTATCTTTTAACATTTATTTGTTAATAATATCTTTGAATTATCGTCATTTCGGGTGTTTACAGGTTCATTTTGTTGTACCTCTCGTTCCCCTCATTGTTTGATTTTCATGATCACAATCACCTTATTATTTGTCTAATTTTGTTTGAAGTGTTTTTGAATGATAGGCACAAGGTTTCCAAGAAGTTGGCCCAAGAATGGACAAGAAGTGGACTGAAATTCAGTCCACCGGCCACCCGGTGTGATAGCACCGGCCAGCCGGTGGACCTGGCAGAGGCATTGCCCACTGCCAGGTTCCACCGGTCAGCCGGTGGATCTGTCACTGGCCAGCCGGTGGAAACCTGATACAACAGTGATGGCTACTGCCTCACCACTGGCCAGCCGGTGGCTCTGTCCCCGGTCAGCCGGTGCTGCCTGGGCAGAAGGCCTTCTCAACGTCCAAGGCACCGGCCAGCCGGTGGCCCTGCACCGGCCAGCCGGTAGCCCAGTCAAACTAGCCGTTGGCTTTGACCAGTCAACTCCCATTTGGCCTCCAACGGCTCCGAGGCCCTTTACAACGGCTCCGAAGACTCCCCAAGGGTTCCATGTCTATAAATAAAGGCCATTGAAGCCCCGGACACTAACCCGGATCATATACGAAGCCAACAGACATATTTTGTATCAATTGGCCAACCTCCGGTGACTTCCTTCAATTGAACCTCAAGTGCTCCAACAACTTCCACATCCAAGGAGCTCCACCAAAGAAGCTTGGAAGCGGCCTTCAACATCTCCAATCATTCAAAGGCGCCCAAGGCTTCTTCTCATATACGGTTTTTATTGTATATTTATTTTGAGCTTTAAATTTGGGTTTGTGCCTACAAACCCCAACACCTTTTCTCATCCCTCTTTCTTTTGGGTTTCACATCACCACTAAGGTGTGAAGAGGTTTCTTCAAGCCTTTCCTTTTAAAAGGCTTGTGTCATAGTTGAGCTAGCCTTCACCTGTAAGAAGGCTAGTGGGTTCTTGCTCAACCATTAAAAGCAAGTGGGTTCTTGCTTAACCACCAAAATCAAGCTGTAATAGGTTCTAGTGCTACCTCAAAGCCTAGTGGGTTTCTTGCTAAAACCATTGAAAAGCAAGTGGTAGAATCTCTCAACGGTTGAGTTGGGAGCGGAGACGTAGGTCGGGTTTTAGGCCGAACTCCGTTATCAATTCTTGTGTCTTGCCTCTTTATTTCCGCTGCACTTTCACTTTGATTTTTAATTTGTTAATCATTTTTTAAAAGGCAATTCACCCCCCCTCTTGCCATCACTTCTCCTTTTCTCCGCCCAACAATTGGTATCAGAGGCAAAATTTGAGTAATACCTTAACTAGTTTCAAATTCAAGATCCTTTTGTGATGGCTTCAACTTCTTTCGCCCCCGAAGGCTATTCATTGGGTCGTGCTCCATTTTTTTATGGAACCGACTATAATTATTGGAAAACCCGCATGACCGCTTTTCTTAGAAGCATTGGTTATCCCATTTATAAAATTGTCATGCAAGGTTACACTCTCTCTTCCCCCGATGAATCCAAATGGACCCAAGCCGATATTAAAAATTTCGAGCTTGATGGCAAAGCCATGAACGCTCTTCATTGCGGCCTTGATCATAATGAGTTCAATCGAGTTTCCACATGCACCTCCTCACATGAAATCTGGAAACTTTTGGAGGTTACCCATGAGGGGACCAACAAAGTCAAGGACACTCGATTGGACATGTATCGTCAAGATTTTGAGTCATTTTCTATGCACCCACATGAAAATATTTCTGATATGTTTACTCGATTTACTGACGTTTTCAATGGAAGAAAATCTCTAGGAGATGATATTTCTGCAGAAACTATGGTGAAGAAGATCCTATGGATCCTACCAAGCTCATGGGCACCAAAGGTGACGGCAATCCAAGAAGCAAAGGATATCAAGAACATGCCGGTAGAAGAGCTCATCGGATCTCTCATGACCTATGAGATCACCATGAGGAGGCAAGCTGAAAAAGAAGGCAAACCGATCAAAGTTCCAAAGAACATTGCCTTCAATGTTCAACAAGAAGAAAGCTCCTCCTCTTCATCATCTTCTTCCTCTTCAAGTGGCGATTCCGAAATGGAGAACCTTGCCCGCAAGATGCACAAGTTTATGAAGAAGCACATGAAGAAGAAATCTCGCAAGGCTCGCAAGGCTCAACCCAACGAAAAATCCGAGCCCAAGGTAACATGCTACGGGTGCGGCGAGAAAGGCCATTACAAGCCCGATTGCCCACTCAACAAGAAAAAGGCCAAGCAAAAGGAAAAGAAGAAGGCTTTCAAAGCCACATGGAGTGATAGATCCACGTCATCCTCCTCCTCCTCCTCAAGTGACAACGGTAACAAATGCCTAATGGCATTCCATGAGGTAACTTCTTCTGACTCCTCTTCCTCTAGTTCTTCCAATTCTTTTAATCATCTTTCTTATGAGGATCTCCAACATGCTAGAGATCAATTGGAGGAAGGTTTTCACGAACTTTCTTCCAAATTCGTTGCTTTAAAAAAGAATTTCAAAAAACTCTCTTCCGAAAAAGAACAACTTCTCAAAGAGAAGGAAGAGTTGACCCTCAAAATCCAAAATCTTCCCGATGTTGATTCCATGGAATCAACTATCAAAGATCTAAGGGAGACTCTAGCCAAGTTCACCCAAGGTGAACAAAATTTGACCAATTTGATAGGTTCCCAACGCATATCTAGAACCACCCAAGGGCTTGGCTATTCCAAGCAAGCTTCCTCTTCCCATGCTCCTACTATTTTTGTAAGGGGGAGCTCCCAATTTAAATTTTGCAATTACTGTAAAAAACCCGGGCACTTAATTTATGAGTGTGATTGCAAAAATGCCCGGTACGGTCAACCCAAATCTATTTTTTATTCGGACGAGTTTTATAGGAGAAGACCCGCCATGAAACAAATTTGGATTGAAAAATCCCTTTTGGCGAGTCTCTCCGGGCCAAAAATAGTTTCGTTTCCCCGATGATCTTTTGTTTTATTTAGGGGGAGGAATTTTCTTAAATTCAAAAATCTCTTTCGATTCATTTTTCAATTTAAATTCATTTTTGATTCAAAACTCTCAATTTCAAAAATTTCATTTGGTTTCAAATTTCAAATTTCAATTGGTTTTTGATTCAAAACTTTCAATTCAAACCGTTATTCAAATTTTCATTTCAATTTCAAAAATCTCAATTGATTTTTCAATTCTCATATCTAGTTTTTAAAACCCTTTCCCTCAATCAAGTTTTATGCCCCATGCTATTTTGATAATCACAAAGGGGGAGAAATTCTTGATTGATTGGGGGAGAATCCTTTTGATCATGCTTAGCATTTACTTTCTTTATCCTTTAAGCATGTCTTTATTTTATGTATTTTACATTTATTGTTTTGGTGATTGTGATCATCAAAATAGGGGGAGATTGTTGTACCTCTCGTTCCCCTCGTTGTTTGATTTTCATGATCACAATCACCTTATTATTTGTCTAATTTTGTTTGAAGTGTTTTTGAATGATAGGCACAAGGTTGCCAAGAAGTTGGCCCAAGAATGGACAAGAAGTGGACTGAAATTCAGTCCACCGGCCACCCGGTGTGATAGCACCGGCCAGCCGGTGGACCTGGCAGAGGCATTGCCCACTGCCAGGTTCCACCGGTCAGCCGGTGGCTCTGTCACCGGCCAGCCGGTGGAAACCTGATACAACAGTGATGGCTACTGCCTCACCACCGGCCAGCCGGTGGCTCTGTCACCGGTCAGCCGGTGCTGCCTGGGAAGAAGGCCTTCTCAACGTCCAAGGCACCGGCCAGCCGGTGGCCTTGCACCGGCCCGCCGGTAGCCCAGTCAAACTAGCCGTTGGCTTTGACCAGTCAACTCCCATTTGGCCTCCAACGGCTCCGAGGCCCTTTACAATGGCTCCGAAGACTCCCCAAGGGTTCCATGTCTATAAATAAAGGCCATGGAAGCCCCGGACACTAACCCGGATCATATACGAAGCCAACAGACATATTTTGTATCAATTGGCCAACCTCCGGCGACTTCCTTCAAAGGAACCTCAAGTGCTCCAACAACTTCCACATCCAAGGAGCTCCACCAAAGAAGCTTGGAAGCGGCCTTCAACATCTCCAATCATTCAAAGGCGCCCAAGGCTTCTTCTCATATACGGTTTTTATTGAATATTTATTTTGAGCTTTAAATTTGGGTTTGTGCCTACAAACCCCAACACCTTTTCTCATCCCTCTTTCTTTTGGGTTTCACATCACCACTAAGGTGTGAAGAGGTTTCTTCAAGCCTTTCCTTTTAAAAGGCTTGTGTCATAGGTGAGCTAGCCTTCACCTGTAAGAAGGCTAGTGGGTTCTTGCTCAACCATTAAAAGCAAGTGGGTTCTTGCTTAACCACCAAAAGCAAGCTGTAATAGGTTCTAGTGCTACCTCAAAGCCTAGTGGGTTTCTTGCTAAAACCATTGAAAAGCAAGCGGTAGAATCTCTCAACGGTTGAGTTGGGAGCAGAGACGTAGGCCGGGTTTTAGGCCGAACTCCGTTATCAATTCTTGTGTCTTGCCTCTTTATTTCCGCTGCACTTTCACTTTGATTTTTAATTTGTTAATCATTTTTTAAAAGCCAATTCACCCCCCCCTCTTGCCATCACTTCTCCTTTTCTCCGACCAACACATTTTACTTTATTTTCTTTGTTATGTGATCCATATTCGTTATTAATGGGATGTATATAAAGTTATTAAACATTCTTTTTAAATCATCAAATGATAATTATACTTTAATGGATATGATGGAGAATGAATCTCATCGCGTTCGTGGAGACGGTAGTCCGTACGTACGCACGAGCGACAATATCATTCTTTTGATATTAAAATAATATATAATTGTATGGTATATCATATATACAGAATAATTATCATGTTATATTTATTATTTAAATGAGTTAAGCATCATTATTATACCCACCCAAATAATAATATATTGAATAACAATTACACCACGACGTGGAGACGGTAAGTCGTACGTACGCACGTATGGTGACATGTTATTAAAAGGGTGGATAGAATACTGAATATGGTTGTACCATATTTATAATAACATCAAAGTATATATAAGATACTGGATTTATTATTTTAGGATGTTAATAACAAAGAAAGAAGAAGTGGAAGAAGAAAGGAACTTGAAAAGGGGTGGTGAAAACATTACCTCTTCTTCAGGTTCTTCCTTTTGATTTGATCAAAAGGGATCCTTAGGTTGGCTTTCTGATCAAACTAAGGCCTCTAGGTTGTATTGAGGGAATTTTAAAGAGTATTTGGGCAGGGTTTGGCCGATACAAAAGGCTTTGAAGGTGTGAAGAAATGAGAAGGAGGAGTGCCCTTTTATAAGAGGGGTTAGGTGCACCTTTGGAAAATCTAGAAATGTTAATTTATAATAAATTCATATTCGGTTTATAATGGCTCCAAAGTTTATTATTAAAAGGTTAAGGTGGGTATAGGTCTAAAACCATTCATCCAATAGAATTTAGACCGGTTTGGGTCACTATATAAAACTTATCTTTTCGTTTTAACTCTTAGTTAATTAGTTTGACATTTACCTTGTCACTTTGTATTTTTATATTATATAGTTAATAAACATACTATATACATCCAAGCGACCCCCAAGTGGTACATTAATGATATAACAATCATGATATAAGTCTCTTGGCCGAACCATTGATTTTTAGGAATTTAATATCAATTAATAATATAATATTTGTTTTAAAAACTCTTTTATGTCAATTTTGACACTATTCAATAGTTGATTTTTGTGAAACTCATAACAGAATGATTACTTCGATAAAAGTTCATTAAATCAATCCTAATATGTCATATTAACCTATAAAATTAGTTTAATTCAATAAAAGTCTCAAATTATATTTATTTGGGTATTTATAATATCAATTATTCTAATTTTTCACTATTATGGTAATTACTGCATCACCATTGTGTCATAAATAAATTAACTTATTTAATGTCTAAAAATTATAAATAAAATAACATTATGTATGAAAGATTTTTATCTTTCTAATGAATATTTATAGTCTAAAATCCAACATATATAACCCTATTTAACAATTGTTTTTCTAAAAGATATATGTTTGTGTCATTTTTGTATTTATTTTAACTTAATTAAAATAAAGTGTCATTATCACTTACAAGTGGATCCATGGGGTCCCAAAATCGTCCCAAAGATGTCCATGGTCAACCATGTATCAACCAATATGGTTAAGACACGATTTAGGGTAAATTAGTATTATTATAATATTATTTTTTAACCCTTGTTTAACGGATTACCCTTTAACCATGGTAAATAAAATATTTACTGAAGTAATTATCCAAAATGTCTAAAAATAAAAGTTACCTATTTACAAAATTTGAACATCCTGATTCAAAATATGGAATCCATTTTTCCAAATTCAAAACACATAAGTGGCATAAATTAATTTAAAATTAATTCCCGTTGTTAAAAAGCGTGTTTTTAAGAGATAATAACTACTAAACGATTGGCACTTGTTTATGTCTGGTTTAAATGTGAAATTATGTTCATTGACCCACATTTTATTACATGGTAAAAATATATTCTAAATATACTTTAAAACCACTCAAATCCATAATTTATCACTATTAATTATTTTGATTAAAAAAGTTGTTTTTAATTAAAATTTAGTGATTTTCACTATTCAACAAAATATGAAAGTTATCTGAAAAGATCAAAAATTTCACCCTAGGATAATTTTGATATTACGAATCCAAAAATGATGTCCATTTTGAAAGATAGAATCTATAAAATTTCAAAAAGTAGGTATTACTATTCATAACGGCTAGTTTGATTGGTTGTGGTGTGTTAGAATCTCAAAGTTGCGTACAATGCACACCATTGCATTATTCAAAGGGAAATGTACCGTGTAAGCTTGGGGTGTTACATTCTCCCCTCCTTCAATAAATTTCATCCTCGCAATTTTCTTTTAAATTGGGCTTGATAATATAATGGAAAGTCCCACATCAGAAAAAGAGTCAATAAAACTATCACTTTAAAAGAAAGAAAGAGAGGTATAAAGGTCACCCAAGATAACCCATACTCGGATTCCATGTAGAAAAACATGGATATGGATGATAAACTAAGTTTCAAGTTCTAATGGAGAGGGATAGAAATCATGATCAGGAGAAAGTTAATAATAAGAAAACCACAAACTTGTGTTGGGACAAACAGTCATTAGTCTCCTAGCAGGAAAGTAAACGGACAACATTTTTTTGTTTTAAGTTACATTACATAAGGATGAGGAATTCATTTATGATATTGGCTAAGAATATAAAGATATATACTTTCTTTTTAAGTAGAGTTTCATTCTTTAATAAATTTCCACCACTAACTCAATTTTTTTTAAACGATGAGTATTCAGGAAGACTTGGTCACACTGGAAGAGCTAGAATAAGATTCTATAGAATCACATGATCCATGCCGGATAAACTATATATTTACATTGTCTTTGGAGATTAATCAAAACCAAAATGGTTAGTGCAAGATCTAATGATCCCCCAAAAGGATATTCCCTGAGATAAATAAACAGTTATCTTAATTTCTAAAATTAAACCAACAATACCCCAAAGTTAAATAAATACCATTCAATAATAAATTGTACTTAAAATCCTTCAATATAATCCAAACTAATATTGAAACCCAAAACTTATAAGAATTTATTCTTCTATGTTAAATTGTATCTCCAAATGACATCATCTACTCTTAAAGTCACATACTTAACCTAATCACATATTCTTTATTATAGGTTAATCATTTCCATAAATAACCCAAATCACTATAAATCCACAATAAAAACATAGATAAAAATACACCATTACTCCTCTAATGAAATTTCATATTATTCTATTTTCCTTGGGCATATAGTGTTCCCAACAAAGAAAACATCTTCCAAAATAACATTTATCACTGAATCACCAAATCATTTTCCTATACCAAGGGTATTCATTTGATAAGACATAAGTACCCAAATCAACTTATTATTGATCAATAAAATCATTTAACTAAAAATAATAGTCACACTAACCAGGGACTTCACGTAGTCCAGTGGTAGGCGATAAATCCCAATCACACTTTGGTTGTGGGTTCGATTCCCACAGCTTTGTCCAACGCGACGGGTTGTCACACGGTCTACGTGTCGTCCTTTTTAAAAACTATATTTTATAATATTACCAAAATGAGATAAATACCTCAAAATACCATAACATAATTTAACCACAAATTTTATATCATACCTTGAATTTTCATCCCAAATTATAATAACTTATAATTCTCTCCAACCCCAATGATCATATAAAACCAAATGGTTATTTATACATATATCCACAAGATAAGAGATAATTCTTCCTTAAATATCATTATCACATGGAAAACTGCAGGGTTAAAAATACAAGAAAAAATTATTCCAAAGTAAACCCATCAATAAGGAGCACTAATACTTTTTAAACATTTCTCTAACCATTTATTTACACATAGCATCTTCTTCTTTGACCAAGAAAACATCTTATAGAATAGGGCATTCACTCGGGTAATGGTCAGGTCCCCTACATTTACGGCAAATGACTGTAAATGGACTCTTGGGACCATTTTTATCTTCTTCCATAGTACTCTTCATTTTTCTTCGGCAATTCTTCAATTTATTTCCTTCCTTCCCACACGTAAAGCATTTCTTAGTCCCATTGAGACACTTTCCCGGGTGTCTCCTACCACATTTTTTGCATGATGGAAATTGAGGGTTCTTTTCTCCATGGTCTCCATTGCTGGAGCACTTATCATTCATCACATTTCTCTTCCTTGTTGAGTCTGGGAGTCGGTTAATATATATGGTGTTGATCATATTTTTGGAAAACTGATTTGGCATAAAGATGATATCTTTTACGCCTATCAACATTCCATTTTTTTTCTCATTGCCACCATCGTTCCCACCTTGTACACCATTCTCAAAGTTACTATGACTTCCTTGGAATCCAGCCATTGACTAAAACCAGAAAGCATTGTGTGAGTAATAGTAGTCATACAATCATTTTGAGATTAACATGTCACTATATTCTTAATTTGAAAAACATTAGGACTAACCAAGTTCATTTACTCTCATCTTATATATATATTACTTTAAATCAGTTTGTAAAGAAAATGTAAATTATCCTAAGCAAATCCTCCGGGAGTGTCGTAACCAAGAGTGCAGCAAGGCCCGTTGTCGTGCACCAGTTCCCATTCGAGTCTAGCTCAAAGTGGTGTTTTCGGGTTTTACCCCTATGTACATTTGTGCCAGATCTGCCTCTACCTTCTCGTATCCAGACAGGGATGTATTGCTCGGTAAACTCACAAAATCTCTACAATACCAAAATTCTAGGAAGTTCTTCTATACTAATCCTCAAAGTTCATCTTAGGTCTACGTGCTCTAATAAGAGTTTATCTAAATCTAGCTTCCAAGGCTTGTACTAAACTTCCTCTAATACCAACTGTAACGCCCCAACCCTAGTTACCCAGAGTCGGTGCATTATTACATAACATTGTCATGATCACAAGAAGTATCATGTCTCGAAAGACCTATTAGTTTATTAGCCTTGGAATAACTAGATACATCCATAATGTTTTACATTACATCATAAAAAAACATCTTGTCTTCATATCCCCTCATATTATCCCTGCAGGTCATTCATAAATTACTTCTTCATAATCCTGGGAAAAATAAAACATTGAAAGGGTTGAGCTCAGATGCTCAGTAAGGATAAAATTATAGCAGAAGCTTTCATAGATAAGCATAAACACTTAAGGCAGTTTATAACTAAAACAAAAGCCTTTTAAACTTGAACTTCAGCATAAAATTGAAAATATAAAATAAAATAATTCCATTTACTTACTCACATGGATATTCTACTAGTCGAATGATCACATGCAATATCAATAAACACTTTCATAATGATGGAATGAATAATGCCAGACTATCATAACCACATAGCCAAGGCCTCGTGCCAAGACTAAAAATAAGATTTTTCCAAGGCCTTGTGCCAAGACACTACTTTGTCTCATGAGACCTACCGATGCATCGAGGAGCTATAGCGGGCTCCACCCATCACTTATTAAGTCCAATGCATTCCTCATATGAACAGGTTTAAATATAACATAAACATTCGTATTAAAACTAGCATACAAAATGTCAATACTTTAACCACAAACCATGAATGGTATAAAAAATAGCTCATCCACAGTCAAACATAACTCATTCGATACAATATGGAAGATTGTATTGTACCTAAATCGATAATAATGAATGATATTGACATAGATGAAAATAACCATCAAAACTATTTGAGATAAATATCCCCCTTTTTTGAAAAAACATTTAAAAGTCACAATATTTGTGAAGAAGCCGTTTAATAATATATTTTTGAATCAAAGTGTCCCATACCACTTTGAAACATTTAAAATGAGTATTAATTTTAAAACTTTAATATCCATATAAATAAATCCTTAAAACCATTTTTAAAACATGGTCATTAATGAGCAAGATTTAGAAGAATAAGTCTTTAAAACATTTTAAAATGGTATTTTGGTTAGAGTTTCTAACCAAAAGAGAGACACTTGAATACAAATAATTGAGGTAATAAAAACATTGTAATATCATGAGAATAAAGGAATTCATGATATACTATGTCAAAGTACATTATATACACCATATAAAAGTGATTTGGTGTATAACAACGAAGAAGTCTCAATGGAATGTAAATTGAGATGAAATCTCTCATAAAGGCTGTATCCATAGGTTAAGGTTAAATCAACGACATATTTATGTGTGAAAAATATAAATACACTAAATATGATTGGATATTTAGTGTAAAAAAATCAAAGGACATTCACACATAATCTTGTAAAAACAACACCAATGAATTGGATGTTTAACACAACAAATGGAGAATGAGTTAAAATTAGTCTTATCAAATTCATATCGATGACATGAGATATTATCAATGGATTGATTATGTGTATCAAAAGTATATCCACAGAAAGGGGAGTGGAAATTATGACATAATCAAATGAATAGTGATTCCACACATAATCTTGGAGTAAAATAGTCAATGAAGTATGCGTAAAGCCGAATAAATGGAAATTGAAATTTCAAATTCCCTTATCGATTTGGTAACTTATGAAACATACACCCATGAAAGAAGGATAATACAATGATGATGTAAATACCCATAAATTAAATTATATTACACAATTAATACAATCATGGGCAGTAAACATATACCACATGTAATAAATAAGTGGTGAACAATGGAATTCTCACGAAATTAAAAGTGAGATAAGAAACCCCTTACTTTGTACTTTTTCCTTGGTCGACGGTAGGTTAACCTCTTGTATAATGGTGAAATAATTTTTATTTAATTATAAAAGAATCATTTACATTAATATGATATCATATATTATCTTTTAACATTGATTTGTTAATAATATCTTTGAATTATCGTCATTTCGGGTGTTTACAGGTTCATTTTACTTTATATTCTTTGTTATGTGAGCCATATTAGTTATTAATGGGATGTATATTATTCATATCCAGAATGATATAAAGTTATTAAACATTCTTTTTAAATCATCAAATTATAATTATACTTTAATGGATATGATGGAGAATGAATCTCATCGCGTTCGTGGAGACGGTAGTCTGTACGTACGCACGAGCGACAATATCATTCTTTTGATATTAAAATAATATATAATTGGATGGTATATCATATATATAGAATCATTATAATGCTATATTTATTATTTAAATGAGTTAAACATCATTATTATACCCAACCAAATAATAATATATTGAATAACAATTACACCACGACATGGAGACGGTAAGCCGTACGTACGCACGTATGGTGACATGTTATTCAAAGGGTGGATAGAATAATGAATATGGTTGTACCATATTTATAATAAAATCACATTATATATAAGATACAGGAGTTATTATTTTATAATGTTAATAACAAAGAAATAATAAGTGGAAGAAGAAAAGAACTTGAAAAGGGGTGGTGAAAACATTACCTCTTCTTCGGGTTCTTCCTTTTGATTTGATCAAAAGGGCTCCTAAGGTTGGATTTTTGATCCAAATAAGGCCTCTAGGTTGTATTGAGGGATGTTTAGTGAGTATTTGGTCAGGGTTTGGACGATACAAAAGGCTTTGAAGGTGTGAAGAAATGACAAGGAGGAGTACCCTTTTATAAGAGGGGTGAGGGGCACCTTTGGAAAAGCTAGAAATGTTAATTTATAATAAATTCATATTCGGTTTCTAATGGCTCAAAAGTTGATTATTAAATTTTTTAGGTGGGTATAGGTCTAAAACCATTCATCCAAAAGAATTTATACAGGTTTGGGTCACTATATTAACCTTATCTTTTAGTTTTAACTCTTAGTTAATTAGTTTGACATTTACCATGTCACTTTGTATTTTTATATTATATAGTTAATAAACTTACTATATACATCCAAGATACCCCCAAGTGGTCCATTAATGATATAACTATAATTATATAAGTCTCTTGGCCGAACCGTAGATTTTTAGGAATTTAATATCAATTAATAATATAATATTTGTTTTAAAAACTCTTTTATGTCAATTTTGACACTATTCAATAGTTGATTTTTGTGAAACACATAACAGAATGATTACTTCCAAAAAAGTAAATTTAATCAATACTAATATGTCATATTAACCTATAAAATTAGTGTAATTCAATAAAAGTCTCAAATTATATTTATTTGGGTATTTATAATATCAATTATTCTAATTTTTCACTATTATGGTAATTACTAGATCACCATTGTGTCATAAATAAATTAACTTATTTAATGTCTATAAATTATAAATAAAATATCATTATGTAGGAAATCTTTTTATCTTTATAATGAATATTTATAGTATAAAATCAAACATATATAACCCTATGTAACAATTTAGTTTCTAAAAGATATATGCTTGTGTCATTTTTGTATTTATTTTAACTTAATTAAAATAAAGTGTCATTATCACTTACAAGTGGATCCATGGGGTCCCAAAATCGACCCAAATATGCCCATGGTTGACCATGTATCAACCAATAGGGTTAAGACATGTTTTAGGGTAATTTATTATTATTATTATTTTTTAACCCTTGTTTACCGGATTTACCCTTTAACCATGGTAAATAAAATATTTACCAAAGTAATTATCCAAAATGTCTAAAAATAAAAGTTACCTATTTACACAATTTGAACATCCTGATTCCAAATATGGAATCCATTTTTCCAAATTCAAAACACAGAATTGGAGGAAATTAATTTAAAATTAATTCCCGTTGTTAAAAAGCATGTTTTTAATAGATAATAACTATCAAAAGATTGGCACTTGTTTATGTCTGGTTTAAATGTGAAATTATGTTCAATGACCCACATTGTATTACAAGGTAAAAATACATTCTAAATATAATTTAAAACCACTCAAATACATAATTTATCACTACTAATTATTTTGATTAAAAAAGTTGTTTTTAATTAAAATTTAGTAATTTTCACTATTCATCAAAATATGAAAGTTATCCGAAAAGTACCAGAATTTCACCCTAGGCTAATTTTGATATTCCAGATCCAAAAATGAAGTCCATTTTGAGAGATAGAATTTATAAAATTTCAAAAAGTAGGTATTACTATTCATAACGGCTAGTTTGATTGGTTATGGTGTGTTAGAATCTCGAAGTTGCGTAAAATGCACGACATTGCATTATTCAAAGGGAAACGTACCATGGAAGATTGGGGTGTTACAATTATTCATTTTATATCACTTATTACCATGTTATGAATACTATGTAATTATTTAAGTTAATAATGGTCGTTTTGTCGATCATTGGTACTTGAGTCAAAAATAAACTCTTTATAATTACAAGTTGTTCATGTGGTAAAATATCCATTATATCAAGAATTATATTCATGGTGTCGATATCATATATATCATATATATCCAGTATATACATGCATTTATAATATTGCATAATCATTTAGAGGTAATAAATGAAATGCTCCGTTCATGGAGACGGTAAGTCGTACGTGCGCATGAACGCTACTTTCATTTCAATTTCTTACTTAATGGAGTGAAATCATAATGATATAAAGTTATATCATAATTACAGTATAGTATCATATATAATATCATTAAATTTATCCTTTATACGTACCACATATGGTATTAACGAATCAAATCACTTTGAGGGGGCGGTAGTCTGCACTTCCTAAAATGAAGATATAGCGTAAACCCATAATGGAAGCCATAAAGGTATTCCATAAATGAAAAATACGGAAGATTAAGTAAAACATAAAAATATTATATGTCATATATAAATATAGTGACATCTTAATGGCCACCTTTGATGGTGTTATATGAGTGTTGAACAATCATCGTTTCGTAAGGCATAAATTCACCATCCACAGAAACAGTATGTTCTTTAACCATTAGATGTAGGTGTGTGTAAGTCTAGCTCGAATACTTCTTATAAAAACATCCTAGTATATTAAATATAATGGTTTTGTTACAAAATAAAGGGATGAAAAGAGTTTCGGGGGTTGGAGAAGCAAAATAAAACATAAGAACACAATAGAAGACACTACCTTTAAATCGGGTAACTCTTTTTGATTTGAGCTCAAAGGCTTCCTTGGGAAGACTTATGCCCAAATTGAGGCTTCTAGGAGTTAGATAGGGATGTGGAGAGACAAAATGGGCATGTTTTGGCCGATCCAAAGGCTTTGAAAGTGTGGGTAAGGTGGTAGAGGTGGGGGCCTTTTATAAGAGGAGAGGAGGGGCACTCTTGGAAAGGTATAAAAGGATACTTTATTATAAAATGCTTTTCGGATTTAAAAAGTCCCAAAATTATATATTTCGAGGATAAGGTGATAAGGGTTCTAAATTCACCCATCCAATAGGTTTTTGACAAGTTTAGGTCTTATATTTTACTTTATATTTTCATTTTATTTAAATCGATAAATAATGTGGTAATCGCTGCATCATCATGGTGTCATAAATAATTTAATTTATTTAATGTCTAAAAATTATAAAAAAATATAATGATGTAGGAAATCTTTTTAGCTTTCCAATGACTATTTATAGTCAAAAATCTGACTTGTATAACCCCATTTAATTTTTTTTTGTAAAACAACTCATGATTGTGTCATTTTTACTTTTATTTTAAATAAAAGGCATTAATGTATTTATCTTACCCAAGTGGCTCCATGGGGTCCCAAAAATCAACCCATGGGTTGTCCTAGTCGGCCATGACACATCCAATAAGGGTAGTACATGTGTATAGGTCATTTCATTTTATTATAATATCATTTTTGCCTTAAATTGCACTAATTACCTCTAATCACGATTAAAAACTTAAAAGTTTCTATTCACCAAAAAAATATTTTAATCCCATTGAACCACATTTTAATTTTTAATTACAATCATGTATGTCGCATTTTTGAAATTTAAAACACAGAGGTGGTAAAATTTCATTTAAACGAAAAATCAGTTTTTTAAGTACCACTTAGTGGTTTCACTATTCATCAAAAATTGAAGTTTTTCAGAAAAATAACAAAAAATCACCCTAAGCTATATTTGATATTCAGAATTTAAAAATGATGCATATTTTAAAAAATTCAAAACATATAAGTTACATTAATTAATTTAATAATTAATTCCCACTGTCAGAGCAAATAGCGTGTTTTTATGAAACAATAAGTATCAAAATATTGACACTAGTTTAAGTCCAATTTCAAAGTGAAATTAATTCCAATGACCACTATTGGATTAAATGATAAAAATATAGTCTAATTGAACTGTAAAACCAATTCAGAAGAAAATATAATCATATAAATAAATTAGATTAAAAAGAGGTTTTGAATTAAAATACAACATTGTTCACTATTCATTAAAAAAATGAACTTTATCAAAAAAAACACCAAAAATTTACCCAAAGTAAATTTCAATGTCCCAATCATAAAGAATAAGTTTGTTTAGACAAATAGAGCTTATAAAATTGTCAAAAGTTTGATTTAAAAATGGTTTTCCATCAAAAGGCAGTAAAACAATCTTTTAAAAATATTAGTGTCTTCCATGCTTAAGATTGAATTTATTCTCATTTTAATCCTCTAAAACACCATCTAATTCATAAATAGACATAGATAAAAATATCTATTATTCATTACTTACTTGGGATGTTACATCCTTCCCCCTTTAGAAAATTGCGTCCCCACAATTTATTTACTTATTAAATAAGTGGTGGTATTTAGCCCTCATTGCATTTTCAGATTCACATGTTGCCTCTTCAATCATGTGGTTTTTTCACAAAACCATTACCTAATGAATCACCTTATTCCATAACACTTGCTTCCTGTGGTCAAGAATCTGGACCGGTTGTTCCTCATAATATAGGTTCTCTTCCAGCTGAACTACCTCTAGACTCAAAACATGAGATGGATCTGGCATATACTTTCTCAACATCGAAACATGAAAAACGTTGTGTACCTGAGATAAACTCGGAGGTAAAGCCACTCAATAAGCAACTGATCCAACTCTCTCCAGAATTTCATATGGTCCAATGAACCTTGGACTCAGCTTTTCTTTCTTACCAAATCGCATCACACTTTTCCATGGTGATACTTTGAGAAAAACATGATCACCTACCTCAAAAAAGAGATCCTTCCTCCCATTGTCCGCATAACTCTTCTACCTGCTCTGAGCTGTTCTCATGTGTTTCTGTATCAGCTGAACTTTTTCTGCCAACTCTTCTACCAATTCTGGTCCCATCAGCTTCCTTTCACCCACTTCATCCCAGAAAGCAAGAGTTCGACACTGCTTCCCATATAATGCCTCAAATGGTACCATCCGTATACTGGAATGAAAACTGTTATTATATGAAAATTCAACCAAAGAAAGATGTTGGTCCCAACTTCCCTGATAATCCATCGAACAAGCACGTAACATATCTTTCAAAGTTTGAATTTATCGTTCTGACTGCTCATCTGATTGAGGATGAAAAGCTGTACTAAAATTTAATTCAGTACCCAACGACTTCTGAAGGCCTTTCCAAAAGTTAGAAGTGAACCTGAGATCACGGTCAGATATAATGGATAGAGGAAATTCACGTTACCTGACTATCTCTCTAAGATACAAACGGGAAAGTTGATCTAGGAAAAAATTATCTCATATAGCAAGGAAATGAGCAGATTTAGTCAAGCAATCAACAATAACCCAGATTGCATTATTACCTAGAGATGTCTTCGGTAATCTCACAACAATGTCCATTGATATATTCTCCCATTTCCACTCTGGCACTGGTAAAGGCTAAAGCATCCCTTTCGGTAACTTCCTCTCTACTTTAACCTGTTGACATGTCAAACACTTCACACTAAAATCAACCATATCTCTTTTCATTCCATCCCACCAGTAATACTCCCACAGATCTTTGTACATCATAGTACTGCCAGGATGAACTGAAAACGGAGAACTATGATCTTCACATAACAAATCTCTCTTCAACTGTGAATCACAAGGCATACACAATCTCTTACCAAATCTCAAAACACAATAATTATAAAATTTGAATTCGGGCAACTTACCCTTCTGAATCAGCTCTACCTTTTTCTGCAACTCACTGTCTTGCTTCTGTGCTTGCTTGATTCTGTTTAATAGACAAGATTTCACTAATACCTGAAATAAAACAGAAGAACATCCTGCACCGAACACTTCTATGCCAAATTTCATCAAATCCTTAACCAAAGGATCACGTTCCAAATTCAACATTGTTAATGAAGCATTACTTTTTCGACTCAAAGCATCAGCCACTTTATTTGCTTTTATCAGATGGTAATTAATTGTACAATCATAATCCTTGATTAATTCCAACCATCTCCTCTGTCTCATGTTCAATTCTTTCTGAGTGAATATATACTTTAAAATTTTGTGATCGGTATATATTTCACACTTTACTCCATACAAATGATGCCTCCAAATTTTTAAAGTGAAAACAACAGTAGCTAATTCCAAATCATGTGTAGGAAAATTTACCTCATGAGTTTTCAACTGACATGAAGTATAAGCAATTACCTAATCATTCTGCAATAGGACACAACCTAGTCCTTTCAATAAAGTGTCACTGTAGATAACAAACTCACCATTCCTAGAAGGTAGTGCCAAAACTGGAGCATTCACGAATCTTCTTTTCAACTCCTGAAAACAATCATCACATTCTTTTGTCCAGATAAACTTAACACCCTTCCAAGTTAGCTTAGTCATTGGACTAGATAACAGGGAAAAATTTCTAACAAACCTTCGGTAATATCCTTCCAAACCAAGGAATCTACGAATCTCAGTTACATTTGTGGGTCTTGGCCATTCTTCCATAACCTTTGTTTTTATGGGATCAACAGTTATCCCATCTTTAGAAACAATGTGACCAAGGAAAGAAATTTATTGCAACCAAAACTCACACTTGCTGAATTTCCCATACAATTTATTTTGTTTTAAGGTTTTCAAAATAACCCTTAAATATCTTTCATACTCCTCTTTAATTTTAGAAAACACCAAAATATCATCAATGAAAACCACCACAAACTTATCCCAGAACTCATGGAAAATTATATTCATTAAGTCCATGAAAACAGCAGGTGCATTGGTTAGCCCAAAAGGCATTACTAAAAATTCATAATGGACATATCTTGTACGAAACACTATCTTCGGAACATCTGCTTCCTTTACCTTCAACTGATGGTACCCCGATCTCAGGTCAATCTTTGAAAAATACTGAGCTCCCTGTAGATGATCAAACAAATCATCGATATAAGGCAAAGGATATTTGTTCTTAACAGTGATGTTATTCAAGGCTCTATAATCAATGAAAAGTCTCATTGAACCATCTTTTTTTAACAAATAAAACAGGAGCACCCTATGGTGATGTGCTAGGTCGAATGAAACCTTTCTCTAATAAATCTTGCAATTGCTCCTTCAACTCTAAAAGTTCAATTTGAGCCATTCGATAAGGGGGTTTTGAAATTGGCATAGCATTAGGAACTAAGTCAACAGTAAATTCAACTTCTCGATCTGGTATTATTCCAGGAAACTCATCAGGAAAAACATCAGGATACTCATTTACCACTGGCACATCATTAATCTGAACAGTTCCCTTATTTTCAACAATATGTACAAGGTAACATTCATTTACATCATTTACAAGTTTCTCGACCTCTTGATAAGTTATCAATAGTAAGGGTTCATTATTGTACACAAACTGGAAGTCTTTCTGAAAAGAAACTTCTTTAGCTCTACAGTCAATCTTAGCTTGGTAAATAGAGAGTCAATCCATACCCAGGATAACATCAAACTCTACTAGATGTAAAACAATAAGGTTCGCAAGTAGGTTCTTTCCACAGATAAGGATGGGAAGATTCTTATAAATTCTTTTTACCTCAACATTTCCCCCAGGTGTTTTTACCACAAGTTCATGAGTCATTTCTTGAGATGGTATTCCCATTTTACTAGAAAAGGTTTCAGAGATGAAAGAATGTGTAGACCCCGAGTCAAACAACACACTGGCATAATCTAAAAAAACAAGCAAAGTACCTGATACAACTTCAATTGATGGCCCGACATCTGCTGAAGTAGTTGCAAAGGATTTCACCACCCCTTTCTGCTTGTAGTCTAACTGCTCTCCATCACTCAAGCTCTTTATCAGACACTCGTTTGCATTGTGACCCATCTCATTGCACTTAAAACATTTCACTAACTGTAAATCAAATTTGGTCTTACCTTCACCTTGATCTTTTTCAGTGCAATCACGAGCCTTATGTCCCATCTTACCACATCGGTAGCACTTTCCAGAATTCAGAAGACATTCCCTAGCATGCCTTTTCCCACATTTATCACAAACTAGAAACATAGTTTTCTTACCGTCAGACCTTTTTGAAGAATTCTTTCCTTTCTCCTGCCACCTCGGTCTCTTCTTTTGTTGGTTGTTATAGAACACTTGATCATCGGCAATCTCCATTTACACCTTCTCAGCACATCGAACAAGATTTTCATAACTTTTGAACTCATGAGAAGCTAAATCCCTTCGATATTTTGGCTTTAATCATGAGTAAAAATGATTGATTTTACTATCAAGGTGTCTGATAAAATTTGGAGCATACCTTGCCAATCGAGTGAACCTATCTTCATAGGTAGCCACTGAGTCTTCCTCTTGCCTCAATTCCAAGAATTGATTTTCCATACTAAGTCGAACAGCCTTAGGAAAATACTTCTCAAGAAACATAGCTTTGAATTCATCCCAGTCGAGAGCATCAATCTCATCAGCATCCCTGAAATTTTTAACCATCGACCACCACTGATCTACTTCACCCTCCAAACGGTAAATATCAAGACTATCCTTTTGATTGTCTGAACACCCCATGACATCGAAAATCTTCTCCAGTGCATTAATCCACCATTTAGCTAGCACAGGGTCAGATGATCCCCTGAATGATGGGGGATGTTGCCTCATGAAATGTTCCACCACTGACATGTTCCTCTGCGGTTGATCTGGCTGATCTCGTGTGTGGATACCACCACCATTTATCGCTTAAATCAACTGCGCCATTACTGCAACAAACTGTTTAGTTCCAATTCCGACCATCTTAGGATGCTGATTCGGAAGGTTATTTCCTTCTGTATGCCTTCCTAGCACTGCTTCCCTGTTTCCTTTGCAGAAAACCATTCTTAACAAACATGTCTTAGATGAAGCAACATGGTAATCTTAAAATGCTATATCATTTCAATTTGACCATAAAAAATATTTTTGGATAATCATTTAATAAAATTCTAACTCCTAAAGTTATCTAAACTGTCCTCTGATACCAACTATAAGGCCCCAGCCTTAAACCTTACTTAATCTTGAGTTATTACAAGTTTACACATTGAGGATCTTTTCAGGTTTAGAGTTTTAGAGAATTATATCATAAAACTTTCATTACATCCCATATTTAAACAAAGCGGTTACAATAAAAGATAGTATTCATTTTTTCCCATAAACGGAAACATATTTCAAATAAAACGTGGATTATTTCATGACACTTCCTTGACACTATCATCATATCATGTACCCTTCCCTTGACCTGTGAAAAACATTTCAAAAACTTGGGATGAGCATAAAAAGCTCAGTAAGGGTGATAAAAATATGGAAAGGAAACATGAGTACATGTATACATAAGATTCAATGAAATCATACTCTACTCATAAAACATAAGAACTTTAACATACCTCATCAAATCATGAATAAATCATAGAAATCATAAGACATAAAGGTAACTTGAGGCATTCATAGCATTCTTACGTAGGGAGTGACCCTCTTGGTTACGTTTGGAATACCCATCACAGTATATTCCCTAAATCTCTTCGGAGAAACCTTAACGTTTAACTCCTTCGCATTACCCAATGCATCAGAGAGCTATATCGGGCTCACCCACCCTTAGTTTATCATGGAACCAACCATCTTCATAATAATTTCCAAGAACCATAACATAATCGTATCACGTAAAACATGCATAAAGAAAACATAACATTTCCACTTTTCAATCACAAGATATCAATACAACACATTGATATAAAAAAATTATGAAAACCATTTTCAATACCAAAATAAAATAAAATTAAAACAGGGTATTTATTTTTCTTTTAAAAAAAATGTATGTCTTGTAGAGGAAGCTGAAACTCAAATAATGGTCACGGCGGCGGAGAAGTCGTTGTCTCCGCATACGTATGAAAAAAAAATTCCCTTTTGTCATTTAGTAAAACGATTCATATAAAAAAGATTCCTTTTGGATAAACATAAAATTCAAAGGGGGTTATACACCGTATAAAAGAAGGTTGTGTATAAAACAAAATATGCCTCAATGAAAGGAGATTGAGACGAAGTCCCATACCTCGGGTCCGACTTGACTCGATCGTTCTTTAACATCCTGAATAATAAACTTGAGTTAATTTCTAATTGATTAAGAACCTTTTTCAAGTTCATTATTCCTTTTATATCACTTATTACCATGTTATGAACACTATGTAATTATTTAAGTTAATAATGGTCGTTTTTCGATCATTGGTACTTGAGTCAAAAATAAACTCTTTATAATTACAAGTTGTTCATGTGGAAAAATATCCATTATATCAAGAATTATATTAATGGTGTAGATATCATATATATCATATATATCTAGTATATATATTCATTTATAATATTACATAATCATTTAGAGGTAAGAAATGAAATGCTCCGTTCATGGAGACGGTAAGCCGTACGTACGCATGAACGCTACTTTCATTTCAATTTCTTACTTAATGGAGTGAAATAATAATGATATAAAGGTATATCATAATTCCAGTATAATATCATATATAATATCATTAAATTTATCCTTTATACATACCATATATGGTATCAATAAATCAAATCACTTTGAGGGGGCGGTAGTCCGCACTTCCTAAAATGAAGATATCGCGTATACCCATAATGCAAGCCATAAAGGTATTCCATAAATGACAAATACAGAAGATTAAATAAAACATAAACATATTATATGTCATATATAATTATAGTTACATCTTAATGGCCACCTTTAAAGGTGTTATATGAGTGTTGAACAATCATCGTTTCGTGAGGCAGAAATTGGTCATCCACAGAAACAATATGTTCTTTAACCATTAAATGTAGGTGTGTGTAAGTGTAGCTCGAATCCTTATTATAAAAACATCCTATTATATTAAAGATACTTTTTTTGTTACAAAATTAAGGGATGAAAAGAGTTTAGGGGGTTGGAGAGGCAAAATAAAACATAAGAACACAATAGAAGACATTACCTTTAAATCGGGTAACTCTTTTTGATTTGACCTCAAAGGCTTCCTTGGGAAGACTTCTGCCCAAAGTGAGGCTTCTAGGAGTTAGAGAGGGATGTGAAGAGACAAAATGGGCAGGGTTTGGACCATCCAAAGGCTTTTTAAGTGTGGGTATGGTGGTAGAGGTGGGGGCCTTTTATATGAGGAGAGGAGGGGCACTCTTGGAAAGGTATAAAAGGATACTTTATTGTAAAATGATTTTCGGATTTAAAAAGTCCCAAAATTATATATTTCTAGGATAAGATGATAAGGGTTCTAAATCCACCCATCCAATTGGTTTTTTACATGTTTAGGTCTTATATTTTACATTTTGTTTTCATTTTATTTAAATCGTTAAATAATGTGGTAATCGCTGCATCATCATGGTGTCATAAATAATTTAATTTAGTTAATGTCTAAATATTATAAAAAAATACTATGATGTAGTAAATCCTTTTTTATTTCCAATGACTATTTATAGTCAAAAATATAACTTTAATAACCGCATTTAAAAATTGTTTTAGTAAAACAACTCATGTTTGTGTCATTTTTACATTAACTTTAAATAAAAGGCATTAATGTCTTTATCTTACCCAAGTGGCTTCATGGGGTCCCAAAAATCGACCCATGGATTGTTTTGGTCGGCCATGACACATCCAATAATGGTAGAACATGTTTCTAGGTCATTTCATTTTATTATAATATCATTTTTGCCTTAAATTGCACTAATTACCTCTAATCGCGATTAAAAACTTAAAAGTTACTATTCACTAAAAAATTATTTCAATCCCATTGAACCACATTTTACTTCTTAATGACAACCATATATGTCGGATTTTTGAAATTCAAAACACAGAGGTGGTAGAATTTCATTTAAACGAAAAATCAGTTTTTTAAGTACCACTTAGTGGTTTCACTATTCATCAAAAATTGAAGTTTTCCAGAAAAATACCAAAACTTCACCCTAAGCTATATTTGATATTTAAAATTTAAAAATGATGCATATTTTAAAAAATTCAAAACATATAAGTTACATTAATTAATTTAATAATTAATTCCCGTTGTCAGAGAAAATAGCGTGTTTTTATGAAACAATAAGTATCAAAAGATTGACACTAGTTTAAGTTCAATTTCAATGTGAAATTAATTCCAACGACCACTATTGGATTAAATGGTAAAAATATATTCTAATTGAACTTTAAAACCAATTCAAAAGATAATCTAATCATATAAATAAATTATATTAAAAAGAAGTTTTGAATTAAAATACAACATTTTTCACTATTCATTAAAAAAATGAACTTTATCGGAAAAACACCAAAAATTTACCCAAAGTAAATTTCAATGTCCCAATCATAAAGAATAAGTTTATTTAGAAAAATAGAGCTTATAAAATTGTCAAAAGTTTGATTTAAAATGGTTTTCCATCAAAAGGCAGTAAAACAATCTTTTAAAAATATTACTGTATTCCATGCTTAAGATTGAATTTATTCTCATTTTAATACTCTAAAACACCATCTAATTCATAAATAGACATAGATAAAAATATCTATTATTCATTACTTACTTGGGATGTTACATCCATCCCCCTTTAGAAAATTACGTCCCCGCAATTTATTTACTTATCGAATAAGTGGGGGTATTTAGCCCTCATTGCATTTTCAGATTCCCATGTTGCCTCTTCAATCATGTGGTTTTTTCACAAAACCATTACCTGATGAATCACCTTATTCCGTAACACATGCTCCCTGTGGTCAAGAATCTGGAACGGTTGTTCCTCATAATATAGGTTCTCTTCCAGCTGAACTACCTCTGGACTCAAAACATGAGATGGATCTGGCATATACTTTCTCAACATCGAAACATGAAAAACATTGTGTACCTGAGATAAACTCGGAGGTAAATCCACTCGATAAGCAACTGATCAAACTCTCTCCAGAATTTCATATGGTCCAATGAACCTTGGACTCCGCTTTTCTTTCTTACCAAATCGCATCACACTTTTCCATGGTGAGACTTTGAGAAAAACATGATCACCTACCTCAAAAGAGAGATCCTTCCTCCTGTTGTCCGCATAACTCTTCTTCCTACTCTGAGCTGTTCTCATGTGTTTCTGTATCAGCTGAACTTTTTCTGCCAACTCTTCTACAAATTCTGGTCCCATTAGCTTCCTTTCACCCACTTCATCCCAGAAAGCTGGAGTTCGACACCGCTTCCCATATAACGCCTCAAATGGTGCCATCTGTATACTGGAATGAAAACTGTATTTATATGAAAAATCAACCAAAGAAATATGTTGGTCCCATCTTCCCTGATAATCCATCGAACAATCACGTAGCATATCTTTTGAAGTCTGAATTTTTTGTTCTGACATCCCATCTGATTGAGGATGAAAAGCTGTACTAAAATTTAATTCAGTACCCAACGACTTCTGAAGGCCTTTCCAAAAGTTAGAATTGAACCTGAGATCACAGTCAGATACAATGGAGAGAGGAACTTCATGTAACCTGACTATCTCTTTAAGATACAAATGGGAAAGCTGATCTAGGGAAAAGTTATCTCATATAGAAAGGAAATGAGCAGATTTAGTCAAGCGATCAACAATAACCCAAATTACATTATTACCTCGAGATGTCTTCGGTAATCTCACAAAAAAGTCCATGGATATATTCTCCCATTTCCACTCTGGCACTGGAAAAGGCTAAATCATCCCTTTCGGTAACTACTGCTCTATTTTAACCTATTGATATGTCACACACTTCACACTAAAATCAATAATATCTCTTTTCATTCCATCCCACCAGTAATACTCCCGCAGATCATTGTACATCTTAGTACTTCCAGGATGAACTGAAAACGGAGAATTATGAGCTTCACATAACAAATCTCTCTTCAACTGTGAATCACAAGGCATACAAAATCTCTTCCCAAATCTCAAAACACAATCATTATTAAAGTTGAATTCGGGAAACTTACCCTTCTGAACCAGCTCTACCTTTTTCTACAACTCACTGTCTTGCTTCTGTGCTTGCTTGATTCTGTCTAATAGAGAAGATTTCAATAATACCTGAAATAAAACAGAAGAACATCCTGCACCAAAAACTTCTATACCAAAGTTCATCAAATCCTTAACCAAAGGATCACATTCCAAATGCAACATTATTAATGAAGCATTAATTTTTCGACTCAAAGCATCAGCCACTTTATTTGCTTTTATCGGATTGTAATGAATTGTACAATCATAATCCTTGATTAATTCCAGCCATCTCCTCTGTCTCACGTTCAATTATTTCTAAGTGAATATGTACTTTAAACTTTTGTGATCGGTATATATTTCACACTTTACACCATAAAAATGATGCCTCCAAATTTTTAAAGCGAAAACAACAGCAGCTACTTACAAATCATGTGTAGGATAATTTACCTCATGATTTTTCAACTGACATGAAGTATAAGCAATTAACTGATCATTCTGCATTAGGACACAACCAAGTCCTTTCAATGAAGCGTCACTGTAGATAACAAACTCACCATTCCTAGAAGGTAGTGCCAAAACTGGAGCATTCACCAATCTTCTTTTCAACTCCTGAAAACAATCATCACATTCTTTTTTCCAAATAATCTTAACACCCTTCCGAGTTAGCATAGTCATTGGCTAGATAACCGGGAAAAATTTCTAACAAACCTTCGGTAATAGCCTTCCAAACCAAGAAATCTATGAATCTCAGTTACATTTGTGGGTCTTGGGCATTCTTCCACAACCTTTGTTTTTGCAGGATCAACGGTTATCCCATCTTTAGAAACAATGTGACCAAGGAAAGAAATTTGTTGCAACCAAAACTCATACTTTCTGAATTTCCCATACAATTTCTTTTCTTTTAAGGTTTGAAAAATAACTCTTAAATGTCTTTCATGCTCCTATTTACTTTTAGAAAACACCAAAATATCATCAATGAAAACCACCACAAACTTATCCAAGAACACATGGAAAATTCTATTCATTAAGTCCATGAATACAGCAGGTGCATTGGTTAGCCCAAAAGGCATTACTACAAATTCATAATGGACATATCTTGTACGAAACACAGTCTTCAGAACATATGCTTCCTTTACCTTCAGCTGATGGTACCCCGATCTCAGGTCAATCTTTGAAAAATACTGAGCTCCCTAGAGCTGATCAAACAAATCATCGATATGAGGCAAAGGATATTTGTTCTTAACAGTGATGTTATTCAAGGCTATATAATCAATAAAAAGACTCATTGAACCATCTTTCTTTTTAACAAATAAAACAGGAGCACCCCATGGTGATGTGCTAGGTCGAATGAAACCTTTCTCTAATAAATCTTGCAATTGCTCCTTCAACTCTAAAAGTTCAATTTGATCCATTCAATAAGGGGGTTTTGAAATTGGCTTAGCATCAGGAACTAAGTCAACAGTAAATTCAACTTCCCGGTCTAGTATTATTCTAGGCAACTCATCAGGAAAAACATCAGGATACTCATTTACCACTGGCACATCATTAATCTGAATAGTTCCCTTATTTTCAACGATATGTGCAAGGTAACATTCATTTCCATCTTTTACAATTTTCTCGGCCTCTTGATAAGTTATCAACAATAAGGGTTCATTCTTTTACACAAACTGAAAGTATTTCTGAAAAGAAACTTCTTTAGCTCTACAGTCAATCTTAGCATGGTAAATAGTGAGCCAATCCATACCCAGGATAACATCAAACTCTACTAGAGGTAAAACAATAAGGATCGCAAGTAGGTTCTTTCCACAAATAAGGATGGGAAGATTCTTATAAATTCTTTTTGCCTCAACATTTCCCCCATGTGTTTTTACCCCAAGTTTAGGAGTCATTTCTTGAGATGGTATTCCCATTTTACTAGAAAAGGTTTTAGAGATGAAAGAATGTGTAGACCCCGAATCAAACAACACACTGGCATAATCTGAAAAAACAAACAAAGTACCTGATTAAACTTCATTTGATGGCCCGACATCTGCTAAAGTAGTTGCAAAGGATTTCACCACCCCTTTCTGCTTGTAGTCTAACTGATTCCCATCACTCAAGCTCTTTGTCGGACACTCGTTTACATAGTGACTCATCTCATTGCACTTAAAACATTTCACAAACTATAAATCAAATTTGGTCTTACCTTCACCTTGATCTTTTTCAGTGCAATCACGAGCCTTATGTCCCATCTTACCACACTGGTAGCACTTTCCAGAATTCAGAAGACATTCCCCAGCATGCCTTTTCCCACATTTATCACAAACTGGAAACTTAGTTTTCTTACCGTCATACATTTTTGAAGAATTCTTTCCTTTCTCCTGCCACCTCGGTCTCTTCTTCTGTTGGTTGTTATAGAACACTTGATCATCGGCAAACTCCATTTCTACCTTCTCAGCACATCGAACTAGATTTTCATAACTTTTTAACTCACGAGAAGCTAAAGCCCTTCGATATTTTGGCTTTAATCCTGAGTAAAAATGATTAATTTTACTATCAAGGTCTCTGATAAAATTTGGAGCATACCTTTCCAATCGAGTGAACCTCTCTTCATAAGAAGCCACTGAGTCTTCCTCTTTCCTAAATTCCAAGAATTGCTTTTCCATCCTAAGTTGAACAGCCTTAGGAAAATACTTCTCAAAAAACTTACCTTTGAATTCATCCCAGTCGAGAGCATCAATCTCATCAGCATCCCTGATATTTTTAACTATCGACCACCACTGATCTGCTTCACCCTCCAAACGGTAAATATCAAGACTAACCTTTTGATTTTCTGAACACCCCATGACATCAAAAATCTTCTCAGTGCTTTAATCCACCCTTCAGCTAGCACAGGGTCAGATGATCCCCTGAATGATGGGGGATGTTGCCTCATGAAATGTTCCACCACTGACATGTTCCTCTGCGGTTGATCTGGCTGATCTCGTGCACGGATACCACCACCATTTATCACTTGAGTCAACTCTTCCATTACTACAACAAACTGTTCAGTTACAATTCCGACCATCTCAGGATGCTGATTCGGAAGGTTATTTCCTTCCATATGCCTTCCTAGCACTGCTTCCATGTTTCCTCTGCAGAAAACCATTCTGAACAAACATGTCTTAGATGAAGCAACATGGTAATCTTCAAATGCTATATCATTTCAATTTGACCATAAAAAAATATTTTTGGATAATAATTTAATAAAATTCTAACTCCTAAAGTTATCTAAACCGACCTCTGATACCAACTATAAGGCCCCAGCCTTAAACCTTACTTAATCTTGAGTTATTACAGGATTACACATTTTGGATCTTTTCAGGTTTAGAGTTTTAGAGAATTAGATCATAAAACTCGAATTTCATCCCATATTTAAACAAAGCGGTTACAATAAAAGATAGTATTCATTTTTTCCCATAAACAGAAACATATTTAAAATAAAACATGGATTATTTATTGACACTTCCTTGACACTATCATCATATCATGTACCCTTCCCTTGACCTGTGAAAAACATTTCAAAAACTTGGGATGAGCATAAAAATCTCAGTAAGGGTGATAAAAATATGGAAAGGAATCATGACTACATGTATACATAAGATTCAATGAAATCATACTCTACTCATAAAACATAAGCACTTTAACATACCTCATCAAATCATGAATAAATCATAGAAATCATAACACATAAAGGTAACTTGAGGCATTCATAGCATTATTACGTAGGGAGTAACCCTCTTGGTTACGTTTGGAATACCCATCACAGTATATTCCCTAAATCTCTTCGGAGAAACCTTAACGTTTAACTCCTTCACGTTACCCAATGAATTGGAGATCTATATCGGGCTCACCCGCCCTTAGTTTATCACAGAACCACCCGTCTTCATAATAATGCCCAAGAACCATAACATAATCGTATCACATAAAACATGCATAAATGAAACATAACATTTCCACTTTTCAATCACAAGATATCAATACAACACATTGATATAAAAACATTATGAAAACCATTTTCAATACCAAAATAAAATAAAAGTAAAATAGGGTATTTATTTTTCTTTTAAAAAAAATGTATGGCTTGTAGAGGAAGTCGAAACTCAAATAATGGTCACGGCGGTGGAGAAGTCATTGTCGCCGCATACGTACGAAAAAAACATTCCATTTTTTATTTTAGTAAAATGATTCGTATAAAAAAGATTCCTTTTGGATAAACATAAAAATCAAAGGGTTTTATACCCCATATAAAAGAAGGTTGTGTATAAAACAAAATATGCCTCAATGAAATGAGATTGAGACGAAGTCCCATACCCCGGGTCCGACATCACTCGGTCGTTCTTTAACATCCTGAATAATAAACATGAGTTAATTTCTAATTTCTTAAGAACCTTTTTCAAGTTCATTATTCCTTTTATATCACTTATTACCATGTTATGAACACTATTTAATTATTTAAGTTAATAATGGTCGTTTTGTCGATCATTGGTACTTGAGTCAAAAATAAACTCTTTATAATTACAAGTTGTTCATGTGGTAAAATATCCATTATATCAAGAATTATATTCATGGTGTATATATCATATATATCATATATATCAAGTATATACATGCATTTATAATATTAAATAATCATTTAGAGGTAAGAAATGAAATGCACCGTTCATGGAGACAGTAAGCCGTATGTACGCATGAACGCTACTTTCATTTCAATTTCTTACTTAATGGAGTGAAATAATAATGTTATAAAGGTATATCATAATTCCAGTATAATATCATATATAATATCATTAAATTTATACTTTATAAGTACCACATATGGTATTAACGAATCAAATCACTTTGAGGGGGCGGTAGTCCGCACTTCCTAAAATGAAGATATAGCGTAAACCCATAATGGAAGCCATAAAGGTATGCCATAAATGAAAAATACAGAAGATTAAGTAAAACATAAACATATTATATGTCATATATAAATATAGTGACATCTTAATGGCCACCTTTGAAGTTGTTATATGAGTGTTGAACAATCATCGTTTCGTAAGGCAGAAATTCGCCATCCACAGAAACAGTATCTTCTTTAACCATTAGATGTAGGTGTGTGTAAGTCTAGCTCGAATCCTTCATTTAACAACATCCTAGTATATTTAATATACTGGTGTTGTTACAAAATAAAGGGATGAAAATAGTTTAGGGGGTTGGAGAAGCAAAATAAAACATAAGAACACAATAGAAGACACTACCTTTAAATCGGGTAACTCTTTTTGATTTGAGCTCAAAGGCTTCCTTGGTAAGACTTCTGCCCAACTTGAGGCTTCTAGGAGTTAGAGAGGTATGTGGAGAGACAAAATGGGCAGGTTTTGGCGGATCCAAAGGCTTTTAAAGTGTGGGTAAGGTGGTAGAGGTGGGGGCCTTTTATAAGAGGAGAGGAGGGGCACTCTTGGAAAAGAATAAAAGGATACTTTATTATAAAATGCTTTTAGGATTTAAAAAGTCCCAAAATTATATATTTCAAAGATACGTTGATAAGGGTTCTAAATTCACCCATACAATAGGTTTTTGACAAGTTTAGGTCTTATATTTTACATTATATTTTCATTTTATTTAAATCGTTAAATAATGTGGTAATCGCTGGATCATCATGGTGTCATAAATAATTTAATTTATTTAATGTCTAAAAATTAAAAAAAAATACTATGATGTAGGAAATCTTTTTAGCTTTCCAATGACTATTTATAGTCAAATATTTGGCTTGTATAACCCCATTTACAATTTTTTTAGTAAAACAACTCATGTTTGTGTCATTTTTACTTTTACTTTAAATAAAAGGCATTAATGTCTTTATCTTACCCAAGTGGCTCCATGGGGTCCCAAAAATCGACCCATGGGTTGTCTTGGTCGGCCATGACACTTTCAATAAGGGTAGTACATGTGTCTAGGTCATTTCATTTTATTATAATATCATTTTTGCCTTAAATTGCACTAATTACCTCTAATCGCGATTAAAAACATAAAAGTTACTATTCACCAAAAAATTATTGTAATCTCATTGAACCACATTTTAATTCTTAATTACAACCATGTATGTCGGATTTTTGAAATTCAAAACACAGAGGTGGTAAAATTTCATTTAAATGAAAAATCAGTTTTTTAAGTACCACTTAGTGGTTTCACTATTCATCAAAAATTGAAGTTTTTCAGAAAAATACCAAAACTTCACCCTAAGATATATTTGATATTTCGAATTCAAAAATGATGCCTATTTTACAAAATTCAAAACATATAAGTTACATTAATTAATTTAATAATTAACTCCCGCTGTCAGAGCAAATAGCGTGTTTTTATGAAATAATAAGTATCAAAAGATTGACACTAGTTTAAGTCCAATTTCAAAGTGAAATTAATTCCAATGACCACTATTGGATTAAATGGTAAAAATATATTCTAATTGAACTTTAAAACCAATTCAAAAGATAATCTAATCATATAAATAAATTAGATTAAAAAGAAGTTTTGAATTAAAATACAACATTTTTCACTATTCATTAAAAAAATGAACTTTATCGGAAAAACACCAAAAATTTACCCAAAGTAAATTTAAATGTCTCAATCATAAAGAATAAGTTTACTTAGACAAATACAGCTTATAAAATTTTCAAAAGTTTGATTTAAAAATGGTTTGTCATCAAAAGGCAGTAAAACAATCTTTTAAAAATATTAGTGTATTCCATGCTTAAGATTGAATTTATTCTCATTTTAATCCTCTAAAACACCATCTAATTCATAAATAGACATAGATAAAAATATTTATTATTCATTACTTACTTGGGATGTTACAGTCCCTTATCATTCATCGCATGCAAAAGGTACACTGACGATCATTAAGGTTCATCTCCTTAGCCTAATCTCTTACCTGATCTCAAAGACATAAATTCTAGATGTGTCTTGAGGGGCCTGTGTAGGGTGTTAAAATAAACTCAGTAGGCCACCACCAACGTGTGTCTGTATTACATCCATAATTATGATGGTGTATGTAGAATGTAAATAAAAAGGAAACACATATTAATTTAACAATTTACTCGCATCCCTTGTGCTCAACAACCACAAGGAAGTGCTTACCTGCTTCAACCAATGCTAGTATAACTATAAACACGTGTCCCCAAATATATATGTCATACATCATGTGTCAGCATATATATATATATATATATATTTGCAGTAGCGAGGACCCATGGCTTAGCACTGAAGGCGTACCTTAATGAATATCATATCTAAAGTGCCCTAGATCACCTCCCGTAAATATATAACTCGGCACCTTATATCATCCATCAAATACCTAGAGTCCTCACGACATGCCCAATCAATAAGTTCTAGGCCCCTTGGTGCTCTTCTTAGAATGCCCCTGTCGGCTCAACATCCTAACGTCTCGAGGAATAGTGATATTTGTCCTCCCAGAATCTCGTCCCATCAACCTCAAGTATGACGATGAGCTTCAGCCCCCAATTGATGGTCTCAATATCATCACCCAATGGTCCATCACCGTCCATCTGACTTTCTATGGTGAGCACCTCTAACATATCCAATGGACAACATCATCCCCTAACCTACAATATCTACAGATGCCTCTACCCATAATGAGTGGTCAACACCACCTCAACTGAGTCCTTTATGTGGGCACATGACTCCAATGGCGTGTCGACCAACAACAGTGAGAGAAAATAACCAAACAATGCCTAAGCTGCATCATCTGGCACCTCGTTCCCATGCGACCATGTTCCCAAATCTTAATGCTCAACACTATCCCAAGTCACATGGGTCATGCCCTCATCTTGACGACCCCATCGCCTCAAATCCCAAAGACCACGTCGCCTCAACCTGGTGATCATTATCACCCCATATATCTTGGGTCATTCCCTCAGCTTAATGATTATGTCTCCTCAGTCCAGGTGATTAACATCACCTCAATCCTTGGGTTGTTCCGGTTACATCCCTATGGAATCATTGCTAACAATGCATATAGTTTAATTAATTTGAAAACACACAACTGGCATAACCAACCAAGTTGGTCAAAAGCCCCTTAACCAACTTATCATATACAATCAAAGGCTAGGGCATGCCTAATGACATCCCATAATATCAATTTAACAATTTAAAACGAAACATTGTTTAATTAACGGTCTCTCTTAGACTAATCACACCGTCATATATAGAACGCACCCCCAAAACACCCTTAAAATTAAGGTGAAAGCTATGAGCCACCTACATTATACTCGATGGTGCTCGTTCATCTGATATCGACCTCTAACTCGAGCCAAAATAAGAGAAATTGGGATTTTAGACAAATGCCCAGAAAATAGGGTAAAAGAGCTCACACATATTTAGTGTTCCGTATGACATGATAAACGAAGAAAAGAAGCTAACGTATTAAAGGCCTTACTAAGAGGAATCTTCACCCACCAACAGTGCTTAAATTGAAGCTCAAAAGAGGAGAAGAGGCCAAAGCATAGAGGAGGAAGTAAATGGGAGTTCCCCTGCTGTGCATTGGAATGAAGGAGAAATGGGAGGAGAAACCTAAATAGAAGGGAGGGGAAAATACATTACTTCACACTTTTTAAAGAGACACACAATGTTGTCGCACGGTTTGAATAATCGTGCACTAACCATGCACACTCTTTGTCCAAAGAGTCACCCCTTTGAAATAAATTACACGGTTTGGTCATATGATTTGGTCAGGTCATGCATCAATCATACACACCTACTGCCTAAGTGGCACTAAGTGTGTGGGCTAGGTCACACAATTTGAAAAACCATGTGTGGCCCGTCTGCACCCTCTGAGAAGACCTTCAACACCCCCGCACACTTGTCTTAATGGGATGCACGGTTAAATTAAATTGATTCCCTTTGAAAACAGGGTTCACGGTTGAGGCCTCTTGGTTAGACAAACCGCACGTCAACCATACGCATGTGCATTAGTCTTCCTTCTCCTGAAACTGGGTTTTCAGAGCTTCTAAAACTCCTTCAAACTCTCAAGGCACTTGTCGAGCTTAAAAACCCATCAAAAGCACAGAGTCTCGAGTCGATAAAAATCTCAGAATTAGGATCTATAGATCAAAAGAAGAGTTGGTCTAACCACCAAACTCAAAAATTCAAAAAGGTTGAGGCATTTCGACGTGCTCAAAAACCTGGGACATTACACACGTGTGTGAACTTGAGAGTATTAAAACCCTCTTTTTCAATATACTTTTTTGTTACAAACTGAGTGCAATCAAATTTCAAAACGATTGGTATTTCAGGAATATTTTTATTAAAATATTATAATGTTACTATATTTAATTATATTTTTTTCAAAAAAAAATGATCCCAGATTTAGCCGTGTTTCTTTAAATACAACTAATTTAATTGAATTTTGTAAAAAAGTTACTAATTAATATTGTTTTCTTAAATAGGCTAATTTAGAATCATTTTATTAAAAATATTGTAAATTTAGAAATTTTTAATTAAAATTTTGTTAATTTATTCATGATTTTTATAAAATGAGGTTAAAAACATCAACCATGTCTGAAAGCAAATAGGATTAAAAAAATATTGGTAATTGTTTTTTTATAGTGAAGTGATTGGCTTTGATAAGTTAAGGTGGTGTAAATCATTAAATGGCATCATATAAACATAAAGTAATATGTTTTGGTAATATGGAAAAAGATTGTGGAGATGTGATTAGTTTTTAATTAAATCTTCAAGTGGGAGATGCGTTTATAAAAAAACATCAGATGAAAAACACAAAAAGTAATTGTCTATCATGGGGTGTAATCTACTAAAAATGACTGATGGATGCGAGTAACTTGCATAAAAATTGAGCTCTTTGCCTAATCTTTTTTATCATTTGTAAGACAAATAATTTTATGTCCATTTGTGAGATGATTGTTCTTTAAAATGATTAACTTGTGAGTGTTTATCTTTGTTATGTTGATATATTGTTTGGAAGGTGATTTGATAGTAGTGGTTTTTTATGTCATAATTATTATGGTTTATTGGTTACAGTTGAGGATGGTAATAGGTTAGTTACCCATGCAAGTACAGGTACTTGAACCCAAATCTGTTTAGCAATAACAGAATCCAAACCCGTTTTAATACCCATTTAACCTTATCAAAATCCGAACCCGGAATTCAATACCCATTTAAAAACCAAACTCATTTAATTACGCATTTATATTTATTATTTTTAATTTCTATAATGATTTTTTGGCCGAAACCTATTTAAACCCCGAACCTAAACCCTATACAGCATTTTTTAAGAATATTATTAAAAATAATAATAATTTATATATATTCAGGTTTCAGACACTATAAATGGTATCTAAACTCAACCTCATTAATAGTGTAATTTTATTTATGAATATTTATGTTTTATTTTTTTATATAAATATTATTGTTCCAGCATAAATTAGAAATCATTAATGGTCGAATAAATATTAATTAAGCCCTACTACATCTTTGACCACCGACCATTATCATTTTCGAAGTCAGGAGCGACACGCGGGACGAGACGGGTGATAAAATCAGAGAAGCCACCAGTGTAACTGCTGCCCCCTGCTTCCCTGTATTAATGATGATTGTTTTTTTATTATAAATATAACTATAATAAATATCTTGATTATTTTTAAGATTATTATTAGCACACATTTATTATCACTTTATAAAATATGATAATACATATATAATATGATATATTAGTTATTAATTTAATGAGTATGATAATAAACGTATAACATTTATTAACACAGTCATTTGAAATGTTAAACTAAGTTATGGTTTATTATTATTTTTTTAAATGGCTACATATGCATAATGTGAATTAATTAGAAAGGTTTTTCTAAGCAGACCAAGATTTGACTTCATCACTGAATTAAAATTCTAAGTGGTGGATTTGACAATCATGGAGCATACATGGGGATGGATTGAGCTCTAGAGATGGTAGGTTTTCTTTAACTCGGGCACTGAATTATCCTCTCATATAATTTATTAGGACATATTTGTTAAAAAACATGTTTACAATTAATATAAATATGATTTATTAATATATATTTTTTAATAATTCAAATATATATATATAATGCTTTTAAAAAAGTATTTATAAAAGTATAAATAAATAAATAAATATATATATATTTAAATAATTATAAAATTATAATAAAATACATTTAAATAATAAATATTTTTATTATATTTATAATTATTCATATTTATATATTAATAAATATATATATAATTATATAATTATATATAATTATATATTTTAGGTGATTGGGGTACAAGTACAATAAAGTTGTATCGTCCCCAACCCGGGTGCCACTAAACCGATGCTCTGAGTCGGGTCGTCACATGACCTCAAACGCACCTCCCTGTACGCCAGAGGTTGCCAACTAGCAGTGTAACGGCCCCGACCTGGATGCCACTAAATCAGTGCCCCGAGTCGAGTCGTCACGTGACCTCAAACGCGCCTCCCCGTATGCCAGAGGTTGTCGACTAGCAACAAGGGTCTAATAGGTCGCGTTGAGATATTATACCCTCTTTAGCAGAGTAAGCTACAACAAAACACAATATAAACAGCATAAACAATAAGAAACAACCAATAACATGCATACTCAAAAATTTCTCAAACGGGATACAAACCACAAGCAACAGTTAATATGTCATGTCATACTATAGTGCCAAGTGAACAAAACCCAAAAAGAAAGACAAACAACGGAATCCCCAAAACTATCTTTGCTCCAAGTCCCAGACCTCATTCGTGCACATACTGAACCTGACTCACTTCTCAAGCATAAGGCCCTTGCCTCTTTCCTGACCTGCAACCATGTAATCTTCTTGGGTACCCAACATCGGCCCGAGTAGGGTGTGAGTACAACTCAGTAGGTCACCACCAACGGTATCTAAAAAATATCCAGTCAAAGTGGTTAGTGCATACAACTGATAAATAATGACAAGTAAAGGAAAACAGTTCAATAATCCATTCCAGATTATCTTCCTTTAAGTTATGCTACCCTTAAAGCAAGGTTCACTACTTAAGCATATCATAGTTTAGTTCACCCTTTTTCATGTGTTCAATGGATTAGGCATGATCAATGTTCTTAAGGCATATGAGAATAAATCCAGTCCTATCTTACAAGGGATCACATCACAATAACCACATTATCCTCACCCCGAACTCTTTGTCCGGGCGGTAACCCGTGCATTTAGAGGGCAGAGCTTAGAACCTCAGTCAAACTCGGCCCGTGGGTGTAGAACCACATGTCTATACTTCACTCTACCAAACAATGTGCACATGCTTATTTATCAATTTCCACAACAACCATATTACAACCAAGCATAGCCAATATCATTGGCAACATCACAACAATATCAAATAAATGGGAAAATTAACATTATGCCACAATCCATTAACACATTCGTCATTTATACCCCATAACCATTTAACCCCAATTCCCATTCCCCATGCCTATATCACTAAGCATATTCAAGTGTAACATAATTCCTTATCATATTCCCATTAATCCCATTTAACCCATTTACATGCCAACCAAAAATTCCCTTAACTTTTAACCACATTAGACACAAATAACCTCAAACCATCCTAACTCATTACATAAACCAAATTAACACATTCACTAAGGCTCTACATTATCATGGTCAATTTCGCACCTCATATTTCCGTTATCCCACTAAAAAGGTCGGCACACCCCATGGGTGGCCCTAAGAATAGTAATGACAGCCTCCATGCATCTCATAGGGATCATGAGGGGTTCATTTGGTTATTTAAACACTCAATATACCACATCTTACCAACGACGCCATGAACACATCAATATGAGAATAAGAATAAAACCCTACATGCACAAATATAAATATAAACTATGGGATATAACTTGTAGACCTCCAACCTTGAATCTGTTGGTGAATTCACTCCTAATCAAAGCCTTAGATTCTGATTCAACCACCCTTTGAAAAATCAACCTAGATATCACCAGAAAAGAGGGTTTTAGAGCTTTGAAAGGAGATGGGGAAGAAATGGAAGCCCTAAACCAAAAAGAGAAGCAAGGAGGAGATTAGACATACCTGGATATTCAATCAGAAACTGACGACACTCCAAACAACCTAGGATTGAAGGAGAATCACCCCTTGGAAGATCTTGGAAGCTTGGGTTGTTTCTAGGGTTCAAGAGAGGAGAAATAGAGGAAATCCCGAGTGGAACATAAAAACCCCGTAATGGCATTTTTTTTAACTTTCGTAACTTTTCTGGGCCGCATGGTTTACCTGCACAGTTTTCCAAACTGTATGCAAATCATGTGGATGCTACTGTCCGAAAACACCCCCATCACACGGTTACCTGGTATTTCCACACAGTTTTCACTAAGCATGCAAAAACCGTGAAACATGTCCATAAACTCCTTTTTCCTCCTCTTTAATGCCCCAAACCCCGAAAACTCCCCCAAGCCTCCTCATGATATTTGGGAAACACTTACCTAACCAAAATAAGGGACTTAAACTGAAACACTACAAAAAACATACCTTAAAAAAATCCCAGATCTTACAAGCAGTGAGAGTCTAGAAGTCAAATAGCGAGGCTATACCCTCTTTACCAGAGTAAGACACAACAAAAAAACATATAGAATAGTAGAAACAACATAGACTAATCAATGAACTTGCATAAATAACCATCTCCCAAGTGAACAAAACCCAAAATAGAGACAAACAACATAATCCCCAAAAAGGTCCTGACTCCAAGTTCGGAACCTCATCCGTGCACATCCGATGTATGACTAAATTCACAAGCATAGGGTCCTTACCCTTTTCCTGACCTGCAACCATGAAATCTGCTCGGGTACCCAACGAAAGCCTAAATAGGGTGTGAGTACAACTCAGTAGACAACCACCAACGGTGTCTACAAAATATCTAGTTTAGATAGATAGTGCATGAAAGTATTAAATAAATGAAAAGTAAATAAAAGACAGTTTGGGGCCACTATTTAATAATCTTTACTTAACTATTACTAACCATAGTTCCAAATTCATTATGAGTATCTTCTTCATTACTTAGTTTATCATCAACATGCAATCCATGGGTTAGGCATTTACATCATTCACACCAGGGTTTATAGAATTTATCATTCTGCATAAGGGAATAAGTCAAGTCCCTATCTCACTAAGGATAATACCTCACAACATCACAATTTCCTCACCTCAAATCCTTAGTTCTGGTGGAATGCAACCGTTTGGGGAATCAAGCTTCGTCCCATTCCCTAACCTGTGCATTGTGGGTGGAGTTAGAACATCAGTCCAACTCGACTTGTGGGAGGAGCCTCTGTCCTTTATCCCACACCTCAAGCCATGTGCACATTCTTATTCATCCATTCACCACAAACAAACCATATCATAACCAAACATAACCAATACATATAAAAATCATAATCCATAACAATCAACATGGGAATTAATATTATTCCATAATCCATTACAGACACTTCCCATTTACATTACTTAGCCCGTTTATCCCAATTCTCATTCTCATGCCTAGATAACTAAGTGTATTCAATAATTCCATTATATCACCACATTTCACATACCATTACCAATTTAACATATTCACCATTTCATATTCACTTACCCTATTAGGAATTTCTAATATAATTCATAAGCCACATTTCATGATCTCAATTAACCCAATTGACTCATTTCCATGCCATGCCAAACAACCCCTTAAGCCATTACTAAATTTATAAACACTACCAATCTTACATTTTCACTTCCATTAAACACATCAACATACTCAACAAGGTCTCTATAATATCACACAACAACCTCACACTTACATAACCAATTTATATGTCCAAGAATATCAGTGTACCACATAGGTGGTTCTAAATCGGTCAAATCATCCTTGATGTGTCCCATGGGTGATGGTTTATATTCATCACCTACATACCCATTTTACTAAATCTTTCCAAAGGAATAAAAAACACAACAAGAGATAACCAAGAACAAAACTGAACATGCACAAATATACAAAGAAACTATGGGTTGTAACTTGTAGACCACATACCTCGAATCCGTTGATGAATGCACTCATAAATAAAGTCTTATATCCCAATTCAACTACCCTTTTAAGACTTAACCTTTATATCACCAGAAAATGAGGTATTTATAGCTTCATATGGAGATAAATGAAATATGCAAACCCTTAACAAAAAAGAGAAGAAAGAGAGAGATTATACTCACTCAGAGCTTCAATCTGTAACCAAAATCACTCCAAATGGATTAGGATCGAAGGAGAATCACCTATTGGAAGATTTGGTCGCTAGGGTTTGTCACTAGGGATTGAAGGAGGAGAAATGGGAGGAAAATTTATTAAGGGTTAAAATCCTGTAAGGGCATTTTTTTAATTTTTCCAACTTTATTGGACCGAACGGTTTACCCATGCAGTTTTCCAAACCGTAGGCTAGCCACTATCCAAGGGAATCTAGGTCACACAATTACCTAGATAGATCTACATGGATTTCCAACAGTGTGGAAACCATGTGTTAAGACACTATCCAAAGCTACTTGGTTTGCCTAGGTAGGCTACATAGTTTACTTAACCGTGCTCCTTGCACAGTTTGGCCTGATTTTCCTTCCTTTTATTTTTCGAACCCTCAGAACACCCCCGTGACCCCACATAATCCTAGGAAACATTTCATTAACCCAAAAAAAGATATTTAAGACAAAATTTAAACAAGGAAAAACTTCCATGAAGTATGAGATCTTACAACCTCCTCACATTATAACGGCTCATCCTTGAGCTGCTCTTCCCGAGTGTTATTGAGTTTTCAGAGAAAAGAGATTGGTCCACTGGGACCATATATCTGATTCTCTCTCCCAAGTTTTCCCTACACTTTCCCATGTTTCCATAGGACTCAAACTAAGGGCACAATCTTTCCCCACAAGACCTTATCACTACAATCCACAATACAAACTAAATGCTCCTTGAAGGACACATCAGCCTCGAGCTCTACATCATCAACCTCAATCACATGTGCTGGATCAAGGTGATACTACCAAAGTTGTGAAACATAATTTTTTTTACATTACACTGTACCATTGTGGAAGATCCAATCAGCAAGCCACCGGTCTGATCCTCCCCACAATCTCAAACAACCCCACATATCTAGGCGCCAGCTTGCCTTATTTTCGAATTCGACGGTGACCCAACCTTAGTGAAACCTGAAGAAACACACTATCTCCCACCATAAACTCAAGAGGGGTATGACATCAATCTGCATATGAATTCTTCCTACTTTGAACCATTATCATGCACTTTTGAATCAATCGAACCTTTTCCGATGTCTCCTACATGAGACTCAGTCTTAACATCTCAGACTCCCCTGCTTCTAACCAAAACAATGGAGATCTACATGGTCTCCCACAGAGTGCCTCAAAAGGTTCCATATGAATTATAATATACAAACTATTGTTTCAAGAAAACTAAACAAGTGAAAAAAAAATTCCCCTTGAACCACTAAAATACAGAACACAAGCTCTCAACATATCCTCTAATACTTGAATTGTACGCTTTGACTGCCCATCCTTATGTGGGTGATAGGTTATACTAAAAAACACCAATATTCCAAGAACCTTCTATAACCCCTTCTAGAAGCATGATGTGAAACACATATCAGGATCCAAAACTATAGTCCTTGACACACCATGCAACTGCAATATCTCTCAAACATATAACTCACCCAACTGATCAAATGTGTAGGTCTCTTAGATCAGTAAGAAATGGGTCACCTTAGTCAACCAATTCACGACTACCCAGAATGCATCATTCTTCTAAGGCATCCTCAGAAGAGACACTATGAAGTCCATTGTTATGTTATTCCACTTCCACTCTGGAATGAGTAATGACTGTAACAAACCACATGGGAACTGATCCTCAACCTTCACCTATTGACAGGTAAGACATCGTGCCACAAAACCCCCAACATCTTTCTTCATTTCTAGCCACCAATACAACCTACGAAGATCACAATACATTTTAGTCAGACCAAGATGCACTACCCACTTTTATTCAGGGAACTCATGCATCAACTCTCCCCGCATACACACTGGCACAAATACACAACCGTAAACACTAACAATCTTATCATCACCAACTACCCAACTAGAAGGTGACCCCTCACCTTTAAGACTTTACTTCATATCCAAACACTTTGAATCCACCAGCTATCTCTCCTTGAACTGGTTCAAAAGTGAAAACTCAATTTCTATAGAAGAAAGAATCATTTGCTCATGCCCATCCTGTACCTCCAGGTGTATCTCAGCAAACAAGACCATCATTATTCACTCAGAGTTGGATTCCTAAACCACTTGATTCCAAGTCTTTCGGTTCAAAGAATCTGCAACACTATTCCATTTTCCTAGTGTGTAAACCAACTCAAAATCAAAGGATTGAAGGTAATTGACCCACCTCTACTGTCAAAGATTCAAGTCCCACTGAGAGAAGATGTAATTAAGAATTTTATGATCGGTAAACACCATGAACCATTCTCCTAATAAGTAAAGCCTCTAAAACATTAAAGAATAAACTAAAGTAGATAACTCAAGATCATAAGTATAGTAATTTCTTTCATGAAGCCTCGAATATCTTGACCCATATGTTATAACCCAATAATCTTGCATCAACACTGCCCGAAGTCCAACACCATACACAACAAAAAATAAGGTGTACCTCTTACCTGGTTTGCGTAAGATTAGAATCTGTGTGGTAGTCAACTGCTTCTTCAAATATTGAAAAAAAATCTCTCATGCCTCTAACCACTCAAACTTAACTTTCTTATTGGTTAAGCCATAGAGTGGCACTGCCAAATGGGAGAAATCCCTAATGAACATTCAATAATAACTATCCAAATCTAGAAAACTATGAACATCAAAAACATTATTAGGCTGCTCCCAAGACACCGCAACCTACACTTTCTCTAGATCCACCAACACACCTAACTCAGAAGTGATGTGTCCCAAGAAATACACCTTATCAATCCAGAATTGACATTTTAATAGCTTGGAGTAAAGACTATGCCCTCTTAGTGTACTCAAGATGAAGTCATGATGTTTGACATGATCATCATGAGTTCTGGAGTACAGGAAGATGTCATCAACAAAAGTAACCAAGAATTGATCTCAATATGGGTGAAATATTTGGTTCATTAAATCCATGAACACAATGGATGTGATGGTCAACCCGAAAAACATCAACACAAACTCATACAACCTGTACCTACTCTGAAAATCTGTTCGCAGTATGTCAGAATGTATCACCCTCAACTGATGGTATCCTGGTCTCAAATCGATCATGGAGAACACCGAAGAGCCCCTCAGTTGAACAAATAGGTAATCAATTCTTGTAAATAATAACCTATTCTTAATTTTCATCTGATTCATCTTTCTATATTCAACACACAACCTCAATGTTATATCTTACTTCTTGGTGAACAACATGGTAGATCCTCAAGGCAATGTACTAGGAATGATAAACCCCTTTCACTCCAACTCTTCCAAATGAACCTTAAGTTCCTGGAGTTCTTTTGGTGTTATTCAATATGGAGGAATGGAAACTGATTCTTCCCATGGAAGCAAATTGATTGTAAACTCAACATCCCTCTTGGGTGGTAGTGTAATGACCCACATTTTGAATCGGACTAAAACCTGATGGAATTTGAACTTTTTTGATTACTGAACTGGTTGTTTTTAAAACAGAGCTTCGGAACGGATTTCCGAGAGTTGAAATGCTTTGTTATTTTGGTTTTGTGCTTGGGAGAAGGCCTGAGGAGTTTTCCAAGTGACTCGGAAAGTTTCGGAAGTGCCAGACTTGAGTTTTTAATGGACTGCCGAGGGCGCATGGTTGGCACATAGGTTGACCAAACCGTGCGACCAAAACCGTGTGGCCTAAATCAAATGGGTAGTGTCCTGCGCACGGGCTGTGCACGGTTTCCCAAACCGTGTGCCTAGCCTGTGCAATGGGTGTCTTGGAGGTAGTAGACTCCGCACGGTTTGCGCACGGTTTGGAAAACCGTGCGGGTCAAACCGTGCACTTGGGTGAGTTTAAGTTTTTAATTAAAATAAAAATAAAATAAAATAAAAACTTAAAACTAAACTCTCCCTCACTCCTTTCGACAAGAACCCAAGCGACGCACCCCCCCCCCCCCTCTTCTTTCCTGTGAGCCGCACAACACCCTCTATCCGGCCTCTTCTCATTTGCCGTTTTCACTAGATTTCTACTAGTTTTTGGTTCAAATCATCATGGTAAGCTTCTCTCTTGCTTCTCCTCCTTTATTCCAGCCATATTTCGGCCTATCCATTGACCCAAAGAATTCGGCCGAACCCTTGGTATTGGGGGTTTCTTGATTCCTATTTTCCCTTAATTCTAGGGTTTTTACAAGGTTGTCTCAAGACCCTTGGGTTTGAGTTTAGGCGTCCGCTGCCGAAGGTGAGGTGGTTTGTGGTGGTTTTGGTCCGCCGGGTTGATTCTGAGGTAAGGGTTTTACCCATGGCTTGTTTTTTCAGATTCTAAATTAATCCCTTAGTTGTTATAAAGGGTCCTGATATGTTTTGTTTAGTGCGTTGGTGGGTTCAGGTTGGATTTTCTTTATCGTAGCTTAGGCGGCTCACCTGTGTAGGCATAGGTCGTATGTGAAGTCACATATGCCACATGGGGGAGCAGCAACGACTCTTAGTTAGAAAGCACCAAGAGCCGGAGTGGATAGATGGATCCACCTTGAGGTAGGGTCCCTCTCCTTTCCCTTTTATTTAAAGTAAGGTATCAAAGAGTTATTTATGAACGGTCTTAGTATTTTAATTCTGCAACTTAGTCTTGAATAGATGCTTCTGTGAAAACAGTGTGTGTTGCAGGAATAAGCTAAAAATGGTTGAAGATTTAATAATAAAACCTCTCAATCAGAGGTGCACTGTCTTCAAGATAAAAAGTTGTGATAAACTTTTTATGCTTTCCTGCTAGATTGTTGTGGATCCTCTTTGATGCTTTGTATGTGAACTTTCTTTGTTGAGACAAAGGGAATGAAATGGCTGTGATGCTTGTGTTTGGGTCAATTTTCCATGTTTAGGCAAATTGAATAAGATGATAACCCTAGCGAGATGAATTAATACTAAATGACTTGTTACCTCTAGAAGGTATCAAAGGGTTAATGAATGATAAACGTATCCTTTAAGATAGAATGATGAAACTAGGAAGGAACCGACTAGGGTGGTACCACCACGCCTTGGGATAACGTAATGAGCACGACTTATGTTGGTAAAATGAATATGTGAATATCTTGATTTAGATACTTAAGACAGGTTTCCTTAAGTATGAATGTGAATGCGTTCGCTTATGTGTATGTGGTATGATTCTTTGAATGCTTATGAGGTGATTCCATAAGCAGTATACTATAGACATGGTTTTATTGTGAGTGCGCACATGTGGATGCCACATAATGAATGATAATAAAGGTGAGTGCATGCTGAGACCACCTAGTGATGATTACATGTCTGGATGGGAGTCAGTTATACCCCATGCCAGTATTATGAATGTGATGGAAGGGACGCATTCTTACCCCTTTCCAGTTGACTTAAAGGGATGAGAGGCATTCTTACCTCATGCCCGCTAATCTTGATTTATGGAAGGGATGCATTCTTACCCCTTGCCAGTTGACCTATAGGGACGAGAGGCATTCTTACCTCGTGCCCGCTAATCTCGATTTATGGAAGGGAGGCATTCATACCCCTTGCCAGTTGACCTATAGGGATGAGAGGCATTCTTACCTTGTGCCCACTAATCTCAATTTATGGAAGGGAGACATTCTTACCCCTTGCTAGTTAACCTATAGGGACGAGAGGCATTCTTACCTCGTGCCCCTTAATATTGATTGATGGAAGGGAGGAATTCTTACCCCTTGATAGTTGACCTATAGGGATGAGATGAATTTTACCTCGTGCTGCTTTTTCTTATTAATAGGTGGGAGGAATTCTTACCCCCACACCATCTATGATCTAAATTCTTATATATATATATATGGTGACATGATCAGGTTACATTACCGGCAATGAGCCGAAGCTGGTATAACTGTCAGGTTCCCCTTGGGAACCTAGACGAGTGTTATTTACATACGTAATTCTGCTTACTTATTTCTCCATCCCTGCTCACTGTTTAATTATTATACACTGTCTGGATTGGGTTTGACACCTATGGTACCGGCCTACCGAGATTTATATCTCACACCCTACTCGGGCCTCCATTGCACTGGGGTACCCGAGTAGACCTTCTTGCTTGCAGGACCTAGGTTGTGTGTTGTGCTGTTTGTACCTGAGGAGTTAGGAGCAAAGGACCAAGTGGGATCTTGGGATGCTTAGGGGATCTTCGTTGGGATTTGCTATCTTTTATGTTTGTATTTTTTGTAAAGCATGTTGTATTGTTTACTACTTTCAGAAATATATCATCATCTATATATGGATGAATTGTAAACTGGCGTTTTCGACCTTTTATAAAATGGATATTAACTATCTTTCGCTGCTGTCTTTCAATTGTTTACTATTTCTGCTATTGAATATTATTTACTCTGATAATACCACCATGTTACTCTGATATGAGGGTATAGTCTCCCCACTACCACCTCTTGAGACCCTCGCTACTAGTTCGCAACCTCTGGCATACGGGGATATGCGCTTGAGGCCATGTGACCTACTGGTCCAGCCACCGGTTCGATGGTAATCCGGGTCGGGATGTTACAAAGTGGTAATAGAGCTGTTTCTTTTCTTTTTCCTTACTGTTTTGGGTTGGTAGATAGGAGATTAGGAAAGTGTCGGTGCTTGGCTAATGGTCGTTCTTGGGACTGATCACCCCACATACGGGAAATGACCAAGTGTCTAGGGTTGGGAGTTATTGTTCATATTGTTTGCTATTATAGTTGATATGGTTTCACCTTGAGTGACTGTTGTATTTTCTACTGCTTATGGTTTATGAAATTCCTTTAATTTTACCCTTGGCCTGATATGGAAATAAAGTTGTATTCCATGCATCATATTAGGCACATAGGAATTAACATGTCATGCATGTTCCATGCCATGTAGTTGCATCTTAGCTTGCCTGTATAATATGATTAAGTGATTATATGCCATGCTTATGTGTTATAACATGCTTCTGTAATATAACATGTTCTGTGTTTACTGCTTATGATGACATGTCTCGATTTGGTTGTACCTGGGTTATGAATGAACGAGAACCAATTTTCGATTGTAAGGTGTATGGGAGCCTTAAAACCGGGAAGGGGTAACCCATATATTAAAACCACTCTGATCATGATGTAAATAATTTTATAGGGATACTGATAAAAAAAATGTAAAGCTATGGAAATTAAAATGCTAAAGTAAATTGGTTTTGATTAAGAAGGGGATCCAAATGCCGATTTATAAAGTGTATGGGCGCTTTATAGGTTAGTAGATGGCCACCCATATACTTGGGTTGTTGTATGTGAGCATGGTAAATTCTGGGTTGGAATATGGTTTTGATAAAAAGGGGAGTCAATTTTCAATCCATGAAGTGTATGGGTGCTTCATGAATTGGGAAATGGCAACCTGTATTAAATGTAAAGACTTTCTATATTGTGAAATGATTAAATGGAAAATGTTGCCTAATTTTGAAATTGAAAGGTTTTGGATAACTGTTAAATGTGAAACTGGACCCGAGTAGGTCAGTTGAAAAGTGTTGTATGAGATAATCCGGTTTCGGGTGTTTTAGAAAAATTGAGTAACTGCTTTGGGGTTGTTTTTTTGAAGAACCCGAGACGGATAGAATGGGACCTTAGTAGGTCGCCCTTTTGTTTAAATGGTTTTTTTCGCTTTTGATTGATAAAGATGGGAATGTCTATGAATGTTTAATTTTTTAAAAGGAAGCTTTTCTGAAACTTTCCGGTTTCCATTGGTGTGTCGTTGAAACTTTGAAATGGTTAAAGTTTAAACGAGATAAAATGTTAAGGGCTTGGTAATGGAACACGTGGTGGTGCGTTGAAACCCTAGTGTAAGGGGTATTTTTGAGATTCTTGTCAAGTTTCCTTGGAACGAGACCGTAGGTGTTTCCGTAGGAGTTATTTTCTTTAGCGGTGGCTTGATGTTTTTATTTTGAGCCTAGCGACTTTGTTTCGTGTGAATCAGTGTTAGGGTCGATGTTTGATCTTCGTAAGGGGCTAGACCATGGTTGGTAGGAACCTTAGCATTTTAATTCCTTGATTGTACTGTGTTTTTTCTTATGTGAGGTGTTGTTTGGGAGCCGTTATCCCTTGTTGGACACTTGTTTTTCTAATGACACCCTTGTTCGGATGGGCGGTCGTTGGGTTTTGACTCTCATTGCAGCTCTGGGTCATATCTTCAGTAGATAAGCCTGGGGTTAAAGAATTGTTTCGTCCCAATGTTCGGGATAGATTTTGAATGAATCATGTGTTTTAACATGATGGTTTCCTTATTTTGGATCTTCTTCGTTTGTTTGGTGATGTGATTGTGGCGGAGGAGCATCACATGATCATTTGCGGTGTTTGTGTACAAGCGCATTTGTGCTCGGCTAGGTTATCACCTTTCACTTCGATGATTAGGACACTCCTAAGGTTGGGAGCGCGTTGCGTCGAATCTGGTAAATGTTTCCTTTCACGTGGAATGGATTCTTCTTGGAATGCCTTTGGAAATGGGTTGGTCATGTCTGAATGCCTGTGAGACATGCTAGTTTAAAACGTGTGGATGTGTCAGCAGGTGAAGCCGAGTTCCTTCCTTGAAGTCGACCAGTTGAGGTTTGACTATTCATCCTTCCAGTAGTCTGGTATGATTAACTAGAATCCGTTGAAACCTCTTAGTGTATTCTGTTTAGCGATGAGCATGTCCCCTATCTTTTCCTCATTCTAAATGCACTAAGAGAGCGTCAGTCTTATCCTCGCTAATGATTTTAAGCCGTTGGTCTTGATCAGATGGTTCTCTATCGGCGTTGCATATGAGATGTGTGGATTCTTGTATGGTTCGATCTTGGAAACGTCATCAGAAGTCGGGTGTAGTTTTCTATGAACTTGGTTGTGCTAAATGTAAGGTGCCTTGGAGAAAGGCATTATGGTTCTGTTTGAAATACGTCGGCCATTTAGGCCGAGCGTTCTTATAAATAGTCATCTGGAGATGGATTGACTTGGGGTTCTTGTTTAATGTATGCAGTCGGTGACATACCATTTTCTGGCACGTCATCAGGTAGAGGTGAGTGTAGTTTGTGTTGTTCAGTGCCTAATATGAACAACCAGCTCGACTTGGGCCTTGAGGTCAATGGGGAATCGACTGTTTGATCTATTTCAAATCACGCTAGGAGCGTCGTGGGAATGCTCGGGGCATGCTTTGAAAGTTAATTACAATAGTGGTCCAAACCGTAGTTTGGAGTTGGTTACTTAACATTAAAAGTATAAGGTGGGAAGTACCTGTGGCTGGATGCTTGGAGAGATGACGACGGGTTCGTGTCTCTAGGTAGATGGGATCTGGAAGAGCCATCTTAGTGTTTCATTTGGGAAATGAGCGTCGGCTTGAGTTTTGGTGGCTTATGCGCCATAGGGTTTAATGGATGCTTAAGGGTGTGTTGGACGTTTGTGAATGCAACATGATCGATTTAATGAAGCTTCAAGACCCTTGTAGGTTGTATGATGTGTATGTTATTCCCAAAGGCTTCTCGGGGAAGAGAAGTTCTAAGGTGGGAAGGTTGTAATGAACTGCGTTTTGAACCGGACTAAAACCCGAAGGAATTTGAACTTTTTCGATTACTGAACGTGTTGTTTTTAAAACTGAGCTTCGAGATGGATTTCTGAGACTTGAAATGATTTTTTGTTTTGGTTTTGTGCTTGGGAGAAGGCCCGAGGAGTTTCCCAAGTTACTCGGCAGGTTTCGGATGTGCCGGACCCGAGTTTTTAAGGGACTGCAGAGGGCGCACGGTTGGACAAACCATGCGGCCCAAACCGTGTGGCCTAAATCAGGTGGGCAGTGGCTTGCGCATGGGCTGCACATGGTTTCCCAAACCGTGTTCCCAGCCTATGCAGTGGGTGTTTGGAGACAGTAGACTCTTCACGGTTTGCGCACGGTTTGGAAAACTGTGCGGGTCAAACCGTGTGCTTGGGTGAGTTTAGGTTTTTAATTAAAATAAAAATAAAATAAAATAAAAACTTAAAACTAATCTCTCCCTCACTCCTCTCGGCCATAACCCATGCGACGCACCCCCCCCCCTCTTCTCCCCTATGAGCTACGTGACACCCTCCATCCAGCCTCCTCTCATTTGCCGTTTTTCACCGGATTTCTACTGGTTTTGGTTCGAATCATAATGGTAAGCTTCTCTCTCACTTCTCCTCCTTTCTTCCAGCCATATTTCGGCCTATCCATCGACCCGCGGAATTTGGCCAAACCCTAGGTATTGGGGGTTTCTTGATTCCTCTTTTTCCTTCGTTCTAGGGTTGTGCCAAGGTTGCCTCGGGACCCTTGGGTTCGAGTTTGGGCATCCGCTGCCGAAGGTGAGGCGGTTTGCGATGGTTTCGGTCTGCCGGGTTGATTTCGAGGTAAGGGTTTTACCCGTGGCCTATTTTCATAGCTTCTAAATTAATCCCTTAGTTGTTCAAAAGGGTCCTGGTATGTTTTTCTTAGTGCGTTGGCGGGTTCGGGTTGGATTCTCTTTGCCAGAGTTTAGGAGGCTCACCTGTGTAGGCATAGGTCGTATGTGAAGTCACATATGCCTCGTGGGGGAGTAGCAGCGACTCTTAGTTAGAAAGCTCCAAGATCCAGAGTGGACGTATGGATCCACCTTGAGGTAGGGTCCCTCTCCTTTCCCTTTTATTTAAAGTAAAGTAGCAAAGAGTTATTTCTGCACGGTATTAGTATTTGGATTCTGCAAGTTAGTCTTGAATAAATTATTCTGTGAAAACAGAGTGAGTTTCAGGAATAAGATAAAAATGGTTGCCTGCTAACTAAACTAACAATATAATAATAAAAAACCCTCAATCAGAGGTGCACTGTCTTCAAGATAGAAATTATTGATAGAATTTTTATGCTTTCCTTCTAGATTGTTGTGGTGCCTCTTTGATTCTTTGTATGTGAACTTGCTTTGTTGAGACAAAGGGAATGAAATGGCTGTGATGCTTTTGTTTGGGTCAATTTTCTATGTTTAGGAAAATTGAGTAAGATTATAACCATAGTGGGATGACTTAAGACTAAATGACTTGTTACCTCTAGAAGGTATCAAAGGGTTAATGAATGATAAACGTATCCTTTAAGATGGAATGGTGAAACTAGGAAGGAACAAACTAGGGTGGTACGACCATGCCTTGGGATAACGTAATGAGCATGACTTATGTTGGTAAAATGAATATGTGGATATCTTGATTTAGATACTTAATATGGTTTTCCTTAAGTATGAACATGAATGTGTTTACTTATGTGTATGTGGTATGATTCTTTGAATGCTTATGAGGTGATACCATAAGCAGTATACTATAGACATGGTTGTATTGTGAGTGCGCACATGTGGATGACACATAATGAATGATAATAAAGGTGAGTGCATGCTGAGGCCACATAGTGATGATTACATGTCTGGATGGGAGACAGTTATACCCCATGCCAGTATTATGAATGTGATGGAAGGGAGGCATTCTTACCCCTTTACAGTTGAATTATAGGGACGAGAGGCATTCTTACCTCGTGCCTGCTAATCTCGATTTATGGAAGGGAGGCATTCTTACCCCTTTCTAGTTGACCTATAGGGATGAGAGGCATTCTTACCTCATCCCGCTAATCTCGATTTATGGAAGGGATACATTCTTACCCCTTTACAGTTGACCTATAGGGATGAGAGACATTCTTACCTCATGCCCGCTAATCTCTATTTATGTAAGGGAGGCATTCTTACCCCTTGCCAGTTGACATATAGGGATGAGAGGAATTGTTACCTCATGCCCACTAATCTCGATTGATGGAAGGGAGACATTCTTACCCCTTGCCAGTTGACTTATAGGGATGAGAGGCATTCTTACCTCGTTCCACTTTTTCTTATTAATAGGTGGGAGGCATTCTTACCCCACTCCATATATGATCTAAATGCTTATATATATATATATATATATATTGTGACATGATCAGGTTACTTTACCGGCAACGAGCCGAAGCGGGCATAACCATCATGTTCCCCTTGGGAACCTGGACGAGTGTTATTTACTTATGTAATTCTGCTTACTTATTTCTCCATACTTTCTCACTCTTTAATTATTATACACTGTCTGGATTGGGTTTGACATTGGTGGTACTGGACTACTGAGATTTATATCTCACACCCTACTCGGGCTACCATTGCACTGGGGTACCCGAGTAGACCTTCTTGCTTGCAGGACCTAGGTTGTGTGTTGTGCTGTTTGTACCTGAGGAGTTAGGAGCAACGGACCAAGAGGGAACTTGGGATGCCCATGGGATCTCCATAGGGATTTGCTGTATTTTCTTTTTTTATTATTTGAAATGAATGCTTTATTGTTTACTGCTTTCAGAAATGTATCATCATCTATACATGCATGCATTGTAAACTGGAATTTTCCACCTTTTATAAAATGGATATTAACTATCTTTCGTTGTTGTCTTTCAATTGTTTATTGTTTCTGCTATTGAATATTATTTACTCTGATAATACTATTGTGTTACTCTGATATGAGGGTATAGTCTCCCCACTATCACCTCCTGAGACCCTCGCTTCTAGTCGGTAGCCTCTAGCGTACGCGGAGATGTGCTTGAGGCCATGTGACCTACCGGTCCGGCCACCAGTTCGATGGTAATCCAGGCCAGGATGTTACAGGTAGCCCTAAGAATTCCTCAAGAAACACATACTAGAATTGATCCATAATGAGTGGGAAGGCTGGTTTCTCCATTCCTCTTTCATCTAGCACAAGAAAATCCACTTGGGCTGTGACTTCTCCCAACTACTGGAAAATTGGCCTTGCATGATCTACTTGAACATCCCACTCACCATGAAGGTTATAAGTGTCTCTATTGAGAGACATGAATGTTACCTGACGTTGGTAACAATATATATGGGATTGATACAACACCAGATAGTATATATCGAAAATTAGGTCAAAACATGACATCTCAAGGGAAAATAAGTTCCACAGAAAATGATATCCGCCAATCTCCAAAGCACAATCCTTACATTTTATGATATATTTAAATTTCACCCCCAATGGAGTATCAATTGACATAACCCCACATGCATTTTCCATGGTTAGGACCAACACAATTATGAACTATGCAGAAATAAAATAATGCGTAACACCCATGTCAAATAAATTACCAGAGAGCATGAAAGCTACAAGAATCATACCTCGAGCGGTAGATGGTCTAACCTAACCACCACTAGGTGTATAATGAACTTTATGAAGATGACTTCCCCTCTACCTTGGGTTCCAGCCTGATTTCCCTACACTATACTACTCTACTAGTATGGATAGCCTCGCCCCTAATTTCCAAGTCCACCAACCCTACCGATATGACCCATGGAGATCTAACTACCTATCTGATATGGGGTGACCGACCCTGTGCCTATACTTGGAATATGCCTTTGACCCCCATCTGTACTCGAAGTATTAGGGTTCTTACAGAACCTTTGTATATGTCCCAACCTTCCACATGACTAGCACTCGACTGGTGGTCGAGGACACTAACCCCACATATTCCCTGATCTATCACACTGGTAACAAAACACCTGATCACCACCCTGAGGGACTGTCCCTATCTTTTGACTACTCTTTGTTCTTTCTCCTTATTGGAAATTACCAAAATGATGCTTCCTACCTTCGAAAGATACACCACCTATCTGCCAGGTTGTCACCACAAGTTCACCACTAGAAGCTCTCTCTTGGTTACCTTCTGAGATAAGGGCTAGGTCCACTACCTTAGTAAACTTCTTTAGATGGAATATATTCACTTGGGACCTGATCTTGTGCCTAAGTCCATCCTGGAAGCATCTCTCCATAGTCACCTCATCTCCAACCAACGTCGAAATGAAAAGACGCAAGTTAGTGAAATGACTAACATAATCCATCACTGAAACAGCCCCATAGGTCAAACTCATAAACTCAACAACATCTTCCTTCCTTAGGGTTTGAGAGTAATAGTGTTCTAGAAACTTTTCCTAAAAATCTTTCCATACCATTCCTTCATCCTTCTCTATTTGAACCATAATGTCTCACCAATTCTTTACCTGGACCCACAACATGTATGCCGCAAAATTGACTATCTTCTCAGAAGGAGTGTCTAGATGATCAAGATTGGTCGGGATAGACTCTATCCAGAACTCAGTTTCTTCTGGCCCACCCTCACCGGTAAAGGTCAGAGGGTGCTGCAACTGAAACTCCCTAGTCAACTCGAACATACTTGGTGCAACCCACCCTGGGTCCCATTCCATCATCTGCATAAAATGGGAAAATTTATCATGGAATTTCTCTTCCCTATAACCTCGAACCACCATATCTTCTTGCTCCACTACTGGGGTTATTCTTGGAAACATTGTCCTATCACCCAACCGGCACACGTCTTCATGGTGGTATTTCCCTACAATACCAAACATGATCTTTAGAACACAAACCATAAATATTTCACAAAATATAAAGGAAGGATCATCACTAGACACAAACAAACCATTTTTCATAAACAACCCAAATGGGATTTATCATACCGGAAACACTACCCTCATCCATCCCTATTGGGGACCATGGTGAACACAAGGTAACTAACTCACACAGTTGCAAGCCTTACCTCCAACACCATTTCAAATCTATTCCAATATCACAAATTATTTTAACAACTTTTTAATTCCCTTACCTCCCCTTATTAAGAATAATTATTTAATAATTATTTAACATTTTACGTCCCTTTTTTCCCATTTTCATCATTTCATTAGACACCATTTTCATCAATTTTAAGAAAATAAAATGCATCCTACCCTTTATGTCTCACACACCCATCTCGTGTGTGTGCCTACAATGATGTATGCCACTTATATACTTAGGTTCTTAGGATTATGCATGAATGAAAAAACTCGTGCCAAGTAGACCATCAAAAAAATATCATCAAACTATCACACCACACAATAAGTGCATCACCCAATGGTGAAATATCATCAAATGTAACAACACACAACAAGAACAACAATTCCCACTCAGGGTGACTTGGGTTTTCCCTCGTACTTGGGTTAGCTAATCCCAAGCATGAGCTCATTATTAATGATTGAAACCTTCCCAACCTCCTATCTACCATTACCAAATAGTAATTGATAGAAAAACTCATCTGAAACCACTTTGTAAAGTCCCTGACCAGGGTTCCACTAAACTGGTGCCCCGAGATGGGTAGTCACATGACCTCAAGAAAACCTCCTCATACACTAGAGGTTTCTAACTAGAATCGAGGGTCTAGAAGTCACATGGAGATACTATACCCACTTTACTAGAGTAATCCACATTAGAAAACATATATAATAGTTGAAACAACATAGTCTAATTAATGAACATGCATAAATAACCAACTCCCAAAACTTGGTACAAACCACAACCAACAATAAATATGTCATGTTATTCTGCAGTGCCAAGTGAACAAAACCCAAACTAGAGAAAAATAGAAGAATCCCCAAAATGGTCTTAACTACAAGTCTATAACCTCATCAATGCACATCCTATGTCCAACTCAATTTGCAAGCATAGGGCCCTTGCCCTTTTCCTGACCTGTAACCATGAAATCTACTCAGGTACCCAACAACGACCCGAGTGGGGTGTGATTACAACTCAAAAGGCCACCACCAACAGTGTCTACAAAATATCTAGTTTAGACAGATAGTGCATGCAAGTATTAAATAAATAAAAAGTAAATAAATGACAGGTCTGGGGCCACTAGTTAACAGTCTTTACTTAACTCTTACGAAATATAGTGCCAAATTAATTATGATAATCTTCTCCATTACTTAGTTCATCATCAACATGAAATCCATGGGTTAAGAATTTACAACATTCACACCAGGGTTCATGGAATTTATCATTTTGTATAAGGGAATAAGTCAAGTCCCTATCTCAATAGGGATAATACCTCATAACATCACAATGTTCTCACCTCGAAGCCTGAGTCTGGGTTTAATGCAACAATTAGGGGAATAGAGCTCCACCCCCTTCATTAACCCGTGTATTGTGGGTGGAGTTAGAGCATCAATCCAACTCAACCCGTGGGAGGAGCCTCGGTCCGTTATCCCACACCTCAAGCCATGTGCACATGCTTATTAATACATTCACCACACACAAACCATATAAAAACCAAACACAACTAATAAATATAAAAATAATAATCCATATCAATCAACATGGGAATTAAGATTATTCCATAACCCATTAACACATTTTCATTTACATTACTTAGCCCATTTTTTACAATTCCCATTCTCATGCCTAGATCACTAAGAATATTCAATAATTACATTATATCATCCCATTTCACATATTTTTCATTTCATATACCATTACCAATTTAACATATTCACCATTTCATATTCACTTACTCTCTTAGGAATTTCTAATATAATTAATAAGCAACATGTCACAATCTCAATTAACCCAATCAACTCATTTCCATGCCATGCCAAAAAACCCCTTAAGACATTTCCAAATTTAGAAACACTACCAATCATCCATATTAACTTCCATTAAGCACATCGACATACTCAACAAGGGATCTACAATATCACACAATGACCTCGCACTTACGTAACCAATTTCCCGGTCTGGGAATATCGATGCACCCCATGGGTAGCTCTAAATCAGTTAAATCGTCCTCGATGTGTCCATTGGGGACCATGAAGATTTCTATTCATCACTAAGATACCCATTTTATGAAATCTCACCAAAGACATCAAAATCACAACAAGAGATAACCAGGAACAAAACTGAACATGAACAAATCTACAAAGAAACTATATGATATAAATTGTAGAACACCTAACTCAAATCCATTGACGAACGCACTTCTACACAGATCCTTAAATCCCGATTCAACCACTATTTGAAAACTTAACCTAGATATCACTAGAAAAAGAGGTATTTCGATCTTCATATGTAGATAAGAGAAAGATGCAAACCCTAAACTAAAAAGAGAATCAAGAGAGAGATTAGACTCAATCAGTGCTTCGATCCGCAACCAAAGACGCTCCAAATGGATTAGGATTGAAGGAGAATCACCTATTAGAAGATTTGGTTTCTAGGGTCCATCACTAAGTCTTAGAGGAGGATAAATGGGAGGAAAATCAGGTGAAGGTTTAAAATCCCGTAAGGGAAATTTTTCAATTTTTCAACTTTACTGGGCCGCACAGTTTACCCGCACAGTTTTCCAAACCATGCGCAAATCGTGTGCAAGACACTACCCAAGGGAAGCTGGGTCACACAGTTACATAGGCAGCCCTATGCGGTTTTCCATCTAAGTGAAAACCATGTGTTAAGCCACTATCCAAGGCTGTATATTTTTTCTGTGTAGGCCACACGGTTTACTTAACCATTCTCCAACCATGCACCTTGCACAGTTTGGCCTAGTTTTACTTACTTTCATTTCATGAACCCCCTGAACACCCCTGAGACCCCACATACTCCCAAGAAACATTTCATTAACCCAAAACAAGAGATTGAAACCAAAATTTAAACAAGGACATACCTCCATGAAGTCCGGGATCTTATAGAAACACACAACACTATCATCGCCAAGAACCACTGAATGAGACTCCACTACAACCAAATGATTGATAGATCCCCTCCCACAATCATCTCGTCGGATGCTAGACAACTGCCAGACCCCCACCCCCACCGTCGAGCTGGGTTTCACCAATCCCATTCACCAATATATTTATTATATTTATAAATATATATACTTATGTATTAATAAATATCTATAAATATAAATATAAATATAAATATATAAATATATTTATAATTATATACAAATATTTATAAATATATTTATTTGTAATTATAATTATAAATATATTTATATTTATATATTTTTAAATAAAATTTATATTAAAATAAGTATATATATATATATTTAAGTGATATATTAATATGAATAATATAACTTTTACTTAAAAATGAATCTTATTGTCATAATTTTATATAAAAAAATTATCAAATTCATATTAGTAAAAAATTTTAATAGTTTATTTATATATTAAATTATATTTGGTGCTTAAGGGTACAATTACATTCAAACACACACACACACAGAGGCCTGGAAGGCAAATCATAAACCCCAAGGGATAATCCATCCAACCAGCCACTTTATTACATTATATATTTTTGGTCGAAGGTCCAGTGGGATTGAATCCCAATATATGGATAGTAGTCCCACCATTGGATGGCCCGAAGATCCTTTTTTCATCATGTTTTCGTCCCCACCTACACGTTATGCCTACATCACCGCCCCTTTGATGGACCGAAGGCCCAATGGCCAAAAAGCCTAATCGGGATGAATATTACTACTGATACAATACCCCCACTACATTACCTATTACAGTACCCACACTGCTACAATGCTACAATAACGCTACAATACCTAGTATAGTATTGTTATAGTACCTGCATAAATTTTCTCCCACCTAGTTTTAAAACCAAGTCTGATGTAGGATTGCGAGGATCCTTTACCACTCAGGTAAGCCCCCAACTGCAAATAGTTTATTTATAAACATTGATTACAAAATGTCTATATAACCAAAATAAAAGAATATATTAATATTTAATTTAAAAAATTATATAATATATAAATGAATATATTTATTTAGATATACATTTATATTAATATTAAATAATTTAAAATATATGTACACATATAATTGCTTGTATGTATGTGTATGTGTGTATGTACATGTGTGTATGTGTGTGTAGATGTATATGTATACATATGTATGTATTTAATTCACGTAAATGTTATGAAATCATTTTTTAATATTTTTGTAATTTATTTAATTTAGATTATTCATTTATTATTATATATTCATTAATAATGTTAAAAATATATTTAATCATTTTTTAATATGTATCTATACATATATTTATTTACTATACATGTAATATTTTCAGTATGTTTGCAATTTATATGAATATTTTTTTTAAACAAGTTGAGGTTTAATGCCCCTTTTATTAATTTTTATTTATTAAGTTTTAACATTTAAAATTTAATATCCCCAACCCAAAGGCCACTAACCTGGTGCCCCGGGCCGGGTCGCTACATGATCTCAGGCGCGCCTCCCCATACTTCAGAGGCTGACAACTAGCAGCGAGGGTCTAGAAAGAACATTTGGGGAGACTATACCCTCTTTATCAGAGTAACCCACAACAGATAACAATGAGAAATATAGGAAATGATAAACAATAAACCATAAACATGCATTAATACCCATTTCCCAAAACTAGGTACAACCCACAACCAAATGCTGAATATGCCATGTCATGCTAACAATGTCAAAAGTGAAGAAAACTCATAGTAAAGACCAATAAAAGAATCCAAAAAATGGGTAATGACTCTAAGTCTGGATCCCTCATTCACGCACATGTCATGGCCTAATCAATTCCTTAGCATAGATCCCTTTCCCTTGTCCTAAACTAAAACTATGAAATCTGCTCAGGTACCCAATGATGGATCGAGTAGGGTATGAGTACAACTCAGTAGGGCACCACCAATGGTGTCGACAAAATATCTAGTCTAAACACGCAGTGCATGCAAGTACTAAATAAATTACAATGTAAACAAAAGGAAACCCAGTTCCATTAGTTAATAATATTCACTTTAACCATTTCAATAACTTAATCCATTTTAATCAATTGTTCCATGGGTTAGGTATATACATCATTTACACATCGTCCTAAGCTAGTAAATTACTATACATAAGGGAGTAAGTCAAATTCACTATATCAACAGGGTTAAACATTTCATAAACAATTACAACACACTTACCTTAGAGCCTCAGTCTAGGTAGTCTCATCAAATGAAATTGTTAGGGGGAATAGAGCCTAAATCCTCTTCCCTTAACTCATGCATTATGTGGTGGGGTTTAGAGCCTTAGTGTAACCCATCCTATGGGAGTATATCCTCAAGTAAAATACCCCACTACTATTAAACAATGTGCACATGCTTCTTTATCCATGTATCACATATACCGTACATAAATCATTACACATAACATTCAAATCTCATAATTCTTCAACCCATTTCATAATAATCAAAACCATCCCAAATGACATTATCAAAGTCTAGACACAACTATCAATATTAGCATTTCAAATCAACTAACATGTCAACATATTCATCATGGGCTCTAATTTATCACAAATCAATTCTATGCTTAACATTACAATTTTCCATGTCTGGGAATATTGGCAGACCCCATGGGTGGCCCTAAACCGGTCCAATCAAACTCAGTGCAACCCATAGGGATCATGGGAGGTTCAATTCATCATTTAGCCAACCATTTTACCAAATCTCACTAAAGGAATCAATCCAACAATAAGAGAGAAGCAACAACACAACCACACATGAAAAAATCAACTTCAAGACAATGGGATATAACTTGTAGACCACCTACCTCAAATCCATAGATGAATGATCAATTAAACTTAACCTTAGATGTGGATTCAAGCACCATTTTAACCCCCAACTTAATATACACTAGAAAAAGAGTTTTTTTGGGATTTATTAGAAGAAGGATGATGCAAAAATCCCTAATCTGTAAAAGAGAAGCAAGAGGAGCATTAGACTTACCCGAAGCTTTGATACACAACCAAAGACACTCCAAACGGCCTAGAAAGGAAGGAGATTGACTGTTGGGAAGATTTGAGGGTTTAGGTTTGTCAATAGGTCTGGAGAAGGAAGAATGAGGAAGAAAATCAGGTGAAACACTTAAAATCCTGAGGAAAAAATGGTAATTTCTCATTTTTTAATGGGGTTCATAGTTTGGATGCATGGTTTCCCAAACTATGCACCAACCATGTGCCAACCTCTATCCAAGAGGGTTCCAAGTTTCAAAGTTACCTAGGGAGACCACATTGTTTGACAAACCATGTGCCAACTGTGCAGAATGGATCTATCCAAGACCACATGATTTGTATTCCCCCTTGAATGGTTTACTTAACCGTGCACCCTTTACCCCTGGATAATATGGTTTGGGTGCATAATTTCCCCTAACCATGCTCTAACCATGTAACATGCATTGGATTTCTATTTTTCTCTTTCTGTCATTTCTCGAACCTCCATAACACCCCTGAGCCTCTTCAAACACCTGATAAACATTATTTGAACCAAATTTAAGAGATTTAAAACAAATTTTAAACAGGGAATACCTCCAAAAAGTCTGGTATCTTACAAACTAACCACCTTATAATGAATCATCCTCAAGTTTCACTCCCAACAATCATTGAGCTTCCAAAGAAAAGAGACTAGGCCCCTGGGACTTCACATACGACACCCTTTACCAAGTTTCTTCCTGAACATTACCATGATTCCATAAAACTCAAACCAAGGGCACAATCTTGTCTATCAAGAATATGTCTCTATGACCCAAAATACAATATGAATGCTCCTCAAAGGATACATCAGCCTCAATCTCAACATTTTCAATATCAATCACGTGATATGGGTTAGGGTGATACCACTGAAGCCGTGACACATGAAAAACATTGTGCATACCACTATACCACTATGGAAGATCCAATTGGTATACCAACAGTCCAATCCTATTCACAATACCAAACAATCCCACATACCTGGGTGCCAACTTACCCTATTTCCAAATATGACGGGGACCCAACCTTGGAGACACTTGAATAAACACACAATCACCCACCATCATCATCATCATTTCATTTTGTATTCCAGAAGCGTTCAAACAAGGAAACAACACTAGGGTGGCTGAAAGTAATGCAAGCCAAGGGCATCACCCCGGATCAAATTCACCCCCTCTGACTTCAGCTGAGAAACGTTAGAATAGAAAATGACCTACACGTCATCGCCCGCAAGAGACGCCAGATGATCCGCCACTTTGTTACCCTCCCTCCATGTATGTGTGATGCTCGTATTCTTGGACATGAGGGCTTTGCATTTCCTTATCGTATAGACTATTGACCAGGGGCATATACCTTTACCTTGGAGCACATCATAGATAGGCCGGGAATCTGTCTCCACTTGCGATACGCCGATTCCTTTCTGATTGCACAAGGAGAGACCTGTGTAAACAGCTCACGCCTCCTCCTGCAGAGAGCTTCCATTACCAAAATATGCAGAGAAAGCCAGAAGCACGCTCCTCAACATATCCCGCACAGCCCCTCCCCCACGCATCTCCCCTTGCCGGCAGGAGCCATAGACGTTCATCTTCAATCCCTCGCACGGCGGTTGCCACCTCACCCATTTCCCCTGGCCTCCGTGACCCGCCGCTTAGTCCAGACCATGAGCTCTGAGCATCTCCCGCATCGCCGGTACAGCCTTCCAAGCACCTTCAAGCGATGACCAGTCCGCCAGCATGAAGAGTGACCTGGCGATGATTTCCCTCGCCGTAGACAATGCCCCCTCATACTTTGCCTGATTTCTGGCCTGCCACAACCCCCAAAAGCCCGTGCTACAAGAAATAGCCCATGCCTCCCTTTCCTTCCCAGACTCATCCACACCCTGGAACCAGCTAGATATAAAGACCTCCACATTCTACGCCTTGAAGGACAGCCCGAAGAAGCCACCATGAAACCCCCACACCGAACGCGCCCAATCCCCTGCGACGAAAATGTGAGACATCATCTCCTCACGGAATTCAATGCAACAGCAGTAGCGAGATGCCATACTGATCCCCAACCGCTTGATATTTTCATCACTTGGAAGAGCACCCCTTTGAATCCTCCACGTGAGAAAGTTAAACTTAGTTGGAAGAACCTTGCACCAAAGCCAACCACTCCACCCTACCTGCTGTCCCTGGGGGCCACTGCTCCTACAGAAGTCTTTCGCCATGAACTTCCCCGAGGGAGAAGGGGTGAAGACACAAAAATCCCTTTCCACGTTGATGAGAATAGATTCAAAAGTCTCATACTGGTCGGAATCTAGTATGTCTCTGAAAAAGGAAGGATACTACGCCGCTTCCTTGAAAGAAATCATGGGCACAGGGCATCCTAGATAACCAAGGATATTGCCCAACCAGTTTTGGTGCCAAAACAGGATACTCCCCTCCCCGACGATCCACCGAGAGAGCTGTAAGATGTCTGGAATAATGTTACTGACCGTCAACCACAAAGATGACCCCCTCACCATAGAAGATCCAAAACTATCCCTGTACCTGTGTGCCATGAGACTCCCCCATAAAGACTGCTCTTTGACCACCTCCCAAGCCAACCTTGTGTGCATACACTGGATCGTAACCTCTAGGATCTTCACACCTATCCCCCCTCCCGAATGGGCCGGGCCATCTTCCCCCATGTGACCCAATGCCTCTTTACTTTCGAAATTCCATTCCAAATAAACCGAGCCAAAATCTTGTCAATGGATTTTACCACCCCTTTTGGTACAGAGGTCGCTGATAGCGCATGGACTGGGATGGCTAACAAGTCACTATTCACAAGCAAGATACGACCTCCAAATGATAAAAAATGGTTTTTCCAGTTCAAAATATGCCCTGAGATCCGGTTCACCACCCGGTAAAAATCCTTAACCCACATCCTGCCTAACAACACTAGAGTCCCAAGGTATTCAAATAGGAAAGACCCCTGTCTCATACACAATCGAGTGACCATAGACGCCACCCTGTTCCTGGAACAAGCCTTGGAGACATTGAACTCACTATTCTCCCTGTTAATGATTTGGCCACTCTAGTGGAAATACTCCTCCAGAATATTGATGATACCATGCACCGACTTCCTCCCCCCATTGATGAAAATAATGGTGTCATCCACAAACATCAGGTGTGAAATGGATGGCATGCCTAACTTCCTCCTAACGGCCTGGATATCCCTATTAGCCAACCCTCTACTGATCATTCTTCTCAACGTATCCTGAATAAGAATAAAGATGGTTGGGGAGAGAGGGTCACCCTGCCAGAGGCCACACACCGACTTGAAGAAGCCATGATTACATCCTATAAAAGAAACTACCATCCAAGTAGAACTAAAACATCTAAAAATGATATCGTGGCCCAGCCGGAGAATCCCAGCTTTCCCAGAACCCTGTTGATAAAACCCCATTCTACTCTGTCATATGCCTTGTTCATATCCAACTTGATCGCCATGTTATGCTCGTGGACTTTTGTATTCATGTATTTAACCATCTCCTGGGCCAAAGCAATAGCTCCCTATATCGAGCGACCCTACACAAACCTGTGCTGCTCTAGAGAAATCCACATGGGGAGAAGGCCCGACAGTCACATGTTGATGATACTCGCCTGAATTTTGTAAGGGAAGTTGCACATAATCACCATCCTATAATGAAGGAGGGAAGAGGGATCCTTGACCTTAGGTAAAAGCACCAGAGTAGTGGCAGCCGCAATCCGAGGAAGACTTCCACCCCTGAAAAAATCCCTAATGGCCATGCAGACATACCCCTTAAACACCTCCCACGAGCTTCTATAGAAGGCTCCGGGGAAACCATCAGGACCTGTCACACTTTCATGATTGAGGTTCACCATAGCCGCATGCACCTCCTCCTCCTCTGGGATACCCTCCAGCAACGCATTGTCCCGGTTAGAGACCCAGGGCACAATACCCTCCCAGAGCTCCCCCTCCCCTGAGGATACCCCTGTCTCATATTTGGATTCGGACCAGCAAAGATATCCCTAAAGAAAGGAACTTACAGCCCATCGATCACTTCTTGGTCATCCGTGAAGGTTCCATCATCAAGTTCCAGATTCGGGGTTGCAAAGCGCCGTCTCTCCCAAATGCATTCATGGAAAAATTATAGGGAACAGTCTCTCAACATGTCCTCTAGTACCTAAATAGTACACTTTGACTTACCTTCCATCTATGGGTGGAATGTTGTACTCAAAAACACCTGGGTACCAAGCACCTTCTGTAACCCCTGCCAAAAGCATGAAGTAAAACACAGATCACGATAAAAAATTGTCATTCAAAACTCCCCATGCAACTATAATATCACCCAAAAATAAAACTCACCCATCTTATCAATGGTGAAGGTCTCTCAAATTAGTAGTAAATGTGCTACCTTGGTCAGCCGATCCATAACTATTCAAATTGAATAATTCTTCCATGTAATCCTCAGAATAACCACAAAAAAATCCATCATCGCGTCATCCAATTTCTATTTCGTAATGGAAAATGGCTGTAACAAACCACCCAAACATTGATACATGGAATTTACCTGCTGAAAGGTATAACATTGCACCAGGAAACCTATAACATCCTTCTTCATCCCTAGCCACCAATACTATCTACGAATATCATGATACGGTTTGGTAAAACCAAGATGTACTTCCCACTTTGAGGCATGGAACTCATGCATTATCTCTTCCTATATACATGTAGTAATGATAAGAAAAACAAAAACAAAAACTATCTCATCATCACCAATAGTCCATCTGGAAGGTGACTCCCAACTTTCAATACTTTCTCTTAGGGCCAAAGACTATGGATCCTCATACTGCCTCTCCTTGATCTAGATCATAAGGGAGGAATCAACTACCAAGGATGCAAGGTTCATATTTCATTGACCACACTGAACCCCAGGTGAATTTCTGCAAACAACTCCATCATCCTCCACTCAGAACTAGATTCCAGAACCTCTTGGTTTTGAGTCTTCCGGTTGAAAGCATCAACAACACTATTCCCATTTCTTAGTGTGTATACCAACTCAAATTCAAATGAATACAGATACTCGAACTATCTTTTCCGCTAAATATTTAAATCACACTAAGAGAAGATATACTTAAGGATTTTATGTTCAGTATACATAGTAAATCATTCTCCCAGCAAGCAGTTCCTCTAACACTTTAAAGCATAATCCACTGCGGTCAAATTGAGATCATGTGTAGGGTAATTTTTTTTGAATGTGGCCTCTAGTGTAGAGACCCATATGCTATAACCCGATCCTTATACATTAACACTACCCCAATACCAACACTAGATGCATCACAAACCAAGGTATAATTGATTCTCGGATCAGGAAGAATCAAAACCGGGGTAGTAGTTGGTTGTTTCTTTAACTTCTGGAAGGCATTATCTCATGCCTCAGACCATTCAAACTTTATTCCATTTTTAGTTAATCCCAAAAGAGGTGAATCCAAATGGTAGAAGTATTTATGAATCATTAGTAATAGTTTTCTAATCCTAGAAAACTTCAGATATCAAAAAAATTCTTTGGATGCTCCCAAGACACGACTGCCTGCACTTTCTCTGGGTCTACTAACACACCACCCTCAGAGATAATATGACCCAAGAAATGAATCCTGTTAATATAAAAATAGAATTTGGATAACTTGGCGTATAACCTATGATCTCTTAGTATACCCATGATGATTTCAAGATGTTTAGCATGATCATCATGAGTCTTTGAGTACACTAAGATGTCATCAACAAATCCAAATATGAATTGATCTAGGTAGGGATGAAAGACTTGGTTCATTAGGTCTATAAACACTGCTAGTTCATTGGTCAACCTGAAAAACATGACAAAAAACTCATATAACCCATAACTACCCCTAAAGGTAGTCTTCTGTATATCAGAAGGTCTCACCCTTAGCTGATGATACCTTGATCTCATATCAATTTTAGAAAACACTAAAGCACCTCTCAGCTAGTCAAAGAGATCATCAATTCATGGAAGCAGGTATCAATTCTTAAACATCATTATATTAAGTTTCCTACAATCAACACAAAACCACAAGGACCCACTATACTTCTTGTAAAACAACACCAGGGATCCCCAAGGTGATGTACTCGGGTGAATAAACCCCTTGTTCTCTAGTTTCTCCAACTGAGCTTTAAGCTCCTGGAGTTCTAATGGTTCCATTCTATATGGAGGAATAGAAATTTGTTTTCCCCCCAGAATCGACTATATCATGAACTCAATATCCCTCTTGGGGGTGGAAACCCCAAGAAGTCCCTAGGAAACACATCTTGAAGTTAATCCTCCATAGGAGGAAAGACATGCTACCCCACTTCCCCATCATCAAGCAAAAGACAAGCCACTTGGGCTGTGAGTTCACCCAACTGCTGAATTACTGGCCTTTCATGGTCTAATTGGATATCCCATTCCCCATGGGGAACATACATATTCCCCTATAGGGATGTTAATGTTAACCTATGGAAATAACAATCAATATGGTCCTGGTACAACACTAACCAATCATCCCCAAAATCAAATCAAAGCCTGACATCCCTAGAACTAACAAGTCCCAAAGAAAATTGTACCCGCCAACCTTACGGGAAGACACCATACATTGTGAGATATTTTCCACCCTCACCCCTAATATTATATCAATTGAAATAAACCCCAATAAAAGTTTCACCGCTAGGACCAACACACCCCCAAACTAAGCAGATATAATATAATGTGAGTCACCTATATCAAATAAAGAACTAGAGAGTGTGGAAGCTATAAGGACCGTACATTGAATAGTAGATGGTCTAGCCTCTCCACCCCTAGGTGTATCTTGAACTAAAAAGAGATGACCTACCCCTCTACCCTAGGCTTTGGTATGAATCCTTGGTGTTTCACTACTCTGCTGATATGGATGCTCTCTCCCCAGAGTACCACATTCACCTCCTCAAATAGTACGAATAGTGGAACCCCAAATGCCTATCTAACATGGGGTGACCAACCCCTACCTTCACTATACCCCAACATTGAACCTCCATTAATACCTAACTATCGAGGTTTCCTAGAGAACCTATGCACATGACCCATTTTTCCACATGCTCGACACTCAATCAGTGGTCAGAGGAACTGGCCACACATGTGCTCCGACATTCCACACTAATAGAAAAACACATAGTCCCCACCCTGAGATGATGATCCCATCTTCTGACTACTATATACACTTCCACTCTGATAAAGATTCCTAAAATGACACTTCCTTCCCTCAAAAGTCGCACCATTGATCCATCCAACTGGAACTAAAAAACCCACTTCTTGAAGCCTCCCTTAAGTTCCATTTTGAAATAAGGGCCTAATACACCACCTAAACAAACCACTTTAAATGAAATATATTCACATGGTACTTGATCTTGTGTCTAAGAACATCCTGGAAACATATTTCCATAGTGGACTTGTCAACTACCAACACTGTAACAAAGCATTGTAAGTTTATGAAGTGGACCGCATAATTCATCACTGATATTGTTCCCTATGTCAACCTCATAAACTCCATAGCCCACTCCTATATCAAGGTCTATGGATATAAGTGTTCTATAAAATTATCCTAAAATTGCTTCCATAGTATACCATCAGCCTACTATGTCTAAAACAGAATATCCCACATGTGCTACGCCGGTCCCTGCAACATATAAGCCACTAACTTGATTGTCTTTTCAGTAGGAGTATCCAAATGATCCAAAATTTTCTAGAGAGACTCTATCCAGAACTCTGCTGCCTCAAGTACACCATCTCTGGAGAATGTTAGTGGGTAATACAATAGAAACTCTCTAGTCAGATCAAACATACTCGACACCACTCTCCCTAGGTCCCATTCCATCATCTGCATAAAATTTGTAAATTTATCATAGATATGTTCCTCTCCTCTATTAACCCGAACCACTAATATTTCTTGTCCCACCTATGGAGGAACATTCTCAGTGATATCCTGTTATCACCCAACTAACACCCATCACCATTGTGGCATTTATCTATAATTCCAAACACACATCTCAGAACACTTAACATAAAACATCCACAGTTTACATAAAATAAGGCTCTCTACTAGCCATAAAAAAACTCATCCTACTTACACTATTACAACAAAAATATTCACACCTAGAACACTAACCTCAACCATATCCATTATGGGTCATGGTTAACATGGGTAAGTCAACCTACATAGACACAAGTCTTTATTTGAAACCATTTTCAAGCCATTTTACCTTCACAACATGAATATTATTCATTTGGTAACCTTTCTATCTTTACAACTTGATACAACCAATGTTTTAACTCATTATTAAATTTTCATTTAACATAATTATTTAACCATTATTTAACATTCTTTCCATTTTCCCATTTCAACAAATTTATTAGATGTTACATTCTTTATATTTTTAAGGAATATGAAATTCATTCTACCCTTCATGCCCCACACACCCTCCCCATGTGTTCCTACCATGGTGCATGCCACATATATCTCTAAGTGCCTATAATTATGTATGAATACACAAAATAATGCCATTCTATCCATAAGAAAAATATCATAAAACAATCACATCACCCAAAAAGTGCACCACCCAATGGTGAAATATCATTCAACTATAACAACACACAATAAGAACAACAATTACCACATTGGGAACTTGGGGTTTCCCTTGTATATGGGTTAGATACTCCCAATCATGAGCTCATTAACAAGACCCAAAACTTTATAATCTTCTATCTACCACTCCCAAATAGTAAGGCATAGAAATGAACTACTTTGATACCACTTTTTAATGTCCCCAACTTGGAGGCCACTAACCTGGTACTCCGGTCTGGGTTGCTACATGACCTTAGGCACACCTCCACATATGCCAGAGGCTACCAAATAACAGTGAGGGTCTTGAAAGAACACACAGAGAGACTATACCCTCTTTATCAGAGTAAACCACAATAGATAACAATGAGAAATAAAGGAAACAATAAAAAATAAAACAGAAACATACATTACTACCCATTTCCCAAAACTAGGTACAACCCAAAACCAAATGCTGAATATGCCATGTCATGCTAATAATGTCAAGAGTGAAGAAAAACCAAAATAAAGACCAATGAATGTATCCCAAAAATGATTCCTAACTCCAAGTACAGATCCCTCATCCATGCACATCCCATACCCTAATCAACTCCCTAGAATAGGTCCCTTTCCCTTGTCCTAACTTGCAACCATGAAATATGCTCGGGTACCCAATGGTAGCCCGAGCAAGGCGTGAGTACAACTCAGTTGGACAACACCAAAAATGTCTACCAAATATCTATTCTAAATAAATTGTGCATGCAAGTAATAAATAAATGACAAGGTCAAAAAAAGACAACTCGGTGATATTAGTTAACAATATTAACCTTAACCATTTCAGTCACTTAATACATTTTCATCACTTGTTCCATGGGTTAGGCATTTACACCATTTACACATCGACCCAATCCATTCAATTACTATGCATAAGAGAGTAAGTCAAATTAATTATCTCACTAGGGATAAACATTTCATAAACAATTTCAACATCGTTACCTTGGAGCCTCAGTCTAGGAAGTCTCATCAAATTAAACCACTAGAGGCACAGATCCTCTGTCCCCTCCCCTAACCCATGCATTATAGGGAGGGGTTTAGATCCTCAATCTAACTTAACCCATGGGCGTAGATCCTCAAGTCCAATACCCAAAAACTTATATGACAGGTGCAATGTTTCTTTATCCATTTACCACAAATACCATATACAAATCATTACACATAACATTCACATATCATAATTCTTTAACATGTGAATTAACATCAAGCCTTAACCCATTACCACGTTTCCCAAATACAATGTATAGCCCATTTAACCCATTTTCCTTTCTCATGACTTAACCTATCATCATAATAAAAAATTCTCATATCTTGGCCCATTTAAAATATTCATAAAATCACATGCATTGACCCATTTAACATTTTCATCATTTCACATGCATTAGCACACTTCTTTATTTCAAGTATAATTCATAATTAATTTAGCACAACCACTTTATTTCACCCAACACATTTAATAATAAGCTAAACAATCCCTTATGAAATTATCAAAGTCTAGACACAACTATCAATATTCCCATTTAAACTCAACTAACATATCAATTTGTTCATCATGGGATATAATTATCAGAAGTAAATTTTATTATTAACATTATAATTTTCCTTGTTTGAGAATATTGGCACACACCATGGGTGGCCTTAAATTAGTCCAATCAAACTCAATGCATCCCAAAGAGATCATGAGAGGTTCAATTCATCATTTATACCACCATTTTACTATATCTCACTAAAGGCATCAATTTCACAATAAGAGAGAAGTAATAATACAACCACACATGCACAAATCAACTTCAAAACTATGATATATAACTTGTAGAACACATACCTAAAATCCATAGAGAACACTCGCTTAACCTTAGCATTAGATCTAGATTCAATCACTATTTGATGCCCTAACCTAAGTTCTATCAAAAAAGAGGTTTTTAGGGATTCAAAAGAAGAAGGATGAAAATAAAATCCCTAATCTGGAAAAGAGAAGAAAGAGGAGTGTTAGAATTACATATAGTTTCAATCTGCAACCAACAACACTCCAAACATGATAGAAACGAAGGAGATCAACCCTTGGAATTTTTTTGGGGGTTTAGGTCCATCACTAGGGATAGAGGAGGAAGGATATGGAATAATATTAGGTGAAACACTTAAAATACTGAGGGGAAAATGGTACTTTCACAATTTTTAATGGGGTGCACAGTTTGACCATAGGGTTTACCAAAATATGTGCTAATCATGTGCCATCCTCTGCCTAAGAGGGGTCCAATTCGCATAGTTACCTTAGAAGACCACACGGTTTGAAAAACCGTGTGCCAACAGTGTGGAATAGCTCTATCTAAGAATGGATAGTTTGGCTTTCCCCTTGCATGATTTACTTAACCATGCATCCTTTACCCCTATATAGCGTGGTTTGGGCACACAATTTCTCGCAACCATGTGCCGACCATGCAACATGCACTAGATCGCCACTTTTCTCTTTATTTTGTGTCCAAAACCCTCGAAACACCCCAAACCACCACATACACCCGATAAACATTCTATAAACCAAATTTAAGAGATTTAAACCAAAATTTAAATAGGGACACACTGCCATGAAATCCAAGATCTTGCATAAAATTTGTTTGAAATTTATATAATTAATCTATTTAAATTATTTTTTAGTAAATTTTTAATTTAAATATTTAATTATACAATTATAAATATATATAATTTTATTAAAAATTATTAATAAAATTAAAAAAATATAAATATATATTTAAATAATTATAAAATTATAATAAATATATTTAAATAATAAATATATTTAGTATCTTTATTATTATATATTAATATATATATATATATATAAATATATATAAATACTTCTTAGATATAATCAAAAGTATCAGGAAACAGGTGAACTGGATCCTAAAAAAATTATTAGAAAAAAGATGACAAAACGAAAAAGAAAGGATGGATGAGGTCAAACAAAGAGGCATTCCCTCATCCATGCGACAAAACTACAAATCAACATTACCATAATTAGGGTTGGAGTCGTCATAATCATCAGAAGTATCCCACTATGACTATGAATTCCTTTAATTGAAGATCATAGAGTACTTCTCCTTGATCTTTTTCTGCTCCAGAGAGAGCTATCTCTTAGAGTCCTTGGAATAAGACCTGATAGAAACATGTCAGCCACACCCTCAGGAAATATCCCAGTCATCTCTACCACGTCCTCTACCACAACCTTTTGAATGCCTCCCCCATTTCCATTTCTTTAGGTGTTAGGCTCCTTCAGGATCTTCCTTAAGCACCCAATTTATTCGACACTGTTAAAAAATAATCCTTGTCAATCAGGTCTTGACCATTATTGTTCAATTATTCAACATACCTTGACTCCTCATTATATGATTTTCCCTTTTTTAAACTGTCATTTTAATGCACTATCCTACTTAGTGATCTCCATTTCTTTTTCAGTGGGTGCATGCATCCGAGCGTCCTGAGAGAAAATTAGCACACCAAAATTTTTAGAAGTATAAACATATGGGTTTACATATGAAGTAAGACATTCTTGGATGCTATGAACCAAAAAATTAGCCAGCCTGGGACTATGCTCAAGGACACTAACCAAATTAACATATAGTTGTTGAAGGTTCCCAGCATCTATGGAATCCTTGGACCTATAGGAAACCTTCCCAACATCAATTACAATACCTTATTTGCACCCCAAGGGAGGTGCAAGTACAAGCTGAATGCTGTGAGTGGGTAGCGTCTTATTTTCCAAGACCAAGGCATCTGTGGGCATAGTGATAAGATTTCCAAGATCATATACATTCTTGGATTTCCTATACAGAACCATCTGAAAACCATCGATATCTATAGAGATCTTAGATGTGGATTTTATACCGCTCTCCATGAGTGTAGTATCACACAAAAGTATAGATCTACCCTTATTTATTGTTTTCATAGAGTCATCACCTTGCCCATTCCCTTCATATCAGAGCTGTATAGATCTTTCTCCCAAAAGCACTCATTGTACACATCCTCTTGTATTAAATTCTTAGATTTATTTATGTCATCACTGTCAGAAGAATACTTCTTTTCCTCTTATTCTACTATTGTATCGCAAGATCTATTGGGCAAAGAGGTGTACCCAATGTGTACTAAAGTATTTCCAGTTGGTTTCAACTACCGAGCATCAGCATCTAGAGGAACTAATCTGCATTCAAAAGCATCTGAGACACTAGCATCAATGGCCTACTCCCCAGGCGCATTCACACACTGTATTACCTACATAAACCAATTAGTGTTTCTAGATTAATTCCTTAATACCCCTTCCAAATTAAGAGAGTCATAGTTCTTAGAATGTCTTAAATTTTTAGACCAAGACTTCTTGAAGCAGGTTGACTCGTCATGCCCTCTAGCTGAACAAAAAACACAACCCAGAGACTGTTTATAAGTTGATAAATCATGTCCAATAACCATGTAGTCCAGATAGAATCTTGGACTTCTCTCATACTCAATCTTAAAGGAAATTTCGTCTGAGTCAGTAGAGAGAAAAACTGTATCAACAAGTGTGGAACCAAGACCCACCTCCATGAGGAATCGGGAAAAATGTCCAAACCGAGCAATTTCCATTTCTTTATCTAGTTTTATTGGTACCTTGATTTCCGAAGCAACATCCTAAAGAATCCTTAGGTGCCACAAGATCTAGTTTAAGCATAAAAATCTTACCCATATTTTCATAGAGGATTTTTAAAACTCTTCTGGGTTGAAGTTTATATCCCATTCTCTGATATTCATGAAGCCTAGTTTTAGGGAAACCGAGCCATACCCCCATGCCTTCATCTTCAAAACATCATTGGGGAAGAGGAAATGATAGAATCCTTGACCCACTGAAACACATTTCTACACATCGAAGCCCAAAATATCAGAGATCTGCACAGTTAAATCTTCTAGTTTACACAGTTCATATCCCTTCGAAAGAATGATCCTCACAATTATAGAGTTATTACCCAATTGGATATGCTTTCAAACTGCATCCGAGTCCACCTTGACATGCACAACACTACCCTTATGATGAAATAGACCACTGATTGCTTCTTTATAGAGAGAGAAGGAACCCTCACCAAAATTTCTAGTGCTCGATGCCTTCAGAACTAGTCCACCCCACTTCATCCTTAAAGGAACCGACTCACTCAAGGAATGTTTATATAAATCGAATCACCTTAAATAAAGAAAAGATTTATAAATTTCAAGAAATTATGAGATTGATATTTAAAAGACATAACCGCCATCAAATTCCAGAGAGAGACACTGTCCAGCGAAACCCATCTTCATCTCACTTCTAAAATATATTTTTTTATAAGTATAATTATAAATCAATAAATACATATTTAAATAATTAAAAAATTATAATAAATATATTTAAATAATAAATATAATTATTATATTTATAATTATATATAAATACTTTTTAAATATATTTAATTATAATTATAAATATAAATAAATAAATATATATGTTAATAATTATAAAATTATAATAAATATACTTAAATAATATATATTGTTAATATATTTATAATTATTTATATTTATATATCGATATAAATATATATAATTATATAAATATACCAAATAGGTGTAGACCATATGATATAATTATATATATATATTTTTTAAAATTATAATTAGAAATAAATAAATATATATTTAAATAATTATAAAATCAGAATAAATATATTTTTTATAATTATTTTTAAATATTATATTTATATATCAATATATATATATAATTATATAAATAAATAAATAAATATAAATAAATAAATAAATATAAATAAATAAATAAATAAATATGTTTATTATTATATTTAAATATTTATAAAATTATAATAAATATATTTAAATAATAGATATATTTATTATATTTATAATTTTATAAATATATATAATAATATAATAATATATAATAATATAAATATATTTATATATTTATAAATATATAAAATTATTTTTAAATATATTTATTTATAATTATAATTATAAATATATATTATAAATATTTGATCTTTATTAGTGTAGTTGGGGGCTTACTCGAGTGGTAAAGGCTTTCCATAATTCTGCATTAGACTGAGGTTCAAATCCGGGTGGGCGCATGTACTATTATAGTACTAAGCACGGGGTGACGCAGACAATGATGCAAACAGGGGGTGACACAGGCATGATGTAGGCCTGGTGACACATGTAGGATGATGTAGGAATGATGCTGCACTGGTCATTTGAGCCATGTTATGGGCTTCATGCCCCCTGGTCCTATGAGCCATGTATTAAATAAATAAGATTTGATGGGTGAGCTATCCCTTGGGGGGATATGGTATGCCTTTCCAACCTGTGTGAGTGTTGCATGCATGTTTGAATATAATAGTACCCCAAACACCTAATATATATATATTAGATCTTTATCATTGCTTTTTAGTGATGATAAAGATACATATTTATCAGATCTAAAAAAGCACTGATAAAAGCATTCTTTATCAACACAATAATTTTAGCATTGGTAAACAATTGTTTTATCAACGCTTACTATTCTAGTATTGATAAAATGTAACTTAATCCATGTTTTTTTAAACTACTGATAAAATCCTTACTTGATATTATAAAAATAACTCTAACAGAGACACCCTCTCTTGCGCCTTCAAGCTCTCGCAGAACTGTATAGCTAGTGCCACCGCTCCCTGTCACTGTCACTCCTTCATGGAACCTAACCCTCACGAAACCAAACCCTTGCTACTCTTCATCAACAAATTGATCCTCTCAAGATCTAAGGTATTAGATTATTTATTCTCCTCTTTAATCTCTTATTCCATCTAGATCTTTACCCCCTCCAAACTCCATGCATGTAGTACGAATGAGGTCCAAAGAATGTAAAGACTCTTGTCTATTTACTTTAATATATTTGTTTATGATTATTGTTTCTGTTTTTGTCGCCACCATTTTGTTTTCTATATTCTCTTTTTTCCTAAATCACATTTCTTTCTCAATCATTATCTTTTCATTCTTGGTTGGGTTAGGTCCATGCCAATCAGACCTGATTCACCCTTTTCATTATTAATGGTGAAGTCATAGGTTATGTGGAACCCTCTAGGGGGTGCTGTCAAAGTGTCCCTTATCCCCCTTATATGCTTATTATGTTTTTTTTGGTTTAGAATTATATAAGGATTTATTTGAAAGAAGCCTCTAATTATCCTTGCCTCGATTGAAAAGGATTCCAAATTGCACTTCCAGTGTGATTTTTTTCACAAAAATATAATTTTACCTATATTATAAAGATAAATGTATTTAAATAAATAAGGAATAATAGTAATATACTTATAATTTAAAATCAATTGATTTTTTAAATCTTTAATCACTTTTGATTTCGATCCATGCAACCTTTTGTATTAGCTTCTAGGGGTTGATATCAATAAAAATGTAAGGATAGATGGGATGCAAAACTATATTAGTTCTTCACTTGGGGAAAAGGTAGAAACCAATAGAATTAGTAATAACATTGATGATTTTTGGGTTTTGAAATGGTAGAGGTAATCCATGAAGCCTGATCCAAATCATATAGAGGAAGGAGGGTCTCACTTCATATATAATACAAAAGAATATATGAATCAGTTAAAAATAGATGAATCGACTACCCATAGCATAACACACATTTTTTAATAATATTTTTAATAAACTATTTTATTGGTAAAAATAATGGGTAAAGTTATAATTTTTCATTTTAATTAAAAAACTCCTTTGATAGTGCATTTTATTATTATAATACTTTTAATAGTATTTAAAGGGTGTTTTAATTTTTTTTTAAAGTGACTATTTTTTATTGAAAGTATTTATATATGTGTGTGTGTTTAATTGAAAAAATATGGATTTCAAGTTTATTTATTTATCAAATATATCTGTGTATAGAGTGTGGATGTGTATTATTGTTAAAGGAAATATTTTTTAATAAAAACCTTATAATGTTCAATGATTCTATTATTATTAATTTTATTTGGTGTTTTTTTATGTGAGAATACCACTATTAAATTCAACCCTGATAGACGGATTTAATGCCTCTTAAGTGGGAATACAAATTAACCAGGGTTCTATGTCTATCCTGTGCTTATTCTCTATTATCCTTATATTCCAACCATGAACCCATCTTGGAATAACATTATAAATCTATATAACAAAATATGATTTCCTTATTTTGGTGGTTATGGATTTCAAATTTGATGGGTGTTTTTGATGCTGTTTTAGACATCTTCATCATCCAACCTTCTATGTGAATAAATCAAAATCCCTTAAGCTTCCTATTTTGATATTGTACATATTTTAAACCTAGTTCTAGTATTGAATAAATTATTTTAAAATTTATTTTTAATGATTATATCAAATTAAAAATGAAAATTGATTATATTTTATTTTATAATTCATTTTTTTAGAAGAATCATTTTCATTATTATGTTTTCTAGTTTTGAATAATTTATAATCATTTTTCTTGGTGAAATAATCACTTACTTTTGTGATTCATTCATGATGATCATTTTATTGTTTATATTTATTAAAACCATTAATCTAATTTTATTCATTATATTTTTTTTGTGTTGAAAATATTTTTAAAAATATAATAATTTCTTTTTTTTTATTTGTGAAACCATTAAGATATTAAATAGCTGTATTTTTTATTATAAAAATGGTTTTCAAATAATATAGGTTTTATTTTCTTATGTTTCCATGTAAATATATATATTTAAATTGATATACATATTATATTGTATAATAGGTGATCTATTCTTCTCAATGGGGGTTGGATGCTGTTTAAAGTTTGAAACCTTAGCTCAAAATGGAAAGGGATTGGTTTTATAAATAGCAAGTGAGTTTTATAAGATAGTTTGAAAATGAATTTGGTGTCTAATTTTCCAACAAATGTTTTTATAATGGGTATTTTTTTGTTTAAAAGTTATTTTAAATAAATTGTAACATATTTTTTAGTGGTGAAAATCATTTTTAAAAACTAATAAAAAGTGTTCCAATGATTTATTAGGACAACAGTCATCGATTTTTTTATAATGTACATTTGATTTCAAGGGTAAATGATTAGTTTTAAAGTTAATAAATTGGATTTCTATGATATTTCAAAATGAGGATGATATTTTGGATTTCAATGATGTTCTAAATAAAGAATCTTTTAAATTTTACATTGACTTTAAAATGGAGTTTTTTGATTTGAAATTAGTGCGAATAGATTCATTGGTTTTTTATAATGTAGTATGATTTATTAGCAATGTTCGAGCCATCTCCACAAAACCTTTATTCTTATGTTCAAAAACAACATTTTATTATATGGTATATGGTACACTAAGTTCATGGTGAATATAATGCTTCTCAAAACAATCATCAATTGTTCCACTTATAAATTCCACACCATTATCTGTCTGAATCATCAATAATGAGAAATTAAAATCCTTCTCTACTTTTCTTTTAAAACATTTAAACATATTTAGATCCTACGATTTATGTCTCACAAAGAAAATAGATTTAATTTAGGTAAATTTATCAATAATGGAAATAATACACTTCTATCTATTTTTTGAATACTTCCTCATAGTACCACAATTACATAAATAAATGATCTTCCATTATTGGGTAGATTGTATCTCTAAATTATTCTATGAAGAGTTAATAATTTTCTCTTTATTTATATTGGGAACATCATATTCCTTTCTCTTTTTAGTATTGGATAGTCACAAACATTTTCTCCTGAAGTGATCTCACTCATGTTTTTTTGGATATGATGATAAAGTTTTTTATTCCATAATTGGATTCCTACGTTAAGACCACAAATCACTTAACTAATGACCAAATTGTGGTGATTATCTATAAAATAAAAATGAACCATGTCCCATAAAAGTTTTATGGTACTTTCCAATCATTCCAAGGTTTAGGTGCCTATATGGAAGTGATGAGACTAAAATAAAATTGATGTGGCATGTAGATACAAGAAATAAAGATGGGAAACTTTGTAACCTGATAGGATCTCCTTAGTGGAAGATAATTGATCACGAGTATCATGAATTTGGAAATGATCTGAGAAACCTTTGCCTTATGATATCTATAGATGGACTGAATCATTTTGGTTTTCAAAGAAGCACTCATATTATATGTCTAGTTATGTTGGTAAATTACAACCTGCAACTATAGTTATGCATGAAACAAAAATACATTATGTTATCTATGCTTATATCAGGACCAAAACAACCAGGTAATGATATTGATGTTTATTTTTCTCTATTTATCAAATATTTGAAATTATTGTGGGATTCAAGAGTTAAATTTTATGATGCTTATAAAAATGTAGATTTCACATTGATATCCATGTTGTACAGGATGATAAATGAATTTCCTTATTATGGACATTTTTCAGGATATAACATTAAAGGAACTCAAGGGTGTCCAATTTGTGAACAAGGTACACAACCAATTATGTTGAAATATTCATTGAAGACTATGTTTCTAGGACATCATAGATTTCTACCCTAGCGACATAATTACTGATCATATATGACATCATTCGATGGGAGTTTAGAAGAACATACAAAACCATCTCCACTAACAAGTGATTAACTTTTTAAGAAAGCAAAATATATAGACACTACTTTTGGTAAAACGTTTTTAAAAAACAATACAAAAACCAATTGAAAAAATAGAACAATTTTTTTGAATTACCATACTGGAATTTTTGGTAAGTCATAATTTTTTTTGATGTTATGCATATTGAAAAAAATTTATGTGACAGTGTCATTGGAAGGTCACTAAATTCACCCAAAAAAAGATGAAATTAAGGCTAGGTTGGACATTATTGACATGAGAATATGGAGAGATTTATCACCAATGAAGGGTGAAAACATAATTTTCTTCCTCAAACTTCTTACACTCTTTCCAGTTAAGAGAGATATCAGTTTTCAGCTTCTTGAATGATATAAAGGTTCAATAGGGGTATTTATCAAATATCAAGAATTTCATTTTAATGATTGATTTAAAGTTAAGGGGTCCAAAATAACATGATTGTCATGTTTTGATGCAAGATCTAACATTTGTTTCTTTGTGTTTCATTTTTTTCCAAAAATGTTCATCATAAATTAACCAAACTATATTTTTTTTCAAAGCTATGTGCAGAAATGTTATATACCCAAAAAAATTGCAAACTATGGAAAACTAAATTTCCCTCATATTATGTGAATTATAAATGTTCTTCTTGACATCATTCTTTAACATGATGGTTCATTTGATGGTCCACATGTCAAGAGATATTTAACTATGTGGTCTTGTACATTATAGAAATATGTACCCCACTAAATGGAATATAAATATTTTGAAAGTTTATATCAAAAATCAAATTCATCCAAAAGGATTTATTTCAGAGTGATATATTTTTGAGGAAGCAGTTTAATTTTATACTGACTACCTATTCTAGGTGGAAAACACTAGTCTAATAAAATCTAATTGCACTCGGTGGCTTGTGGGAAAAGGAATTTATGGAATAGATGTTCTCACAATCACTATTACAGATTGGGAGATGGACTACCTTTATGTTTTTATAACAGTTTAGAGGTTTCCCTATATGTTAAAACCCATAAATATATTCTTAGGAATTTGATCCATCAAGGGATTAAATTTTGATATCAAATACACATAATCAATAGATTATAGGTTGGTTTTGAGATCATATTTTTAAATACATAGATGAAAATACAGATTCAATTTCAAAATGACTTCGATGGCTAGCTATAGGACCAAGTCTGCATGTATTATCTTATAAATTTTATGTAATTAATGGTTATAAATTCTATACAAATGAACATGATGAATGAAATACCATGAAAAATAGTGGAGTTAAACTTATGGCTGAAGTGATGCATGTATCTAGTACCAAAAAAATACAATTTATATGAATATTTATTACTATAGAATCATCAAACAAATATGGGTGTCAGATTATACAATATTCTAAGTGTCTATTTTTCAATAAAAGTGAGTTGATAATAAGAGTGCGGTAAAAATAGATGATTTGGATTTCATGAAAGTGTATTTTAGTAAGGAAGGGTATAAACAAAGACCATCTATAATGGAATCATAGGCAGTTCGTTTATTTTATGTTCCAGATCATGCAAACCAAAAGTGGTCAACTGTTTTATTATCAACCAAAACCACTAAAGGGTCAGAAAAAAATTCAACTGAGGATGAACCTTTCATTGGAACGTTGTAATCATTTCATAGTGGTCCCAATATAGACAGAGTTTTGTATGTCATAGGAGAATACAATGAATGGATTTGGATACTTGATAAAGGGGTAAAATCCCTTCAACCTTTTAAAAAAATAGAGTTCAATAATCAGGTTATATTTTATTTTTTAATATACATTGTGTTACCTCACATTATTATATGTTCACTACTACATTTACATAATCCAAATCAAATGTTCGACTAATTCTATTGATAATGACTTCTGCATGTGTTGATTCTCCCAATCTTGAGGAACAATAGGTTTCTCTACCCATTGGCATTCCTAATGCAGAGGAACAAGAACCATCTACACATGACAATGCTACCAATCCAGAGGAACAACATATTGATTATTTTTAACCTAAGGAAATGGTAGATGATGAACAACTGGTTTCTCTAAGAAAATAGGGGTGTCGTAGTGTGCTGGTGTTAAAAAAATTATCAAGATGAGAAACAAAAACTTCAAATTCGAGATTGGATATAATGCATGTGGCTGGGCTATTAACCCCTACATGTCCATGTTCAGTAGGTTCATTAGTTTCACTACTTTTTAGTTTGCATCGATTGATATAGTTTCATGGAACTATGTTGTGGTTGTGCTTAAGACACTAATTTGGGACGAGTTTAGGGTGACAATAAAATTTCCTTTCTTTATTTTAATAAAAAATAAAATAATGAAACATTGACTCACTCTTCACTATCCCTTGTAGAGTTAATTTATAGTAGATGAATCCTGAAATAAATTTGTACTAATTATTACTATAAATTCACACAGAGGATTTCTCAAAATTCTTACAAAGTTTTATCTCAAAGATTCTAAAGGGAAAATAAACCCACACTAACTATAGATGTATTCACTCTTGATAATCTAACAAGCATGGTATGTGTTTACTAGCCATCATGAGGAAACATATTTTTTTGGTAAATTATGGATGATAATGAATTTTTGGAAATACATGTGTTAATAACTTTGATTAATAATTTTTAATTTATAAAATAGTATCTGAGTGCTAAAAATAAACAACGGGTATAAAAACCAACATACCCCTACAAAAAATCAAGGATGGGGTATGCTTCACTTGAAAAAAAAACTAGTAGGTATTTTAAATATTTCATAATAATTTTATGTAACATGAAACAACAACATAATTATGTTCCTCTATTTATATGAAAATCGATGAATCCAAATCCAAATCCTCTTTTATCCCATGCGACGTTTTATGGAAGGAGGAACATGTAAATAAATATGGGATTATAATAGATAAAAACACAAAAAAGTGTGGGAAGGATGTGTAATATGACATAATAAAAATTTATTTTGATTTAAATCAACATTACATAACATTGATTACTTATTTTGCTATTTTTTTTATCCAAATTAGACACAAGAATCATCATCAGCTGTACTATATGGAAAACTAATATCTATGGAATTGAAGTGGCCAAAAACAGTATGGCCGTATTAAAGGTCTGGGTTTTGGGGTGACACCTCAAATATATTTTGAGAAAAAAAACTGGGGGATAAAGATAAAAAATGGAAGATATGCATGCCCTATTAGATACTCTTGAAGAAATATTTCATTGATAGTCTGAGTTGCTATAAGATGTTATGGGGAGGAAGAAAAGATAAGAAACAACTCTAGAACAACTATTGTGTGAAGATCCCCCACCCCCACCAGCATTGAGGTGAGTTATTCCCCTCAAAGAGCTGTCTTAGATGAGTTAATATATATTGTCATAATTTTTTTTGGAAATGTGAACCCGGAGTAAATTAATACCTTTCATGTACTGATGTTCTATAGGGTGAAAATGATTGTGATTTATATCTATCAACACCCACACATTTCCTTTTTTCAAGGGCTACTGTGTTCAATATCAAAGTAGATACTCTATATAATAGACAACTTCCAACAGGTCATGTGAGAGTGGGGATTAACATAGATCACGAGTCAAACACTGAGCTACCTGTTCTTCTTGATGACACATATATTCATACAATCAAGCAAACTATTGAAACATTCATATCATGGTCATCGTATTTTGTAAAAAAAACATGTCAATAAGGAGGTATTCATTTCCAATATATTTTTCACACTAAAACATCAATAATTAATGAAAAAAGGTCTGAACTGATGAATGTTATTATAGATGGACAAAGGGAAGGTGGTGAAATTAATGTTCTAATCAAAATAATCTAAATAATCAAATTACCATTTGAAAAGATCTTCACAAAGCACATTTACCCCACCCATTTAATATCCTCATTTACTAACATTGAAGGTTCATGTAGATACAAGGTTATGAAGTGATAGTAATTTCATAGTTGATTTCGAAGAAAAAATTTATGGAGAGGCCATTAGAGACAACATTTCTCTTGAGAATATAAATGAAATCCTCATGTATGATTGGCTAGGAGACTCATTTGATTTTGAAATCAAACTTTCAGAAAAAATAATCACCTTATTACCAATAATGCAAGGGTAAAACTCTATAATTTAATCGTACCCAATATATTTTCATTCCTTTCATTACTTATTCCTTTTTGTTTTTTAGGAAACATTGGATACTCATTGTAGTCAATTTGGATACTCAAAAAATTTATTTTCTGGATTCATTGCATGGATACCCAATGAACTGTCCACACATGATGACATTTTTCAATTTTTAATACACCACATACAATGTTTTAGAACAAAAATTCAAGTTATATATTTTATATTATGTTTTAATGTGAATTCTGTTGTGATAGAGCAATGTTTAAATATTGTTAAAATCATGACATAAGGATAGTCCATGCGTACAAGGATCCTATCAAATTCTACAAGTGAATAAGTATTAGGGTATATATAATACGATTTCACTATGAAGATGTAGATCAAAATGAATTACTTATTTTTATCAATGATTCTGCAGTTTTTGAAACAAACCAATAGAAAATATTATGGTTATTATGTTTTAAAATTTATGAGATATATCATATACCATCAACAAACTAGCATCCCTGAAGAGGTATTTTTGAAGATAGTTACTATTTTATTTAAATCATTTATTATTCCTTTGTGTATTTATATTTTTATAGTACTATAATGACTATCTAAATTCATCATATTCACAATAAAAAATAGATTTGTTTAGAAATGAATGGGAAACATAACTATTGTTATAATGTACACATAAATAATGAAGAAGTAATTTATTAATAGTTAGATAGTTAATTTTATCATCATTTTATCTAATTTTTTAGGTAATTTCCTCATAATTTTTATCTGATACTTATTTTGTTAATTTTCACTAGGATAAAAAATAAATTAATTTTTAAACAAGGATAATTCAATCATATTATATGATCATGAACTATAGGATAAAAGTAATAGTGGAATCAAACATACCTCAATCCGATACATGGTGTACCCGATATGACTCAAATTGTTTGGTTTCATTTTAAAATTGATATTTTATTAATGTATTGTTTCATATTTATGTTTAATTTATTTCTTTATAGTATTACTAAAATAAAAATTATTTTCTTATGCATATAGATTTTTTTGATCAAGTTTGGATGGTTTGTTCGAAGATTCTTGTGCTCGTAAGATACTAGACTTTGAAGCTGCAACTATTATAATGGAAACATGAAAATGGGTCTAGAATGTATACAAACATCATGAAAATGTGAATTCCTACTACTTATTTAGTTAATTTTGTCACCATTTTTTCTAATATTTTTAATTTAATTTCATCATTATTTTTATTTAATAATTATTTATTTTTTTATAGATCTTTTAGGATGTCATATTTTTCTTTCAACTGTCTATAGTAAGCCATAAAGGAGAGAACATGGTGCTTTAGATGGGGCATTTCAGGGAGCATGGGGTTTCCTCTTCCATCAAAATGGAACAATTCTATCTCTTTTTTTGGAATTTTATAGAAATTTGAAAGAAAAAAACACATCACATACTCAATCATCCACACATTAATCCAATACACAGTGTGCTCGGTATGATTCAAATTGCATGTTTTTAGTTTATAATTTACATTTTAGTTCAAAACACACATCACATACTCAAAACAAAGTAAAAAAATTCATATTGTTTTGATACTTTAGTAAAATGATCCATAAGTCATTTTTGACATGTAGGAATTAGCCGCACCTCAATCGGACACATGATGTGACCAGTATGACTCTAAGTGTATTTTTTATTTAAAATTGACATTAATTTTAGTAAAAAATAGAAGTGACATACTCAAAACTAAGGAAAAAACATTCATATTGTTTTGATACTTTTAGAAAAAATCCCTAATCCATTTATGATGTGTAGGAATCATACACAATATAATCTGATAGACGGTGTAACTAGTATGATTTCAAGTGTGTCTTAATATTAAAAATTGACATTTTTTTATTAAAAAAGAGAAGTAACATACTCAAAACTATGAAAATGGATTTTTATTGTTTTCATGATTTAGTAAAATGATCTACAATTCATTTTTGACATGTAGAAATTAGTATCACCTTAATCTGATACACAGTGTGACCGGTATGACTCAAAGTGTCCGTTATCATTTTAAAATTGACATTTTAGTTCAAAAACTGTGTCACTCATTAAAAATTTAGAAAAAACACTATGAAAATCTTAATAATTTAGGAAAATTATTTTTATGTAATTTTTAATGTGTAGGAATCAGTCTCACCTAAAACTGATATATGATGTGACCAGTATGACTCAAAGTACATGTTTCCAATCTGAAATGAAATTTTAGGAAAAAATACAAGTGACATACTCAAAACTAATAAAACACATTAATATTATTTTTATACTTTAGTAAAATGATTCATAAGAAATTTTTTATGTGTAGTAATCACCCACACCTCAATCTGACGCACGATGTGACCGGTATGACTCCAAGTGTATATTTTTATTTAAAATTAACATTAATTTTAGTAAAAAGGACAAGTGACGTACTCAAAACCAAGAAAAAACATTCATATTATTTTTATAATTTAGAAAAAATATCCACAAGTCATTTTTGATGTGTTGGAATCAACCACACCTCAATCCGATGCACGGTGTGCCTGGTATGACTCAAAGTGCCTATTATAAGTTTAAAATTGAAATTTTAGTTCAAAAAACATTTCAATCACTAAAAATAGAGAAACCATGCTTCAATTATCTTGATAATTTAGGAAAATGATTCATAAGTCATTTTTTATGTGTAAGAATTAGTCTTATATTAAACTGACACACAATGTGACCAGTATAAATCAAAGTGTGTTTCTCCAGTTTGAAATGACATTTTAGTAAAAAAAACATGTGACATACTGAAAACTTAGAAAACACATTCATATTTTATTTATACTTTATGAAAATGATCCATAAGTCATTTTTGACATGTAATAATCATCCACACCTCAATCAGATGAATGGTGTGACCAATATGACTCCAAGTGTGTATTTTTATTTAAAATTAACATTAATTTTAGTAAAAAGGACAAGTGAAATAATCAAAACTGAGCAAAAACATTTGGATTATTTTGATATTTTATAAAAAAAATCATAATTAATTTGTGATGTGAAGGTTTTAACCGCACCTCAATCTGATACATGGTGTGCCCAGTATGACACCAGGTGTGTTTTTTTATTTAAAATTAAAATTAATTTTAGTAAAAAGGAAAAGTGACATACTCAATACCAAGAAAAATTATTCGGATTATTTTGATACTTTGTTAAAAATATCCATAAGTCATTTATTACATGTAAAAATCATCCACACTTTAATTTGATACATGGTGTGCCCATTTTTATTCAATGTATCTGTTATTAGTTTAAAATTGACATTTATGTAAAAAAAGTTTCACTCATTGAAAAATAAGAAAACGAACTATTATTTTCTTTATAATTTAGAAAAATTATTCACAAGTCATTTTTTATGTACTGGAATCAGTCTTAGGTAAAACCGACACACAATGTGACCGGTATGACTCAATGTGCATGTTTCCAATTTGAAATGACATTTTAGTAAAAAAACAAGTGACATATTCAAAACAAATAAAATGAATTCATATTGTTTTGATACTTTAATAAAAAGATAAATAATTCATTTTTGATGTGTAGGAATCATCTATACCTCAATCCAATGCATGGTGTGACTAGTATGACACCAAGTGTATCTTTTTTTTTAGAAGTGACATTAATTTTAGTAAAAAGGACAAGTGACATACTCAATACCAAGAAAAAATATTCATATTGTTTTGATACTTTAGGAAAATGATCCATAAGTCATTTTTGATGTGTAGGAATCAACAAAACCTCAATCCGATTCACGATGTAACCAATATGACTACATGTGTCTGTTTATTTAAAATTGACATTAATTTTATTAAAAAAGGAAAGTAAAATACTCAAGACCAGGAAAACAAATTCATATTGTTTTGATATGTCATTATAATAATATATAAGTTTTTTTACATCTAGGAATTATCCACACCTCAATATAATACACTGTGTTCCTGGTATAACTTAAAGTGCTCGTTATCAGTTTAAAATCAACATTTTAGTTCAAAATGTGTGTCACTCACTGAAAAAAACTACACACACTCGGATTGTCTTGATACTTTAGGAAAATTACTAATAAGTCATTTTTAATTTGTATGAATTAGTCTCATATCAAATTAATACACAATGTGACCGGTATGACTCAAAGTGTGTGTTTTCAGTTTAAAATGACATTTTTGTAAAAAACACAAGTGACATACTCAAAACTGAGAAAAAATATTTGGATTGTTTTAATACTTTAGGAAAATGATACATGAGTTATTTTGAACATATAAGAATTATCCCCACCTCAATATTACATACAGTGTGACCAGTATGACTCGAAGTGTGTCCTTTTTTTTAAAATTGAAATTAATTTTAGTAAAAAGGACAAGTGATATACTCAAAACCAAGAAAAAAATTTGGGTAGTTTTTATACTTTAATAAAATTATCCATAAGTTATTTTTTATGTTTTGGAATCAACCTAATGTCAATATGATGTACTTTGTGACCAGTATGACTCCAAGTGTGTTTTTTTATTTAAAATCAACATTAATTTTAGTAAAAAGGACAAGTGAAATACTCAAAACAGATAGAATGTATTCAAATTGTTTTAATACATTAAGAAAATTATCAATAATTTATTTGTGAAGTTTAAGAATTATCCTCACTTCAATCCAATACACTATATGCACATTATGATTCAAAGTGTCTATTATCAGTTTAAAATTGACATTTTAGTTCAAAAAAATGTTTCACTCACTAAAAACAAAGAAAACACACTATGATTATCTTGATACTTTATAAAAGTAATTCATAATTAATTTTTTATGTGTAAAAATTAATCTCACGTAAAACTGACACATGATCTGACCGGTATGACTCAAAGTGCATGTTTTCATTTTAAAATGAAATTTTAGTAAAAAACACAAGGGGCATACTCAAAACTAAGTAAAAATATTCATATTGTTTTGATACTTTAGATAAAATACCCATAAGTAATTTTTGATGTTTATGAATTATACCCACCTAAATATGATGCACGGTATGACTGGTATGACTCAAAGTGTGTCCTTTTATTTAAAATTGACATTAATTTTAGTAAAAAGAAAAAGTGACATACTCAAACAAAGAAAACATATTTGGATTATTTTGATACTTAGGACAATGATACATAAGTCATTTTTTATGTGTACGAATCAAAAATACATCAGTTTGATTCCTTGTGTGACCGGTATGACTCCAAGTGTGTCTTTTTTTTTTAAATTGACATTAAATTTAGTAAAACAGACAAGTAACATACACAAAACTAAGAAATGTTTTTGGAATGTTTTGATACTTTAGGAAAAATATCCATAAGTAATTTGTGATGTTTAGGAATTATCCAATTCTCAATCTGATACACCTTGCACGCTATGACTCAAAGTGTATGTTATTAGTTTAATAATTGAAATTTTAGTTTAAAATGTGTGTCACTCACTGAAAATAAAGAAAACAAACTCTAATTTTCATGATACTTTAGGACAATGATTCATATGTTAGTTGTGATGTGTATGAATCAATATCACGTCAAACTGACACAAAACATGACCAGTATGACTCAAAGTGTATGTTTTCTATTTAATATTAAATTTTAGTAAAAAATATAAGTGACATACTCAAAAATAATAAAATATATTTGGATTGTTTTGATACATTATGACAATAGTCCATAAGTCATTTTTTACATGTTGGAATTATCCTCAAATCATTCCGATGTACAATGTGACTAGTATGACAAAAAGTGTGTCCTTTTATTTAAAATTGAAATTATATTAGTGTATTATTTCATATTTATGTTTAATTTATTTCTTTATAGTAGTACTAACATAAGAATTGTTTTCTTTTATAGGTGGATTATTTTTCTGGATTTGAGGTAGTTTGTTTAGAAAGTGATACCATGATTGGGATTTTTTAAGAGGTGGTCTCGAGTTCTAAAAGGAAATTAAACAATGAAGTTTTTAAATGTCTTTGGATATTAATTCCTAATCCAATTATATAAAACATTTTTTGAAATTTATATAATATAGTGTTTTTTTGTATTTGTGATATAAATTTTATTTCAATTAAATTATGAATTTTCATACAGGTGTATTTTTATATAGGTATACAAGTGTATTTTCTATAATGTGTTGTTATTTATACATCACAATACAGTATTATGACCTTTATTATTGTTTTTTACCATTGATAAAGGTCCCCCTTTTAACGGTGCTGATGATAATAACTCTTTTTTAGCACTATTAAATCCATTTTTGCATGTTGTTAAAGGGCCTATCTATGGTAGTGCATCTTTTAAAACTTCACATGATAACTTGGGTACATACATAAGAAAAGGATGAACTATAAATCCCCAAATGGGAATAAACAAAGAATAAAATGATGAACATATTACATGTATGGCATCCCATCTTTTTATGACATAAAATTTTAATTACTTAAAATTTTCATTACATATAACAAAACACTTGATCTTTTAAAGTTTAATTTATTTGAATTTAGGTATATAATACATGGAAACATATAGAAATATTATATTACACTTGAAATACATCTCCATGGGCTCACCCTATGTTACTTTTACTACATCTCATATCCTGGGGACATAAATCAAAGGAATGGGGTGAGCATGAAGCCTAGTTAGGGGATAAGCAAGGGAGACATATAACATGTGATCATGAAGCACATAAAAAAGAACAAGAGGCATAAAAATAATGAATATACGAGAGTAATATTATAATAATAATAACATAAATCATAACTTTATAATGTGGCTACAATATAAAAATGATGCATTTATAAGCATATCACCATGGTTTATCACCAAGGTGTCATAAATGAAAATTACTAAGGTTATTCACCAAGGTATCATAAAACATGTCATATCTGGAGATTAAATTAATTAACCAATGAATTGGAGAGATATTACGGAAAACCCTTCATATTTTATAATTTCTTGTGATATACATAGATCATAATAAATTATTTCATTAACTCGTGGAAAATAAAGAATGGGTTTCATATCCAAATCATTTCATAAAAAGTGCTTAAAGACTATAATATTAAATTATTTTTTGTCCATGAAAAGGGAATGTGGTTTTAATGTATGTAAATCCCTAAATAAATAAGTCATTCTTACATCTGTTTTAATACCCATTGATGAAGTAGAGGTTTGGGTATTCAAATAAAAAGATTAAGTGAATTTTACATGTAAATGAGATAAATTTAAGAAATAAATTCGGCAGCATGATAGGTATTAAACATGGATTAGGGAAAGGGAAAAATGAGAGGGAATTAGGGTCTCCCATTGATAAAATAATATTCTTATAGTAACAGGGAAATGTAAGGTGAACAAAAATAACTTAGTTTAACAATTAGAATTCATACCACAAAAGGGAACTTGAATAGAAAAGAGATGTGGAGATTTACCTTACCATGAAGAGTTGCTCCTAAAACGCGAGGATTAGAACCTTGAGGGATTGAGGATACCTTAGGGGGACTCATTGGAAGAAAAAATAACTATAAATTCGTATATTATGGATTTATAGTGAATGGTAATGGTGAAATGGATTGGTATTTATAGAAAAAGTGGAGGAATTGTTTAATAATTTCCAATTATAGGTCTTCAAAATCTAGGGGGTGGAAACTAAAAAAACCATTGTCTTGCCCATAGGTTTTTCTCCTGGTTTTGGAATTTTGAGTCACAATTTATGATATTTTAATCCACTATAACAAAACACCATTTTTAATACTTCTTTGTACATGAAAAAGTAAGTATTTCAAAAAATAATGTTTTTAAAACCATATTTTCTATTTTAGATTTTGGAAAGTCATTTATATGTTTTGAAATTTATTAAAAATATTAAAATACTTAATATTAATAAAATAACATATTTTAGGTAGTTTATTGTAGTTAATTAATTATTAAATCATTACGACTTAAATTTTATGTCATAAAACATACTAAAAACCCAAAACTGTAATTTTACTATTCATGGAAAAATAAAGTATTTAAGAAAATCATCCTAAATTCACCCTAACATAATTTAGATTTTATAATTTAAAATATAATGTTTTATTTATCGAAATAATTTTCTAAATATTATAATTTTAACTTTTAAATATAAAATTCCTTATTTATCTCAAATAACAGTTTTTAAGACAGAGTCAAATTTCGTACACTTATAAAAATTTTCCTAGGATATTATAAAATTATTTTATAATTTATATTTAAATAAGCGTGTTTTAAAAGTCTATTTTATTAAAATAAATATTATTGAGAATACCTTAGTTTATTATTAAATGTATATCTTTTATAAAAAAATATAATTATGTTTTATTTGTGTCCATAAATCAATTTACCAAATTCATCTCAGTTAAACATATATTTTATTTAGAAAAACTACTATTAAAATGGAATTAATGGAATAAAAATTTTATTTATTCAAAGGAATTACAGTTTAGGTAACTAAGTCCTAGACATGTAACCCCTTATAAAACTTGCGTACACCCTAAGGGTAAGCTGTGTGGTGGTGGTAGTTTCATGGGTTGGCTCATCTAACATTGACTGAGTATTAATATCCACTAACTTAAACTTCTCTCAGAAGAGATTTTGTTCAAGTTTTACTTGTTGAATCTTAGTTATGGCTTGGTCTAGGTTGAACCCCGGTGATTTGACATCCCTCCCAAGTTTCGAAAATGGGCTTCAAACTACATGAATCTATTGGTTGAGGCCATTGTTTCTCCTTTATGCATAAATTATCCTTTTTCATTACTACTTTTAAACACTAATTATAACAGTAAACTTATCTACAATGAGTATAGTTTCCAATTGTAAAATTGACCAATAATGATATTGACCAATGGTCATATATGACTAATGGTCATATAACGGTAAAATCCAAATGATCACATCTCCTTTATAGCCTATAAATACCAGATCATTATTTCAATTAATATTCACTACAATTTCTCCCAAGGTTCTATATGTTCATTTTCTAATATTTTGACTAGTTTAGTAATATTTTCTTTTATTTCGATAGTGTTGACCATGGGGGCGATGATTCTAATAGATTGGGGTGATCCATCTTTTCCCATTTTAGCTTTTCTATTTTATATTTTTTGTCTAGTTGTAATGTTTGATATTGAATTGGTTTTATATCTATCTAATGTAATTATATTTATTAATGAGATAAAATATTGTTGGTTTATTAATATTTTGTATGAGTATAGTATTACATAATATATAACACACATTTATTTAAGAAACAAATATCATTTACAAATCCTAGGTCATTACATTCTTCCCCCATTATGAAATTTCATCCCCAAAATTTCAAATCATTCTCTAGATTGAGAAAAGGTAAGGGTAATTTTGTCTCATCGTATCCTCTTGTTCCCATGTCACTTTTTCATATTGATGGTTCCTCCACAAAATTTTTACAAAATGGGTAGTCTTGTTGTGTAGAAATTTGTCTCTACGGTCCAAGATCTCCACCAGATTCTCCTTATAAGAGAGGTCATGTTCCAATTGTACCACCTTCACATTAAGTACATGTGAGGGATCAGGTAGGTACTTCCTCAAGAGATATTTGTGGAATAAATAAATAACTTGATCCATATTTTTTGGAAGTTCTAGAAAATAGGCCAATACTCTTATGTGATCAAGGATTTCAAAGGGGTCAATGTACCTAGGAATAAACTTCCCCTTCTTTCCAAACCTCACGAATCTCTTCCATGGTGATATCCAAAGGAAATTTGTTTCTCCAACATCAAACTCAAAGTCCCTTCAATGGTTGTTGGAATATCTCTTCTACTAAATCTAAGTATCCTTTATATGTTGGTGGATGTTATAAACTTTTAGGACCAATAGGGGCCTATATACCCTGAGAGGGGGGTGAATCAGGGTATGGATATTCTTTTTCAAAGTTCTTCCTGCCCCACTGTATCTTGACCTCTTTATTACAAGGGTTACTTTGTTTGCACTTGTGTGTTTATTATGATCACTTATTATCTTCTTTATCTGATGATGATGCTTTGAATGCAATGTAGGGAAGTAATCAGGCAGAAACAGAGGTTTTTACTTGGTTCACCCTCACTGGGCTACGTCCAGGGAGCATACGCTGACAAGTTTCCGGTCGTACCAAATTCCACTATTCTTCAATATATGTGGATAAAATGGTTCGGGATAGATCACTTCTATTCCCAGGCTCACTGCCTTTACAAGGTTTAGAGTCAGCTCACTACTTTCCCAAGGGTCACTCCCTATTTCTCTCTCTCTGGCTCATTGTCGATGGAGAGGATCACCTTCTTCCTCTTCATTTCCTCACTGCTCCGGAAAGGATCCACTCATAGTTTATAGACCTGTAGGTCTCTTAATTTTCATGAAGGAATGCATCTTTTTCTGTATGCAGATTCTCTGGTGAAGCTCAACCTTCACCTATAGATGAATATCTCTTTGCACTGAAGGTATCGGAAAAAATTCCAGCTTCCACGCAGCCCGAAAATCACTGCTGGAAATAAACCCTACTTGGAGCGCAAGTCAATATCGGCGCGCAAGTATAGGCACGAAAGTCACAACTGGCACGCAAGTCTTCCTCAACTACTTGCACGACTCAAGCTTCTTCAACTCAAAACCTGCACGGCTCACTTCCTTCCTAATCTAAACCACATCAGGTGCGCAACTCACCCTTGGTGTGAAACATCCTACTCTGGCGCGTAAGTCCCACTTGTGCGACACACCACCACTTGTGCGCCTTCCACACCTGCGCGATGGGAGCTCTGATTTCTCAAAGTGTTGAACTCCGGTGAAGAATGAGGAGGGGTGGTCCGGTATTTATAGGCAATTTGACCACCCTGCGTGACTGCGCACAACTCTCCCTTCGGCGCGCATGTCTCAGCGCGCATGTCTCATCCCCTGCAAGTTACGTGCGCGACCCAATTCCAAACTTGCGCGAACCTATTTTCTTTGCAATATTTGGATCTTCTGATCTTGAAAACCCATAGGCGCGCAAGTTCTCAAGCTTCCAAGGCATCAGCGCACAAGTCTCTTCACGACGCGCAAGTCACATGCGTGACACCACCAATACTTGCGTGGAAATTATCCCTTTTCCATATTTTGATGATTTGATCTTGAAAAACATATGGCGCGCAAGTTTCCAAGCCTTCATTTACACGGCACGCAAGTCCCTTTTCCAAAAAACAACTTTTCTTTATTTGTCGATTTTTAGGCCCAAAAATTTGGCAAGCACTGGAAAATGGCACCACCTTGTATTTATTCTTTTGTACCACCTCCAGATCATACATTACTTTTGTCGAAATTCTTAAATCAAACATGGATCGTTGACCTCAGTTCTTGAAATCGACGTTCCATCATGAAATCCTCTTTGTCAACAAATCTGTATGTCATTGTTTTTCTTTTTCAACAATCACCACTCAGATGTCCACTTTGTCAACAAACACTATCACCTAAAAAATTCTTCAATGATACCTTGAGGGATTTTTGCCCAACAATCTCCCCCTTTGGGTTTGTTGACAACTCTTCCATAAAAAGATACATCGTTGATTATTCAGTCACCATTTGCCTCATTGCGATTCTGATAGCAATCAAGGATTTACTCAACGCATCCTCTAATCCCACATGAGCAATGCTTGGCATGAGAAACAAGAGTAAATGAAAAGTTCATCAATGAATCACTTAAACTTTGACATCCACTATTGACACCAAACTGATACCAATTGACAAATTGATACCAATTGTTGATACTTCACTGATACCAATTTTTGGAAATATTCATACCACATTCCAACACCTCTCTTCTCTTCTGCTTTTATCACGATCCTCAGCTGTCGTGATATCTATGCTTTGATCGATCACTTCTAGCATCGTCAGATTTAATACTCCCCCCCTTTCTTCTCACATCTTCAACTCTTGTCAAATTTAAAACCTCTTTATCCCTATTTCTTGTGTTTTCCATGCTATGCTATGGCTAAGAACATTCAACTAGCTTCAACTCCCCCTATCTGGCTGCTCCACCTATTAGCTTCTCCCAATATCATTCATGATTTATCAAATTTACACACTGTCTCCCCTTTGAACAATCAATATTTTCTCCCCCTTTTTCAATGAACCCAAAGGTCACCCCTTTGTAGTTTGTAATAAAGTAGAGAACACATATTAGCACATTAGGGAAAAACACATCATACCTCAGGGAGAGGGGGGTTCACATCCACACGCTTTTAAGTGCAGGGAATCGACTAAACTCCCAGAGCCAGTCGATGCCTTTCAAATGCTTCCTTGGGTATGGAATTTGTCAGAATATCTTCAACCTGTAACTCTGTAGACACATACTCCAACTTCATAAGCCCTTGCTCCACTTTCTCCTTGATAAAATGATATTTGATCTCAATGTGCTTTGTCCTTGAGTGATGAACTGGATTTTTGCTAATATTGATAGCACTTGAGTTATCACACTAGATTTCGATTGGAGACTTCACTTCAAATCCCATATCGTCAAGATGCTGCTTCATCTATAATAACTGTGTGTACGCTTGAGTGGCCGCAATATACTCAGCTTCTGCGGTGCTTAATGAAATGCAATCCTGCTTCTTGATTAACCAAGAAATACATAGTCCGCCAAGATAGAATGCACCTCCAAATGTTGATTTCCTGTCATCCGCTGAACTGACCCAGTCTGCATCAGTATATCCCAATAACTCTGTCTGAGATTTTTCATTATATGTCATGCTGAAGTCCATCATGCCCTTGATATACCAAAGTATTCTTTTTCACTGTGATCATGTGACTTTCCTTGGGATTACTCTGATATCTCACTGCTTGACATGTGGCGAAAACAATATCAGGCCTTATCGCGGTCAAGTACAACAAACTTCCAATAATTTGCCCATATTCTGTGATATTAACTGCCTTTCCATCCTCATCTTTTGATGATTTCATCCGGGTAGCAACCATAGTTTTCAACTCCTTGGAATTCTCCATTCCAAACCTTCTCAGAACCTCCTTGACATATTTAGATTGAGAAATGAATGTTCCATTCCTTCCTTGTAACACACCAGAACCATCATCCTTTGAATACTGTCATTGCTGAAATAGAGATTGTAATAAACTCCTCCACGCTGGAAACCAAGCTTCTTCAAGTACTAATCAAGCTTTGAGTACCATGTCCTTGGTGCTTGTTTCAGCCCATACAACACCTTCTTCAGCCTTCAGAATTTGTTTTCATCATCATGAATGAGAAAACCATATGTCTACTCAATATACACCCCCACTTCCATAACTCCAATTAAGAATGTGGATTTGGCATCCATCTTGAACACTTTGAACTTTCTTTACACTGCTATGGCAAAAAATAATCTGATTGTCTCCAGCCTTGAAACCGGTGCAAATGTCTCATCAACATATATTCCCTTTATCTGGGAGTATCCCTTGCACACTAGCCGCACTTTGTTCCGAATCAATGTGCCATCTTTATTCATCTTGTTGCGATAGACCCATTTAGTCCCGTTGAAATTCTTGTCTGCTGGCCTCGAAACAATCTCCCACATCTGGTTCTTCTCAATCTGATCAAGCTCTTCATTCATAGTCTAAACCCAGTTTTCATCTTCAGCTGCATCAAAAAAAACATTTCGGCTCCACTTGAGACAAAAACAATTTTTTCTATAATGATTTCATTCTTTGAGTTTGAATTGGAGCTGTCTGATCACCAATAATATTCTACCTATCAATTTTATCTCGACTCTTTGGATTCCTTGCAGACACAGACTTGACACTTTCTTATTCATCATCATTATCTTATTCTGAGTTATCCTATTCCACTTTTTCTCCCCCTGTGTTTCTTACCTCATCATCACTTTCATCCAGGAACTGTTCACTGTGTCGTTGAGTATTTTGTTCATTTTCAACTACAGTGACATCATTGCTTTGAACATCTTCTCTAAAATTTTTGATGACACACCTTTGATTTTCTATTATAGCTTCTTGGTATCCTAAAAGTAGATAGATTATACCACATTGTTAGAGCAAAATAAATAAGCATGAGATGCATGATTATTGCTACTTCTATGACAATAATTCTTCCCCCAATTGAAAACTCTTGAGCTGATTCATCCGATTACTGCATTGATGTATCTTGCATCTGATTTTTCTATTAAATAATGCTCCCCCTATGTTATGAAACACTTCCTAGGGTTATTCCCACAGTTTAGACTCATAACCATTCTTATCCTAATGCATCATTTATCCTTATCTGGCACACAACATCGAACCATTAACCAAATCTCGAAGCCTACTGAGTAGAAACTCGGTGTAGGAAACAAGAGATGGAGTTAATAACACAATAACTTCCTATTGTGCTCTGTTTCTCCCTTTATTCTTCACCTTATGAACCTGATTTGAGGCAATTGAACCTCTGGATCATATCAACTTTCCACTTTTCATCTTTAGATGCCACTTCCCCTTAGATTATATCTCCCTAAAACCGGAAACACATGAATCGTCAGTTAATAACATTTTTATACATAGGGAGAGGGGTGTCTTCTAGAATCCTCAAGATGAGGATAGTGGTTTATCCTGAAGGGTCAACCCTTTCATTCTTTCTTTCAGAGCATCACACTCTTTCTTTGATTCTTCTAACTGCCTAGCCAACTTCAACTGTTCTGGCCATATCACTAAGCATTCATTACCCACATGCTGATCCTTTTTTCGATATGTAGATTCTGCAGGCTTGGAGTTTCTCACCATTTGAGGCTTAAACCCACTAGTACATATCTTCGTCTTCGATGTTCCACCAAAATTCCATTTCCCATGATTACTTCTCTGGGTAAGAATCTCTCTACTTGTCATCTTCCCTTGCTTCTTCCACCATTGTAAGGATCTTGCACCTTCCTACACTTTTCGTTGTGGAACACAACATGAGAATATTTCAATACATTCTTTGTTCATCTTTATTTTATCAGATGTCTGAGTCACCACACTCTTTTTCACTGGTGGTGAGACCTACCTTGAACATTCATTCTACTTTATCACACTTAAAGTAGATCTCCCCTTAATCTTCCAGGTTTTTTCACATTCTCTCGTTGAGATCTGTTGTGAGTGTGATAGAGGAGGTGAATGATACACCTTTCATTCAGCTCCATGTGATTCCCCTGAGGCTCTAAGCCTAATCTTCTCCTTACCACATTGTCTCCCAGTGTATAATTCCTCATTATGCATCACTGGAGTCGAGAATCTCCTTTCGGGTTCCTTTTCCTTTCTCACGTTCTTCTTGCTGCAATTTCTTTCCAAATGCCCATAATCCGAACATATAAAACATTTTCCATCAAAGGCATACCTCATTTAACCATTTATCTATCGAGATGTTGATGCATATTGAGTTCTTCCTCTGACGTTGATCTCCTGAGCTTCCTGACACATGTTCATGGGGTGTCCCATTCTTCCATAGTAATAGCATCTAATGAATGCTTTCCTCTGAGAGACCCTTCTCTCTGATTTCTCATGAAGCTTATTATTATTCTCAATTTTTTTCAAATTTTCTCTTTTTATAGCTTGAAATGTATTCCAGAGTCTCTGCACAGAATCTTGATGTGTGGCCATGAATCCCGCAGAAATAGCACATGTAATCACTTCTTTTTGAAACTGTCCTCTTAGGCCTGTCTCCAGCACCTATAAGATTTCTTTCACATCTGGAACTGTTCACGGCTCTCTTTCTATCTTGCATGGGAGGGGATTTATCAAATCCGATATCTGTTGTCCCCAGACTGCATGGTCTTTGAGCTAAGAAAATTTTTTCTTGCCTCTTTTCAGAAATAGAAAATTTTCTTTTCATCTTGTCATCACCTGTCGAAGGATAATCAAATAGAAAGTGTAAGGCATCCTTCATTTTGGGCTTTCCTTTTGCATTGGATTTCTCCATTTCCTTCTTCACTGATTCTATCTCTTCTTCCAACTTTTGAATCTTCATATCCCTTGATTCAATTTGGGCATTGAGTTCTCTTCCGAGATTCTTTCTATTATTCATCTCATCTTCTAGTTCCTATGTGAGCTTTTCCACCATGTCACTTTTCTCCTTCACTTTCAATTTTTCTTCTTCAAAAAAATATAAATAACATACATTCTCTTGTTGTATCCTTTGATTCTTCTGAACTATCTCGGATAGTTGTGTAGCTATATCATCAATTCCGGCTTTCATATTTTGTGCTTCTTTAAAATTTTGATTTTCTTCACAACCACCATCCTTTTGTTTTCCTTCCATTCTTTCCATTTATTTTGGTTTATCACCTTGAGAATCATTCTTCTCCTCTAGGTCAGTAACCACATCAATAAGCCTTTGATTTAAGCCTCTTATCTTATTGACCTCAATCTCTAATACTTTGATCCGAATATCTTTAGAGTTGACTTCTTCATCCAACTTCTGGTCCAATATCTTTGTCATGTTGACAACATCTACTACTGGCCTCCTTCTTGCAACTTCTTCATCATCAGTTGTTTCGGTATCACATTGATGTTTGAGTAATTCACTCATTCCTACATCATGATTGAGTGAATCAATATTTTACCTATCATATTCATCCAGGCCTTCTTTCAGTAAGCTGTTTGATTCTTTTAACTGAATCACACTTTTTCAATACACACTTCCACACTGAGGAATACCACCTGACTTATGATTCTTCTTTGATGTTTTTCCCTTTACCATGGCTCACCAAGATAAGACCAGACTGATTATTTAACCACACAGATCGACTACACCAAGTCAGAGCAAAAAATCTGATAAAAGCAACATTCCCTCTGATACCAATTGTTAGGACCAATATGGGACTATATATCCTAAGAGGTGGGTGAATCAGGGTATGAATATTCTTTTTCAAAGTTCTCCCTGCCCACTGGATCTTGACCTATTTTTTACAAGGGTCACTTTGTTTGCACTTGTGTGTTTATTATGATCACTTATTATCTTCTTTATTTGATGATGATGCTTTAAATGCAGTGCAGGGAAGTAAGCAGGCAGACACAGAGGTTTTTACTTGGTTCACCCTCACTGGGCTACATCGAAGGAGCATACGCCGACAAGTTGTCGGTCGTACCAAATTCCACTATTCTTCAATAGATGTGGATACAATGGTTCGGGATAGATCACTTCTATTCCCAAGATCGCTGCCTTTACAAGGTTTAGAGTCAGCTCACTATTTTCCCAAGGGTCACTCCCTATTTCTCACTCTCTCTGGCTCACTGCCGGTGGAGAGGATCACCTTTTTCCTCTTCCTTTGCTCACTGCTCCAGAAAGGATCCATTCACATTTTATAGACCTATAGGTATCTTCATTTTCATGAAGTAATGCATCTTCTTCTTTATGTAGATGCTCTGTTGAAGCTCAACCTTCACCCGTAGATGAATATCTCTTTGCACCGAAGGTATCAGGCAAACTTCCAGCTTCCACGCAGCCTAAAAATCACTGATGGAAATAAACCTTACTTGGTGTGAAAGTCAATCTCAATGCGCAAGTATAGGTGTGCAAGTCACAACTGGCATGCAAGTCTTCCTCAACTACTTGTGCGACTCAAGCTTCTTCAACTCAAAACCTGCGCGACTCACTTCCTTCCTCGTCTAAACCACCTCAGGCGCGCAACTCACCCTTGGCGCGCAACTTCCTACTCTGGCGCGCAAGTCCCACTTGCGGGACACACCACCACTTGCATGCCTTCCACACCTGTGCAATGGGAGCTCTGATTTCTCAAAGTGTTGAACTCCGGTGAAGAATGAGGAGGGGTGGTCCAGTATTTATACGCAATTTGACCACCCTGCGTGACTGCGCGCAACTCTCCCTTCGGCGTGCAAGTCTCGGTGCGCAGGTCTCATCCCCTGTAAGTTACTTGCACGACCCAATTCCAAACTTGTGCGAACCACTTTCCTTTGAAATATTTTGATCTTCTGATCTTGAAAAACCATAGGCGCGCAAGTTCTCAAGCTTCCAAGGCATCGGCGCGCAAGTTTCTTCACGGCGCGCAAGTCACCTGTGCGACACCACCAATACTTGCGCGAAACTTATCCCTTTTCCATATTTTTATTATTTGATCTTGAAAAACATATGGCACAAAAGTTTCCAAGCCTTAATGTACACGATGCGCAAGTCCCTTTTCCAAATACCACTTTTCTTCATTTTTCGATTTTCAGGCCCAAGAATTTGACAAACACTGGAAAACAGCACCACCTTGTATCTGTTCTTTTGTACTGCCTCCAGATCATCCATTCCTTTTGTCGAAATTTTTGAATCAAACATGGATCGTTGACCTCAGCTCTTGAACTTGACATTCCATCATGAAATCCTCTTTTTCAACAAATTTTTATGTCATTGATTTGCTTTGTCAACAATCACCACTCAGATGTCCACTTTGTCAACAAACACAATCACCTCAAAAATGATTCAATGATACCTTGAGGGATTTTTGCCCAACATAAAACTTATTTGTCACCTATTGTACAATATCAGACCCAAGTATATTTCTCTCACTAACTTCATCCCAACAATTAGGAGGTATACATCGCTTCCCATATAGATATTTATAGGGTTGCATTTGAATGATCGAGTGGAAGATATTTCTGTATGAGAACTCAACTAATGTGAGGTGATTATCCCATCCACATTTAAATTCAATTAACCATGTTCTTAATATGTCCTCGAGTGTATGAATGGTATTTTTAGATTGACCATTAGTTTAGGGATGATAGGTCACATTGAAATTCAATTCACTATTCAAAGCATGTTGAAGAATTCTAAAAAAGTTATATGTGAGCCTTGTATCATGATAAAAAATGATTCATTTTCCCCATGAATCCTAGTCAAGGGAGGAATCTTCCCAAATAATGATAAAATGGGTAGTCTTGGTGAGTCAATCCACTATAAATCGTATCAGATTATTTTATTTGGATGTTCTTGTGAGACCAAGCATGAAGTATATAGTGATATTTTCCCACTTCCATGTTGGTATTGGTAGTGGTTGTAGTGTACCTTTATAATGTTTTTGATCCACCTTCACTTGGTGACACACCAAGCACCTTGTAGTGTAGTAAAAAATATCCATTTTCATATTATCCCACCAATAATGATCACGAAGGTACCTATATATTTTAGTTCTTCCAGGATGTATAGAGAATGTAGATCTATGAGATTTATCCACCATCTCCTTCTTTATCTCTTGAGTAGATGAGACACATAACCTTGTATGAAATTTCAGTACACCTTCTTTATCAATATTGAACTCAAGAAACTTCCCATTATTTAGAACCTATATCTTCTTTTGTATCGAAGGATATTCTCTATAAGCACTCTTGATCTTATATATTAATTATGTTTGATAAATCATTTGGGATAGGGTTGATGATGTACCTTTCTTTATGATTACCATGTACAACTTTACCAAGTCCTTGATCAATGGATCTAACTAAATCCTCATCATTGCCAGCTATTTTTGATGAAAATCGGTCACCTAAAAATTGATTACTGGGGGTTGATTCTTGTGCATTCATTTTCTTTGAGATCACTATTCATGAACGACTTCCAATAATATTTTTTTCATGGAGTTGGAAACACCCAAAAATTCTATATCTATGAGGGCCTTTCTTTCCAATGGTAGGTGATCATTGAGATGTTTAGAAAACGATACTTAAGAACTCACATTGGTCTAGAGGATAGGATGTAAGGATCATCAAACCCTTTTTTGGGGAATTATTTCCTATTTTAGGATTCTCTTATATATTTACGAAATGTTCATGAATCCTTCATTAATTTCCATGTATGATGTGGGTCACCCTTTAATTAACAATCAATTATCAACATGTATGGAATTTAGAATCATTTGTATGTATCTGAGGTTCTTTATCAATAGATATATTTGTATGTATCTAAGGTTCTCCATAAATGGTATCCTCTTATATAGTTACTAGAGATTCTTTGGTCATTATTATGATGATTCTGGTTTTCTTCCATGTAGTGAGGTGCTCTGATGTTTATCGTCATCCAGGGAGATGAGAGTTGTTTTGATTTTGGGATCAAACCCATGAAATTAGTTTCCTATGTATCTATGTGAAAGGAATAAGAATCAATATATTTCGATGCCACTTAATGGGGAACATCATATATTTTAAGGTCATGCAATAAGGGACAAACTGTGTAGTTTAACATCATGTGGCAAGGACGTCTAGGAAAAAGGTTCCTAGTCAAAGTTTGGTGTGATAATTATGATAAAGTGGACCAAGGAACTTGAAAATCATATTTATTTCCATTTTTAATAATAATATACTAGGAATGTGGCCTAAAGAGAATATGGTTGATTTGGGGTTTTAAGTTTAAACTTTAGTGAGGCTTCCTACGTATACCATTTAGACAAGAATCAAAGACCACATAGTTCAGTTGTGAGGACCCATGCCTATGGAGTCCCACAGGTTTGTCTCATAGGGTAGTATGAAACTTTGAGAGGATTAATTTGGGCATTATCTTGGAAAATGATTCCCTTATTATTGAGGTTTGGTTGGGGATTACTCTTGAGGAGGATGCCTTGGTGAATGAGTATGGTGATATGGTTGAGGATTACTCTTAATGAGGATACCATTTGGATAGTTATGATTGGTTCATATACCATTTAGTATTACTATAGGTTTAATTGGGACTTACACTTGGAATTATTCTCAAAGGTGGAAGATCATGCATATTTCATGATCTCCACGAACCTCTAAGACCACATGAGTCGTGCTCGGTGTGAGAAATAATAGGAAGTGATATATCTAAGGGACCACACAATCTACTTTTCCCTAAGGTCAGATACATGAACTTGAGGATCCATGTCTATGGAGGCCCTCTAAATGAAGGTAGAATATAGATTTGAGAAAAGATTCTCTGCCAAAACATGCTTCATATAGTGTGGATGTCATTATCATAGCCTACCTATAATATCATGTGAGTCATGCTTGAAAGTGAGAAATTGGAAGAATAAGATCTAGAAAACCACATGATCCTCTGTCCACTAGTTAAAGAGTCCAGGGTGATGGCACATCCCTCTCTCCATTGTACTATGGACCCAGAGGGAGAGGGAAATGGCTTTGAATTTCCCCTCTCCCCTTCTATTATGGTAATAGGGATTTTCACATTTGGTAATCTATCCAACTATAGCTCATTGGTATGGATGAGGAAGGAATGAAGTGGGAGAGTTCCCATAATAAAGGATATGGGATTTCCTAAGAATAAGTTCTAGGGGAAGAGAGAAGGATATCATTCCATTACTTCCTGTCTAAAACTGGAGGCTCTAGTTCTTTGAGACAAATAGGGAAAGACAAGGTCCTAACCCTATAACCCAACACTGGGAGTTCCCTAACACCTCCCATAGGTTCGGGGTCCATGTGACTGAGGTAATAAATACTCAAATGCATCCCAAGGGAACTACCCATCTGGTAGGACAAGTGTGGGACACCATTGATTGAAGGAATGCATACCCAAATGGGAGACACACTTGTGTGCCTCCTTTCATGGTTTTTCAAGTTTAGAGGCTTCGATGGAGGTTTCAATTTGTTCCCTACTATATAAGGGATCCAAAGAAAGAGAGTACCTACTATTGGTAGATTGGAAGAGGGATTAAGAAGTGGATCACATAGGGTAGAGGCTGGGCGAGCTAAGGCAGGTCTCGCACAGAGTATTCCTGCGTGTCTTGAGAGTGCTTCACATAATTAGGCCTATGTGAGATGAAGGTACTTCAAGAGATAGAACACCTAAGAAACAACACATGGGAATGAAATTTCTAAAGGATTTAAGTGTCTCAAAAGGTGTTCCTAGAAGTGTCTCACATAGGTCCCTAGTTAGAAAAGGGGACATCGTGCTAGCATTCTTAAACCATGGGGGAAAGGGTTCTTCATGCAGGTGATATGTATTTTAGACCATGGGAGGACTTTGGTTCTGATACCCCCATCAATTATATATTCTTTAGTTTTTTGAGGGCTAATGGATGGTTTTTGAGGGAATGGGAAAAGGACTAGGGAGAGTAGAGAATCATGAGTTCTTAGGGATTTTTTGTCCATGCAAATGAAGAGCCCCAAGGTCCTATTTATAGGAAAATATGGGATATTAGGTGAAGGGGCTGACTCATGTAGGGCAGCTTCACAGGATCATGCACTGACTGATGCACATGTCTATCATGCAGGTTGATGCATAGGTCTATTGTGTAGGCTAATGCATAGGTCCATCACACATGCTGATGCATAGGTCTGTCACATAGGACGATGCCTAGGTACCCTGCTTGTCGACGCTGCTTGGGGGTACTTACATGGAGGACCTTTACCAAAGTATTGTAGCCTTTGGCCTTATTTTCTCATCTTATTTTCTTTTCCTTAAGTTATTTCCCTTTAACAAATTTTCATTCATGTGACAAAAAAGAGTTTCAATAAAATATCCCTTCAGTGTGGGATCTGATCGAAAGAAGAGGGTCTGATCCCAAGGTAAAAGGATGAAAAGGGCTTGTGGATCATGGAGGTCATCCACACAAGTCACCCATGTGGGTTAGTCTCATAGGTGGGGCATGCAAATGGGTCACACATAGGGTCTCTTGGATTTATAAATAGGGCCACTGTTTTCAGAGGATGGTCCTCACACTTTTTTACCGTTGGTCTAACTGCATTAGCATTCTGCATATATCTTCCACTTAAGCTTCATTACTGAAGCATCATTTACATAAACAAGTTATGAACCTACCTATATGATACGTACATCTGGGTGAGTAACTTTTATAAGGCCTCTTGGGATAGGGACTTACACAAGGTCACTTTCACGAGTACCCTATAAAAGCTCACCCTTATGTTAAATTTTCTTATTTTTTTTTTGACTTTTTTGAAAAGAAGACTTGTTCCTCATGAAAATCTTGGTGATTCTTTATAGGTTTAATTGATGATTTGAAGATTAGAGTTTTTTATGAACATGTTTTAAATCACATTGAGTAGATGATAAAAAATATAGGGCCTGACTACTCTAATGTGCGTGATACCACTCTACTGAATCTAGCAGGTTATCTGAAGAAGTATCATTACGAGTACCCTAAATGTAATTATTTGATGCTCTATAGTGATGGTCATATGAAGGAGGACTTTATAATATATTTTAATTATTACACTCTTATTTCTTGGTTTCAAGATTACAGGAACTTCACTGCTGCCAATGTTTTAGGCATGAGAGCATACATTAACACTAAGACATCATCCACGACCTGTGTCATGCATCATAGCCAATGTTATCTAGATTTGAAGCCACACATTCCTGAATTAAAGACTCAATGTTACCCATATGTCTTCCATGATTCCATGAAAACAAGTCAAAGGGTTGGAGGAATGACTGGGATCTATGCCCGAGAGGGGGTGTTAGGATAGAGTGGATGTGGGCATACTGGGTGCGTTAGACTGTTGATGAATTTTTGACAGAGTTGAAAGTATTGGGCATATATAAAGCAATCAAGGTGGCCCAGACATATGTATATAAGATCTCTGAATTCATTTCTAAGCTGTTAATCCAATGGAACCCATAAACAAACTTTTTCCACCTGATGTATATAGAAGTTGGTATCAGCCTGTGGGATGTCCACAAGATCACCAGGGCTCCAATCCTTAGAGATATATATGAAGATTTCATCCCACCAAGAGTGATGTTTTATGGAATTAAAATGAAACCAATTTTGGTGCATGATCTATTTGGAAATTCTTATTCCAAATTTTTAATCCATTTTTACAAATTCAAAACACATAATTGGTATAAATAAATTTAAAATTAATTTCTGTTGTCAAAACAAGAAAACCTGATTTTAAGAAGTAAAAATCATCAAAATATTGACATGTGTTTATATCCAATTTTAATGTGAAAATAATTCCAATTAATTTAATTATAATAAATTATAAAAACTTAATCAAATTATACTTTAAAACTAATTAAAAGTACAATCTAACAATAAAATAAATTAGATGAAAAACTGTTTTGAATTAAAATGCAATATTTTTTACTACTCATTAAAATGTGAAACTTTTTTGAAAATTAGAAAAATTTTACCCTGATATAATTTTTATATTTTTAAATCAAAAATAATATTTATAAATTTCATAATGTTATTAATACTATTCATAAACACTTTTTAAACGACTATTTTGATAGGTGTGCTCGAACTTGGTGTTGCATGTAGTGCACGCTATTGAATTATTTAAAAAGAATCATACCATAGAATCATGAGGTTTTACACATGGTATTCCTAGAATAATGTTGAATTTTGTATCCCACCTAACAACCATTAATTCTGAGTTAGACACAAGATCCCCGAACTGATTTTTGAGTTTGATTTTTCAGGAGGCTTTTTCTCATCCTTTTCATAACCCCATAACATCAAAGTAGAGGGGGGAAAGTGATATTAATTGAAACCTAGGCGAAAGAGTGTTAAAATTGTAATGAGGTAGACTCCCAATACATTATTTATGAAATCTCATTAGATATCATTGTCATTTATCCTACCAGATATATACAAGGGTCTTATATTTCCCTGTATAAAGGAATATGTGTCATGGTTTATGAAAGAGATGACCATTTTACATTATGCAAGATCATTCTTTGCATGATATGATTCAGCACCATCAACCTCAAATTTAAATTCCCAAGGTCTTGATAAGGCCTCTATAAGTGCTTCCCAGTGGTCCTTTGATAGACTCAGAGCTTCTCGGATTGGAAAATTGGCCAAAACTATGGCTAATTTCTTCAAAACATCATACTTATGGTCTAAAGGACCATGATTAAGAGCATGGGGATGATGTTTTGTGGGTGATTTTGAAGTTGAAGTACTTTATGTGGATTTATAAACCCTTGGAATAGGAGCTTAAGGTGCTTCTTCTCTCGATGGATTAGCCTGATTAGGTTGATTAGGTCTGCTTACACACTGAGGTTGATTAGGAGATAAAATATCCTCTGACCAATATTCCAGGATGATCATGTTAGGGTCTACACAATCATGTTTAAGATAAATTCCTTTCTCCGATTTATCTCACTTTAGATCTATCCCATAAGTTTCAACAACATAGACTATTCGATAATGGATGTGGTTAGAGTAAGTGACCCCTGGCATGACAACGTCTTCCACTATATCCTCAAATATAACAGAAACTTCCCCCATTTTTCTAATTAAGTGCAGTGAATTTAGGTTCATAATAATACTCATCATCTAAGAAGGAATCCATTAATTTAATAACATTAGTGAAATTGAAGATCAACTCCTCATATGATGAAGATTTCATCTAGCAAGTTGACCTTTGTTGTACCATTTGGCGGGGCAGTTCCTGTGCTTTGGGGACTATAGGAATGAAGTTTCATAAGGTTAAATACAAATTTGGATTTGGAATATGCTCATATTCTTGAATTTTCTTCTTACTCTTCCACCCATGTCATTTTTTGAATACTAGATTTTAGAGGGCTGAGCTATCGATGGAGTCGGCTGTGTTGTAATGGAAGCAGTTGAGGGAACAATCGACTATTTAAACTATGCTTAAAGGATATAATGATTCCAATTGATCATATTTATGGCTATCCAATCACTAAATTTGTGTGTTCCCTTTCTTTTAACTTCCCATCATTCATTATCCTACTCTGAATTGGTGGAAGAGACACATGCTACTTGAGCAGGTGGCCTTCCGAGATTCACATTCCCAGAGACCACCATTTTTTAAAAGTTTTATTTGAAAAAAATTGTACTGGATGTTTCTCCCCAATACTTGATTGAAGGGGAAATATTTTGGGAGATCTTCCCCACCATCCTTGCTGGGTTTCTTGGTCTTTAGTAACTTGATCATTTTATTTTCCAGTGCCGAGGTAAAGTATCCAGAGACTTGGTCACTTATAAAAGACTGGAACTTATTTTTTATCTACTCAAACTATTTTATATTTTTCTCACATTGGTTATCCTGATGAGGAAGGTGTTTTTTTATGTTCAGGAGGTGGATCCCCATGATATGGTGCAAGATTTAGAGCAGGAGTGGGTGCAGGGCTCTGCTTAAGTGTAACAATAACACCCTTTACTTTACTTGTTCTCTTTCCACGAGCTGGTGGAATTACTTGGGAATTCTCCTTGGTATATGTTATAGAGTCTTACAATCTTTTAGTAATCTCAGTGAGGTCCTAAAACCTCCCTTCGTACTTCATAGGGATGAGTGGTGTGTGCAACTCATCGAGAACATTTTCTATACAGATGGACATCAAGTCTTCTTAGAGAAGTTTTTGGTTTAAGTAATATGTCAATTCCTTCCACCAAGAAATGAAATACAAGAACCTCTCATTATCCTACTATTTTAATTTTGATAGGTTGAGATTTTTTTATATAATATCAATCTAAATTGGAATTCAAAATTTCAATAGATATCTTCCCACCCCGCAATTGACTGATTTGACAAGCTAGTGTACCATACAAAGGCTGGTCCCTGTAGTTATTACATGAAGCACTTGAGTTTCACTTCCTCCTTTTGTTTGGGGGTCCCCATAATAATATTACACCAATAAGTGAAATGGGTCAAATACTGCTCTGAGTCTCTCAAGACATTAAAAATTAGGAATGTTGGATTCCCAAAGTTCGGTGATGGAAGAGTCAGATCAAACCATTCAGGGTAAGTCTTATTCTATGGTTACACCAACAATCACCATTACTCTATGTATTCCAATTAAGCTATCAAAAACTCAATGGTATTCATGATCCCTTGAGGAATGTCTATATGAGTTGGATCATGAATATGGGTAGTAGCTGATAGGGCCATCTGTGGGGGTACCACTGGTATCCATCGTATGTAACCTTTAGGAGTAGGCTGGTAAGGATGCGCCTAGACCTATTGTAGTTGTTCACCCAATGGAGGGAAATCCTAACCTGCTATCGTAGGATCCAAGTATATTGGTGGTTGAAATCCTATATTGAGTGGATGTTTTGGATCCGTTTTAGTTTCTGCGACAAACCTTCTTTATTGAGGTATGCCAACTGGGAGTGTGGGATGAGGATCTACTTTTAGAATATATCCAATGGGAAGGATTCCTCGAAGTAGTTATATATTGAGTCTTCTAAATTATTTCATCTATTCTTCCTTCTAAGAAAATATTTCCTCAACTGAAAGGGGCCCATACTCTCTACGAGGTAGGTGAGGAATAATATTACCCATACCATTTTCTTTATTGGATGCCTTTTGATGTAGTAATAGTAGAGTAATTGAGGGGACACTTAGATTCAAGGGGAGTATTTGGTTTCAGGTATGGAAACATACTTAAATCAGTTTAGTGTGTGCCATATTTCGAACCGAAAATTTCTCTTCCAATTCATCCTCTAAATTGGCCTCATTTTTATTAGGGTCGATAGGGGTAGTGTTAATGAAATTAAATGATGGATAATTCACTATATAAATTCTATCAATGTATTTATGATAATACCTTTTTTTATGAACTCCACAAGGTCTTATCCTCTCCTTAATTGATTCTATGGGAGCTATTTGGAAGACAGCAATCTGAAGAGAGAATCCAGACAGTTCAGTTATGCACATTCTTAGTGAGGGTACCAGATCGGGATAATACTGATTTCTACTGAGAAGGAGGTTGCTGAGGTAAAAAATCCCCCAGGGATGGGGATATTCCTATTTCACTTTCAAATCTCTTCTGGCCTATTTTTATAACATCAAAGGTTGGGTTAAAAAATCCCCTTGCAATATAGTCTAGGGTTTATCCTAAAGTTATATGAATACTAATTCCATGGATAACCTTATGATGTTTCACACTTTTCTTTAAACATGGTCTGGTTGGATAATTTGGTATACACCTGAATCACCCTCTTTCAAAGATTGTTGTGCTATTTTATACATTTGTTCTATACGACTACTGACATCCAATAAGCAGGAGTCTTTATTCAAATTTTTAGATGTATGACACAAAATTATTTCAACAACCTGATCTATTTTGGATCGACATTGGTGAGAGTCATTCATGGCCTGTTTTGTTGAGTATATCATCAGTTGTGAAAAAATTCTTTTTGTTAAAGCCGATATGAATCTATGTAATTTCATGATAGCACCTTCAGTGGATTTTTTTGGTTTGGGAGCATAGTGAAATGTTACAGTCTATGTTTCCCTACCCTCTGATATGATCACCAAATAGAGCATCTTTGATCAGCTGTCATAGTCTTTTTAACGCACTGAGACTTGTGCATTGAAGGGATCATTTCTATTTCCCAAACTTTGGATGTTAGGTAGTTATGAGATCCTCCAAGTCAATTTAATATTTCATCCCTTCTATTTACATAACATTATAACACCCCAAGATTCCACGGTACGTTCCCCATTGAATAATGCAATAGCTTGTGCTGTACGCAACATGGAGTTTTAACACACCACGACCAATCCAACAATCCGTTATGAATAGAAATACCCACTTTTTGAAATTTTATAAATTTTATTTATCAAAATGGACTTCATTTTTTGATTATGAATATCAAAATTAGCTTAGGGTTAATTTTTGGTATTTTTCTGAAAACTTTCAATTTTTGATGAACAGTGAAAAACACTGCGTTATTGTTTAAAACCGAATTTTTATTTAAATAAATATTTATTTTATTTAAATTTGTATTAGGTAAAAATATATACAAAATACCTATATATGTTCAATATAATTCATTGGAGTCATTTTATAATAATATTAGATATATAAATTTTTATTGAACTTTTTACCATCTTTTACCCACCTTCTAGGCGCATTTGGAAATTTGCATAAAATGTAATTTTACCGCTTCTATGAGTTGAAATTAAAAAATCCAAGAAAAACGGTTGAAATCCGTAAATAAAATTTAGTTCCATAAGATGAAAATAATTATTGGTGAATAGTAACTTTTGACTTTTATTTACCACAGTTGAAAGTAAATAGGGTAATTAAAGGTAAAAAAATGATTTAATAATTACCCTAAAACATGTAATAATTCTATTGAATAAGTGTATTTCGACCAAAATCAAAATTAGGAATAAAATATGATCCTTTTGGTCCACTTGTATTAGATTAGGACATTTATTATTATTTTATTTAAAGAAGAGTTAAAAGTGTTAAATTTAATGTTTAACAACTAAACCGTTTTTGATATTGGGTTATACATAAGATAACTTTGACTATAAATATTCATTATAAATCTGAAAATATTTCCTAAATAATGGTATTTTATTTATAATTTTTATACCTTAAATAATTAAATTTATTTATGATACAATGATGATGAAGTAATTACCTTATTAATGAATGATTAAAATAATAAATATTATAAATATCCAAATAAATGAAAATTGAGACTTCTGATGAATTCAACTAATTTTATAGGTTAATATGATAGGTTATGGTTGATTAAATAAATTTTATTCAAAGTGATAAAGTTTTTATGACTTTCAGAAAAACAAAATACCAAATAGTTTCAAAATTGACATAAATGAGTTTTTAAAAAAAATAATATATTATTAATTGATTAATATTTATAAAAATATAAGGTTCAGATGATGGAATTAAATAAAGTTATATATATTAATAATTAACCACTTTGGGTTCACTAGGATTTTTGTAGAATGTTTATTAACCATTTATTATAATAATACAAGAATACATGGTAAAAGTTAAACTATTTAACTAAGAGTTAAATTTAAAATATAAGGTTAATATGGTGATGTAAACCTATATAAAACCTATTGTTTGAGATATTTTATACCCCTACCCACCATAAATTTGAAATAAATTATTTTTTATCCATTATAAACTGAATATGATTGTATAATAAAATAATATTTCAAGCTGTTCCTAAAGTGACCCTCACCTCTCTTATAAAAGGGTACTCCTCCTTATCTAAAAATCACACCTCCAAAGCCATTTTTATTGGCCAAAAACTACTAAAATATCATCCAAGATACCATAAATTCAAATTAGATGTATTACTTTGATTATAAAGACAACCTAAGGAGCCCTTTTGATCAACTGAAAATCAAACACCCGAAGAAGATGTAATAATTTCACCACCTCTTTCAAAGTTCTTCTCTTCTTCCACTTCCTCTTTCTTTGTTGTTTCCATACCAAAATAATAACACCATTAACTTATACATTCTATGATTTAATTATAGATATGGTACAACCCTATTAGTTATTCTATCCATCCTATGAATGACAAGTCACCATACATGCGTACGTACGACTTACCGTCTCCACGTCGTGGTGTAGTTTGTTATTCAAACACTTCATTATTTGGATGGGTATAATAATGAGTATTACTGATGTAAATAATAAATATAAAATTTTAATGATTATGTATATATGATATACCATCCAATTACATATTATTTCACCATAAATAGAATGATATTGTCACTCGTGTGTACGTACAAATTACCGTCTCCACAAACGCGATGAAATTCATACCCCATCATAACCATTCAAGAACAATTTTTATTTTATAATTAAAAATAAAGTTTAATAACTTAATATCATTATGGATATGAATAAAATAAATTATATCCATAACAAACATGGCTTACATAACCAAGCATATAAAGGAAAATGAATCTGTTAATACCCGAAACAATGATACTACTAAAATTTTATTAACAAAGCAATATTAGAAGATCATATATGATATCATATTTATGTATGTGGTTATTGTATAATTTAATAACAATTATTTAACTATTATATAGGAGGTTAATGTACCTTTTATCAAGGAAAAGTACAAGGTAAGGGTTAATTCTACAATCTCTTCATTATCCGAGGTTGTTTATACGTGAGTATCTATTGGGACCTCTTTATCATCCACATCCGTGTTTATTAAAAATGTATTTCAAATTTTTTTACTATTTACTAGACTATGGGTTAAATTAATTTATACCCTTGTTTGAATTTTTATAAAATGTTTATAAAATAATCTTTTCACCTTTTTCCAAACAAGGTCCTTTATGACCTTTTCGACAAAATTAAGGAAATAATGTTTTTTTAATTATACGACAGGTGCAACTACTTTCTGCCATTATAACACATTAGAATATTCCATTACAAGATTATAAGAATATTTTCAAAATAAATGTTTTCTTTTATAATTACACAAATTTTAAATGATTTCAAAATAGAAAGATATATTTATTTCAAATAGTTTTGATTTCATCTACGTCAACATCATTTGATGGATTTTACACTTGTTTGAAGTTTATTAATTATGATACAATCTTCCATGTTTTATTGAAGGTTTTTTGATATGTTTGACTATTGATGTGTTATTTTTATACCATTCATGGTTTATGGTTAATGTATTAACATTTCGTATGCTAGTTTTAATACGAATGTTTATGTTATGTTTCAACCTTTTCATATAAGGAATGCATTGGACTTAGTAAGTGACGGGTGGAGCCCGCTATAGCTCCTTGATGCCTCAAACTTATTTTTAGTCATGGCATGAGGACTTGAATATGTGTTTATGAGGTCTGGAATTATGCATTCCATCATTATGAAATTGGATATTGATATTACATGTGATTATTCAACAAGTAGAATATCCATGTGACTAAGTAAATAGAATTATTTGATTTATATTTTCCATATTATACTGAAGATTATGCTTAAAAGGATTTTTTTTAGTCTTATACATTTTCTTAAATGTTTATGCTTATTTATTAAAGTTTCTACTATATTGTTATCCTTACTGAGCACCTAAGCTCACCCCTATCTACGTTTTATTTTTCCCAGGGCGTGAAGAAGTATATTATGAATGACCTGTAGGGATAGTCTAAGGGATATGAATGTGTTCAAAGGAGACAATGATATTGTAGTTTTTCATTTTATATGTAATGTAAAACTTATGTATGTATATAGTACTTCCAAGGCTACTAAATTGATCAATATTTCAGGATTTGATCTCTTGTGATCATGCCAATGTTATGTAATAATGGACAGACACTAGGTAACTAGGGTAAGAGAATTACAGTTGGTATCATAGAAAGTTTAGTAGAAACCTTGGAAGCTATATTTAAAAAAACATTGATTAGATAACATTACTCTAAGATAAACTTTGAGAATTAATATAGAAGAACTTCCTAAAATTTTGGTAATATAGAGATTTTGGGAGCTTTCCTAGAAATACATCTATGTCTGGATACAAGCAGGTAGATCTGGCACAAATGTACCTAGGATTGAAAAATCCAACACTGAGTTTTGGGCTTGACCTGGGGTATCTTGGTACACAACAACGGGCCTTACTTCACTCTTGGTTACGAAACTCCCGGGGGATGCGCTTAGGATAATTCACATTTTCTTTACAAACCATTATGAAGGATTTATGAGTATATAACTCCTCAAATAAAACATTTTTATGATTATGGATTATATCCATAAACTATTCAATTTATGTTAAATGTTTTACATGTTTGGAATTAGGTACTGCGATCCATAAACTAATCTAGTGTATGCCATTATTTTGAAATGGTGCATAGTAGAAGGAATGGAAACCATATCAACACTCGTAATCCATGTAGGGATTGCACTATTACTCAAGATAATTATAGTGGGGATGTTTATGCAACTTGTACTAATCAGCTTATCACCATACTGAGACAACTCATTCAGGTTATGAATAATAACCTTACCCATATGAAGAACCCTAATCCACAATGTGGAGGATCAATGTTATACTGCTTCATGAGGCAACAACCACAAAAATTCAATGGTACTACAAATCCATTTGTAGCTGAGCAATAGATAAGTTCCATAGAGAAAATATTTCATGCTTTGGAAAGCAACAAAAGGGAAAAAGTTTTCATAGAAGTTTATCACCTCACGGGAGATACAGATCAATGGTGGTCATTAATTTGAAACATAAATAAATATGAAGAATTATCAAATATGGAATGAAGGGATTTTAAAGAGATTTTCTTAGAAAAATACTTACCTCGTGACCATCAAGCAGATATGGAAAGATAATTTTTGAGTTTGAGGAAAAAGGGGGATGAGAATGTTGCAAAGTATGAGGCTAACTTTACAAGGTTAGAAAGGAATGCATTAGAATATATATGTAACCCAAGGAGTAAGATTGATGGATTCTTTGATGGGTTAAAACCATTTCTCTGTCAACCATTAGTCTCACAATCCTTCTCATTATACGAAGATATTTTCTCATGTGCTATCAATACAGAAAATGAATTCTCTAAGTCTTACAACTTTAAAGAAAAGAAAGAGAAGAAGAGATTTGCTAAACACTATGAAAATAGAAATAAGAGGTATAAGGGAAAATTTGAATATCCATCATGCGGTAAATGTGGGAAGAAACACCTCGGTACTTGCGTGAAGGGAATGAGAGTATTTTAAAAGTGTGGTGAAAAAGGACACCAAGATCATGATTGTAAGGGAAAGAAAGAAGATTTCAATGTTGAATGCTAAAATTGTATAGAAATAGGGCATTATGGAAATGAATTTCCTAAACACTAAGGAAACTTACCTCATAAAAGGAAAATTGAGCAAGGAAAATCTTATGAGATCACTACTGCTGAGGTTGAAGCTTCAAATGACATGGTGGACTGTAATTTAATGGTTTTCTCAAATTTAGACAATGATTTATTTGATTATGGATCTTCACATTGTTTCATATCTTCCTAGTTTTCTAAGAAAATTAGATATTTACAATTTAATTTAACAAGGAAGTTTTCTGTCAAAACTCTAAAGGGAAGTATCACTATAATAAGTTTTTGTGAATCAGTCCCCATTAGGGCATATAAATGTTCATTATCTACTAATATCATCATCATACCCATGATTGAATTTGATATAATCCTTAGTATAGATTGTCTTTCACACCATGATGCAAAAATTTATTTTAAGAAGGATGTTACAATTTTTGATGATGGCAAGGAGTACCTTATCTTTAGAGAAGAAACATCACTACCTGATTCTTTTCTAGATCCAACCCCAGCAGCTCAACTAAATTGAATTATTGGGGAGGAAGAGAATGAAATAAATATGGGTGAGGAAAGGATTGTTCAAATACTGTATGTACCTATTGGGAAAGAATATGTTGATGTGTTTTCATATGATATACCTAGACATACTCCAGAATGATAAATTTAGTTTTCCATTGATTTAATTCCTGGTTCAAGGCCTATATCAAATACCCCTTACAGAATGGACACTGTGTAATTAGTGGAACTAAAGAAACAACTAGAGGAATTGAGTAATAAAAGATTTATTCTCCATAGTGTTTCTCCATGGGGAGCCCCTGGTCTTTTTGTTAAGAAGAAAGATAGATCTATGAGGTTGTGCATTGATTACAGGGAGATCAATGCTATAACAATAAAGAACAAATATACCCTACCTCTCATTGATGTTTTTTTGATCAAATTCACGGAGATCAATATTTTTCAAAGATTGACCATCGATCTGGATATCATCAGTTTTGTGTGAAGATGGAAGACATTCCAAAGACAACATTTCATACTAGGTATAGGCATTACAGGTTTACAGTAATTCCTTTTGAACTGAATAATGCACCCTCTGTTTCCATGGATCTAATGGATAGAGTTTTCAAGGAATATCTTGATGACTTTATAGTGGTATTTATTGATGATATCTTGGTTTACTCTAAAATCTATGAAGATCATGAAAATCACTTGCGCACTATTCTGAAAACCTTCAGAAGAAATAAATTATATGGGAAGTTTAGCAAGTGTGAATTATGGCTTCAGAAAATTTCTTTTCTTAGCCATATTGTCTCTAAGGATGGAATCTCTGTTGATCCTTCTTAGATTAGATCAATTCAATAATGTATATCACTGATTAGTATAACTGAGTTACATAGTTTTATTGGTTTAGTAGGTTATTATCAGTGTTTCTTGCAGAATTTTTCCGGATTGGATAACCCATTAACCAAGCTCACACATAAAGTGGTTAAATTTGTTAGGACAAAAGATTGTGAAGAATGTTTTGAAGAACTAAAGAGAAGATTAGTCAATTCTCCTATCTTGACTCTACCATCAGGGTATGATGGGTTTATTATTTATAGTGATGCTTCAATGAAAGGACTTAGTTGTGTCCTTATGTAGAATGATAGATTTATTGCCTATGCATCACGATAGCTAAAAATTCATGAACAAAACTATCCCACTCACGATCTTGAGTTAGAAACTGTAATAGTTTCTATGAATATATGGATAAACTATCTCTATGGTGAAAAATGTGAGATATATACTGATCACAAGAGTTTAAAGTATATTTTCTCACAGAAAGAACTCAACATGAGGAAAATACGATGGCTTGAACTACTCAATGATTATTATTGCACTATACACAACCACTTGGGGAAGGAAAATAAGGTGGTAGATGATTTGTGCAGAAAGAATCATGGAGTTTTGAACAAGATGAGTGTTGAAAGGGATCCTATGTTCATGGATCTAGTAAAGATAAATATGGGAATAATCACAGAAGGTGAAACATCAAAACTTTTTCAAATGGTTGCTAAACAAAATTTATTAGAAAGGATAAAAAGTTCTCAGACTGATGATGAGCAGTTTCAAAAGAAAATTAAAGCAACGTATGACGAGAGATTGATTGACTTCATAAATGAAGATGGGATTTTGAAATTTGGGAAGAGACTTTGTGTTCCTGATATTCCTAATCTAAAAAGGGAATTGTTCGATGATTTTCATAGATCTAATTTCTCTATACACCCTGGTAGCACTAAGATGTTTCAATATTTGAAGGAACATTTTTGGTGGGATAACATGAAGAGGGAGATTTCTGATTATGTGTCAAGATGTATGGTTTTTCAACAGGTGAAGGATGGAAGACAACATCCTAGAGGAGTCATGCAACCTATTCCCATACCTGAGTGCAAATGGAATGATATTACGATGGACTTTATCATGGGGATACCAAATATTCCTTGATGGAATAATGCAATATGGGTCATTATTGATCATCTTACCAAGTCAGCACATATTCATGCTATAAGAGAAGATTTAACACTTGAATGTTTAACAAGATTATATATTAATGAAGTTGTAAGACTTTATGGAGTACCTCTATCGATTATTTCTGATAGTGATCCCCATTTTACATCAAGATTCTGGAAAAGTCTTCAGAAGGCCTTGGATACAGAACTTCGTTTGAGCACTGCCTACCACCCTCAAACTGACGGACAATCAGAATAGACTATTCAAACCTTAGAAGACATGTTAATATCTTGCTCACTTGACTTTCATGGTATGTGGGATCGATATTTACCACTGGTATAATTTTCCTATAACAATAACTTCTATTGAAGTATTCAGATGGCACCATATGAAGTGTTATTTGGAAAGAGATGTCACACACCAAATTGTTCGGATGATGTTGGTGAAAGAAAACTCATAGGCCCAAAACTTGTTGAGGAAACAATGTAAAAGGTAAATGTTATCCAGACCCACATCAAAGCAACTCAAAGTATGCAAAAGAGCTATGCCGATAACCGAAGGAAAGATTTGTAATTTCAAGTAGGAGATCATGTTTTCTTGAAGGTATCTCCATAGAAGGGTGTTATATGTTTCATTAATAAGGGTAAATTAAGTCCTAGGTACATCGAAACTTTCAAAATTATAGAATGAATTGGAGTTATAAATTATCGTTTGGCAATGCTACCAAGTCTCTCCAAAGTTCATGATGTGTTCCATGTATCACTGTTGAGAAAATACGTGACAGACCAAACACATGTACTCACCTATGAGGAAATTGAACTAGAACCTGATCCGTCTTATTGTGAAGAGTCTGTCAATATTCTTGATACCAAAGAACAAGTGTTGAGAAATCATACGACTCATCTGGTAAAATTTCTATGTAGAAATCATAAGATGGAAGATGCAACTTGGGAACCCGAGGAACTTATAATGAAGAACCACCCAAATCTTTTTATACAGTAATATTATAGAAATTTTGAGGACAAAATTATTTGAAGGAGGGGAGAATGTAAAACCCCAACCTTTAATGGTATGTTTCCCTTTGAATAATGCAATAGCTTGCGTTGTACGCAACTTGGAGTTTTAACACACCACGACCAATCAAACTAGCCGTTATGAATAGTAATACCCACTTTTTAAAATTTTATAAATTTTATTTATCAAAATGGACTTCATTTTTGGATTCAGAATATCAAAATTTGCATAGGGTGAATTTTTGGTATTTTTTTTGAAAACTTTCAATTTTTGATTAATAGTGAAAACACTGAGTTATTCTTTAAAACTGAGTTTTTATTTAAATAATTTTATATTTTATTTAAATTTATATTATGTAAAAATAGATACATAATACCTATATATTTTCAATTTAATTCATTAGAGTTATTTGATAATAATATTAGATATATAAAATTTTATTGAACTTTTTACCGTCTTTTACCCACCTTCTAGGCGCATTTGCAAATTTGTATAAAACATAATTTTACCACTTCTGTGAATTGAATTTTAAAATTATGAGAGACACAGTTGATATCAATAAGTAAAATATTGTTCAATAAGATGAAAATATTTTTTAGTGAATAATAACTTTTGACTTTTATTTACCACGGTTGAAAGTAAATAGGGTAATTAAAGGTAAACAAATGAAATTATAATTACCCTAACACATGTCCTAATTATGTTGGATAAGTGTATTTAGAACAAAATCAACCTTAGGAATAAAATATGATCATTTTTGTTCACTTGGATTAGATTAGGACATTTATTATTTTTTTAAAGAAGAGTTAAAAGTGTTAAATTCAAAGTTTAATAACAAAACTATTTTTAATATAGGGTTATACATTAGATAAATTTGACTAATAATATTCATTAGAAATCTAGAAATATTTACTACATAATGGTATTTTATTTATAATTTTTAGACATTAAATAATTAAATTAAATTATGATACACTGATGATACAGTAATTACCTTATTAATGAAAGTTTAAAATAATAGATATTATAAATATCCAAATAAATGTAAATTCAGAATTATGATTAGTTCCACTATTTTTTTAGGTTAATAAAACATGTTAGGGTTTATTAAATAAATTTTATTCAATGTGATAAAAATTTTATGACTTTCACAAAAACAAAATACCAAATACTGTCAAAATTGACATAAATGAGGTTTTAAAACAAATACTATATTATTAATTGATATAATATTCTTACAAATATAAGATTTTTCCAAATGACTTATATAAGGTTATATATATTAATATTTAATCACTTGGGGTTTTCTTGGCTTTCTTTAGTAAGTTTACTAACCATTTATTATAACAATACAAGAATACATGGTAAAAGTTAAACTATTTAACTAAGTGGTAAATCTAAAAGATAAGGTTAATATGGTGATCTAAACCTATATAAACCGTATTGGTTGAGAGGTTTTAGACCAATAACTACTTTACCCTCGAAATAAATCATTTTAGAGCCATTATAAACTGAATATGATAGTATAATAAAATAATATTTCAAGCTTTTCCTAAAGTGACCCTCACTTCTCTTATAAAAGGGTACTCCCCCTTCTCTAAAAATCACACCTCCAAAACCATTTGGCTAAGCCTACCACTTATAAAACATCCTCCCAAATACCCTCACTTCTATATAAAGGCATTAATTTTTTTAGAATGCCAACTTAAGGAGCACTTTTGATCAACTCAAAACTAAACACCTGAAGAAGAGGTAATAATTTCACCACCTCTTTCAAAGTTCTTTTCTTCTTCCACTTGCTCCTTATTTGTTGTTTCCATAACAAAATAATAAATCTAGTACCTTATACATACCGTGATGTTATTATAAATATGGTACAACCATATACATTATTCTATCCATCCTATGAATGACAAGTCACCATACATGGGTACGTACGGCTAACCGTCTCCACGTCGTGGTGTAGTTTTTATTCAAACACTTCATTTTTTGGATGGGTATAATAATGAGTATAAATGTTTTAAATAATAAATATAACATGTTAATGATTCTATATATATTATATAAAATTAAATTACATATGATTTCACCATCAATAGAATGATATTGTCGCTCTTGCGTACGTACAGATTACCGTCTCCATGAACACGAACAAATCCATTCCCCATCATAACCATTCAAAAAGAATTTTAATTTTTTAATTAAAAATAATGTTTAAGAACTTAATATAATTTTTTATATGAATAAAATAAATTCTACCCATAAAAAACATGTACTACATAACCAAGAATATAAAGGAAAACAAATCAGTTAACACCCAAAACAATGATACTACTGAAATATTATTAATAAAGAAATATTAGAATATCATATATGATATAATATTTATGTATGTGGTTCTTGTATAATTTAATAACAATTATTTAACTATTATATAGGAGGCTAATATACCATCGATCAAGGAAAAGTACAAGGTAAGGGTTAATTCAACAATCTCTTCATTATCCGAGGTTGTTTATACGTGAGTATCTATTGGGAACTCTTTATCATCCACATCCGTGTTTCTTAAAAATATATTTCAAAACATTTTTACTATTTCCTAGAATATGGGTCAAAGTCATTTATACCCTTGTTTGACTTTTTATAAAATTTTTATAAAGGAATATTTTCATCATTTTCCAAACAAGGTCCTTTATGACCTTTTCAAAAAAAATTAAGGAAAGAATGTTTTTTTAACTTATACGGCATGTGAGGCTATTTTCCACCATTATAACACTTCTGAAGCTTTCCTTACAATATTATAAGAATATTTTCAAAATAAATGTTTTCTTTTATAATTACATGACTTTTAAATTATTTCAAAATATAAAGAGATATTTCTCTCAAATAGTTTTGATTTCATCTATGTCAATATCCTTTGATGGATTTTACACTTGTTTGAAGTTGATTTATTACGATACAACCTTCTATATTGTATTGAAGGTTTTGTGATATTTTTGACTATGGATGTGATATTTTTATACCATTCATGGTTTATGGTTAAAGTATTAACATTTGGTATGCTAGTTTTAATATGAATGTTTATGTTATGTTTCAACATTTTCATATGAGGAATGAATTGGACTTAGTAAGTGATGGGTGGAGCTCGTTATAGACAGTCAATGCATTGATAGGTCTCATGAGACAAACTAGTGTCTTGGCACAAGGTCTTGAAAAAATCTTATTTTTAGTCTTGGCACGAGGCCATGAATATGTGGTTATGATGTCCAATATTATGTATTCCATCGTTATGAAATTGGCTATTGATATTACATGTGATTATTCGACTAGTAGAATATTCATGTGACTAAGTAAATGAAATTATTTGATTTGTCTTTTCCATATTATACTGAATTTTATGTTTAAAAGGATTTTGTTTTAGTCTTATAAATTTCCTTAAATGTTTACAGTTATTTATGAAAGTTTCTTCTATATTGTTATCCTTACTGATCACCTGAGATCACCCATTTATATGTTTTATTTTTCCCAGGATACGAAGAATTATATTATGATAAACCTATAGGGATAGTCTAAGGGATATGAATGTGTTCAAAGGAGACAATTTTGTTGTTGTTTTTCATTTTATATATAATTTAAAACTTATGTATCTAGTACTTAAAAGGCTACTAAAATAATCTGTCTTTCAGGATTTGATCCCTTGTGATCATGCCAATGTTATGTAATAATGCACCGAATCTGGGTAACTGGGGATGAGGCATTACAAAAATGGCTCTAATACTCATCATAGGGTAATAAATTTTCCCAATTGATGAAGAGTTTTCCATATATTGAGGCAGATGTCATGCATAAAATATTCCAATAATAACTCTAGAATACTGTATTGATGGGTGGAAAAAAGACAGAACATGATTGGTATGTCATCTTTAGCCAACTATTTAATCATGTTCAATAAGTCATCTTTATATTTTTTTTCAGAGGCTCCTCAACCTGGTTTTACTAGAGAAGAAGCTTTCTTGATGCTTTATCATAAGTAGTAAAAAATTTCAGGACTTCCTCTATTACGTTGGAAGAAAGGATATCCAAGGGTGGTTTGGAGAGTGACCATCACCTTGTGTTGTCTTTCAGGTTAGAAAGATTTTTACATTTCAATGACAAGGAGTCGAGAATTACTATCCTTGTTTTCCCAAGTTCCTCGCATTAAAAGGGATTTAACATCACTACATCACTAAGGGTATTAACCTCTTTATGAGGTGAAATACTACTATGGAGAGAGTTTTTTTAGAGAATTCCATCATAGGGAGGACCACCATGGTGGGTTACAGCAAGGGGAATATCCTCTTTCTGTAACACCCCAACTTCCACGGTACGCTTCTCTTTCAATAATGCAATAGCTTGCATTGTACGCAAGTTCGAGATTCTAACACATTGTGACCAATCAAAGTAGCCGTTATGAATAGTAATACCCACTTTTTGAATTATATAAATTTTATATTTCAAAACGGACTTCATTTTTGGATTCGGAATATCGAAATTAGCCTAAGTTGAATTTTTGGTATTTTTCTGAGAACATCCAATTTTTAATGAATAGTGAAAAATACTTAAAAACAACATTTTTAATCAAAATAATTTATAGTGATAAATTTTAATACTTATTGGTTTTAAAGTATAATTAGAATATAATTTTACCATTTTATCCAATGGTGGTCATTAGAATTAATTTCACTTTGAAATTGGACATAAACAATTGTCAATCTTTGGATTGATATTGTTTCTTAAAAACACGCTATTTGTTTTGTCAACGAGAATTAATTATAAAATTAATTAATTCAACTTATATGTTTGAAATTTTGTAAAATAGACATAATTTTTGAATTCGTATTATCAATTATAGCTTATGGTGAATTTTTGGTATTGTTCTGAAAAACTTCAATTTTTGATGAATAGTGAAACCACGAAGTGGTAGTTAAAAAAACTGATTTTTTGTTTAAATGAAACTTTACCGCTTCTACGAATTGAATTAAAAAAATCCGACATACATGGTTGTCATTAGTAAGTAAAATTTTCTTCAATGGGATGAAAATAATTTTTGGTGAATAGTAACTTTTGAGTTTTATTAACCACAATTAGAGTTAATTAGGGTAATTTAAGGTTAAAATGATATTATAAGAATATAAAAATATATTGACACATTTCCTACTCTTATTGGATGAGTCATGGATGACCAAGAAAAACCATGGGATGATTTTCGGGACCCCATGGAGCCACTTGTGTAAGATAATGACATTAATACCTTTTATTTAAAGTAAAAATAAAAATGTCACAAACATGTATTGTTTTACTAAATCAATTTTTACAAGGGGTTATACAAGTTATATTTTAGACTATAAATATCCATTGGAAATATAATAAGATTTCCTACATCATGGTAATTTTTTTTATAATTTTTAGGCATTAAATAAATAAATTTATTTATCACACCATGATGATGCAACAATTACCTCATTAAAGCATGATTTAAATAAAATGAAATGATAAGGTAAAATATAAGACTTAAACTTGTCTAAAGCCTATTGTATGGGTGGATTTGGAACCCTTATCACCTTATCCAAGAAATATATCATTTTGGGACCTTTAAAATTTGAAAATCATTTCATAATAATGTAACATTTCATGACTTTCCAAGAGTGCCCCTCCCCTCCTCTTATATAAGGCCCCCACCTCTACCACCTTATTCACACCTTCAAAGACATTTGGCTCATCCAACCTCTACCCAAATACTCTCTCAAGTTCCCTATCTTACTCCTATAAGCCTCACTTTGAGCAGAAGTCTTCCCAAGTAATCCTTTGGCTCAAATCAAAAAGAGTTACCCGATTTTAAGGTAATGTCTTCTCTTATGTTCTTTTGTTTTATATTGCTTCTCCAACACCTTAAACTCTTTTTATTAATTTATTTTGTATCAACACCAGTATATTCAATATACTACTATTTTGTTATGAGAATTATTTTATTTACACTTACACACACCTTCGTCTAATGGTTAAAGAACATATTATTTCTGTGGGTGGCGAATTACTGCCTCACGAAACGATGATTATTCAATATTATTTTAACAACTCTCATGGTGGCCATTAATATGTCACTATATTTATATATGATATATATTATTTTTATGTTTTCCTTATGATTCTGTATTTTTCATTTATGGCATACCTTTATTATTTCCATTGTGGGTAAACGTGATAATTTTAGGAAGTGCGGATTACCGCCCCCTCAAAGTGATTTGAATCGTTAATGCCATATGTGGGATGTATAAAGGATGGAGTTAATGATATTATATATGATATTATACAGGAATTATAATATACATTTATATCATTATGATTTCATTCCATTAAATATGAAATAGAAATGAATGTAGCATTCATGCGTACGTACGACTTACCGTCTCCATGAACGGTGCATTTCATTTTTTACCTCTAAATGTCATGTAATATTATAAATGCATGTATATACTGGATATATATGATATATATGATATATAAATCATGAATATAATTCTGGATATAATGAATATTTTACCACATGAACAGCTTGTAATTATAAGAAGTTTATTTTTAACTCAAGTACCAAAGATCGACAAAACGAACGTTATTAACTTAAATAATTACAAAATGTTCATTACATTGTAATAAGTGATATAAAAGAAATAATGAAATTGAAAAAGGTTCTTAAGAAAGTAGAAATTAACTCTAGTTTATTATTCAGGAGATTAAAGAACGATCGAGTCAAGTCCGACACGAGGTACGGGACTTCGTCTCAATCTCCTTTAATTGAGGCATATTTTGTTTTATACACAACTTTATTTTATACAGTTTATAAACCCCTTTGACTTTTATGTTTATTCAAAAGTTATCTTTTTTATACTAAGCGTTTTACTAAATGACAAAAATTAATGTTTTTTTGTCATACGTATTCGGCGACAATGACTTCTCCGCCGCCGTGACCATTATTTGAGTTTCAGATTCCTCTACAAGCCATAACATTTTTTAAAATGAAAAATAAATACCAAGTTTAACTTTTATTTTATTTTGGTATTGAAAATGATTTTTATTATATCAATGTATTGTATTGATATCTTGTGATTGAAATGTGAAAATGTTATGTTTCCTTTATGCATGTTTTATGTGATACGACTATGTTATGGTTTATGATATGTTTAAACCTTTTCATATAAGGAATGAATTGGGCTTAGTATGTGATGGGTGGAGCCCGCTATAGCTCCTTGATGCATCGGTTGGTCTCATGAGACAAACTAGTGTCTTGGAATAAGGCCTAGACAAAATATTATTTGTAGTCTTGGCATAAGGCCTTGACTATGTGGTTATGATAGTCTAGCATTATGAATTCCATCATTATGAAAGTGGTTATTGATATTGCATGTGATTATTCGACTAGTAGAATATCCATGTGAATAATTAAATGGAATTATTTCATTTTATTTTTCCCATATTATGCTGACGTTCAAGTTTATAAGGCTTTTGTTTTAGTTATAAATTGCCTTAAATGTTTATGTTTATTTATAAAAGTTTCAGCTATATTGTTATCCTTACTGAGCATCTGAGATCACCCCTTACTATGCTTTATTTTCCCAGGATGTGAAGAAATATTTTATGACTGACTTGTAGGGATAGTCTGAAGGGGATATGAGTGTGGACTATGGAGACTATGTTATTGTAGTTTTTCACTTATGATGTAATGTAACATTTATGAATGTATCTAGTGTTTCCAAGGCTACTAAACTAATCGGTCTTTCGAGACTTGATCTTTTGTGATCATGCCAATGTTATGTAATAATGCACCGACTCTGGGTAACTGGGGTCGGGGCGTTAAAGTTGGTATCAGAGGCAGTTTAGTACTAAACTTGGAAGCTAGATTTAGATAAACTCTGATTAGAGCACATAGACCTAAGATAGACTTTAAGGATTAGTATAGAAGAACTTTATAGAATTTTGGTAATGTAGAGATTTTTTGTGTTTTACGAGCAATACATCCCTATCTGGATATGAGCAGGTAGAGGCGGCTCTGGAACAGATGTACCTAGGGGTAAAACCCGAAAACACCGCTTTGAGCTAGACTCGAATGGGAACTGGTGCACAACAACGGGCCTTGCTGCACTCTTGGTTACGAAACTCCCAGGGGATATTCTTAGGATAATTCACGATTTCTTTACAAACCCTTATGAAGGGTTTATGAGTATATACTTCCTCAAAGAATTATTTTTTATGATTATGAATTATATCAATGAACTATTCAATTTATGTTAGGTGTTTCACAAGTTTGTTACTTTTTATTTTGATTCATAAACTAATCTAGTTTAGGATATTGTTTAGAAATGGCATCTAGTAGAAGGAATGAAAACCGTATCAATGCACGCTCTCCATGTAGGTATTTCCCTCCTGCTCAAGATAATTATAGTGGAGCTGGTGATACAATTGGTGCTGATCAACTTATCACCATACTGGGACAACTCACTCAACTTATTAATAATAACCTTATTGATATGGAGCACCCTGATCCGCATTGTGGAGGATCAATGTTAGACCGCTTCATGAGGAAACAACCACCAAAATTCAATGAGAGTACAAATCCCTTAATATCTGAGCAATGGATAAATTCCTTAGAGAAAATATTCCATGCCTTAGGGAGTAGTGAAAGGGAAAAGGTTATCATGGAAGTTTACTGCCTCACTGAAGATGCTGATCAATGGTGGTCATTGATTCAAAATACAAAGGAATATGATGATGTATCATGTATGTAATAGAGAGAGTTCAAAGAGATTTTCCTAGAAAAACACTTTCCTTGTGACCATCGAGCAGATATAGAAAGGAAATTTCTATGTGTGAGGCAAAAGGAGGATGAGAATATCGCAAAGTCTGAGTCTAACTTTACAAGGTTAGCAAGGCATGCTGAAGAATATATACGTAACCCAAGAAGTAAGATTTATTGTTTCTTTGATGGGTTGAAACCATTTCTCTGTCGAGATTTAGTATCACAATCTTTCTCAATGTACGAAGATATAGTCTCGTGTTATATCAATACAAAAAAGGAATTCTCTAAATCTTATGAAAATAAAGTAAAGCAAGAGAAGAAGAGAACGGTGGAACAAGAGACAGATAAAGGGAAAAAGGGAAAGAAGGATTTTCCATTATGCGATAATTGTGGGAATAATCACCCTGGTACTTGCCTAAAAGGAAAGGGAGTTTGTTATAAATGTGAAGAAAAAGGTCACCTAGATCGTGATTGCAAGGGAAAGAAACAGGCTATCAATGTTGAATGCTACAATTGTAGAGAAATGGGGAATTATGTAAATGAATGTCCTAAGTGTCAGGGAATCATACCTCAGAAAAGGCTATGGAATCAAGGCAAAGCTTTTTCTGTTACTACAGATGAAGTTGAATAATTATTGTATTTGTGTTTTTGAACTCAAGAACTATATTATGGTTATAAGAATAATGTGAAATATATATAAGGATTGTACTATAGTACTTGTTTTTTCATTAAGTTTTTAATATGATGAAGGTAATCATATTTTTAGTATGTGATAATAAGAGAAACTTTACTTTGTTTGGGGAATATGATGAATTGATTTTGGAATTTAGAGACCTTTTAGAGGGAGTCTGGACACTGGTAATTTGGATAACTATAAAGGTTGGAATAGATTAAGTTGAATTTTGGATAGTATTACTTAGGGTTAAAACATTTTTGAAGATTATTTTTGGAATATTATAATACTATAGTTTTAGGAAAAGGACAACCTGCAGGTTGGGGGATAACTCATCGTGTCGAACAAAGCTGCAGGAATTGAACCCACAACCGTAGTGTGACATGCCTTTATTACCTACCACTCGCCTACAAGAAGTACCTGGTTATTACAAAATAGTTTTCCTAATCTAAATGTTATGTGTTAATATTTGGAACCTTGTACAATTAGAATAAATATAATATTTTTGAGTTCTATTATCTTTTTGAGGGAAAGATGAGTTTGTAGTAGAAATTAGTTGAATGTTGAAACTCTACTTGTCAAGTATATATATATACACCTATCTCTTATTCTATGAATAAATTAATTCCTAAACTTTAGGAAAGGGATATTAAAACAAAAAATGTGTTATCCTAATACCTTATGTCATGTTTAACTGATGATATTTTAAATCATCCTAGATTGAAGGGTTTGAGGCCCTCAATTTTACACTTGTTTGTGATTGATGACCTCAATCACTTCCTATAAATATTTACGTTTTCTTCTAATTACGTGTCTATAATTTCCACCAATTTTCTCCTATTTGAAACCCTAATTTGGTGGTGGCTTTCTCATTTCCCTTTCCCTCTTATTAAAACTAAATTTTATTAACCCTATTTCCGATATGGGTTTTCACAAAGGTATTTTCTATTTTAAACCTTTTATTTTAGAAGAACAATTTCAAATTATGAGGATGAAATTTATTGAAGGAGGGAAGAATGTAACACCTCAAGCTTCCATGACACGCTTCTCTTTCAATAATTCAATAGCATGCATTGTACGCAAGTTTGAGATTCTATCACACCGCGACCAATCAAAGTAGCCGTTATGAATAGTAATACCACTTTTTGAATTATATAAATTTTATATTTCAAAATGGACTTCATTTTTGGATTTTGAATATCGAAATTAACCTAAGTTGAATTTTTGGTATTTTTCTGAGAACATCCAATTTTTGATGAATAGTGAAAAATACTTAAAAACAACATTTTTAATCAAAATAATTTATAGTGATAAATTATACTATTGAGTGGTTATAAAGTATAATTAGAATATAATTTTACCATTTTATCCAATGGTGCTCACTACTATAAATAGTATGTTTCCCAACGGTTCAGAACCGTTGGGATAGGCTGGAGAACTGTTGGTATATCTTATACCAATGGCTCTTCCAACTGTAGGGAAGTAAGCCGTTGGGAAAAAGTTTTCCCAATGGTTTATGTAGAACCATTGGGATAGGTTAGTTACAGTAACCTATCCCAACGGTTTTATTGAACAGTTGGTATAAGTTTTGCCAACGGTTCAACCAAATCGTTGGTAAAAAACTCTTCTAGGAACCTTTTCCAACGGTTTACAAAACCATTGGGAAAGAGTTTTTACCAACGGTTCTCATAGAACCATTGGTAAAAAAATCCTATAAAATATATTCCAATGGTTTCAAACCGTTGGCATAGGCTATGCTATGCAAATTGTACATCAGCCTGCAATTTGCACAGGTCTGCAATCCCATTCCTGTCCATTGTGTTGTAATTATCCATTCCCTCTCCTTTCTAATTATTTAACATATAATGCACACACATTTAACATTTCACCCTGGAACTATACACATCCATAGTTAAATCATAATTCATAACATAATTATAAACATACATAATTGATTTAGAATTCAATTTAAAACTTAGATGACAATTATATGTCGAATCTGGAATTCAATTCATAATTGAATACATACATAATTTAATTATCAATTATCAATAAAATACATAAAAACTAAATAAGTAATTATATGTGTTATACACAATTAAGAATACATACAAGTGGTTTTTACTAAAAATGATGTCCATTTTAAACATTATACATACACTTGGAGTGATACCGGCTACAATGTGTCTTGGATTGAGGCGGGGTTGACACGTACATGTCACATATGATCCATGGATTGTTGTCCTAAAGTATCAATATATTCCGAAAGCGTTTGGTCAGTTTTTCGTATTCCAGTTGTACTTTTCACTTAAAATGTTGTCCATTTCAAATAAAACTGAGACACTTAGAGTTGTGACAGCCACAATGCACCTCAGATTTAGGCGGGGTTGACTCGTAAACATCATATATGACCCATGGATTTTTTTCCTAAAGTTAAAATGGAATCCGAATGCGCTTGGTCAGTTTTCCGTATATTAGTTGTTTTTTTCACTCAAAATGATGTCCATTTTAAACAAAAGAGAGACACTTTGAGTGGTGCTGGCCACACCACACCTCGGATTAAGGTGGGGTTTACTTGTACACGTCACATATGACCCATGTATCGAAGTCCTAAAGAATCAACACATTCAGAATACGTTTGGTCGGTTTTCCGTATGTCAGTTGTTGTTTTCACTTAAAATGTTGTTTATTTCAAAAAAAATGAGACACATTGAGTGGTTTCGGTCACAAAATGCCTCAGATTAAGGCAGGGTTGACTTGTACACGTCACATATGACCCATTGATCATTTTTCTAAACTTTCAACGCATTCCGAATGATTTTGGTCAACTTTCCGTATGTCAGTAGTTGTTTTTAATTAAAATGTTGCCCATTTAAAATAAATGTGAGACACTTTGAGTGGTTCCAGCCACAAAAGGCCCCATATTGAGGAGAGGTTGACTCGTACACATCACATATGACCCATGGATCGTTTTCCTAAAGTTTAAATGGAATCTGAATGCGTTTGGTTGGTTTCTGTATGTCAGTTGTTGTTTTCACTTAAAATGATGTCCATTTTAAACTGAAGAGAGACACCGTGAGTGGTTCCGGCCACATTATGCCTCATATTAAAGAGGGGTTGACTCATTCTCATCACAAATTACCCATGTATCGTTTTTATAAGGTATCCACACAATCAGAATTCATTTGGTCGGTTTTCCATATGTACTTAAAATGTTGTCCATTTAAAACAAAAGAGACACTTAGAGTGATCCCGGCCATACTGCCACTCAGATTTAGACACGGTTGACTCGAACATGTCACATATGACCAATGTATTATTTTACTAAAGTTTCAATAGAATCCGAATGCATTTGGTCAGTTTACCATATTTCAGTTGTTGTTTTCAATTAAAATGAAGTCCATTTTAAACTATAGAGAGACACATTGAGTGGTGCTGGACACTCCATGCCTTAGATTGAGGCTGGGTTGATACATACACGTCAAATATGACCAATGGATCATTTTTCTAATGTTTCAACTGAATCCGAATGCATTTAGTCGGTTTTCCGTATGTCAGTTATTGTTTTCATTTAAAATGTTGTCTATTTCAAATAAACCTGAGACTCTTTCAGTGGTACTGGCCACACCTAGACTCAAATTGAGGCGGGGTTGACTCATACATGTCACAAATGACTCATGGAACGTTGTCGTAATGTTTCAAGAGAATCTGAATGCGTTTGGTCGATTTTTTGTATGTTAGTTGTTGTTTTCAAGTAAAATGAAGTCCATTTTAAACTATAGAGATACACTTCGATTGGTGGCGGCCAAACCAGGCCTCAGATTGAGGCTGAGTTGAATTTTACATGTCGCATATGACACATGGATCATTGTACTAAAGTTTCAACAGAATATGAATGCATTTGGTCAGTTTTTTGTATGTCATTTTTTTGTTTTCACTTAAAATGAAGTCTATTTTAAATGAAAGACAAAAAATTTGAGTGGTTCCGGACACATCATTCCTCGGATTGAAGAGAGGTTGACTTTTACACATCACATATAACCCATGGATCATTTTACTAAAGGTTCAACAGAATCAGAATGCGTTTGGTCAGTTTTCCGTATGTCAGTTGCTGTTTTCACTTAAAATGAAGTCCATTTTAAACTAAAGAGAGACACATTGAGTGGTTCCGGCCACACCGTGCCTCTGATTGAGGCAGGGTTGACTCATGGATGTCATATATGACCCATGGATTGTTGTGCTAAAGTATCAACACAATTAGAATCCGTTTGGTTGGTTTTCTATATGTACTTAAAATGTTGTCCATTTTAAACAAAAGAGAGGCACTTAGAGTGATCTCGGCCACACTGCAACTCAGATTGAGGCACGGTTGACTCTTACACATCACAGATGACCCATTGATCGTTGTTCTAAACTCTCAACACATTCCAAATGCGTTTGTTCAGTTTTCTGTATGCCAATTTTACTTTTTACTTAAACTGTTGTCCATTTTAAACAAAAGAGAGACACTTAGAGTGATCTCGGCCACAATATGACTCGGATTGAGGTTCGGTTGACATGAACATGTCACATATGACCCATGGATCATTGTTATAAAGTTTTAATAGAATTTGAATGTGTTTGGTCAGTTTACTGTATGTCAGTTGTTGTTTTCAATCAAAATGAAGTCCATTTTAAACTATAGAGAGACACTTTGAGTGGTTTCGGCCACTCCACACCTAGGATTGAGGCAGGTTTGACTTTTACACGTCACATATGACCCATGTATCATTTTCCTAAAGCATAAAAACATTCAAAATGCGTTTGGTAAATTTTCCGTATGTCAGTTGTTGTTTTCACTTAAAATGTTGTTTATTTCAAAAAAATGAGACAGTTTGAGTGGTTTCGGTGACACTATGGCTCATATTAAGATAACGTTGACTCTTAAACATCAAATATGACCCATTGGTCATTGTTCTAAACTTTTAACACATTCCGAATGCGTTTGGTTGGTTTTCCGTATGCCAGTAGTTGTTTTCAATTAAAATGTTTTCCATTTCTAATAAATGTGAGACACTTTGAGTGGTTCCAGCCACACCAGGCCTCAGATTGAGCCAAGGTTTACTCATAAACGTCACATATGACCCATGGATCGTTTTTATAAAGTTTAAATGGAATCCGAATGTGTTTGGTCGGTTTTCCGTATGTCAGTTGTTGTTTTCACTTAAAATGAAGTCCATTTTAAACTAAAGAGAGACACTTTGAGTGGTGCCGGCCACACCGCACCTCGGACTGATGCGGGGTTGATTTTTAAATGTCACATATTACCCATGTATAGTTTTACTAAAGCATCAACACATTCAGAATGCGTTTGGTCAGTTTTCCGTATGTCAGTTGTTGTTTTCACTTAAAATGAAGTCCATTTAAAACTAAAGAGAGACACTTTGAGTGGTGCTGGCCACACCACACCTCGGATTGAGGCGAGGTTGACTCGTGCATGTCACATATGATCCATGGGTTATTTTTCTAAAGTATCAACACAATCAGAATCCTTTTGGTTGGTTTTCCATATGTACTTAAAATGTAGTCCATTTTAAACAAATGAGAGACACTTAGAGTAATAATGGCCACATTGCGACCCGGATTGAGGAGATATTGACTTTAATACGTCACATATGAACCATGGATCATTTTTCTAATGTTTCAACAGAATTTGAATGCTTTTGGCTGGTTTACCATATGCCAGTTGTTGTTTTCAATCAAAATAAAGTCAATTTTAAACTATAGAGAGACACTTTGAGTGGTGCCGGCCACTCCACACCTCGGATTGAGGTTGGATTGACTTTAAAACATCACATATGACCCATGTATCATTTTCCTAAGGCATCAACACATTCAGAATGCGTTTGGTCAATTTTCCGTATGTTAGTTGTGGTTTTCACTTAAAATTTTGTTTATTTCAAAAACAATGCGACACTTTGAGTGGTTCCAGTCACAACATGCCTCGGATTAAGGAAGCGTTGACTCTTACACGTCACATATGACCCATTGATTGTTATTCTAAACTTTCAACACATTCCGAATGCATTTGGTTGGTTTTCCGTATGCCAGTAATTATTTTCAATTAAAATGTTCTCCATTTCAAATAAATGTAAGACACTTTGAGTGGTGTCGGCCACGCCATGCCTCGGATTGATGCACGGTTTACTCGTACACATCACATATGACCCATGGATCATTGTCCTAATGTTTCAATGGAATCCTAATGCGTCTGGTCGGTTTTTCGTATGTTAGTTGTTGTTTTCACTTAAAATGAAGTCCATTTTAAACTAAAGAGAGACACTTTGAGTGGTGTCGGCCACACCGCGCCTCGGATTGAGGCGGGGTTGACTTTTACATGTCACATATTACCCATGTATAGTTTTACTAAAGCATCAACTCATTCAGAATGCATTTGGTCGGTTTTCTGTATGTCAGTTGTTGTTTTCACTTAAAATAAAGTCCATTTTAAACTAAAGAGAGACACTTTGAGTGGTGCCGGCCACACCACACCTCGGATTGAGGTGTGGTTGACTCGTGCACGTCAGATATGACCCATGGATCGTTGTGCTAAAGTATCAACACAATCAGAATCATTTTGGTCAGTTCTCTTTATGTACTTAAAATGTTGTCCATTTTAAACAAACGAGAGACACTTAGAGTGATACCGACCACATTGCGACCCAGATTGAGGTGTGATTGACTTGAACACGTCACATATGAACCATGTATCATTTTCTTAATGTTTCAATAAAATACGAATGTGTTTGGTCAGTTTACCGTTTTTCAGTTGTTGTTTTCAATCAAAATAAAGTCCATTTTAAACTATAGAGAGATACTTTGAGTGGTGCCGGCCACTCCACACCTCGGATTGAGACTGGGTTGAATTTAAAACGTCACATATCACCCATGTATCGTTTTCCTACAGCATCAACACATTCAAAATGCGTTTGGTCAGTTTTCCGTATGTCAGATGTTGTTTTCACTTAAAATGTTGTTTATTTCAAAAAAAATGAGACACTTTGAGTGGTTCCGGTCACACCATGCCTCAGATTAAATAAAGGTTGAATCTTACATGTCACATATGACCCATTGATCATTTTTCTAAACTTTCAACACATTCTGAATGCGTTTGGTCGGTTTTCCGTATGCCAGTAATTGTTTTCAATTAAAATGTTGTCCATTTCAAATTAATGTGAGACACTTTGAGTGGTGCCGGTCACACCAGGCCTCGGATTGATGCGCGGTTGACTCATACACGTCACATATGACCCATGGATCATTGTCCTAAAGTTTCAACAGAATCTGAATGAACTCCCACATACCCCCACACCACTTGGACAACCCTACCCCCACCCCACTTGGACAACCCAACCCCCACCCCACTTGGACAGACCTACCCCCACCCCACTTGGACAACCCAGCCCCCCCCCCCCCACCCCACCTGGACACCCCTACCCCCCACACCCCACTTGGAAAACCCATCCCCCCCCACCCCACCTAGACAACTCTAACTATATTTATGGCTAACCAATGAAATCAAGTCAATAGACCTTAAATTTAAAATAAACCAAGGCTAAAATAACTCAAGATCATATTGACCTCTTCAATATCAACCAAAATTATTCTATATAGATAAATCACAACAAAACTTCAAACTAAAATGATATATTTATTGTGTTAATAAGGGAATCATAATACACAATACATTGCAGAAAAATGGAATGAAAAAATCTAAAATAAATGAAGGCACACCTACCGATTTAGAATGGAAGAACAAAAATTACTTGAGTCAAAGATAGATTTCCCATTGGAAATTAGAGTTATCACTCTCTAGAGAAGTTTAGAAAGTAGGGTTCGAACCATGACCAAAAATTATATATGCCTTATTTTCTTAAGGGGAACATAATACACACTAGATTGAACCAAAATAGAATGAAAAAATCTAAAATAAATTAACACAAACTTACTGATTTAAACGGGAAGAACAAATCTAAAATAAATGAACACACACATACCAATTTAAATTGGAAGAAAAAATCGTTGGAAACTAGACCTGTTGTGTTGGGAAGTAGCCTTTACATCGAGATTTAGAGGCAAACATTCCAGAAAGTTGAGGTTTAGGGAAAAAAAATTGAGAGGGTGCGTCCAGATCTCAGTTAGGGAAGAAATGTCGAGATCTCTGTAGTTGCAGGTCGATGATATTTGGAAGTTTTCTTTCCCAACGATTTTAAAAAACCTTTGGGAATGTTATGTTATCCCAACGGTTTCAAAAAAAAGTTGGAAAAAACCTTTTATGTCTATTATACCCAACAGTTTCACTGAAACCATTAGTATAGGAGTCTTAAGCTTTCCCAATGGTTTAATTAAACCATTGGGAAAACTCTTTTTTTCCCATTTTTTCCAACGGTTTGATGAAACCCTTAGGAAAACTCAATATTTATAGATCTTTGCCAACGGTTTATGCAAACCGTTGGTAAAGATCACCTATACCAACAGTTATTTTGAATTTTTGGTATAAAAGCATTGGGAAAAGCATGATTTCTAGTAGTGAGTCATTATAATTAATTTCACTTTGAAATTGGACATAAACAATTGTCAATATTTTGATTGATATTGTTTCTAAAAATCATTCTATTTGTTTTGACAACGGGAATTAATTATAAAATTAATTAATGAATCTTATATGTTTGTAATTTTTTAAAATAGACATCATTTTTGAATTTGTAATATCAATTATAGCTTATTGTGAATTTTTGGTATTGTTCTAAAAAACTTCAATTTTTGATGAATAATGAAACCACTAAGTGGTAGTTAAAAAAACTGATTTTTCATTTAAATGAAACTTTACCACTTCTATGAATTGAATTTTAAAAATATGACATACATGGTTTTCATTAGTAATTAAAATTTGGTTTAATGGGATGAAAATAATTTTTGGTGAATAGTAACTTTTGAGTTTTATTAACCAAGATTAGAATTATTTAGGGTAATTTAAGGTAAAAATGATATTATAAGAATATAAAAATATATTGACACATGTCCTACTCTTATTGTATGAGTCATGGACGAACAAGAAAACCCATGGAAAGATTTTTGGGACCCCATGGAGACACTTGTGTAAGATAATGACATTAATACCTTTTATTTAAAGTAAAAATAAAAATGTCACAAACATGCATTGTTTTACTAAAACAATTTTTACAATGGGTTATAAAAGTTATATATTAGACTATAAATATCCATTGGAAAGATAAAAATATTTCCTACATCATGGTAATTGTTTTATAATTTTTAGGCATTAAATAAATAAATTTATTTATCACACCATGATGATGCCGCGATTACCTCATTAATGAACGATTTAAATAAAATGAAACGATAAGCTAAAATCTAAGACATAAATTTGTCTAAAGAATATTTATGCGTGTATTTAGAACCATTATCACCTTACCCTCGAAATATATCTTTTTGGGACATTTAAAATGCAAAAATCATTACATAATAATTTAACATTTCATGACTTTCCAAGAGTGCCCCTCCTCTCCTCTTATAAAAGGACCCCACCTCTACCACCTTATTCACACCATCAAAGCCATTTGGCTCAGCCAAACTCTGCCCAAATACTCTCTAACCTTCCCTATATTACTCCTAGAAGCCTCAATTTGTGCATAAGTCTTCCCAAGTAAGCCTTTGTCTCAAATCAAAAAGAGTTACCCGATTTTAAGGTAATGTCTTCCCTTATGTTCTTTTGTTTTATTTTGCTTCTCCAACCCCTTAAACTCTTTTTATTCCTTTATTTTGTAACCAAACCAGTATATTCAATACACTAGGATGTTGTTATGAGAAGTATTTGATTTACACTTACACACAACTTCGTCTAATGGTTAAAGAACATACTGTTTATGTGGGTGGCGAATTACTGCCTCACAAAACGATGATTGTTCAATCTTCTTTTAACTCCACTCATGGTGGCCATTAAGATGTCACTATATATATATATGATATATATTATGTTTATGTTTTCCTTATGCTTCTATATTTTTCATTTATTTCATACCTTTATGATTTCCATTGTGGGTAAACGCGATAATTTCATTTTAGGAAGTGCGGATTACCGCCCCCTTAAAGTGATTTGAATCGTTAATGCCATATTTGGGATGTATAAAGGATGGAGTTAATGATATTATATACGATATTATACTGGAATTATAATATAACTTTATATCATTATGATTTCATTCCATTAAATATAAAAATAGAAATGAAAGTAGCGTTCATGCGTACGTACGACTTACCGTCTCCATGAACGGTGCATTTCATTTCAAACCTCTAAATGTTATGTTATATTATAAATGCCTGTATATACTGGATATATATGATATATATGATATCTACACCATGAATATAATTCTGGATATAATGGATATTTTACCACATGGACAACTTGTAATTATAAGAAGTTTATTTTTGACTCAAGTACCAAAGATCGACAAAACGACCATTATTAACTTAAATAATTACATAATGTTCATAACATTTTAATAAGTGATATAAAAGGAATAATTAACTTGAAAAAGGATCTTAAGAAAGTAGAAATTAACTCTAGTTTATTATTTAGGAGATTAAAGAATGATCGAGTCAAGTCAAACATGAGGTAATGGATTTCATCTCAATCTCCTTTCATTGAGGCATATTTTGTTTTATACACAAATTTCTTTTATACGGTGTATAAACCCCATTTACTTTTAGGTTTATTCAAAAGTAATCTTTTTTATGTGAAGCGTTTTACTAAATAAAAAAAGGAATGTTTTTTTGTCGTACGTATTCGGAGACAATGACTTCTCCTCCGCTATGACCATTATTTGCGTTTCGACTTCCTCTATAAGCCATAACGTTTTTTTAAATGAAAAATAAATACCAAGTTTTAATTTTCTTTTATTTTGGTATTGAAAATGGTTTTATTTTGTGTTGTATTGATATCTTGTGATTGAAATGTGTAAATGTTATGTTTCCTTTATGCATGTTTTATGTGATATGATTATGTTATGGTTTATGATATGTTTAAACATTTTTATATAAGGAATGCATTTGAATTAGTATGTGATGGGTGGAGCCTGCTATAGCTCCTCGATGCATCGGTAGGTCTCATGAGACAAACTACTGTCTTGTAATAAGGCCTGTACAAAATCTTATTTGTAGTCTTGGCATAAGGCCTTGACTATGTGGTTATGATAGTCTGACATTATGAATTCCATCATTATGAAAGTGGTTATTGATATTGCATGTGATTATTCGACTTGTAGAATATCCATGTGAATAAGTAAATGGCAGTATTTCATTTTATTTTTTCCATATTATTCTGAAGTTCAAGTTTAAAAGGCTTTTGTTTTAGTTATACATTGCCTTAAATGTTTATGTTTATTTATGAAAGTTTCTGCTATATTGTTATCCTTACTGGGCATCTATGCTCACCCCATTCTATGTTTTATTTTCCCAGGATGTGAAGAAATATTTTATGAATGACCTATAGGGATAGTCTGAAGGGGATATGAGTGTGGACTATGGAGACTATGTTATTTTAGTTTTTCACTTTATGATGTAATGTAACATTTATGAATGTATCTAGTGTTTCTAAGGCTAGTAAACTAATCGGTCTTTCGAGACTTGATATTTTGTGATCATGCCAATGTTATGTAATAATGCACCGACTCTGGGTAACTGGGGACGGGGCATTGCATTTTATCTTTGATCTTCTAGTCAAAAAGTGGGATTCCACGACTCTCATTGGGATATTGGATCTCAAGATCAATCAAATTTTGGACATGAAGAAAGCCTTCATGGAGATATGTCTAAGGAGGACCTTCAGAATTTTTTCTACTACTCTCCTAATTTGGTAATGGGCGAGTAGGATCTTATGTTATTATAGATAAGAGTCCAAGGGTTTCAATAACTCCAGTATTAAATAGCGATGGATCATATATTGGATCTTCATTTTCTATTCATATCAAGTGAGGATTCTTTTTATATGTATTCTTGCAAGAAAATATTGTAATGGGTGTATGTTCCTGATCCAATTATCTATATATCAAAAGGGAGATTTACCCATGACAATCCTAGATGGGAGAAGAGGAATGTGTCTAATATGGGGTGACATGCTGATGAGCCAACCAATTTTTGGGGAAAAAATTGTGTGTATTCCCCTCTGTCACTACTATATTCAACATTATGATTTCTTGGATGGTATTTTGGCTATGGGAAGGGATTTTCATATTCACTTTTAGTATTTTATGGATATGATTAATTAATTTTGTAACTAGAACATGGATATATATCCATTATGTATCTGAATCAAGAGTATGTTCCTTATACTGCCCTACTTTTCCTACTAGTAGATATTAACGGTAATCATGTGTGGGGGAAGAGAGTTGGGAATTCCCCCTATTCATCATTGGGTATTTCTGACTGACTTCTCTGGGTGCTGATAGATAAGGTTTCTAGAAAGATTGATGAATATAGATAGGTGTGTGCACCTACTTGTGGTTTTGCACTAAACTTGGCCGACCAAATTCTTTAAAAACTTCTAGAAAAATATACTGGTAGACTTGATTGGTGTAGTCAGGTGTATGATTCAGCTTGTTGTGTGCTACATGATTTGAATGGTGGTATTCCATGGATGTTTATAGGCGAATATGTTGGCTAGCTGAATTAATGTTGGTGGGTGTATGTTCCCACTCTCAATTTACCACTAAATTTGATTGGTCTGATTGTATAGAGGGGACATTAGTGTGGGATTTCTCCCATTTGGCCGATTTATGCCTCCTAAGGGTCATCATACATGCCTGGGTCTGGATGAACTAGGCCAAACAACCAAGGATTGAACCATCATCATGTTGAGGGTTCCCTACCACGTGATGTTGATAGTGGTGACTATTGGAATGAACCCTTTATAAGGGCCCCTGTGTCTTCTATATGAGGCTATCTATGGGATCCTAACCTAACTACCTAAGATAAGGGAGGTAACTTTTGTTTCATTTCAGGGATAAGATCCCCAAATGATTGAATACAATGGTTGGTTTCATCTTATTTTGGACCATCGTCCAGTGCTGGTTGGATGACCAGTGGGGATTTGCAAGATGGAGTTTGTTTTGGGTAGCCTCTAGGGTCAGACATTGTAGATGTTGGGTTGGTGATGGCACCCTATACTTGGACAAAGACCTGACATTAACAGTATCTAGGGTATGCATCTATAAGAGTTTCTGCGATTCCATTTGGATTCAAGGTAGATACTTTTGGAAGTTCCTATAGTATAGGTAAAAAACAGAAACATGAAAACCCCATCAACACAATATCTCATTACACAAACACATGCAAGGTTGATTTTATTGTTTGGACCTCTTTCAATTTGAGAGTGAAAGAGGCTTGAAAGGTAGGTGACACTATCATCTAAGTTAAGGATTAACTTGGAGTTCACTATTTTATATTTCCAATGAAAACTGGTCACCCAATGATTGATTATTGGGGGTTTATTTTTTTTGTAATAATTTACTTCAGGCTCACTATTTTTGAATGGATTCCAATGAGATTTGTTTGTGGAGAAAAAAACACCCAATGGTTCTATATCCATGATGGACTATATTTCCATAGGTAGGTTCTTAATGAAAATTTTGACCAATGATACTTAAAAACTCACATTTGTCAAGAGGATGGGAGGTTGGGATTATCACACCCTTTTGGGGGAAATTTTTTCCTACTACCAAACTATCTTATATATTTAAAAAATGTTTGTGAATCTTTCATTAATTATCAAGTATGACTTGAGTCACCCTTGAATTAATAATAAATTATCAGCATGTATAGAATTTGGAATCATCAATATGTATTTGAGGTTCATCATCAATGGTAATATCTGTATGTATCAAAGTTTCTACATCGATGGTATCCTCTCATGTACTAATTAGATACTCTTTGGTCATTATCATGACAAAGAGAGTTTTCATCCATGTAGTGGGGTACTCTAGAGTGTATCTTCATCCATGGAGATGTGTTTTTGTTGTTTTTGGGAGCATACCAATGAAATAAGGTTCCTACATATCTGTGTGAAAGGAATCAGAACCCATATAGTTTGGTGCCACTTAACATGGAACATTATACCTTGTGTGGTCATGTGATAAGGACCAAACCGTGTAGTTTAACATCATGCGGCATGGACATCTATGAGAAAGGTTCCTATTCAAATTTTTGTATGGGAATTATTCCATAGAGGCCTATGTAACCTGTAAAGGATATGGATTCCTAGGTTGAATAATACTCTATTGGAAATGTTCCCTAATGAAAATAGGGTTTATTTGGGGTGTTGGGTTTGAACCTCAACGATGTTTCCTATGTATCCCATTTGGATGGGAATCAAAGACCACGTAGTTGGGTTGTGAGGAACCATGCCTATGGAGACCCTAATTTTTGTATCACTGGGGAGTAGAAACCTTTGAGAGGATTATGTTACAGCTTATTCTTGAAAATTATTGCCTTATTATTATGGTTTGGTTGAGGAATAATCTTGAGGAGGATGACCTAGTGAATGGGTATGGTGATATGGAAAGGGCTTACTCCTAAGGAGGATTCCCTTTAGATGGTTATGATTGGGGATTATACTGAATATGAGGCTTATAGGTTCAATTCAGGATTACACTTGGAATGATTCCTAAAGGTAGCAGATCCTGCAGATGTCATGATCTCCACTGACCTCTAAGACCATGTGAGTCATGCGTGGTCTGAGAAACAAGAGGAAGCAGTAGATCTGGGGGACCACACAATATACTTTTCCCTGAGGTCTAATACATGTCCATGAGGACCTATGCCTATGTAATCCCTCTAAATAAAGGTTAGAGGAAGAACTAAGAAAGTATACTCTATCGAAACATGCATAAGACTATGTAGATGTTATGATCATAGACAACCTCTAAGCCCATGTGATTCATGTTTTGAATGTGATAAAGAGGAATCTAAAGATCCAGAAAATGACATGATCCTCCATCCTTTGGTGGAAGTGGATGGGGTAAGAGAATATCCCTCCCATCATTGTACCATAGACCCAAAGGGAGATATAAAGGGATTTGAAGTGCTAATATCCCCTCTTATTTTGGTAACTGGGATAGTCACATTTCTTGATATATTTATATACAACCCATGGGTATGGATGAGGAAGGAATAAAGCGAGACAGGTCCTTAAAGAAAGGCAAGGGGATTTCCCTAAAATTGGTATTTAGGGAAGAGAGGAGGATCTTATTCCTTGTCTTTATGCCTAGAACTGGAGGCTATGAGTCTTAGAGACAACTTGGGAAGGACATGTTCATAACCCTAGAACCAATATTAAGAGTTCCCTAAAACTTCCCCTAGGTATAGATTCCACATGATTGAGGGAATTCAAACTCACATGCACCTTGAGGACCCTACCCATCAGGTAGTACAAGTGTAGGAAACCTCTGATTGAAAGAATTCATACCCAAATGAGAGACACGTTGGTGTACTTCTTTTAATGGTTTTTCAATTCCAGAAGCTTTGGTGGAGGTTTCAATTTGGTCCCTATAATAAATGGGATCCAAAGGAAGAGTGGACCTGCTATTGGTGGCTTTGAAGAGGGCCTAAGAAGTGGATCACATGGGGTAAAGGCTAGGTGAGATAAGTGGGGTCTCACGTAGGGAATGCCTGCATAGATTGGGAGCGTTTCACACAGGTTGGACTGTGAGAGATGAAGGTACATTGGGAAATGCACCACCTGGGAAAAATAACTTGGGCAAGGATTTTCTCAAGGCTTCAAGGGTCTCCACATGTTTTCCCAAAAGTTTCTCTCATAGGTCCCTATTTAGGGAAGGGTACCTCGCACTGGTGTTCATCAACTATGAGGGAAACAGTTCTTTATGTAAGTGTTATCTATTTTAGACCCTGAGAGGAATTTAGTTCCAATACCCCACTTAATTACCACTTATTTAGGTTTTAGAGGACAACCTAGAAGGGTTTTGAGGGTTTGGGTTACTAGAGCCTGGGGAGTTCCTTATAATTTTTCTTCTGTAAAAATGAAGAACCCTAGGGTCCTATTTATAGAAAAATATGGGACACTGGGAAAAGGGGATAGCTCATACAACTCGGCCGCACATGCAGAGGTATTTCATACAGGCTGGTGAACTTTTCCATTATACAGGCTAATACATAGTGCCATCATGCATGCTGATGTGTAGGTCTGTCACATAGGATGATGCATAGCTTCGTCACATAGGAAGATTCATAGGTACCATGCATGCCGATGTTTCTTGGGGGTATCTTTGCAGAGGGCCTTTGTTGAAGGGGTGTGGCCTTTGGCCTTCTTTTCCCATATTGTTTTATTTCCCTTATGGTATTTCTATTTAACAAATTTTCATCTATTTGAAAAAATGGAGTGTCAATACTAGAACAATAGGGTCTTTACTACTTAATGCATAAGTGAATTTGTTTTCTCTTCCCAGGAGATAATGAATTGAACAGTCAAAGTCTTTAAGAAGATCCAAAAATCTAATTTTTCTTTTGTTAAATTCCTTTTGTGTGAATATATAATTTAAATGATGGTGGTTTGTGTTTATATCATATTTCTCCCCATAAAGATAATTCCTCCATATCTTCTAATAAAATATAACTATAGCTAACTCCAGGTCATGCATAAGATAATGTTTCTCATGAGGATTTATTAGTCGAGATGTATAAGTGACCACATTATCATTTTGAATCAGGATGCACTGAATCCCTTTTATAGATGATTCACTATAAATAAAAAATCCTTCTTTAACACAGGTTAGAGATAACATAGGCTCAATAAAGAATCTATTCTTTAGTTCATGGAAACCTTCTTTACACTCTTTTGTCCAGATGAAATTTTCTCCTTTTTGAGTTAACTTGGTTGGTGGATTATAAAGTCATGAAATGATTTTCAAAAACCTCTTATAATATCCTGATAAATCAATGAAACTATGAATATCAGTTAACATTATATGATAAGACCAATCATACACAACCTTTGTGTTTTTAGGGTCAACTGAGGTTCCTTCATTGGTTACAATGTACCCCAAGAATTCATCTTATTTTAAGAAAAATTAATATTTTCTGAATTTTAGAAATACCTTTTCATTCCTCAGAGTTTTGAATATAAGCCTTAGATGATCCTCATGCTCATCATGAATTTTGGAATATATCATAATATCATAAATAAAAACCACAAATAATTTTTCAATGTATTCCTTAAAGACTCAATTAATATAATCCATAAATAAAGTGGGATCATTAGTCAAGATTAAGGGAGTAAAAACAAAATCATAATGCCCATGTATTTTTTAAATGGATGTATTTGTAATATATTCTTTATTCACCCTAATTTGATGATACCCAGATCATAGGTCCATCTTAGAGAAAAATTGATCCACCCAAAGATGGTAAAATAAATCATCAATCCTTGGGAGAGGGTACATGTTCTTGATTGCGATCTTGTTAAGTTCACTATAATCAATGTACAGACTCATTGATCCGTCCTTATTTAGAAAGAGAATAGGTTCTCCCCAAAGAGACACACTTGGTTAGATAAATCAATTATCTAAAAAATCCTTAAGTTTTTTATTTAATTCCTCTAACTCCACATTTTCCATTCTATATGAGGTTTTCAATATTGTCTTAGATCCAGGTATGAGTTCGATGGAGAACTCTACCTATCATTCTGGGGGAGGTCTAGGAAGCTCTTGATGAAATATATTAATGCATTCCTAAATGATGGGAACATTATATATCTTTATACATTCATTTATTTCTCCCTATTAATCAACCATCTCTATAAAGAAGGCTATGGTAGGTGCTTCTAGAAAAATATCAGGCTAAGATACCTCCCCTTTAAAAATAACTATAGGCTTTCCATTCAATACTACTAAAATTTACTTAATTTTGTAGTTAATCCTAGAATTACAATTTTAGAACTATTATATCCATATTATAGTGTTGAATTCCACCATGGGAATGACTATTAGATCTGTGATGAGATTATACTCACCAAAGTTAATATTGGAGTTTCTATATATTCTCGATGCTAGGACAATACCACCATGATTCATGAATGATAACACTACTTATAGAAGCTCAATTATTGATTCTATATTATTTTCAAACATCCATGAAATATAATAATTTATAAAACCAAAATCAAACAAAGTTTTTTCTAGCTTTGAGAGCATAATGAGTGTACCTTCTACCACATCATTTGGAGCCTCTAATTCAGCTGCCATGATAAAAAATCCCCAACCTTTCTCCCATGTCCTATGATGAGGTTTATAGCAGTTTCCCTCCATTTTATTTGATTTTGACATTGATTAGAGAAGTTCCCAATTTGTCCACACTTGAAGCATTGAACTGCAGGCTAGACCTACACTATATTCCCTTTGTTGTTAGTGTTGAGAAGTTGAGGCTTCACCTCACCATAATAGTTTTGAGCTATATTCCAATCTCATACACATTTATAGAAGATTTCACTCCCAAGAAAGAAATTCCTTGAACGATTCTTCCAACATTTTTTTCACATGGGATGTTTTAGTTTCTTTCCCCCTCTCCCATGATCAAAATTATCCCCTTAGTTTTCCTCCATTACTCTCTTATTTTTATTCGATCTATATGACCATTGTATCTATCCAAACTCTAATTCAACCTTTATAGAACTCCACACTATCTCATAATAGTTATTATAGTCTTGATTTTATAAATTCCTCCTCATATGGGGTCTCAGTACACCAAATAATCTATCAACCATTCCATTAGGATACATAACAAAGATAAAGGTGTATCAAGAAAGTATTGTTATGTTAATCTCATAGCTTCCCACTAATTCATTTTCCTTACAATTAAGATCAAGGTATTCCTTTTAAATTTTTGTTCTCATCAAACAAGGGAAATATTTATTGAAAAATATTCCTATGAACTCTTCCCACTCCATAACATCAATCTCCCTTCTTAGCTTCATGTTTTTAATCTGTTTCCATCACTGATCAGCTAATCCTTCTAAGTGGTATACTGCAAGGTGACTTTATCTTGCGCTAAATAGTGAATTATAGAAAATATCTTATCTATAGAGGTAATATATTATTTATTAATCAATGGGTTTATAGATCAACTAAAATAGGGTGGTCGTTGATGCATAAAGTAATTAATGGGAATTTTTTCCCTTTGAGGTAAATCTAGTTGATCAACTTGAATCAACTTATTATTCATAGCTCAAGATAGTTTATTCATTATCCTCATGAAGTTTTCCATTCCATATTCCATCATAAGTATGTTATTGAGTCATTCATTTCACTCTTTATTTATGTGGTTCTTCCTATTTCCCACCATTTTTATAATAGAAGTAAACCTTAGTGAGAAATGTGTTACTTTTATGAATCTTATAATTCTAAAGGGAGTCTATGTCTTAAAAAATAATTCTTAAATATATTATTAAACTCCTCTAACAACAATTAAATATTCAATATATCCTTCATAAAGGTTCGTAAAAATATTTTTATTAACCAAAATATATTCCTTCAGAGTGTCAAACAAGGTGTACAGTAAGGACCATTATCGTGCAACAGTTCCTAATCGAGTCTAGTTCAATGCTGTTTTTTTGGTTGTTACCCCTAGGTATATCTATTTTAGAGCCACATCCACTTGTAGTATCCAGACAATGATGTATTTTATTGTAAACCACTTACTTAATAATTACAAAAATAATAGGATGTTTTTTTTATAATTAGGATTATCCCTATATTTTATACTATAGTTTTAAAGTTTTAATTTCCACAAATAACTAAATGGTTCTCTGATACCAACTATGGCATCCCTCATTTTATTTTATAAACTTTTCATTACATGGAACAAAATGTAGGATCTTTTAAAGTTTTATTTATTGTAAATTTGGTACATAATACATGAAATCATAAATCAATTTTCTAATCCACTTAAAATACATATCCATGGGTTCATCCCATGTTACTTTTATTGTATCTCATATAATAGGTACAAAAATCAAAGGAATGGGGTGAACATAAAGCTCAGTAAGGGAATAAGAAAAAGAGACACATAATATGTGATCATGTGTAATATTAATAAGAACATGAGGAATAAAAATAAGGCACAAAAAAGGGGCATATCAGAAAAATAATAACATTAATAATAACATGGAAATGTAGATACAACATTAAAATGAGGCATTCACAAGCATATCACCATGGTTTATCACCAAAGTATCATAAATGAAAATTATTAAGGTTATTCACCAAGGTATCATAAAACATGTTATATCTTGAGATTAAATTCTTTAACTAATGCATTAGATCAATATCAAGGTGCAACATTTATATATATATTAATTTCATGTGATCCACATAGATCATAATTAATCATTTTATCAACCCATATAAAATAAATAAAGGATTTCATATCAAAATCATTGCGTAAAAGTGCTTAAATACATGACTATTAATTATTTATAACCCATGGAAATGTAATTTGGGTTTAATATATATAAATACTTGAATAAATTATTCATCTTTAAATATAGTTAAATACCTATCAAAAAATGGGAGGTTTGGGTATTTTAATAAAAAGAAAAATAGAATTTCTCCTGTAAAGTAGATAAATTTGAGAAATAAATTTAGCAACATGATGGGTATAGAAAATAGATTAAGGAAAGGAATAAATGAGAGTGAAAGAGGGTCAAAAATTAATAAAAGAATATTCTTATAGTAATAGGGAAATAAAAGGAAAACAAAAATAACTCAATTTAACAATTAGAAGACATACCACAAAAGGGAGACTGAATGGAAAGTGAAGTGAAGATTTCCCTTACCCTGAAGATTTAGTCCTAAAACTTAAGGATTGGAACCTTTGGGTATTAAGGACACTTTTGGGGGACTACTTGGGTTGAAATTAACCATAAATTCATAAATTATGGACTATTAGTGAAGAGGAAAGTTGAAATGGGTGGGTATTTATAGAAAAGTGAAAAAAATGTTTTAATAATTTCGAAATATAGGTTTGAGAAATATAGGTTGTGGAATATTAAAAACCATTGGATTAACTAGTATTTTTATCATGTTTTTGGATAATTTGAGTCAAAATTTATGATATTTTAATCCCTTAGAACCAAACACCATTTTTAATACTTATTTGTACATGGAAAACTGATTTTATCACAAAATATTGTTTTTTAAAACCAAAACTTCCATTTTAGACTTTAGAAATTCACTTATAGGTTTAGAAATTTATTAAAACTACTAAAATAATTAATATTAATAAAATAACATGTTTTAGGACTTTTATTGTGTTTAATTTATTGTTACATAATAATGAAAAAAATATGTATTCATAAAACATATCAAAAACCTAAAACTATATTTTTACTACTCATGGGAAAAAATATATTATTTAATAAAGTTCACATAAATTAAATCTAACCTAATTTTGATGTGATGATTCAAAATATAAAGTTTATTCTATTAGAATAATTATTTAAATATGATCATTTTAACTTTTAAATATAAAAAATCATTATTTAATGAAAAATAGCTGTTTTTAAGACAAAGTCAGATTTATAACTCTTATAAAAATATTCCTAGGAAATTATAAAATTATTTTATCATTTATATTTAAATAATATTATTTTAAAATGATATTTAATTAAAAAAAATATTATTTAGAATACCTTATTTTATTATAAAAATCTATATCTTTTCTAAAAAAATACAATTACGTTTTATTTGTGTCTAGAAATAAATTTATCAAATTTGTTACAATTAAACATATATTTTATTAAGAAAAACTATTATTAAATTGGAATTTATAGAATATCAATTTTTTTTATACAAAGTAATTACACTTTATGTAACTAAATCCTGGGAAAAAAAACCCTTATAACACACACATGTGCCCTAAGGTTAAGGTGTGTGACAGTGTTAGTTTCATGGGATGGATCAGTGAAAATTGGATGAGTGATAATATACAATAACATTAACTTATACCATAGGTGATTTCATTCAAGCTTCACTTGATGAAGCTTAGCTTGGTCTTGGTTAAGGGTGAACCCTAATGACACTACATCCTTCCCAAGTTCTGAAAAATGGGCTTTGAACGACCTAACTCTACTAGTTGAGGCCATCGTTTATCCTTTCTATATCAATTATACATTTTAATTGCTACTTATAAACACTAATTATAAGGTTAAATTATCACCAATGAGCATAATTCCCAACAGTCAAATTGACCAACAGTTATATTGATCAACAGTCATATGATGGTCAAATCCCTATGGTCACATTTACCTTATACCCTATAAATACCACATCATTATTTCACTCAATATTCACTAAAATTTCTCCCAAGGTTATATATTTTCATTTTCTAAGATTTTTATTGGTTTATTAATATTTATTTTATTTATGTAGTGTTGGTCAAGGGAGATAAGATTCTAACAGATTGGGTCGATCCATATTTACCAGTTTTAGATTTTAGATTATTATATTTTCCATTTTTAATGTTTGGAATTTTAATTTGTTTTATATTCGACTAATGTAATGATATTTATTAATGCGATAAAATTTTGTTGGAATCTTTATATTTTTTACATGTATAATATTATATAATATATAACAAAAATTCATTCCAGAAACAAATATCATTTAAAAATCATGGTTAATTACAACATGTTATTAAATAGACACTTCAATAGGACATAAAATGGGTGATAATAATAAACATGAACATAAAATCATGATATATAGTGACAACATAAAGGCAACATGATAATGTGGAAACAACATTAAATATGACATCATAAACAAAAGTTAAGGATAACCAAAAAGAGATCATAACATGGTGGAAAAAAGTTACATAATGTATTATGTTTACTCACTAATCCCATAAATAATGTCTCATGAGATTAAAACATTACCAAATGCATTGAATCACTTAATAATTTTGGACACACCTATCGCTTTCTTATCATGTACATGCATAAGTGTGCCACATTGACCATTAAACTTAAGATCATATTTTATCACATTTAATCCCATGAGAGTGTGGAGTAAATACATGTAAGTTACTAATAAATTAAGTATATTTATTTTTAGGTGAATACCCTTGAGTGTAAATGATGATGGTATTCACAATCCAAAGGTTTGACATAGAAAAATCGCAGGATAATTTCGGCAGCCAAACATAGGTACATAATAAATCATGAGAGGTCTTAATGAGAGTGAAATGGGTATCTCACCACTTTTAAATAATAAGGTTAGTAATAGGTATTTAGAAAACCATATAAAATCAATATTAATTGTAAGATAAAAAGAATTACATAAAGAAGGTACTTAAATAAAGAGGAGAAGGAGACAATCCCTTATCTTGAGAGGGTGTTTCCAAAAGATTGGGAGGATATTATTGAGAGCTTAGGGGAACCTTGGGAGGGATATAAAGAGGAAATAGAAGATTATAATCATTATATAAAGGTTTTTAGTGATTAATAATGATATTTTTAGTGGGATTATATAGGAAAAGATAGTGGACTTGTTTATTATTTTCCAAACATAGGTTTAGGACTCTATATAATAAAGTAATAAAAACAAAAAACTGTCCCATGATTTTACCATGGTTTCAATCAAAGAGTATTGTTTTTAATTAGTTTATATGTTCATGAAATTAGAACATTAAAATAAAACCCTTGGTGATGTGTAAGTGAGTCATGTTTACAAATAATTGATTTTAAAACTTTAAAATATAATATAGGTTTTGGAAGATTCATAAAGGGTTTATAAAACCAATAAAATAACCTAAAAATACATTATTTCAAATTTTAAATATATATGGTCATTTATATATTTTATGGAATATATTAAATTACTTTTGGGTTATTATGATGTCATAATACGTATTGAATATTTAAATCGTATTTAATTTTTACCCGAAAATTCGACTATCTCAGAAAATTGTGAAAAATTCACCATTGGATAATTTCAATACGATGATTAAAAAATACTATTAATTTTAAAAATATAATTATATAAATATTATAAATACTATTTTTAAATTAAAATCCCAATATATTAAAAAATACTGGTTTTTTGATAATAACAGTTTTCTGACCCTTATAAAATTATGTTTTAACTTCATAAAATTATATTATAATTTATATTTAATATATAATATATAATATTTTTTTAAGTATAATTTATTTAAAAAATTCAATAATTTATCAAAATTAATGACATAATTGAAATTTCATATTACCCAAAATTACAATTCGAGTTTTTTTGTATTAAAATCTAATTTTTATCAAACTCATTACATAATAAATTATAAATTAAAAAAAATAATTAATAGATATAAAAATTATTTTATTGAAATTAAGACAGAAATATTCATATTTTTATGTTCAAGAACCATATACCTTTATTACATTGACGAACGCTAAGGGTAAGGTGTGCGAATGTGAGATTTTCTTAGGGTGGTTTGACAAACATGGTTTGGGTCATGATCTCAATGAGCTCAAAACTCTCACATAAATGGTTTCAATCATAGTCAAGTTATTTAATCTCATATTGGGATTGTTCAAGGGAAAATCCCAGAGATTTTACATCCCTCAGGATCTCTGATAAATATTATTTATAGGGTAAGATCCTATAGGCTGAGGCCATTTCTTCTTTTGTCAATGTCAATTAGATTTATCATAAAACATAATATATACTAATAATTTGATTATTGTTAAATGGATATTTGAGAAATGGTCATTATTCTTGATGATCTTTTCAATATTACATGATATAACCAAATAATTTCATGTGTTTTCTATAACCACATTACATAATAGGGAATTTAATTCAACGACAAAGGGAGTTTTATTTATTAATGTTTGGGTTGTAACATTATTACCCCCTTTAGAAATTTCACCCTAAAAGTTTTCATTTCATATTCTAAAATAGATAATGGTAGTTCTCTTTCATCACCTCTTCTGGTTCCCAATTCACTTCCTAAAACTTGTGGTTCTGCCACAAAACTTTGACTAGATGTGTTGTCTTGTTTCATAGAAATTTGTCCTTATGATCTAAGATATTCATTGAATGTTCTTCATATGAAGAATCATTCTCCAATGGAACCATATCTAGATTCAGTATAGGAGAGGGGTTCATTTTGTAATTTCTCAAGAGAGATACATGGAATATGTCATGTACTTGAGGTAGATTTCATGAGAGTCCTATTTGATAGGCTACCGCTCCAATATGATCAAGGATCTCAAAGGGACAGATGTGTCTTTGGATTATCTTTCCATTCTTACAAAACCTCATGAATTTATTTCATGGTGATATATGAAGTAACACTTTATCACTGAAATTAGACTCCATGTCTTATCAACCATTTTTTGCACAAATTTTTTATCAATGCATATTTCATATGACACTGAATGGATGGAACCTTTTATACCATATATTTGATAAGATCACATACCATCATCTTCTGCTCTTTAAATTCATATAAACATATTTGAGTCTAACACCTATTTCCATATATATCCTTATAAGGTTCCATTTGAATGATAGAATTTAAACTATTGTTATATAAAAACTCCATTAGGAGAGGTATTGGTCACAATATCCTTGTAAATCTATTGAACATTATCTCCTCATATCATCTAGAGTTTCAATGGTTCTTTCATATTGTACATTTGTATAAGGGTGATAAGAAGTGCTGAAGCATAGTTATATATTCAAATCTTGGTAATGTCTTCTCCAAAACCTTGAGGTAAACCATAGACCTCGATCTGATAAAATTGATAATGGAACTCCATGCAGTCTTACCAATTCTATTTTGTATATCTTTGCGATTTGGTAAAGAGAGAAATATTACATGATATCAAGAAAATTTGCCAAATTTTTAGGGTGATTGACTACCACCCGTGTGTAATTATTTCCTTTAGATGTCCTAGGGAGTCCAATGATGAAATCCATGATTAATTTTCCCCATTTCCATACTAGTATGGGAAATGGTTGCATCATAACTTTAGACTTTTTTAATTCCAATTTAACTTCATGGAATATCAAACATCAATATACAAACTCTACAATATCTCTCTTTATGTTATCCCATCAGAAAATTTTCTTCAAATATTTATACATGTTTGTTCTTCCTAGATGAATATATAAGGATGAGATATGTGCATAATCCAAATATTCCCTCTTCAGTTCTAGATTTGATGTGACACATATCCAAGTTCCAAAAAATATAACTCAATATTTAGTAATGCTGAACTCAAGACTATTTTCTACCTTTTATAAAAACTCATCATCTTTCCAAACATCCTTTATCCTCTCAATAATGGATGTTTGAGAAGTTATTTATGAAAGGATGGATTAATATCCTTTTATTATTCTCATATCCATCCTTCTCATTTCTAAGATGATTATACCCATTGAAATCCTCACCATAGATAGAGTTTTTGGATCCTTTCTACTAAGAGTATATTTCAATTTGTTTACTTTATTAGGATGGTAATGGATTAAACAATCATAATCCTTTATTAGCTCTAACCACTTTAATTATCACATATTAATCTCTTTTTTATGTGAATATATACTTGTGAATTTTATAGTCCATATATGTATCATACTTCTCCTCATAGAGATAATGCCTCAAAATATTTATTATGATTATCAGTATGGCCAATTCTAGGACATGAGTTGGGTAGTTCTAGTCATGTATCATTAGTTGAAGGGGGGAATATGATATCAATTTATCATCTTACATGATTACAAAACCCAATTCATTTTTAGATGTATCATTGTAGATAAAAAATTCTTTCCCACTAGTGGGTAATGAGAGAATAGGTGCAATGATTACCCTCTTCTTTATATGTTTACAACTTTCCTCACATTCATCATTCCAGACAAGCTTGACTCTATTACAAGTTATATTTTTTAGGGGGCTTAAAAATCATGATAATTTTCTCACAAGTTGATGATAATAACAAGATAATCCAAGTAAACTACATATTTCCATCATAGGGGTTAGTTTGGCCCATACTTCAGTTGCCTCTATTTTTAAAGGGTCTACAGATATCCATTTTTTGGTGGTGACATACCCCATCAATGTTACTTGATCTAACTAGAACTCGCATTTAATTTAATTTTCTTACATATTTTCTTTCTACAAGGTCCTTACTTCAATATTCAAATACTTATCATGTTCCTCCTTGCTTTTATATTAGATAATAATATCATCAATAAAGACTACCAAAAATTTGTTGAGGTAATCCCTAAAAAATCTATTCATCAAATCCATGAATATTTTTGGAGTATTAGTGATTCCAAATGGAATCACTATTAAAATGTAGTGCCCATACCTTGTATGAAAATAAGCCTTTGTAGATATACCCATTCTTTACATTTACTTGATTATATCTTGATTGAATATTTATCTTAAATAAATACTAGGATCCATGTTGCTAATTGAACAAGTCATCAATCTATGGAAGAGGATAATTTTTCTTTATCACAATCTTATTTAGTTCACAATAATCAATGAAAAGGAACATTGAGAAATAAGAGCATTACAACCACGGTGAAGCACTTGGGAATATAAACCCTTTATCCAGATTATCCTATAGTTTTTTCTTTATCTACTTGAGTTAAAAAATGACCATTATACATGGAGTCTTGGATATTGGAAAATACATAGGTATAAGATCGATTGAAATTTAAACCTATCTGTTAGGAGGAAGAATATAAAATTCTTATGGAAACACACCAACATATTCCCTCATGATGGGCATGCCTTTCAGGATGATTTTTTTTTATTCTCAATAATTTGGGAAAGATACACTGGATTGTAGGTAAATAATATAAATTCTTAGATGACATATCCTTAGGAGACTCATCATACTCCTTTCACTTTTATAGTTAATCAAAGGGTGATTCACGATACATAGGGTGATTTTCTTCTCTCAATAATTTATCCTGGCTCTATATAAGGAAATACAATCCATACCCATAATAGAATGAAATTATTCTAAAGGGAGTATGAAAAGGTTTTCTAGTAAGTTCTACCAATAAATATGGATAGGGAAGGATTTATATACTTGGGATTAACTAGTTTCCCTATTTTAAATTTTCATAGGTAGCTCTACTTCCATGATTTGTAGTGGTGTTTTAATATTTCTTGTAAATTTGTGATATATGGAAGAATTCATAGAACAATAATAAAAAAGAATATTTTCTATTCTTGAATGAATAACTAGAATACCCATCACCACTTCATTTTCGGGATCCACTGCCACTATTACGAAGGAATAAACTCTCCTGTTCTATATAGTACTTGGGGTTTACTATCACTGGTTATCATAAAAAACCCTTGGCTTAGTGAATTGAATCACATAATGTCTCTATTTAATATAGTTGAAACATTGTACCATGGGATTAGGGTTGAATAGAACATTCATTTCTTCAATCACATTAGTGGGTTTCTCCCATCAACAATTAATATCTAAGTGCCCTTCTTTCTGAAACCTAAATCATTTACTCATACCCTTCAGGTAATTTATAAGGCACTTATTTCCATAATTTTGAAAAGTGGTATGTTGAAATTTGTTTCCACCAATAGATTACTCCATTGCACCTCCAAAATTAAACTCCACTTTCCACTTCTTATCCTTATTATAACCTCGACATTCATTGATCCCCATTTTGAATTTGAGGGAACATCAGGTAATTTACTCAAATATGCCAATGTCCTAGATAGATAAGGCTTTTCATAGACTTGGATTTAGTCCACCAAATATGTGTTCAAATCTAATTTCTGGGGTAAGTAAAAATCCAGTGGTATATCATACATGACTTTTGAAGTTTTTTGGATATGCACTGATAGATTCATTATCCTTTTTCTTGTGGCTAGGAAATTTCCTTTCTATTTTTAGTTAGATAGTGAAGTGTAAATATTTATCAAAAAATATTTTTTGAAATTCATTCTAATAAATCAATTATATCTCCTCTTTGGGTTTTTTATTCTTGGAAAAAATCCACTATTGATCAACTTCTCATTCCATATGATAGATAGCCATCATAAACTTCTCTTTGTTAGATAATTGAAGGAAAAAAGAAGTGCTTTTCAATAGAGATGGTCTATTGTTCCATAATTAAGGGATCATAATATCCATTAAAAGTTAGAGGACTTTATCGCATAAATGTCTCAATTGTGTGTTTTTATTTATTAGGGGGATTTGGGAGTTCCTCCTAATTCAGGATTTGGTTCAAAACTTGGTTAAATTGAGAATATATAGTAATGATGTTCATGATTTTTTCTCCCATTGGGTTGGACATACTGTTTGGGAAGTCATCACATTTCCCCATATGTTGGTTGTTGACACAATTCATCTTATTTCCAGCTATTGACTAGAATAAAGAGAAAATTAGTGATGATAATTTTTAAAATGTTAAACATATAAGAGAAAAAAATTAATATTTAATGGATAACTCATAAATGTAATATATTTATTAACATATGAATTTATAGGATTCAATATAAGTTATCTGTGATGTATTTCATAACATAAAATATTATGGGACTTTTTTCCCTTAATAATTATTCGTAATGAGCTTGTGAATTTTCCAAATAATATCCCATGGGAGTTTCAAACTAGATGTGTAGCAAGGACTATTGTTGTGCACTAGTTCATGGTCAATTATAGCTCAATACACTATTTTTGAGGTTGTTACTCTTAGGTACATATGTTCCAGATCTACATCCCCTTATAGTATCCAAATAGGGATATATTTCCTTTGAAACCACTCACTCTATACTATAATGAAATTTAGGGATATTTTCTATGTTTTAAATTATCCCTATGGATTTCTCTAGAGTTTTAAAATCCTAATACCAAAAATCACTAGACTTTCCTATGATACCAACTTTGATAACCCATATCTTTAGTACATTTCATTTAATGATTTATTATATAGAAGCATGCTTAGTACAACCTAGAATATCAATAATCCTAGCATATTTGGAAAATTAGGTACATAGAACATCAAATTGATACATGGATAAAATAAAATTTTGGAAAACATTCATAACACGATTCAAATATTCTATATCTTTTAAAACTATATTGGATAACTTGGGTATATACATAAGAAATGGGTGAGATATAAATCATAAAATGGTAACATACAAAGAATATCATGATGAATGTATTACATGTTAGTAAAAAGGAATTTCAATGGTACATAAAAGAGATGATAATAATAAATATGAACGTCAAAGCATAATATATGATGACAACATAAAGGAAACATGGGGATGTGATAACAACCATAAACATGTCATCATATTCATAGGTCAAGGATAACCATCGAGAAATCATAACACGGTTGAAAATTTCCCATAATGAATTTGGTTTACTCCCTAATACTATACATGACATCTCAAGTGGCTAAAACATTACCCAATGCATTAGAGTAGTATATAATTACAGGAATACCCAGTTATTTATTATAATGTACATGTATAAGTGTTTCAAAAATATTATTCAATATAGGATCATATTTCATCACATTTAATCCAATGATTAAGGATTGTGGAATACATATATGGAATTTCCCAATAAAATAAGGAAAGTTATCTATAGGTGAATACCTTTGAGTGGAAATGGTGATGGTATTCACTCCAAAGTTAATTTTTTTATTACCATAGAAATTTTAAGGAAAAAATGGGAAACAAAACATGCTACAACTAAGTACATTAAAAAAGAAGGAAGTCAAAAAATCATTACAAATAAAACTAAAATTATTAGAATTACTCACCCTATGTAATCCCCATTGTAGTAATGTTACCTATATCTGTGGATTTTTATTGATAGGATCTTCAAAATGATATTAAATATTGTCACAATTTTGGATATATTCATCTAAGTTTATTTTACCCTAATTGGTTCTATGTACCAATATTTGATCTTGTTTATTGATCCACTTAAATTTATCAACATTAAGAGAAACTCAGATCAATATCTCATAAATTATATCAACATCCTCCTTTGAAAATTTGATATTTAAATCTTAATATAACATATATTACTTTAAGATGATAAGAAGCACCATACCAACATTATCATCATTGGGAGGTGTTGATGACCACTATAAAGTACCACATTTCTGAACCTCTTCTAGGTGTGGTCAACCTTCTACCATTATTATCTTTAATTTTCTAACTGATGTGGTGACTATAGGATTTGGAAGGTTGGAGTAGTCTTTATGCTACTTTGTTTTCCTATATTTATTGATTGGAATTTTTTTGGTAATATTACCTTTATTTCCATTCCTCAAGTTACTACCGACAGACATCATTATGTATTGATATTTTTACCACTCTGAAGCAGATTTAGAGTCTAAATGTTTATCGCTCAAAGGGTTTTGAACTTCATGTACCAAAACCTTAGGAGCCACTTTTTATCCCTTTAAAGGAGAAACCTTATTATTCCTTCTTGGATTAAATTATTCCCATCCTTATGCATATATCCTTCCTGAGCTTTGATCTCCTAACATATAGAACCTATTACAAACATCAAATCTTGAGCTCACCTTTTGCATGAAACTAAAAATTATCTCTTGAGCCAGGATTTCCATTGACACATTGTTATCACTCTATATAGGAACATAAGTAGAATTTGGATGTAGGACTTCAGATCAACCTTTATATGGGTCTTCAGCAATATAGGAATCTAAAATGACTGATAATGTATTATTTCATGGAGTTTGCAACATGCCCGCCGCCTTGGAGGATGCACGAACCTCCCCTTCCATCAGGATATGATCTAAAAACTCTTTAACTTTCCCACCAATTCCATGCACCACCTGAGCAAAGGAGGTGGCTATTTCAGAAACATGGAGAACCAACCATGCCTCCTTCAAGATGTTGTTATCCTTGATTGTTATAATAGGAGACAACTAATCAACTGTAAGCCTAGTAGGGTCATCAACCATCGATGACTCACTATTCTCTTGTGGACTAAAGAAAACTACCTATAGATCACTGTATCAATAAATTTGGGTATGTTACATTAGATCAGTGTTGGAAAAAGGAACCAAATTCTTTCCTCTACAATCCAACCCCATATTCATCTGCTGATAATTAGTTATACTCCCACACCTAAAAGTGTATGAATTATTCCCCATATACCTATACAATTAATAAAATATACATCCTAGGATTTATAGCAGACTATATTCTTCCAAAAAAGTTCACTTTTGACCTCCATACATATGGACTCAAATAGAGCCTTTGTGATGTACACATCAACACAAATCTAGGTAGATATGGGATGATATAATGATTAAGTGTGAACATATGAACTTAGGAATTGAACCAACACGTTACCAATCATCTTTATAATTTTTGTATTCTAGAGTATAAGAGGAATATCAGTTAGAGAAATCCAAATCATAGTGGGGGTGGGGGTCCTTATTCAGGTGAAATTTGAATGTCCAATGAAATAAAGAGAACTAGAAACTAAAAATAGAATGAGGAGCATTCACCCAGGTAGAGATGAGATAATCTTTAAATAAAAGCTTAATAAAAAAAATGTCATGGATCCAAGAACCCCAATGGCTTACAGATCGATCAAACCCCAAGAATTAGCAACGTACCCACTAAAGACATCCACCAAAGGTTGACACTAGCCCAAAAAAACCACCAGTGAGAAATACAATAGTGAAGATGCATGCAAGAACTCGAGGAAAGAAATAAGTATTGGTAGAATACCATTGTTTAAAGATTGAACTTTAGGGAACACTTCTCATTCAAGGTATTTGGGAAGAAATCGAGGGTTTGTGAAAGGGGAAAATGGGTGGCATCAAGAAGAGGGGAGGGTTCGGTGAAGATCCTTCCACCAACCCATGAGAAAAGGGGGGAATGGTAGAGAGGCCCTTATATCACCTACACCATTTATGGGAGATGGAGGGTGAAATAATAATGGGGTATCCCCAAATGGATATGGTATTCATAATATAAAGGTTTGACATGAAAAAACCACAATTTAATTTAGGTATCATGACAAGGGTGCATAATGAGTCATGGGAGGGATTAATGAGAGTGAAAGGGGCCTCTCAACACAAGTAAATATTAAATTCAGTTAGTGGGATTTTAAAAATCATATACCATCAAAATTAATTGGAAGAAGAAAGTCATTACATAAAGAAATTTCATGAATAAAGAGGAGAAGAAAATGATCCCTTACCTTGAGAGGATATTTCCAAAAGTGTGGGAGGAAATTTTTGAGAGACTGGGGCACATTTGGAGGGTTCTAGAGAAGAAATGGAAGATTATAGTCATGGTCCATATGTTTTTAGTGAATTGGAATGAAAGTATAGGTGGATTTATATAGGATAAGAGAGTGGAGTCCTTTATTATTTTCTAAACATAGGTTTTGGAATCTATATAATAATGTAATCAAAACTACAAACATTCTCATGTTTTCCCATGTTTTCAACCAAAGAAGATTGGTTTTAAATATTCTTTAATCCCATGAACCAAACTCATTAAAATAATACCCTTGGTAATGTAAATGTGAGTCACGTTTACAAAAAAATTGATTTGACAACCTTAAAATATAAAATAGGTACTAGAGGATTCATTAAGGGTTTATAAAATTAATAAAATAAAATAAAAAAATTATTTTAAAGGGAAAATATATAATCAATTGTGGATAACTTTTATGGAACATATTATATCACTTTTGGGTCATTATGGTGTGATAATACATAAAGTATATCTATACTATATTTAATTTTTACCAGAAAATTTCACTATCTCAGATGGTTATGAAAAATTCATCATTGGAAAATTTTGACATTTTGTTTCTAAAAATAATAGTAATTTTATCAAAATAATTCTATAAATATGAGAAATTATACTTATAAATCAAAATACCTATTTATTTAAAAATACTGTTTTTTTATAATAATAATTTTCTCACCCGTATACAAATTATATTTCCACTTCGTAAAATTATATTATAATTTATATTTAATATATAATATTAAATAATAATATTTAATTAAAATATAATTTATTTAAAAAATTCATTAATTTATCCAAATTAATTTCTTAATATAAATCTCATATTACTTAAAAATACAATTCAAGTTTTATTGTATAAAAAATATTTTTTATCAAAATCATTACTTAATCATTTATAAAGTAACAAAAATAAGGAATTAAAATCATCATTATTTTATTGAAAATAATATATACATATTCATACTTTTAGGGTTGACATACATTTCCCTTCATTACACTAGTGAACGTGCTAAGGGTAGGGTGTGCGAGAGTGAGATATTCTTAGGGGTGGTTTGGTGAACTTGGTTTGGGATGTGAACTTGATGAGATTAAACTTACATAGTAAATAGTTTCACTCATTCTTTAGTTTTGGAATATATATTGGGGACTGTTCAAGGGAAAATCATAGAGACATTATCTCCCATGTGAGCTCTGATAAGTGGGATTCATTGGGTACGATCCTACTAGTTATGACCATCGCTTCTTTTATCTATGTTAATTACATTTATCATAACCATTAATATATAATAATAATATGATCATTGTTAAATGAATATATTATCAATGATAATTATATTTATGGTTATTTTAAATTTGGTAGGATATAACAAAATAAGTTCATGTGTTTTCTGTAACCACATTACAAAATTGGGAATTCAATTCAATCAAAAAGGGTATTTTTTGATAAATGTTTCTATTGTTACACCATGTGAAGTGGTGGAGGGCCTAAAGAATGATTCATGGTCTATTAATGGTTTTGAACAAACTATTTTCCTTACTATATAGGGGAGGTTGTGCTAATAGCACTGTTGGCGCTTGATTTTTCTAGCCATACAATCTAACTGTGCAGTTGCTCAAAATTTGATAAAAAGGGAGAAATGAAAAAAATGCCCATTAGGTTTTTTATCCACCTTCTATTCCTTCACCATTATGCACACATAGACTAGGGGTGATCCCAACTCTTTCCTCCTTCTCTAACATTTGATTTATGGGTTCATTTATAGAGATATTTGGGCATTTTTGATGTTAAAATCACCCTTTAAGAACCTATTATCTCTTCTTTATTCCCCCTATATAATTTTTGAGTTCTCCAGTTTAAGTTTTATTGATGATTCCACCTGTGTATAGTGGAATAATAAATTTCTCATGGGGATTTTGGTTATCTTGTGTAAAGGAGACCCCGATATGGATTCTCTTTTAATTTATTGGTGTTTTGTTAAGTTATGTATTCATGGTGGATATTCTGATGTTTTCTCTATTGAATAAATTTAATTAATTATTTTAATGGTATCAATTATAAGGGCCTTTCCTAATAAATGTTTCAAGAGTCTATTTTGGACCACTCATGATAGTTGCGTGAAGTTTTGATAAAAGGAGAGCACCCTGTGAGTTTTTCATCATTATGACAAGTTGGGGTTTGAATAATTAATTAATTATAATTTTCATAATTAATTAGTTGTCATTTCTTGGAATGAGGTTAGAGATTGGGTAGTCAATAAGATCAAATTTATACACTGAGGAGTTTGTATCGGACTTGGACGGGCCTCAGAAAGGCCACTAGGTTTTGGAAGTGTTATGGAAAGATTCATTATTAAGGAAGGTGATCTTTGATATTTACCCATAGTCTTTATAATTTATTTACATGTGTATGAGATATGTACATTAATGAACATGTGTGGCATGTTTTCTTCATTTGTTTAAGTTAATGGTTAGGGATTTTAAATTGACACCTTATATCTCTATGAATCCCCCTAGATTATTGTTTATAAGACCAAACTTACAACCACCCATGGGGTGTTCCATTTCATAAAAATGGTAAAGTGGGGTTTTAAAGGGTAAAATAAGTGGGTTATGTGGTTAACCTAGTTATGATGATTGATTGGATTTTTTAATGTATTAAGGTATATTTGGTAGGTCATGGTAATGAATTTTTAATAATATGTTGAAAGGATGAATTGAAATGTTTTTATATGCTAATTTTTTTGAAAGACCTAATAGGGATTTGAAATGATTTTAACTGCATACATTGGGTTTTAAACTAGTTTTGGGTTTAAAAGGGGGGGAATCTATTTTTGAAGTGGATTTTATTTTAAAGTGGTGTGTTGAAATTCAATTGATTTTTTAAAAAGGGTATTTCAAACGCTAATTTCAAATGGGTATGTTGTTTCCCCTATTGAGAAATGAATTAATTCATCATTTAAAGTTTTTATTGGAAGTGATGTTTTTTCCTTATTTTAATTTTTTTAAAGGTCATGATATAGCACCTTTGTAATTGAGAAATGATGAAATGGTTTAGGTGTTGGACTGAGGCTCCAGGAACCAGTGGTAAACTATATGAGTTTTGTGTTAGAATGATGCTATAGGAACAAGTAATATAATTTATGGACTAGGATTCAAATTGGGACTATGGTCATTGATAGTATGCTCCATGGTTAACATTATAGACTGATACTTTAGGCACACTGGTATATCAGATGGAATGGATAGTTGACTGATTCTATATATCCAATGTTTAGGTGCTGGAGTGATGCTCCATGCACTATTGTTTTTATGTATGAGTAGTTGATGGAATAATGATTTGGGAACTATTTTTATGATGTATGGTTTCATATGTCTAGAATGGAACACTACATCTATGTTTTTGAGAATTTTGATTCATGTATTATAATTTTATGAGTTATATGAGGGATAAAAAGTTCTTTATTTTACTTAATGTATATTTCACCGTATGTTTTATGACTTTGATGATTGAATTGGGTTGATGCAAGTTTGGTTGGCCCAGGTTCCACCTTAGAACCTGAGGGAAATTAGGTCACTAGATAAATAGTTTTTTTTAATGTATCTTCATTCCTGTACTATTTATTTATTCTATAGTTTATCTATAAACTCTATTTCTCAGATTGGTTATTACTTTTGACATAGTTGGTGGTGGTATACTATGTTTTACTCACACCTTGATTAGAACTCCACTACACATGGGTATTCGAGCAACTTTCATATATTTTTTCAAGTATAGGTTTGGGTTGAGACCCAGGTTGAGTTTTACATGATTAGGAAGGATAGCTCATATGGTATCAAGAGACTGGATGAGGAATGGATAGGAGATGCAGTATATTATGTTTCCTTGTTTTTTATTTTATTCTAGTGTGTTACATTACCAGCCTATTGGGAGGTTAGTTGTATGGGTATTATAGCTATTTGGGCCTTACTGTATTTCATTAGTTTTATAGTAATGTTATATTTATTTTCTTCTGATTCCATTTTATTTTGATATTTTTCTATCAAATTATTCTTTATAATTACTTTAATGTGTATAGTGTTTGATTATTTATGTTGTTATTATATAGTCTGATATGGGGCTATAGTCTCCACAAAGTAACAATTTAGACCCCTACTACTAGTTGGAATCCTCTAGCAAACAAGGAGGAATGTTTTATATTTTGTGGAGAACTGGCTTAGGGTACTGAATCAGTGGCTTCTGGGCTGGGACGTTACAACAAATCATTTTTAGGAGTTTTATCTACTTCATCTACTGAAGTCTTATAATATTTCATATTACAATTTTCAGTGGTTCATAGGAAAGTTACTTTGTTGGTTAATGGGAAATCTCACCCAATCATATATGGTTATGGTATAATGGTTTATCTTTCATGATTTTTTATAATGCAATATTATAATTATTTTTAGTTTTATTAATTTTTATTATTTTTCTGAGAAGTATTGACCACTATAACTTTTTGATTCATAGGGAATTCCAATTCCAATTTTAATTTTTTTGAATTTATTAGATAAATACTTTTTTTTTTGTGAAAGTGGGTTCTATAGACCTAACCTGAACTATAGTTTTTTATTATAATATCATGTAATTATAGAGTTATATATGAAGCCATATTACCATAATAGTGATGTTACTTCTATATACACTATTTAAAAGGTAACATCCTTAGATTATCTGTTGTATCAAAATGTTATAGTAGTTCCCAACTATAATGATAACCTTGAAACACTATAACTATAATATTAAATATTTTCCCTATAGTCTAGATACATCATACTGATGGGAAAAAACTATGTTATACTATCAAGAGTTGGGGGCTTATAAGCATTGGTAATTGTTCTTATGAAGTTCACACTTAGTAATCTCAGGGAGATGAGATCATGAGGAATGACCTACATATAGAAACCCCACATGTTTTGGGTGTCATTGGTCATTCCTATCAGCAATCATCTTTATTGATCTATCAACTTGATATCATTATCAATATGTATCATTTTATTGTTTACTTTTAAGTATGATTAAAACAATGAAATTTATGTTATGGAGATATAGATTATGTTGGGTACATCAATTGCGGTACGAAATTTATTGAATGATAAAGACATGATTTTTCACTTCCAAAAGGAAGAGATATCTTTATCCTTGTTGAATTGGATGGAAGTACCATTATTAAATTCATTGTGACACCCAAGTCATGGTGTTGTTCCTTTTGGGTTCTTTTGGGAAGTGGAGGTTTTGGTTGTGTTTCCATGGAGTTATGGCTCAAAACATGGATCTTTTTGAGGTTTTACTACTATGCATAGTTAAGGTGAATGGTTATAGGGAAACCATTCGGCCTCCCTTCATGAGGATTATTTTTATTTCACTTTGAACTGTGCGTAGTTTTTAAGAACATGATGCACACTACTAAGTCAAAATGATGTATCCCCTAGGAGAAACTATGTAGGGTACTTGGTGTGTTTGAAGTGTGGAAAATAAATTTCACATAGTTTCTTAAATTGTGTGGAAATAATGTGGTTAGATATATATATATATATATATATTTTATAGATCCATTTTCATGGATTCTATACTATTTTTCAAAAACATATAGGGAACCTTAGAAGGCCTTGTGAGGTTTGGGGTGGCTTTGGAATGTGTCACATAATTTGGTAAACTTTGTATCCTTTTAGGAGTAATCATGTGGATTAAATGTTTTGGAGGTAGTGAAACCTACACGATTTCCCTAACCATGTATCAAAACCATGTGAGTTGTCCAAGCATTTAAAATTTTGGGTAATTCCCAAAATGTCCATATGAAATAATATGTCTTCCACCCCTATTATCCACCACATGAGTTATCCTACACTATAGAGCTTAAGGAGGAGCTCCAACCTACTCCACCTTAGATTCTTTCTCTCCCTTTATTGATTTCTAGGAGTCTTGAGGTGAGTTCTTCCTCATTTTACATCCTTTTTATTCCTATATCACTTCTATCTTGGTTTTGGATTCCCCCATGAACCCTAGTTAACTTGTGGATTAATTCTAGGTTTCTATGTGGTTTTTATGATAGGAATTTTGATGTCTAGGTGTTGTAGAAACCATTCCTAGTTCCATGGGTGTGGTCACCATTGAAGGAGACATGTTTCATGGTGTTTTAGCTTGGTTTCTGCTTCTTTGAGGTAGGTGTTACTATGAAATTGTTTCATTTTGGAACTATATGTATTCTTAAACATTATATATTCAATTTTTATGAAATTATAACTATGTATGGAATCTTTGTGGTATTTTAAAACCATTTTATTAGGTTTTATTCTTGGAATAATTGGTTTTTGTTATGAAAATTCCATGTTTTCAGGATTGAAATGATTTTTTTAATATTTTATGCTTCCTGTGGAATGCCTTGTGGATTTTTGATATTATTTTCATGTGGTGTAAAAGGTGTTTTACCAGATTTTGGTTTTCAAAGAGTGAAAAAAAATTTACAAGGAATTTGCTTTTGAATTGAGGTGTGTAATTCAAAATTATTCATGAAAGGGGTTTTTATTTGGATTTCAAATGGTTATATGAAATTTTTATGTATTTTAACCCTTGTGAAATGCCATGGTGGATTATTTTAAATGATTTAATATAAGTAATTGTCCTTTTATCCTTGTTTTGGTTTTTAAAGAGGAATAACCTTATTCAAGGGTAGAATTGAAACATTTTAAAAGAAACAAGTGATTTATTTGGTCCTCCTAAAATGTTTTAAGTGGTATTTTATGAAAAGTGTGATGGAAATAAAGTCTTTGTCTATGTTTTAGATTTTAAAATAATAGATCCCTTATATAGGGGTGAATTTGAATATTTTTAAATTCTTGGGTGATTTCCATCATTTTACAAATGGTGTTTGTAAAGTATTTTATGAAATGTGAAAGGGATTGAAATTATGAGTCGTTTTATAGTGTTAAAATCCCATTCGGAACCTTGATTTTAAACAATTTATAGGGATAGAACTCCTTGATTTCCCCTTTTTGTTTGCCGCGTGTATGGTTTTTTGATCACTTTTGTGATACTTGTTTGTTCCCGTTTTGTGGGAATGTTCTTATTATTCCTTAAGTGCATGTTATGTGTTTGGGGATTTTCATTATTGGGTATTAGGGGTGAGGGTAGTCATAGTTATTACTTATGGTTATACTTTTATTGTTTTCACTACGATCCACTTCATTTATTGGTCATGGCATTCTAGGTTCTTAGCATAAGATTTAGCTTTCTCGTCTAGTTGTTTCACATGTCGCTAGTTTCCCACCAGTCATGCTACAAATAAGGTATATGTGGGGTTTTATCATTTCTACTATGATTATATGGGATATGAGGATTATGTTTATAGAGTTATCATATGCCAGAATATAGTTTTGGTGGTTATAACCTTATATGATTAGATGCTTGGCTTGTTAATAACCTTTGGGTAGGACCCTAACACATTTTTTTAGTTAGTGAGTTATTGATTAAGGGGATTTTGATCTAGCGATTAATTATATATTTTCCTATGATTTCATTAATATGTAAACCTTCCTTGTTTATGTTTCATTTATTTATAGATTGAGTTATATGTGTGGTGCCTACTTGATATGATCAACCCTTTTGAGTTGGGTTGTTTCCTTTGAAAATAAATTTTCAAAGATGTTTGTGAAAACCTATTTTGAGTTTGTAAAGAACCTTGTGTGAATGATTTAATGTTTTTCTTAAAATGGGTTTTAGTTTAAAGATGGATTTGGCTTGTGAAATGTTTAAAGCAACCATTTTTATTTAAATAAAAATTGTGAGTTGTTTTTGAGAAATTAAATGTGTATGTGTGGTTTTTGAAATGTATTAGGGTAGAATATTTGATTTTAAAATGTGTATGTTTAGTTTTATAAAACAAAGTAAATTTTTTTGGAAGAAATTTATGAAATTTTTCTATTTTCTATATATTTTATGTATATAAAGATTAATTTTTAGAATTATTTTCAAACATAAACTTATGAATTACCATATGAAACAAATTTTATAGTTTCAGCAAGTTGTAGTGACCTAATGGGGTTTTATCTCATGCACACAATAATTTTAGGTTCTAGGTTCTCTGTTGGATCATTCTTTTTCATTGTAGCCATCATTGGGTGAGATGGGTGGTGATGAGAAACCATAGGTTTCATGGTCATGGTTTAGTCTTATATCTATTTGGTTTGTGGTTGTTTTGTTTTCAGATAGTGTTGTATGTTTTTTGTTCTTCCTAGTTGTATCTTTTGTTTTCTTTATTGATCTTGTATACACAAATGAGTTGGATCATAGTTGTTGGTTATGACCTGTTTAGCTTGAAATTTATTTATTTTTACTATTTTATTTATTTATTTTGTTGTTTTATCTATGATTTGGGGAAAAACATTCCCAAAGGATCTCTAGTGATTCCCACGTTCTTATCACCAACCTATGGGGATCAAGAATGCCATTAAAACCTTATGGAGAATCAAATAGGGTGTTGGGTAAGATGGAATCCCAGGATAGTTAATTAAAAAATGGTATTATAGGCCTTTATGTTTTCCTTTAGTAAAAAACTAAACTTCTTGATCTTCCCTTGTTCTTTGGGGATATCCTATTAGAAAAAAGACCAAGGCTATTGTATCTTGAAAGGTAAGGGTGGGGAGAGTCTATCTAGCTCTTGATTATCCTGAGTCTCAACTTTTAAGGGGAAATTGGGTTTTAAATTGTAAATTCAAGGTTTTTATTAGTTATTTTGGTGGTTTTTTATGTGATTGAAATTTTTGGGACCCCTTTAACTATTGAGTGATATTGGGGACCACTCTTGTGTATTGGGGTGGAAGGATAAGGAACATGAATCACAAGTTAGCACACATGGATTGGGAAACAATTTGGTGTCTATATGGTTGAGTCTGTATCCTTAGTAGGGTGTGTTATATGATTGGAACTAGGGCACCCAACCCTTACGACTGAAGTGTGCATGACACCATTACTTCCCTAGTTAACCTATTTGGACACCTCTTGATTCTGGATTTCACTAAATGTGGTTTTCACTTGTTGGAGGTGGAATGGGGAGTTTTTTCCTTCTAGGAAGTGGGTTTTTATCACTATTCGAATGATTATGTAGTTCTTTATGTGATCTTGGTTTTGGAAACCTTGTTTTGGAAAATAAAGGGTTTATTTTGAAAAATTTTATTTTCAAACTTGTTTTTATGAATAGACAAGAAAAACAAATTCCCATCATTTAATGGAATGTTTTATAAAGTGGTGGTTTCCCTCACGGTATTTAAAATATTTCAAAGGTATGTTTGTGCTTGAAACAATTTTGGAATATTCTTTGAAAAAAACATTGGAAAAAAGTTTTGATAAGAATTTTAGAGGCTTGGTTTTAAAGTGAAATGGATTTTGAAAGGAATTTTGTGGATTTACATGTTTGGAAGATGTTTGTGTTCCAAAAATTTTGTTTTTTAAATATTATGTTATATTGGTTTTTGAACATAAACCTTGGTTTAATGTTGTTTTAAAAATTCCTTGAGGAAGTTGTGGTTTTCAAAAGAAAAGTTTCTTTTAGTGTGAATATGTTGTGCCTTTCTTGGGGAATTACTATGGTCAATTAGTTTCATTAATTATAAATGAATCAATTGGATTTTATTTGAGTCATGAATTTATATCGTTCATGTATTTATTGCAGTTATCCCCCAAATGGTCGAAATGGATTTTTTTTAGTTATGGTTCTTACCCAGACTCCAAGTGGAGTGGTGGACATTGAACCTTTATTGAGTTTGAAATCAGGAAAGTTGATGTAAGAAGTTTTGAGTTTGATATATTGAATATGAGTCATGTGGTTTGTATTGGATATCATTTTTTCCTTGATAGTTGTGATCTTGCACTTGTATCGTCAGCTTGTGTGGTTGATTTTTTTTTTGACATTTTCCCATTTAGTTTGTTCTTTATGGAAAATATTCTTTTGGAATGTTTTTGTGTATGGATTTAATGCTTGTTGTATCATGTGTTATTACATTGAGTAATGTCTTCCCCCTATCCCACCCTCTTGAGTGTTTTGTGTTTGGGTAGTAAGTGAAATTTAGTTGAGCCTCATTTTTTAGTAAAAAATATCTTGGTGATAGTGGGTTTAAATTATTTTTTTGGTTAAGCCTTGTAGTGCTCATTTTTTAGATTTGAGAAAGGTCTTTGTGTCTATGATTAGGAAACTAGGGTGTGTGATACACTAGTTGAGTATGGTATGAAAACTGGTGTTTGGTTGTTGGACTTTTTTGTGATGCAGTAGGTTAGGGTGATCTAGCGTTCATACTAGGTTATCAATGTGTGTAGTGGCCAAATGTGAGTTCTCTTATTGTTATTTTTACTCTCATTGTGGTTGTTCTTCCTTCTGTTGGGTTTAAAAGTGCTTGTGTATGAGCGTGTTCTTCTCCCATGGTGTCTCATTTGTGTAAGGATGTGTCATTGATAGTGATTCATTTGTTTCAATAGGTCAGATGAACCCTAAATGGTGGGGATACCATTTTAGATGAATTATAAATGGTGGGGATACCATGTTAGGTTTCCCAGGATTTATAGGGCTTCTTGTTAGAGGTTCTCATCTTGTTTGTGCTTTGATATTTTTGGTATTTCATGGTTAATCAGTTTTATCTTTTTTAGGATCTTGGTTGTTGGATTAGAGGTTTATCCATGTTGGGAAGTTTGTTTAGTTATTTCCTTTTTAAAATATTACATTTCCATTTCCCTTTATTTTAATCGAGACTATTTTGGGGAAGAAACTATAAAGACCTGATATTTTATAAAGGTATGACACATTTTTTTAGGTCTGAATAATTGTTTCTCTTGGTAAATGTTCCATACAGCCTAAGGAAGTTTCTAGAAGCCTCTGAGGTTTTTTAGGATCCTGGAGTTTCGATAATTGAGAAAACAAAGTGGGTTGCACGATTAGCATAAAATTAGTACTAACCATGCAGTGTAACTGTGCAGGGCACTCAATGTTGTGCATAAGGCCACACCATTTTTCTGCAACTGTGTGAGCCCAGGATCATTTGCATATGAGTTGTATAGGGTTTCAGGATAGTGATATTTTCACATATCATTCTTGGTTAGGGAAAATGTTTTCCTAGATCACATGGGTCCCTCCTTATACAGTGGAGTGGTGCACGGTTGGCACATGGTTTGTCCAACCATGGGGATAAACCATTCGCCCCTGTTAGGATGGGTGAAATTAAAATTTTTTCCTTAATGAAATTTAAACCTTAACCTTCCTTCCTCCATCTTCATTTCCCAAAGATGGAGCTCTCTCCCTTCTCCCATGATCTCTTCTTCTCATCCATTTAGGAATCTTGATAACTCCTTCATATGGACTCGAAATCAAGTGCTACCAGAAATGTTGGATCCAAATTGGAATTCTTTCAATTAATATTTCTTCTTTTCATCATTTATCTTCATATATCTTATGAAATTTTAGTGTGAGCTAATTCTCTATATTTTCAAGGTGTTGGACCATTTCCTTGATTTCTTCAAAACTACATCAAATCTAAAGTCGATATTAGATGAGGAGGCCTATAAGGCCCTAAGTTAGGTGGTCTAGAATTTCTTCCTCAAATTTGAGTTGTTTTCATATCTCCACAATTGTTCAACACACCAGGAATTGCCACACATTGGCTTAAATTATATTCTTTTTTTAAATTAATTGAATAAAGTTGTTATACTCCCTTAAACCCTTTCAAAGTGTTTATAAGATGTTATACTCAACCATATACAACCCTTTCGATGTCAAAACGTAATTAACCCTTTAATATAAATGCCTAAATGACTATAACACCTTCTAAGAGTTCATTTTGTCTTGTAAATGGATTTTACCACTCTTATGAAGTTATTTAGTTGACCAAAAAACCACATAACTGCTTGGATTATCAATAAATAGAATTTAATTACATTTTAATTGAATTAATTAAATTCAATATGGTTTTAATTTCTTAAATTAATTAAATATATTAATTAAGATAAATGAAATGGGTGGAAAATCAATTCCTCTTGTTATAAAATTATGAAAGGTAAATTTTATGGATTATGATTGCCTTGGTTGTACTGGGCTTGATGATTATGATTTATTAGAGGAAATACCTAAGTATAATACTATTTCTATGATTAATCCATTGATATTGGCTATGGCGTGATGGTTAAGAGACTTGTTGAGCATGATGTTTCACTCTTCCTTACATCTGGTGTTGAGCATCACATGTCTCATCATTATATTGTTATCTGGGTGTTGGAAATGATGTTTCATATTACTATTTTCTAGGTGTTGGGAATTATGTCTCACCGCACCTATCTTGAGTTTTGAGCATGACATCTTACATTAATTACAATATTTAGGGAACATAGCCTCTATTAGAGCCTATAGCTTGTTAGACTGGTTATAGAAACCTGAGTTACACCCCAGGTATAGCCATCACCTAGTATCTAGCTATATGCCTACTTACATCCTCACTTACTTAGTACATATAGGTGGATACAGTATATAACAATACAATATATATATATATATTATTACTACATATGTAGTTACTGATCATACACTCATTCCGGACAATGTCGAAGTAGGTGGAGTCTTCCAGGTGTCCCCTAAGAACCTGATTTGACTATTATTTATTATTTCCACAATTTATTATTATTCAGTTATTTTACACACTACTTAGTTATATACACTAGATAAATTATTTTCAGACACTGTTGATGGTGGCCTACTAGGATCTTATCTCATACCATACTTGGGATGAATTTAGTACATGATTAGATTACATGTCTGTAGGATTTGATAAAGGAAATTTCCTTACTTCAGATGTTTGATATATTACTCATATAGAATGGATCTTGGGAGTAGATGACTGAACATATAATCTTGATCCTAGTGAAGCAGTATTTTGTTCTTTTTGTATTTTTGTATAGCATGTTGTAAATTCCTATCCCATATTTCCCTTTTTGTATATCTTCATTCCATGAAATCATCATGTATATGACTCTGCCTCATGGATTTTGATATTATTATAGTTTCTTGGCCATTTACACTTCCATAGTTTATAGTTATTTATTATTTTATTTCCACTGTGCTATTTTGTTATCATTTTCCCACTACGACAGGTTACTAGTCATGTGTTAGTGTCTGCTTATATTATGTTTCTTTTATTACCTATTAGTTTATATTATCCACTATGACTCTCTGATATGAGGCTATAGTCTCCCCACTATACCACCTTAGACCCTCACTATGAGTCGGTAGCCTCTGGCATATGGGGAGGTGCACTTGAGGCCATGTGACCCACAATCTCGGGGCATGGGTTAAGTGGATCCCATGTTGGGATGTTACAAAGTGGAATTAGAGCCATATTTTCATTTTTATTACCTTTTGGGTATTATATAAGAGACTAGGATGTAATGGGATTTGTTAATGAGATTGTCCTAGGCATAGCTAATCCATGTATAGGAAAAAACCATATGGGCTGGAATGGGTAATTGTTGTTATTGATTATGACTATTAAAGTTTATTTGAATTCATCATTGGGTAAAACACATTCCTTATGATGTAATTATAAATGGTGTTATTATAATTATATTTTTTATTTTCTTGATCAAATGAGGGCGCATCATTACATGAATCATTATAGGCACAATAGGACTAATATGCCATGTATTTTTCCATTCCATGTCTATTTTATATATGCATTTTCCTATTTCATATAGTTAGTGACTGATTATTATATATTGAAATGTGCTGACATTTCTTACTAGAAGAATAAAATTGGATTGATTAAAGGGCCTACATCGATCTAAATGGTGTTTTACCACATAGATTTGTGATGAAATCTTAATTAGTAAATTATACTATATTATGGGTTCTGGACCTACTGGTTCTAGAAAATGATATATAATTATTTATATAAAAGAGATTATAAACTCAAGTGAAACTAAATCTTTAAAAGTAAATAGTTACTGCTAAACGGGATTCAAATTGCAAAGTAAAGAGTGTTTTACTCTATACCTTGCAATTGAAACTCCATCTACTAGAACCTTTATTATGTCATACGATACCTAGACCCAAACTCTACTTTAGTAGTGGGTATATGGAGTGTATAGTATGTTATTATATCCTATTATGGTTTTATTTATTTCATAGACATGGATTTAGGAGTAAAAAGAGAGGTTTGATTGTTCCTATAGGAAGGATGTGTACATATCCTATTATTTATCAGTGATCTATACAACTATTGGTTTCTCTTATAAGGAATGTGTTTGGAATTATTGAATCATAGCACCAAGAAATATTTGAGATGTATGCCTAGAAGGCAGTGAAAACCACACTCCAGAGGTGGAGGGCCCTGAGTCTCCAGTGACCCCTCATGCAGTACCACCTATGGCACCACCTGTTGTTACTAATATGGGCATTAACACCTAGTTTTGAGAGAAAAGTTTACAAATGATGCAAACTATTAAATGTGTTTCTCGACTATCCCCAATTATAGTAGAGTTGACTCAAGAGTTCCTGAAGTAGAATCCTCCCACATTTTTAGGGGACGGTGGACCTCATGTTGCCGATTCATGGATGGATAACATGTTATCTATCTTCAAGCATCTGGAGATGCCTCTAGAGCAGATGTTAATTTTTTTTGATTATATTATATGTGATTCTTCTAAGACATGGTGGGATGTTAATACTCAGGAAGAACGATATTGTGATATAATATGTGTAGACTTTCATATGATCTTTAATGGATAATTCTTTCTATAGACTCTGAGGGATAACTAGGATAGAGAGTTTAGGAACCCAAAATAGGGATCTATATATTTCATGGATTATTATGCTCACTTTATAGAGTTATAGTGGTTCTCACTGACTCTATGTGGTGGTGATATTATAACCATGATGTGATTTGAGGATGGACTGGTATACACAATCCAATCACACATCAATGTTTTTAGGATGGGTATTATTTCTGAGATAGTCAACTAGGTCCTCACTAAGGGAAGTTTATGGTGGAAACTAGGTCAGTTTAGCACCGAGACAATCTAGTTGTTCTTCCAATGAGTGATAGTGATGTTTCGAGGTTCATCATGGGGGTATTATTAGTCGGGTCCTCATACTGACAACTTTATTATTTTTCACTACTACAAGAAGTCGAGACATAAAGAACCACATTGTTTATGGGATTTAGTGGAATGTAGAGGCTAAAACATAATGGGGGCATATTGAGTGTTTTTGTAGGACTTTTCCATCAGTCCCTATCAAGCGGGTATCTACACCTACTCCACATTCCTAAGTGGGGTTGGTTGTATCTCTTATGAAAGGTAGCTGGAATACTATTGGCTGCTTAAGATAAGGTAGTGGGTGAGGTATAAGTAATTAGACTTAAGATTCTCTGTGCTAGTAGAGAGAGATTGATCAAGGTAGCCAGTGTAAGAACCTGAATCTTATTTTCAGGTGTGTTATTATTTTCTGGTTGTTTTTGAGAAAAAATATGAGTTTTTGGAAATTTCAGGAGTACACATCGTGTACTTATAAGTACACACCATGTACTTGGTTGCTGCGGGTGACTGTGTTCTGGCCAGGTAAAGGTTGAGTACATGACCGTGTGTGGTGAGCTCGAGACTGCCTAAAGTGGAGGCCGGAAAAGTCCATACATGTAGTGTACTTTTAAAATTCTTTCCATGTAATTCTTTTTTTATTAAACAGACTGGGGTCACATCTAATGAAAAAAACGTTCTTCTTCTTCGCCCATCTCATCCAAGAGTGTCTGTATGACCATGGATCTTCTCCGAGCTCTCGACTCTCTATACTTTCTCCGAATCTACCACCGTCAATTGCATTGGAATCACCATGACGAGTTCTTCCTTCTTATAGAACCTTGTTTCTTGATTTCTCATCTCTCATGAGTTATCCTTGATTGAATTTTTTAGATATTTTATAGATCTATGGCGTTCTAGGGTGATTCAAGGCCTTAGGTTCATTTATATCAATCTGACGACACCGAGGTAGGTGGTTTGTGCCTTTATGTAGATAGTCTTTGAATTTGATGTGCAAAAGAGACCAATACCCAAAAACGGGGTGTTGTGTGTTTATGGTTTTTAGCCCTGTTTATCCTTTTATGCCCTGTTTGTTTGGATAGAGGTTGTTTGTGTATGAATAGGGTTAATTTTTCCATGCAATGGATGTTTTTCCCATGTTTTCTTGTTTTGATCATTTGGTCTAACTTTCCTGTTAGGATTCTTTGTTTTTCTAGGCATAGTATTGTTAGGATGAAGTGATTATTTATCTAACATACTATGATATTATGTAGATTGATTATCCATGTAGTTCTCGAGGTTTACTTTGGATACCACATATCATTTGTGCATGACTGACTTACACAAGGCCGTGAGAACCCAGTGTAGTAGACCATAGGAAGAATGGATGTTGAGGGCTTCTACAGAGTGTATGTTTTACTATTACATTGCGAGACCATAGGGTGGATGGAATTTGTGCTCCCTCATAGTGTCTATAATTCCTCGATTCGGTCCACAGGGGGATTTGGACATTGAGTTCTTCTTCAGAGTGCCTATTAGTTACAGATACGAGACCACATGGGGAATTTACAGTGATTTCTTCCTCAGAGTGTCTTTGCTAAAGCTGAACCAGAGGGGTTAGACTGTGAGTACTTCCCAGAGGGTTGCTTGTGTTTGTTTGGTTAAACAAGAGGGGTTAGGCTATGAGTACTTCCCAAAGGGTTGCCTACTTTTTATTAGCTGCATACTTGATATATGAAAACAAATGTAATTTAATTTTTAGGATTGTTACTATGTGTACTACCTTGTTTACTAATTTATTTTGTTTATTGCCTGCCATATATATTCACTAACTGTTAGGCACATATATTTGGGTGGTTTCCTACTAGGATTAGTCTCACACCCTATTTAGTTCATGATTTTTGGCCCAAATAGATTATATTGATACAGGTATAGATAAGGGAAAGTATGCTTCTAATTCAGGTAATTGATTACTTTGGAGTTGGGGAGCATGGGAACAAACTAAGGCTTGTGACGCTATGGAGATGTTTACTACTTTTCTTTTGTACTTTGGTTTAGTTCTGTATTCCAGAATTGTGATTTTTTGGCTACTTTCCTAGACATATGTATTATGCATCATTTATATATATGTTTGCTCTAGTTGTTTATTTCTTCAGTCTTCCATTTTTTACTATTGCAAGGTATTATTACTGCTTCCGCTATTGATATATGTTCTACTTCCACTGTGTTACTCTGCCAATGAGAGAATAGTTTCCCCTCTATCACACCCAAGGCCCTTGTTGCTAGTCGACAACCTCTGGCATTCGGGGAAATGTGCTTGAGGCCATTTGACCAACTAGGCACGGGGTTCCTCTGGGCGGCTTCCAGAGCCAGGACTTTTCAAAGTGGTATCAGAGGTTATTATTTTCTTCTTGACTTACTTTTTGGAGCCTATATCCAGGGATAGGAATGAATAGGTTCTTGGTAATAATTTGTGCCTAGGAGTAGCTAACACGTGTACAGGGAAAAGCAAATTTACCTTGTTATTTCAATTTTTTTTGGTTTTGCAATTTTACAGTTTATTTGATTTCACCATTGCATGATTCATATGTATTGTGATATTATTGTTGATTTTATTAAGGTTATATTTCTCTTGCAACCCGATGAGATGAGGGTATTCCATCTCATGCATCATATAGGAACTTGCTAGAGATCACATGTCATGAATTCTTGCCATGAAATTTAGGGTGCATTAGTGATTTCATGTTGTTGTGATAGATGTTGTGCTAGATATGCATGTTGTTGTGATAGATGCCTTTATAGAATACATATTTTATGATAATTTATTTGTTTGTGTAAGGTTATATTTGAATGGACACCAAACTTTGGTTCTTGAGGTGTTATGGGCCCTCATGAATCAGACTTTGGGGGATCATTGTATTGTTTCTACTTGAATAAGACGTGTATAATATTCCAATATTTGATTAATGGGGAGTATGGGCCCTCATGGATTGTAAATTGTCACTTTAAGGTTCGTTTCTGTGTTTTTTTGGGTTCCAGAGTAGTTTCTGAGGATTACTGTTTGGAAAACCCAGAATACACGGCGTGTAATGATGAATTCACACCATGTTTCCTTCTGTTCGAGAGGGAACATCATGTACTGTATGTACACGCTGTGTAGTATCTATCTGTGTCATTGGTTTTGTGGGCAGATACATGGGGTTTGGAAATCTTTGGTGGGACACGCCGTGTACCAGATGTAGACGCCGTGTTTTGTAGACCATGTGTCCACCTGTGTGACTAATGACACGGATGGATGAAACTTAAGTTATACATGCCGTGTCAATATTGAACACATCGTGTAGTGTAACCCATGTATCCAGTCGTGTAGCAAACAAAACGGGTCGGTGAAATCCTTCAAGTACACGTCTTGTCCATCTGGAACACACTGTGTAGAGTGAGTCATGTAACCGGCCGTGTGACAAGCAACACAGGTCATTGAAGTTCGTCTAGTACACGCCATGTCTTGCACTAACACACCGTGTAGTTTTGTTCTAGGAGAAATGTGTGGCTTAGCCATGTAGAATAACTCGGGTAGGGAAAGAGGATTCAAGTACAGACTGTGTGTGAGGACAACACGCTGTGTGTTTGGGGTGTTACATGACCTGGGTTGGCAAATGTACACGTCCATGTGAACAATTAAGGGAACATGCTATGAAGGAATTATAAAAACTGTGTATCCATGTTTTGGAAAACTTGAATGATTTATTTCTCTTGTTCTCTTATTATACTTCTAAGTCTCAGTCCCTATTAATCTTGATCTAAGGTGTGCACTTGACCTTGAAAAGTCATGCCACCAATATGTCCTCTGGTTTTCCACCAGTTATAGGGTAGTGATCAAACACTGGATATGGCTGATTAAGAACTACCATAGGATCCTCCAGTTGTGCCAGTCTTGGAACCAGCTGTCATTCTGGACACAGGTGCTAACACACAGTTCTAAGAGGAATTTATGAGGTTTATGCAGACCATCTATGGAGTACCGCATCCTACCACTTCTATGGAAGAGTTGACGTAGGTTTTATAGCAACAGCATCCTCCCACCTTTATAGGGGAAGGAGGACCTCAGGCTGTAGATTCATGGTAAGAAGCCATACTTTTTATATTCGAGCATCTAGAGACGCCTCAAAGAGGAGGGTGAAGCTCACTACTTATATGCTTCGGGACTCCACCAAGAGATGGTGGGATGTGATCTCACCAGCGGGACACTAGTAGGTTATGGCATGAGATGAGTTTCAGTGTTCCTTCTTTGATTACTTCTACCCAGAGACTTTGAGGGACGATCGAGTCTGAGAGTTCATGAGTCTAGAGTAGGTTACTCTCTTAATCATGGAGTACTCTTCTCGTTTTGTAGATCTACAGTGCTTCACACCTATCCAAGGAGGCTATGAGTTATTCTTGGAAAGGAAGTTTGAGGATAGTCTCAGGAACAATATCTGATCTCAGGTGAACATCTTCAGGTTGACTTCTATCACTTCTATAGTCAACCAGGAGCTAATCATGGAGTACAATCTAAGGGATTCTAGAGTTGTGAACAAGGGCAGCTAGACATTTGGAGTTGGTATCCCTCCTATTGACAATAGGATGTTCCATAGAAAGTCTCTGTGTAGAGACTCAAGGAAGCGTAATACTCCTTTTGGTGGCCAGGTGGTGTGCTACCAGTGCAGGAGGAGCAAGAATACGAGGCCACATTGACCAAGAGACCCAATGGAGAGACGATCTTGCAGCAAGATGGTTCACCTTCAGCTTTTTTGTCAGTTTTTCTCACCAGTAGCAGGTGAAAGGGGTTCTTCTATGACTCCACATTCAAGAGAAGCACTACCAGTTTCTCACCAGTCAGATAAATAGAGTTCATCCGGTCGTTCAAGCTGAGGTGGAGGTCGTGTCTGTGGTTTCCAGTCGCCAGGCTTTCAATGACAACTAGATGGATCTACTCAGGGTGGTCAGGAAGGGTTGCAGGGCCACGGTGCAGGTCAAACCTTTGCAATGGAGTAGACCCAGTAGTAGCAGGATCCTAGACCCTCTACAGTACGAGGTACAATCCTAGTTACCTCAGTTTTAGCTTCTGCGCTTTTCGATACAGGGGTTTCCCATAGCTTTATATCAGTTTCTGTTGTGGATAGACTTAGGCTCTATATATTTTCGTCTAATGATATCTTGCTGTTATAAACTCTTTTGGGGACTAGAATGAGTAGTTTATGTCAGTGCAAGGAGTTCCCAATTGATGTTGGTGGGTTCCACTTCTTATGGGACCTCAATGTCTTAGAGATGACAAGCTATGACATCATTCTCAAAATGGACTAGTTAGTTCCCTTCTAGGTAGTTGTCGATTTCTATCACTGTAGGGTGAGTTTCACATCACCAGAGGGTGGATCATTTCTTCATAAGGGTGAATGGGATGTCCAGGAGAGCAAAGTGGGACCTGATCATCATGGGTTTGGAGGAGTTACAACCCAGATCGCTAGTATATATCTAAATGAATAGGGGACTTCACAAATGAACATTCCTCCAGTGGTGGATCATTTCAAGGATATATTTATAGAGGACTTTTTAGGTTTTCCACTAGAGAAAGAGGTGGACTTTTCTATTGATCTTTTGCCAAGATCAACACCAATGTATATTACTCCTTATAGGATGGCTAAAAAAGAGTTGCAGGAGCTCAAGAAGTAGTTGGAGGAGTTGGAGGCAAAGGGTTTCATCTGACCCAGTACTTCTCCGTGGGGATATCCTATCCTGTTTATGAAGAATGCAGATGGTACCCTCAAGCATTGTTTGGATTATCAGAAGTGAACCAGTTGAAGGTCAAGAACCAATATCCCTTGCCGAGTACTGATGTTATATTTGATCAAATTAGAGGACCCCGGGTGTTCTAGAAGATTTACATGAGGTTTGATTATCATCAGTTGCATGTTAGATGATCTGATATACCTCTTACAACCTTTTGGAGTAGGTATGGTCTATACGAGTATATGGTTATGCTATTCGGTATCATGAACTCACCTACAGTTTTCATGGAACTGATGAACCGAGTGTTTCATCCATACTTGGATTCATTCATGATAGTCTTCATGGAAAATATCTTGGTGTACTCTCACACTTGACCCAACCATGTTTCACGTATTGAGATTGTTTTGAGTATGCTGAGAGAGCATCTGTTATATACTAAGCTCTCAAAATGACAATTTTGGATGGACCAAATTCACTTCCTGGGTCATTTTATCTTAGAGATGGGAGTATAAGTAGACCCAGATAAAGTGGGAGAAAAAGTTTCCTAGGAGTAGTTGAAGAATGTATTTGAGGTACAGAGTTTTTTAGGGATGGATGGTTACTATAGATTTTTTATATAGGTCTTTTCACACCTATCAGTGCCATTGATAGGTCTGACTAAGAAGGGTGAGAAGTACTTGTGGTAAGATTCTTACGAGTCATCCTTTCTAGAGTTGAAAGGGAGGTTGAATTCATCACCGATACTAATATTTCCAGATCCAGGAAAGAGCTATACTATTTACTATGATGCACCAGGTATTAAGCTGGAAGCTATGCTTATTTAGGGGGAAGGAGTCATTCCGTACAGATCTCGACATTTGAGGCCACATGAAAAGAACTACCCAATGCATGATCTTGATATGGCTGCAGTTGTTCATGCTTTAAGTTATTGGAGACATTATCTTATAGGAGAGCATTTTTTGGTTTTCACTTATCAAAAAAGTCTCAAGTGTATCTTCACTTAGCATAACTTAAATTTGAGACAACGAAGGTGGGTTTAGTACCTTCTGTCCTTTGACTTTGATCTTTTCTACATGCTTGGGAAAGGCAACACTATGGCTGATGCGTTAAGTAGGAGGACTCAAATACATGCAGTTCAGGAGGCCAGTAGTGAGTGGAAGCTTATTGATCTATTCTCTGATATGCATTTGGAGTTTCACAACAGATAGGGGCAGACATTTCTTTCTTCTGTAGTTGTTACCTCTACTCTACTTGATCGAGTGCGAATGAGGCAGTTATTAGATTCTGACGGCATAGTCTTACAAGAGAGTGTTTCAGGAGAGGACCCTATTCATGGATGGACCATAGGTGAGGATTAGATCTTGAATTTTCATTGTCATGTGTGGGTGATAATAGACATACGCGAGGAGCTGATGCAAGAATTTCATTCCTCAGTTTGGGAAGTTCATCCTAGTGTCACCATAATGTATCAAGATCTGAACCATCTGTATTGGTCTCTAGGTATGAAGGTAGATGTTGCTGGTTTTGTCATGAGGTGTTCCACCTGTCAACATGTGAAGGAAAAGCATCAGTGACCAACAAGGCTTTTATAGCAGTTACCCATTCTTGAGTGGAAGTGGAATGATGTCGTGATGGATTTCGTGAGTGGTTTGTCGAGGTCACCTCAAGGGAATGATGCAGTTTGTGTTGTCATTGACAAACTCGAAAAGGTTTCTCACTTCTTTCTGATCAAAGAGACCTTCAGTGTGGTTGAGCTGGGAAGGTTGTACAATCGGTAGATATCACGTTTACATGGAGTTCTTCACTCCATTGTTTCAGATAGGGATTCCCGTTTTACTTCTCAGATATGATAGGGACTTCAGAAGGCTTTGGATACATAAGTACTTCTGATTACAGCTTACCATACCTAGACAGATGGTTAGTCCGAGCGTACGATTCAGGTGCTTGAGGACATACTTTGAGCACACATCTTGGATTTTGGAGGTTCTTTAGAGAAGCACATACCTCTTGTGGAGTTTTTCTACAATAATAGTTTTCAAATTACAATTCAGATGGAACCTTATGAGGATTTGTATAGTAGGCCATACCGATCACCCTTATGTTGGCTGGAGGTAGGAGAGGTAGCTATGTTGGGACCTTTTCTTGTCCAGGAGACCATAGTGCAGGTAGAGTTGATTAAGAAGAAGATGGCTACTTCATAGTCATGACAAAAGTCTTATACTAATTAACAGAGATGACCTCTGTAGTTTGAGGATGGAGATCAGGTTTTCTTGTGTGCCACACCAAGGTTGGGACACAATAGAATAAGGAGACATGGTAAGATTTCACTGAGATATGTTGGGCTGTTTGAGGTGTAGGGGAGAGTCGGTCCGGTTGCCTATCAGTTGCAGTTACCTCAGAGGTATTGGTATATGTAAGATGTCTTCTACGTTTCTCATATTTGATGTTACTTCTTAGAACCATCTCATGTTTTCCAACCTGAGGAGGTTGAGCTCGATGTGGATGCCTCATTCGAGGAGCGTCCTATCTGGATTGCTGATCAAAGTGAGAAGGTTCTCTGTGGACGGTCTGTTCCTCTAGTACGAGTGATATGGAAGTACGAGCGAGTACCAGATGAGACTTGGGAGAGGGAGGCCGATGTATGATCGCAGTTTCCAGAACTGTTCGAGGATTCTTCTTCTACATTGCTTTCTTAGGGAAATTTAGGGACACATTTCTTTAAGGGGGGAAGTTTGTTAGAACCCAGATCTTCTTTTCAGGTATATTTTTCTTTTTTGGTTTCTTTTTAGAAAAAGTGGAGTTTCTTTAAATTTCAACAGTACACACCATGTACTTATAAGTACATTCCATGTACCTAATTGCTGCAGGTGACTGTGTACTAGTCGGGTAACGACCGAGTACATGGTCGTGTGTGGTGACCTGGAGACCGCGTAAATCGGAGGTCGGAAAATGCAAGTACCTGCTATGTACTTTTAAAATACACACTGTGTAATTTTTTTCCATTAAACATACTGGGGTTGTGTCTAATGGAAAAAATGTTCTTCTTCTTCACCCATCTCATCCTAGAGCATCCACATGACCACATATCTTCTCCTAGCCCCCGACTCGTCGTCCGTTCTCTGAATCAACTGTCACCAATTACATTGGAATCGCCACAGTGAGTTCTTCCTTCTTCTAGAACTTTGTTTCCTAATTTCTCCTCTCTTGTGAGTTATCCTCGGTTGAACATTTTTTGCTTTTTTTAGATCTACAACATTCTAGGGAGATTCAAGGCATAAGGTTCACATATATCGATCTCATGCTGCCAAGGTATGTGGTTTGTGACTTTTCAGAGATAGTGTTTGAATTTTATGTGAAAAGGTGCCGAATAACCAAGAATGGTTTATTGCATGTTTATGACTTTTAGCCTTGTTTTTTCTTCTAGGACTTTTTTGTTTGGATAGTGGTTGTTTGTTTATTAATAGGGTTAATTTTTCCATGCTATGGAGGTTTTTCCCAAGTTTTATTGTTTTGACTGTTTAGTCCAGCTTGCCTATTAGGATTCTTTGTTTTCCTATGCCTAGTATTGTTAGGATGGAGTGATTGTTTATCTGAAATGCTTTGATATACTGTAGATTTCTTATCCAAGTAGTTATTAAGGTTTAATTTGGATGCCACATATCATTTGTACATGACTGACTTACACAGGGCCGTGAGAACCTAGTGTAGTAGACTATAGGGAGAATGGACGTTGAGGGATTTTCCAGAGTGTCTGTTTTACTGTTACGTTGCGAGACCATAGGGGGGATGTACTTTGCGCGCTCTTAGAGTGTCTGTAGTTCCTTGATTCAATACAAATGGGGAATTTGATGTTGAGTGCTTCCTCAGAGTTCCTATTAGTTACTGATACAAGAATACAAGGGGAATTGATGGTGAGTGCTTCCTCAAAGCGTCTTTGCTAAAGCTGAACTAGAGGGGTTAGACTTTGAGTACTTCCAAGAGGGTTTCTTGTGTTTTTTAGTTGAACCTGAGGGGTTAGGCAGTGAGTACTTCCCAGAGGGTTACCTGCTTTTTACTAGCTGCATACATGAGATATTAAAATGAATGTAATTGAATTTTTACGATTGTTACTATGTGTACTTCATTGTTTACTACTTCATTTTTTTTATTGCCTCCCATATATATTCACTGAATATTAGGCACAGATATTTGGGTGGTTGCCTACTAGGATTAGTCTCACACCCTATTTGGGTCATGCTTTTGGGCCCAAATAGATTAAATTACTAAAAGTATAGATAAGGGAAAGCTCCCTTGTACTTCAGGTACTTGATTGATGTGGAGTTGTGGAGCATGGGACCAAGTTGAGGCTTGCGATGCTGTGGAGCTGTTTACTACTTTTCATTTGTACTTTGGTTTAGTATGATATTCCCAAACTATGGTTTGTTTGGATGCTTTTATAGACATATGTATCATGAATAATTTATATATATGTGTGTTCTAGTTGTTTCTTTCCTCAGTCCTCCGCTTTTTACTATTTTATGGTATTATTACTGCTTCCGCTATTGCTATTTGTTCTACTTCCACTATGTTAATATTCCAATGAGGGAATAGTTTCTCCACTATCACACCCAAGGCCCTCAATACTAGTCAGAAGCCTCTGGAATTTGGGGAAATTCACTTGAGGTCATGTGACCAACCAGGCATGGGGCACCTCTGGGTGGCTTCCGGAACCAGGACGTTACAACCAGGTAGTGAATCATAGCCACAATATGGGCTAGTTACATGCAGTGAAACCTACACCATATGAGCAGAGCAACAGAAATTATACTATTCCAAGTACTATTTTAGTAGCCTTTAGTTTAGTTTCTACTTTATTAACACTGGTGTTCCATTCACTTTTGTATTTTAGGAAGTCATGAAGAGTATGGGCCTTGAGATCGAAAAATTAAATGGCATGATGATTCTTAATACCATATTGGGTATCCGATCAGAGTGAATTATTCGTTGTAAGGACTTTCCCATGGAGATAGGAGGATATATTTTCATATTGAATCTTTTGGTCTTCAACATGATAGGGTTTGATGTAATAATTATCATGGATCAATTTGCTCCCTCTTGATCCCACATTGACTTCTATCATCTAATGGTGATGTTTACATCACTATATAAAGGTGTATTATCGAAATAATGAATGTAGATGATCAATTACAAGCGGGGGGGGGGGGGGGGTGAATTGTAATTTTAAAAACATTCATTTTTAACCTTAAGGAAAATTGTGTTTAACAATGTTAAGCATGGACATTTTACAAACCCTAAAATAGTTCTATGAAACAAACTTGCTAGGTTCTGGAAATATGGTTCCATAAAGGAAACTTAAGGAAATTTTACAAGGAAAATATTCTACCTTTAAGCATATAGAGTCTTACTTTCCAGAGTATGAAAAATTACAAGAAAGTATAAGAATGTTATACTTTATTCCTTTATTAACATACATAGGAAATACACTTAAAACAAAACAAGCAACGAGTATGAAATATTTTCACCCCAAGAGTAGTGTATCCAAAAAATTTGGATAAAGGTCCCTTGATTTATAATTTCAAGAAAGTCTTTCTTACCCACACTAGGATAAGCCCTACATAGGATTATTGGAATCTATCTTGCTATGCCCACAATCCCTCGATCTTTAAGGTAGTTGGAACCTCTGTTTTCCTATCCCTTGAAGCCCTAGATTGTACTCAGCAACAATCAGAGTCACAAGAAGAAATATGAACAAGATGTTCAGTATGCACAAAGCACGAGAGTCTCTCTATCTAGAAATAACTTCACAATATGTAATATGTAGATCAATTAACAGATAATGAGATTGTTCAAATGAGCGCCTATTTATATGAAAATTTATAATGGTCGACTCTGTAATGACCCAAAGTTTCATTAATGGAAATACCTCTTGATCTAATTAAATGCCTCTGTATGTTTATAAAAAATGTCAACTTCTTTGGTTTTATGTTAATAATTTTGACCATTGCTAATATATCCATTTAACAGTGATCACATGATTAGTATCAATACAGGGATTTAACAAATCCAATTTACTCAGACAAAAGAAGTGATGGCCTCATCCAGTAGAATTGCTCCATACGAAGCCCATTTGTCGGAGCTCGGAAAAAAGGTGGCATACTTGGCCTTCTCTCTTGACCAAGACCAAGCTAAGAATTATCATGTCAAGCTCGAACGAGACCGTCTATGGGAGAAGTGGATGTTGATAGAAATTACCACCCAAGCGATGTTATCTAATCCACCCAAAGAGTCCATCACCATCGCACACCTTACCCTTCGATCTTATGCGGCTATTTTAAGGGGTTATGCAAAAAATCTCTTGTACTATGTTCATGTATATTATTTTTATATATAATAATGAATATACCTCCTTGTCATTTTTGATACATTGTAACTATTTTTTAAAGTACAAATAGTATTTTTAGTTATTATTTAATTAAGAATTATATTTTATTAAATTAAGGGATTTTTGAATTAAATAATATTTTAATAAAATAATAATATTATTAAATTAATTTTTATTATATATAAATGATCTTATAATTTTATGAATGCAATTATAATTTTTATTAAGGTTTGAAAGCCATTTCTGTCAAAACCTGTGAATTTTCGATAAATGTCGGTCTTTATTTTAAAAGTAAAAATTAACATATTTAGAAAATTATTTAGATAAAATAAATGTTATTTCTGGAATCAGGATGTTGAAATTATCCAATGGTGAATTTTTCATAATTTTCTGAGACAATCAAATTTTTGGGTAAAAATTAAATACCGTTTAAATATATAATGTGTTTTATGACATCATAATGACCCAATAGTGATGTAATAAAATACTATAATCTTTATGTTCAGCCAATATATGTTTTAACATTAAAATAATGGGATTTTGGGTCTGTTTGACTTTCTTTTCAAAGCATTAATGGACCCCTCAAGACTTATTAAACACTGTGGCTTTTTAATTAATTTTCATCAAAGTGTGACTCACCTCCACATAAGCAACCCTATTATTTTAAGAAGTTCGGACTTTGGCATTATAAACTATTATTTTCCTCTTCCCTTTTCCAAAAAACGTGGTAAAAAACCATGGGATGGTTTGTGGTTTGGATTAATTTAATATAAGGGGTCCCAAACCTAAATAATAAAGAATTCTCTCACCTTTCCTATATAAACCCACCCAAGCTCCCACTTCATCCTCACTCAAAGCCCTTGGAGTTCGTCCAACCTCTTTCATACTCTCTCTATAATCCTCCAAAGGTGGCCCAAGCTCCCAAGAAGCCTCTCTCAAGCCTCTCTCATGACTTTGGAAGCACACTTCCTAGTAAGGGGTTTTTTCTTCCTTTCTCATTTTTGTCTAATTGTATTCATATTGTTATGCCCTTTTAATTTCAATTATAAATTCTAGGGTATGATTTCTCACTTAACTCATACTGCCCTATTATTGTTTGAATGATGTGAGAAACCATTATCTCTCATTAAATGCCTCCCATGTACACCCGTTACTATGCCAAAATTCCGAAAGGAACTTCTCTCTCCTCTTTTACATTCAAGCAATACTTTTGTATCATGAATCTAAATTCCAATACAATTGTTTGGACATGTATCTATATTACCCCCTTACTGTAAATTTCATGTAAATATTATGAGACACCCCTTTCTCTCTCATCAACCATTTTTATGAATTCTTATGTCATGTCGTTACGTTGCCGAAATTGAACCAATTTTCTAAGCCAATGCCATTGTGTAGTGAATGCCATGCCCATTTCTCCATCAAGGGTATTCACCTTTATGAAAATTTACTTATTGATTATAACGTTTCATGTATTAATTCCACATTCCTTTATCTTGAAATAAATGATTATGTTTTATGAATCAATGTTTTATGATCCATGTGGCACACTTATGCATGAAATGAAATGTTTAAGAAGGGTGTGCCCTTATAGCGCTCCAATGCATTGGGTAAAGTATAGTATCATGACACATCATGTGCAATGAGTCTTGACTCATGATAATTCAAGTGAAATGAGGGTTTACTCATGCTTCATGTGCAATGAGGATTTACTCATGCTCCATGTGCAATGAGTCTTGGCTCATGCTAATTCCATGTTAAGTGTTGTTTCCACATTTCCATGTTATGATTATCATGCTTTATCATGCCTTTAGGTTCATGTTTCTCTTATGCTCTATTGATATTCCTAATTTCTAACATGTATTGTACTCCTCATGTTATTCCATGTGTATTCCCTTACTGGGCTTTATAGCTCACCCTTTTCTTATGCATGTCCTTAGGTTATCCCATGCAATGCTAAGTACGAGGGAATGTAGTGGTCATGTTAAGGAAGTTTTCAATAAAGATGTTGTATTTCATGTTTTAAGTCGTTATGTAATAATCCTAATCCCCAAAGACACTAGAACTATATATTACATGTTGTATCAAGTGAATAGTTTATGTAATAAATCATGTTTATGTTTTTAATAAAAGCAGGGTTTTCATAGACTCCCTCATCCAACGACAATTTTTCATTGAATCTCGAAGGGACTGGTATACATGTCACTCAACCAACGGTTAGTTTGAAATAGATTGCAAGATATATTTTCATAAAAATAATATGTATAAGGAAAATAATGTTTCTTAAACGAATCTATTTTTCAGAGTCTATGGAAAAATATTATTCGGAGTCTAACAAAATAAATGTAGCAACCCAAACTTTCATTAATGGAAATCCCTCTTGATATAATTAAATGTATCTTTATGTAAAATGTTTATATAAAATGTTAACTTATTTGGTTTTATGTTTTTGGATTTTAAAATACTGTTAAGAATTGTGACCGTTGCTAATATAGCTATTGAACAGTGATCACATGATTAGTATAAATACAGGGCTTTAACAAATCCAATTTACTCAGACAAAAGAAGAGATGGCCTTATCCAGTAGACGTTCCCTATATGAAGCCCATTTTTCAGAGATCATAAAGGAGGTTTCATCTTTGGGATTCGATCTTAACCAATCCCAATTCGAGCTTGAATATTTTAAGCTCGAGCGGGACTGCCTACGAGAGAAGTAGAAGTTGATAGAGATTACAACCTAAGCAATGTTATCCGAGCCACCCCAAGAGTCTGTCACCATCACACACCTTACTCTTAGGTATTATACAGGTTTTATAAGGGTTTATGTAACAATACCTTAGCACTATGGTTATGTACATTATTTTTATATTTAATAATGAATATACTTTAATTTTAATATTGTTACCTTGTAAATAGTTTTTAAAGCAGAAATAGTATTTTTAGCTAATATTTAACTAAGAAATCTATTTTGATGAATTAAAGGATTTTTTTATTTAATAACATTTTAATAAAATATTATTATTATTAAATAAATTTTTATTAAATATAAATGATCGTATAATTTTATGAATGCAAGTGTAATTTTTATTAAGATTTGAAATCCATTTTTGTCAAAACCCATGAATTTTCGATAAATGTTGGTTTTTATTTTAAAAGTAAAAATTAACATATTTAGAAAATTATTTAGCTAAAATGAATATTATTTCTGTAATTTGGACATTGAAATTATCCAATGGTGAATTTTTCATAATTTTCTGAGATAGTCAAATTTTTGGGTAAAAATTAAATTCCATTTAAATATATAATGTGTTTTATGACATCATAATCACCCAATAGTGATGTAATAAAATACTATAAACTTTATGTTTGACCAATATACGTTTTACTATTAAAATAAAGTGATTTTGGGTTTGTTTGATTTATTTTACAAAGCTTTAGTGGACCCTTCAAGACTTATCAAACATTTTGTCTTTTTAAATTGTTTTCCTTGGGAGTGTGACTCAACTACACATAAGAAACCCCATTATTTTAAGAAATTCGGACTTTGGACTTATAAAATATTTTTTACCTCTTCTCTTTTACAAAAATAATTGGCTAGTTTGTGGTTTTTATTAGTTTAATGTGAGTTGTCACAAACCTAAATAATAAAGAATTCCCTTGCCTTTCCTATATAAACCCACCCAAGCTCCCACTTCCTCCCCACTCAAAGCCTTTGGAGTTCGTCCAAACACTTAAATCCTCTCTCTAAAATCCTACCAAGGTTCCCCAATATCCCAATAATCCTCTCTCATGCCTCTCTCAATCCTTTGGAAGCACACTTCCAAGTAAGGGCTTTTCTTCTTTTCTCAGTTTTGTCCAATATTCTTTAAATTGTTATAGCCTTTTGATTTCAATTATAAATGTTGGGGTATGGTGTCTCACCTCCCCCATACTACCCTATTTATGTTTTAATGATGGTAGAACCCTTTATCTCTTATTAAATTCCTCCCATGTACACCCGTTACTATACTAAAATTCTAAGAGTAATTTCTCTCTCCTCATTTACGTTCAAGCAATTCTTTTGTATCATGAATATAAATTCCATTACATTTATTGGGACTTGTATCTATATGATACCCTTACTATACATGTCATGTAAATATTATGAGACATCCATTTCTATCTCATCAACCATTTTTATGAGTTCTTATGTCACGCTGTTATGCTGCCGAAATTGGATCGTGCTTTTCCTAACCAAAGTCATTGTGCAGTGAATACCATGCTCATTTCTCTATCAAGGGTATTCAACTTTATGAATATTTACTTATTGTTTAAAGAGTTTCATGTATGTATTCCACATTCATTTATCTTAAATAAATGATTATGTTTAATGATTCAATGTTTTGTTATCCATGTGGAACACTTATGCATGAAATGAAATGTTTAAGAATGGTGCGCCCTGATAGCACTCCAATGCTGTTGGTAAAGTATAGTATCATGATACATTATGTAAAATGAGTGTTTAATCATGATAATTCATGTGCAACTAGGGTTTAGTCATGCTTCTTGTGCAATGAGGGTTTACTCATGCTCCATGTTCAATGAGCCTTGGCTCATGCAAATTCCATGTTAAGTGTTGTTGTCACATTTCCATGTTATGATTATCATGCTTTATCATGACTTTATGTTTATACTTATCTTGTGCTATATTGATATACCTATTATCTAACATGTATTGTATTCCTCATGTTATTCCATCATTATTCCCTTACTGGGATTTATATCTCACCCTTTTTTTATGCATGTCCTCAGGTTATCCCATGCAATGCTAAGTACGAGGGAATGTAGTGGTCATGTAAATGAAGTTTTCAATAAAGATGTTGTATTTAATGTTTTAAGTTTTTATGTAATGATCCTAATTCCCAAAGAAACTATACCTCTTTATCTTCTATGTTGTAGCAAATGAAGTTTATGTAATAAATTATGTTTAATTGTGTAATAAAAAGTAGGGTTATCATAGTTGGTATTAGAGGATAGGTTTAATTATTTTTGGGATTAAGATTAGAAGACCCTAGTGAAGCCTTAGAGACAAGACTAAGTATAATAAAAACATCCCTATGTTTTGGTAAGTATTGATTAAGTGGTTTATCAAGCAAATACATACCTGTCTAGATACGAGAAGGTAGAGGTGGCTCTGGCACAAATGTATCATAGGGGTAAAACCCAAAAACACCACTTTGATCTAGACTCGAACGGGAACTGGTGCACTATAATGGGCCTTGTTTCACTCTTGGTTATGAAAATCCCTGGGGATATGCTTTGGTAAATTCATAAGCTTAGTATGAACCCTTATTAAGGGAATTAAAAAAAATTCCCCTAAGATTATATGTTAGAAAGTAGAACATGGATAGAATATATTGAAACCGATGGATTCATAAGTTATGGAAATAGAAGTTATTTATAAGTCATCAGTTTTTCCTTGTATTACGCTTTATTTGTTACCCCTAACTTTCCTTTTATTATAGCCTATGGCGGGTAATAGGAGTTCTTGGGCTAACAACCGATGTGAAGATCAATGTGATGACTGTACTAATGAGATGCAGAATCCAATGGGAGCGGGAATCACGAACTTTGTCATGCTTCTCTCTCAGATAACTCAAGATTTTAATAGAAATGTGGGTCAAGAGTAACATTCAACCCCCTAAGAAAGAACAAGTCGCTATCAAGATCATCATGAGACTAAGGTCCTCTAATTTTAATGGATCATCTGATCCCTCAATCGCTGAATTGTGGATCAACTCCTTTGAAAATATCTTCTCCATCCTTCAATGTTCTGAAAAAGAGAAGGTTATCCTGACTGAATATTCTATGGAGGGTGAAGCTGATCAATGGTGGATGTTGATAAAAAATATGAAGCTTTAGGAGGAGATCAAGGCGTTGGAATGGAAGGATTTCTAGAAGATGTTTTTCGATAAATATTTTCTACGCACCCTCCAGCTTAAGATGGAAAGGTACTTCCTTTCCACCAAGAAAAAAGGCGCAAATCTATCAGAGCATATGAGGAAAACTTCAAAATGCTGTCATGATATGTCTCCGGCTTTGTCATTACCCCCTAATGAAAGTTTGACCACTTCATTGGTGAGCTGAAACCTAGCCTGCAGAAAGCGCTGGCGATCCGTGACTTCGACAGCTATGAGGAAATTGTCTGATGTGCCCTCAAGGTTGAAATGGAGATTGGAGAATCTCAGGGGTATCATGGGGATAAGAAGTGTTAGTTGGACTTCAATACTGGCAGTTCGATGGATAAATCCAATGGTGCTAAGAAGATCCATCACCCACTTGCCAAAGGTGTGGGAAGAAACACCCCAGAAATTTCCTAAAGGGGACGAGGAAATGCTTTAGGTGTGAAAGAGAATGTCACCTGGATATTAACTGTCGGCAAGAAAGACCTGTGGCTATGATAGAGGAGAGGAATGCTCCGTTCGAACCTCAACGCGTGGTTCATTTCTACAAATGCAAAGAACCAGGGAATCTTGAATATCAGTGCCCTATGCCAAGGGTTTTCAGAGGCAACCAAAAACCTCCAAGGTAGCAAGGGAGAGATTTTGGCATTAGTACTGCCGAAGTGAACATTGACAATAAAGTGGTGAATAATATGCTAGTTATTCATTCAAGAATAGTGAATGCACTTTTTGATTCAGGTTCTACACATTCTTTTATATCTCTAATGTTTAGTATAACAATCCCAACACCACCACAAATCATGGAAGTGATGATGTCGGTGAGTATGGAAAATGGGGAAATCATTGCATCCTATGAATATAACTCCTCACCTATCATAATCTGTGGATTTAACTTCCCGAAAAACCTCATCATACTCCCTCTGGTGGAATTTGATGAAATTATTGGCTTGGATTGACATTCCTTATATAGAGCCAATATAAATTTACATGAGAGTGAAATCACTCTCCATGTGGAGAATCGACCCTCGATTCTTTACAAGTCCAATGGGGAAGATGGACCCTCTTTAGCTCCATCATCTCAAGAATGGATATTACTGCCTTATGAGCATGTGTATTTGGCTCAGATGATTGAGTCTAAGGAGGAAACCATCCTAGAAGACATGCCTATTATAAGGGAATTTGCTGAAGTGTTTCCTGAGGAATTGTCTGGTCTTCCTCTAAGAAGAGATGTTGAATTCTCAGTTGATCTTATACCTGGGGAATTCCCAATATCCAAGAATCTATATAGAATAGATGATGTGGAGCTTGAGGAGCTGAAGAAACGACTACAGGAGAATCTGGGTAAAGGGTTTATTTGCCCAAGTTCTTCACCATGGGGTGAACCAGTCCTCTTTATCAAGAATAAGGATGGGTCAATGCGCCTTTGCATCAGTTATCGTGAGCTTAACAAAATCAAGATAATGAACAAGTATCCTCTTCCACCAATTGATGACTTTTTTATCCATTTCATGGAGAACAATACTTCTTTAAGGTGGATTTGTGGTCGGGATATTATCAAGTAAGGGTGAAGAAGGAAGATATCCCTAAGACTACTTTTCATACAAGATACGGGCACTATGAATTCATATTAATGCCTTTCAGACTCACTAATTCTCCAAAAATATTCATGGAATTGATAAATAGAGTCTTTAGAGATTACCTAGACCTATTTATGGTAGTCTTTATAGATGATATTCTGATATACTCCAAAACCAAGGGGGATCATGAGGAGCATCTAATAACTGTACTAGAGACCTTGCAGAAGGATAAGCTCTATGAAAAGTACAACAAGTGTGAGTTCTGGTTGAAGGAGGTCTCGTTGTTGGGCCATATCATTATAAATAATGACATATCTATGGATCCCTCCAAAACAGATGAAATTGAGGGATGACCGAGGCCAACATCGGTAACTGATATTCATAGCTTCTTGGGATTAGCTGGATATTATGGAAAATTTGTGAGAAATTTCACATGATTTTCCAACCCTCTTACCAAGCTAACATGGAAGGAAGTAAAGTTTTATTGGAGTGATTAATGTGAAGAAAGCTTCAAGGAGTTTAAAAGGAGGCTTATCACTACGCCTGTGCTCACTTTACTCACAAGTGGAGAACTTTTTGTGGCATACAATGAAGCTTTGAAGATGGTCTTGGGATGTGTGTTGATTCAAAATGAAAAATTCATTTCTTATGCTTAAAGGTAATTTAAAGTTCATGAACAAAACTATCCAACACATGACCTCGAGTTGGCTGCAGTGATCTTCGCTTTGAAAATTTGGCGGAATTATCTCTTTGGTGAGAAGTGTGAAATATATACGGACCACAAGAGCCTCAAGTATATATTCACACCGAAAGAGTTGAACATGCACCAATAGAGATGATCAAAGACTATGATTTCTTAATCCATTACCACCTGAGGAAAGAGAACATGGGGGAATATTCCCCAAGTAGAAAGGACCCAATGATTCTAATGTTGATGAGAATTGAAAAGGATCCAATCTTCTTAGATTTGATGAAGATGAACATGAGAATCATAAAGAAGGGAACATCATCAATCCTTTCACAAATTATTACTCAACCGTCACTTTTGGAAAGGTTAAAGGATGATCAAAAGGATGATGTGGGAATTTCAAAAAAAGTGGAAGCTATCAGAAAAGGGAAATCCTCAGAGTTTAATGATAATAAAGAAGGAATTGTGAGATTTGGGAAAAGACCATGTGTTCCATAAAGTCTGGAACTGAAGAAGGAACTTTTAGATGATGCACATAGTTCAAATTTCTCTATTCACCCAGGAAACACAAAGATGTATTGAGATCTTCGAGAGCAATATTTGTTGGATAATATGACTAACGAGATTGTGGAATATACATCAAAGTGTCTGGAGTGCCATCAAGTGAAGTCAGAGAGGCAGAAGTCTAAGGGGATGATGCAACCATTACCCATACCTGAATGGAAATGCGAGAAAATCACAATGGACTTTGTCACCAGACTTCCGAAGACATCCAAAGGAAACAATGCAATCTGGGTTGTTATGGATCATCATACAAAGGCTGCACACTTCATTGCTATTCAGCAGGATTTCTCATTAGATCAACAGGCATAGATATATATTAGGTAAGTGGTAAGGCTTCACGGAGAACCACTATATATTTTGTCCAATCGAGATCCAAGATTCACCTCTACATTTTGGAAGAGTCTTCAACATGCTCTGAATATTGAACTAAACTTCAGTATGACCTATCATCCTCAAACTGATGGCCTATCTGATTGGACTATCCAAACACTTGAGGACATTTTGAGAGTGTGTTCAATGAACTTTAAAGGAGGATGGGATTAACATGTTCCTCTGGTTGAGTTCTCTTGTAACAAAAGTTTCCACACAAGAATCCAAATGGCACCATATGAAGCCCTTTATGGGAAAAGGTGCAGAACACCAACTTGTTGGGATGAGGTCAGTGAGTGTAAGATGATTGGACTAGAAATGGTCGAAGAAATGGTGGAGAAGGTGAAAACCATTCAGCAGCATATCAAGGCAGCCTAGAGTTGATAGAAGAGTTATGTGGATAACAATCGACAAGACCTTGAGTTTAAAGTTGGAGACAATGAATTTCTATGCATATCTTCATGGAAGAGGGTCATGAGTTTTGGAAATAAAGGGAAGTTAAGTCCAAGGCACATAGACCCCTTCGAAATTCTTGATCGTGTCGGGTATGTGTCCTATCAACTAACACTTCCACCTACCATGGCTAAAGTACGTGATGACTTTCATGTATCTCTCTTAAGGAAGTACATACAGGACCCTTCACGTGTACTCTTTTCAGAGGCGGTACAGTTAGAGGATGATCTTTCTTATGAGGAGAAACCAGTGAAGATATTAGATCATAGAGAAAGAGTTCTATGAAATAAGACAATGCCCCTCGTCAAGGTGTTGTGGTAGAACCAAAAGTTTAAAAAAGAGACATGGGAATTAGAGGAAATGATGAAGCAGAGTTACCCAAATTTGTTTTAGTGTCGGAAAAAGAAATTTTGAGGGTGAAATTTCTAATGGGGGGAAGATTGTAGCAACCCAAACTTTCATTAATGGAAATCCTTTTTGATCTAATTAAATTTTTCTTTATGTAAAATTTTTATATAAAATGTCAAATTATTTGGTTTTATGTTTTTGGATTTTAAAATACTGTTATGAATTGTGACCATTGCTAATATAGCCATTTAACAATGATCACAAGATTAGTTTAAATATAGGGCTTTAACAAATCTAACTTACTCAGACAAAGGAAGTGATGGCCTCATCCAATAGATGTGCCCATACGAAGCCCATTTTTCAGATCTTGGAAAGGAGGCTGTGCCTTCGGGCTTCACTCTTAACCAAGCCCAAACCTTTCTTGAATATGTTAATCTTGAGGGGGACCACCTACGAGAGAAGTGGAAGTTGATACATATTACCACCAGAGCAATGTTATTCGAGCCACCCCTAGAGTCTGTCACCATCACACACCTTACTCTTCAGTCTTATGTGGGTGTTATAAGGGGTTATGTAACAAGACCTTAGAACTATGGTTATGTGCATTATTTTTGTAAATAATAATGAATATACTTTCCTTTTTTTATTATTACCTTGTAAATAACTTCTAAATCACAAATAGTATTTTTAGTTAATGTTCAACTAAGAAATCTATTTTGATGAATTAATGGATTTTTTAATTTAATAATGTTTTAATAAAATATTTTTTTATTATTAAATTAATTTTTATTAAATATAATTGATCGTATAATTTTATGAATGAAATTGTAATTTTTATTATGGTTTCAAATATATTTTTGTCAAAACCCTTGAATTTTCGATAAATGTAGGTTTTTATTTTAAAAGTGAAAATTAACATATTTAAAAAATTATTTAGATAAAATTAATATTACTTCTGAAATCTGGATGTCGAAATTATCCAATGGTGAATTTTTCAGAATTTTCTGAGACAGTCAAATATTTGGGTAAAAATTAAATACCGTTTAAATATATAATGTGTTTTATGACATCATAATGTTACAATAGTGATGTAATAAAATACTATAAACTTTATTTTTGGCCAATACATGTTTTAACATTAAAATAATGAGATTTTGGGTTTGTTTGATTTATTTTAAAAAGCTTTAGTGGACCCTTCAAGACTTATTAAACATTTTATGTTTTTAAATTGTTTTCCTTGGGAGTGTGACTCTCCTCCACATAAGCAATTCCATTATTTTAAGAAGTTAGGACTTTGGAATTATAAAATATTTTTTTCCACTTCCCTTTTCTAAAAACCATGGGAAAAAACAATGGTATTGTTTTTGGTTTGGATTAGTTTAATGTGAGATGTCCCAAACCTTAATAATAAAGAATTCCTTCACCTTTCTTATATAAACCCACCCAAGATCCCACTTACTCCTCACTCAAAGCCTTTTGAGTTCATCCAACATCTTCCCTCATCTCTCTAAAATCCTCCCAATGTGCCCCAAGCTCCCAAGAAGCCTCTCCTAAGCCTCTCTCAAGCCTTTAGAGGCACACTTCTAAGTAAGGGTTTTTCTTTCTTTCTCATTTTTGTCCAATATTCTATAAATTGTTATGACCTTTTAATTTCAATTATAAATGTTGGGGTATGGTGTCTCACCTTCACCATACTGCCATGTTTTTTTTTGAATGATGGGAGAACCCTTTTTCTCTCATTAAATTCCTCCCATGTACACCCGTTACTATGCTGAAATTCATAAAGGAATTTCTCTCTCCTCATTTACATTCAAGCAATTCTTTTGTATCATGAATCTAAATTCCATTAAATTTGTTGGGAAATGTATATATATGACCCACTTACTGTCCATGTCATTTAAATATGATGATACATCTCTTTCTCTCTCATTAACCATTTTTATGAGTTCTTATGTCACACCGTTATGCTGCCGAAATTGCACTATGCTTTTCCAAGCCAAAGTCATTGTGTAGTGAATACCATGACCATTTCTCTATCAAGGGTATTCAACTTGATGAACATTTACTTATTGTATAAATAATTTCATATATATATTCCACATTCATTTTTCGTGGATTAAATGATTATGTTGAATGATTCAATGTTTTATGATCCATGTGGAACACTTATGCATGAAATGAAATGTTTAAGAAGGGTGCACCCTGATAGAGCTCCAATGCATTTGGTAAAGTATAGTATCATGATAAGTTACGTGAAATGTGTGTTAAATCATGCTAATTCAAGTTCAAAGAGTTTTTACTCATGCTTCATGTGTAATGTGGGTTTACTCATGCTCCATGTGCAATGAGCCTTGGCTCATGATAATTCCATGTTAAGTGTTGTTTCCACATTTCCATGTTATGATTATCATGCTTTATCATTCCTTTATGTTTATGCTTCTATTGTGCTCTATTGATATGATTATTTTCTAACATGTATTGTATTTCTCATGTTATTCCAAGATTATTCCTTTATCGGGTTTTATAGTTCACCCTTTTCTTATGCATGTCCACAGGTTATCCCATGCAATGCTATGTACGAGGGAATATAGTTGTCATGTAAAAGAATTTTTCAATAAAGATGTTATATTTCATGTTTTAAGTTGTTATGTATTGATCATAATACCCAAAGACACTAGACCTCTTGATCTTCTTTGTTGTATTAAGTGAAGTTTATTTAATAAATTATGTTTAATTGTGTAATAAAAAGTAGAGTAGTCATAGTTGGTATCAGAGGATAGGTTTAGTTATTTTTGGGATTAGGATTTAAAAAACTCTAGTAAAGTATTAGAGAAAAGAGTAAGTATAATAAAAACATCCCTAAGTTTTGGTGAGTCTTGAGTAAGTGGTTTATCAAGACAATACATCCTTGTCTAGATATGAGCAGGTAGAGGCGGCTCTGGCACAAATGTATCCTAGGGGTAAAACCTGAAAACACTACTTTTTGCTAGAATCGAACAAGAACTAGTCCACGAAAATGGTCCTTGTTTCAATCTTGGTTACGAAACTCCAGGGGGATATGATTTGGTAAATTCATAAGCTTAGTATGAACCCTTATTAAGGGAATTAAAAAAATTCCCCTAAGAATATATGTTAGAAAGTAGATCATGGATATAATATATTGAAGCCTATGGATTCATAAGTTAAGGAAATATAAGTTATTTATAAGTCATCAGTTTTTTCCTTGTATTACCCTTTATGTGTTACCTCTAACTTTCCTTTTATTCCAGCCTATGGCCGGTAATAGGAGGACTCATGCTAAAAACCGATGTGAAGATCAATGTGATGACTGTACTAATGAGATGCCCATTCCAATGGGAGCAGGAATCGAAAACTTTGTCATGCTTCTCTCTCAGATAACTCAAGCATTTAATAGAAACATGGGTCAAGAGGAATTTTCAACCCCCCCCCCCCAAGAAATAACAAGTCACTATCAAGAGATTCATAAGACAAAGTCTCCTAATTTTGATGAATCATCTGATCCCATAATCGCTGAACAATGGATCAAATCCATTAAAAATATCTTCTCCATCCTTCAATGTTCGGAAGAAGAGAAGGTTCTCCTGGATGCTTATTGTATGGAGGGTGAAGCAGATCAATGGTGGACATTGATAAAAAAAATACAAAGCCAGAGGATGAGATCGAGGCATTGGAATGGAAGGATTTCCGGAAGATGTTTTTCGATAAATATTTTTCGCGCACCATCCAGCGTAAGAAGGAAAAAGACTTCCTTGACCTCAAGAAAAAAGATGAAGAATCTGTCAGATCATATGATGAAAACTTCACAAGGCTTGGACGATATTCCTCCGGATTTGTCATTACCCCCAAATTCAAGGTTGACCACTTCTTTGGTGGGATGAAACCAAGCCTGCAGAAAGCACTGGCGATCCATGACTTTGACAGCTATGAGGAAATTGTCTGATGTGCCCTCAAGGACGAAATAGAGATCGGAGAATCTCAGGGTATCACGGGGATAGGAAGTGTAAGACGGACTTCAATGCAGGTGGTCCGATGGATAAATCCAATGGTGCTAAGAAGATCCAGTACCCCACTTGCCAAAGGTGTGAAAAGAAGCACCCCAGAAATTGCCTGAAGGGGACAAGGAAATTATTTAAGTGTGGAAGATAAGGGAGCCTGGCTATTAACTGTCAGAAAGAAAGATGTGCAGCTGCAACAGGGGAGAGAAATGCTCCATTTCAACCTCAATGCATGGTTTATTACTAAAATTGCAAATAACCAGGGAATCTTGCAAATCAGTGCTCTAAGCCAAGGGTTTTCGGAGGCAACCTACAACTTCCAAGGTAGAAAGGGTGAGCTTTTTCCATCACTAATGCCGAAGTGAACCTCTAAAATGAAGTGGTGACAGGTATAGTTGTTATTAATTCAAGAATAGTGAATATAATTTTTAATTCAGGTTCTATGTGTTCTTTTATATCTCGAAGTTTTAGTAGAACAATTCCATCACCACCACAAATAATGGAAGTGAAGATGTCGGTGAGTACGGTAAATGGGGTAATCATTTCATCCCATGAATATAACTCCTCCCCTATCATAATATGTGGATTGAACTTCCCAGATACCCTTTTAATACTCCCTCTAGTGGAATTTGATGCAATTCTTAGCATGGATTGTCTTTCCTTATATAGAGCAAACATAAATTGCCGTGAGAGGTAAATCACTCTCCATGAGGAGAATCGACCCTCAATTATTTATAAGAGAAAGGAGAAAGATGAACCTTCTTTAGCTCCATCATCTCAAGAATGGATATTACTTCCCTATGATCACACGTATATAGCTTAGATGATTGAGTCTAAGGAGGCAACCATCCTAGAAGACATGCCTATTGTGAGGGAATTCACTGAAGTGTTTCCTAAGGAATTTCCTGGTCTTCCTCCTAGAAGAGATGTTGAATTCTCAATTGATCTTATACATGGGGAATTTCCAATATCCAAGAATCCATATAGAATGGCTATTGTGGAGCTTGAGGAGATGAAGAAGAAATTACATGAGAATCTGGATAAAGGGTTTATATGCCCAAGTGCTTCACCTTGGGGTGCACCATTCCTCTTTGTCAAGAAGAATGATGGGTCAATGTGCCTTTGAATCGATTATCATGAGCTTATCAAAATCACGATAAAGAAAAAGTATCCTCTCCCACAAATTAATGACTTGTTAGATCAGCTACGTAGAGAACAATACTTCTCCAAGGTGGATTTTCAGTTAGGATATTATCAAGTAAGGGTGAAGAAAGAAGATATCCCCCAGGCTGCTTTTAGTACAAGATATGGGGACTATGAATTCATAGTAATGGATTTAAAAATCACAAATTCTCTAGAAATATTTATGGACTTGATGAATAGAGTCTTTAGAGATTACCTCAACAAATTTGTGGCAGTCTTTATGGATGATATTCTGATATACTTCAAAACCAAGGAGGATCATAAGGAGCATCTAAGAATTGCACTAGAGACCTTGCAGAAGGAGAATATCTATGAAAAGTATAGGAAGTGTGATTTCTGGTTGAAGGATGTCTCATTCTTGGGCCATATCATCACAAGTAATGGAATATCTATGGATCCCTCCAAAACAGATGCAATTTAGGGATGATCGGGGCCAACATTGATAACGGATATCCGTAGCTTCTTGGGGTTAGCTAGAAATTATCGAATATTTGTGAGAAACGTCCCACGATTGTCCAACCCTCTTACCAAGCTAACTCGGAAGGTAGTAAAGTTTTCTTGGAGTGATGAATGTGAAGAAAGCTTCAAGGAGTTGAAAATGAGGCTTATCACTACGCCCATGCTCACTTTACCCACAAGTGCAGAACTTTTTGTGGTATTTAGTGATGCTTCAAAGAAGGGCTTGGGATGTGTGTTGAAGAAAAATGAAAAATTAATTGCCTATTATTCAAGGCAATTGAATGATCATGAACAGAACTATCCAACACATGACCTCGAGTTGGCTGTAGTGATCTTTGCTTTGAAAATTTGGCAGCATTATCTCTTTGGGGAGAAGTATGAAATATATACGGACCACAAGAGCCTCAAGTATATATTAACACAGAAAGAGTTGAGCATGTGCCAATGAAAATGGTTAGAGATGATCAAAGACTATGACTACTCAATCCATTACCACCCTGGGAAAGTGAACATGGTGGCATATGCCCTAAGTAGAAAGGACCCAGCAATTCTATCATTGATGAGAATTAAAAAGGATCTAATCTTATTATATTTAATGAAGATGGACATGGGAATCCTATATAAGAAAACATCATCAATCATTTCACAAATTATTGCTCAACTTTCACTTTTGGAAAGGTTGACGGATGCTCAAAAGGATGATGTGGTAATTTAGGAAAAAGTGGAATCTATCGGAAAAGGGAAATCCTCATAGTTTAATGTTAATGAATAAGGAATTTTGAGATTTGGGAAAAGACTATGTGTTCCATCATGTTCGGAGTTGAAGAAGGAACTTTTGGATGATGCACATAGTTCCAATTTCTCTATTCACCTAAGAAACACAGAGATGTATCGAGATCTCTAAGAGCATTATTGGTGGGATAATATAAAGAAGGAGATCACTGAATATACATCAATGTGCCTAGTGTGTCAGCAAGTAAAGGCATAGAGGCAGAAGTCTAAGGAGATGATGCAACCATTGCCCATACTAGAATGGAAATGGGAGAACATCAACATGGACTTTGTCATCAGACTTCTGAAGACATCCTAAGGCAACGACACAATCTGGGTTGTTGTGGATCATCTTACAAAGGATGTACACTCCATTTCTATTCGGGACAATTTCTCATTGGATCAATAAGAACAAATATATATTAGGTAATTGGTAAGGCTTCATGGAGTACCACTATCTATTATGTCCGATTCAGATCCAAGATTCACCTCTAAGTTTTGGAAGAGTCTTCATCATGCTCTAAATATTGAATTGAACTTTAGTAAGGCCTATCATCCTCAAACTAATTTCCAATACGAGTGAACTATCCAAACACTTGAGGACATATTGAGAGCGTGGTCAACAAACTTTAAAGGGGGATGATATCAACATCTTCCTCTGGTTGAGTTCTCTTATAACAACATTTTCCACCCGAGCATTTAAATGGAACCATATGAAGCCCTTTATGGGAAAAGGTGCAGAACACCGGAGTGTTTGGATGAGGTCGGTGAGCGTAAGCTTCTTGGACCAGAAATGGTCGAAGAAATAGTGGAGAAGGTTAAAACCATTCAGCAACATATCAAGGAAGCCTAGAGTCGATAGAAGAGTTATGCGGATAACCGTTGATGAGACCTTGAGTTTAATTGTGGAGACATGGTATTTCTACGCATATATCCATGGAAGGGGGTCATGAGGTTTGTAAATAAAGGGATGTTAAGTCCAAGGTACATCTTCTCCATCGAGATTCTTGATCATGTCGGGGCTGTGGCCTATCGACTAGCACTTCCACCTACCATGGACAAAGTACATGATTTCATTCAAGTATCCCTCTTAAGGAAGTACATACCAGACCCTTAACATGTACTCTCTTCAAAGGTGGTACAGTTATAGGATGATCATTCTTATGAGGAGCAATTAGTGAAGATCTTAGATTGTAGAGAAAAAGTTCTACGAAAGAAGACAATGCTCCTTGTCAAGGTGTTGTGGAGGAACCACAAGTTTGAATAAGCGACATGGGAATCACAGGAAATGATGAAGTAGAGTTACCCAAATTTGTTTTAGTGTGGGAAAAGGAAATTTTGAGGGTGAAATTTCTTAAGGGGGGAATATTGTAGTGACCCAAAGCTTCATTAATGGATATCCATCTTGATCTAATTAAATGTATATTTATGTAAAATGTTTATATAAAATTTAAAATTCTTTGGTTTTATGTTTTTGGATTTTAAAATAATGTTAAGAATTATTACCGTTGCTAATATAGTCATTTAATAGTGATCACATGATTAGTATAAATATAGGGATTTAACAAATCCAATTTACTCAGACAGAAGGAAGCGATGGCCTCATCCAGTAGATGTTCCCCATACAAAGCCCATTTGTCAGAGCTTAGAAAGGAGGATGCATCTTTGTGCTTCGCTCTTGACCAATCCCAAGCCGAGCTTGAATATGTTAAGCTCAAGAAGGACCACTTAAGAGAGAAGTGGAAGTTGATAGAGATTACCACCCAAGCAATGTTATCCAAGCCACCCCAAGAGTCTTTCACCATCGCACACCTTACTCTTCAGTCTTATGCAGATGTTATAAGGGGTTATGTAACAAGACCTTAGCACTATGGTTATGTACATTATTTTTGTATATAATAATGAATATACTTTTGTTTTATTATTGTTACCTGGTAAATAGTTTTTAAATCACAAATAGAATTTTTAGCTAATATTCATCTAAGAAATATATTTTGATGAATTAATGGATTTTTGAATTTAATAATAATTTAATAAAATATTAATATTATTATTAAATTATTTTTTATTAAATATAAATGATCATATACTTTTATGAATGAAATTGTAATTTTTATTAAGGTTTGAAAGACATTTTTGTCAAAACACATGAGTTTTTGATAAATGTCAATTTTTTAAAAGTAAAAATTAACATATTTAGAATATTATTTAGATAAAATGAATATTATTTCTGGAATCAGGATGTCAAAATTATCCAATTGTGATTTTTTCATAATTTTATGAGATTGTCAAATTTTTGTGTAAAATTTAAATACCATTTAAATATATAATGTGTTTTATGACATCATAATGACCCAATAGTGATGTAATAAAATACAATAAACTTTATGTTCAGCCAATATATATTTTACCAATAAAATAATATGATTTTGGGTTTGTTTGATTTATTTTACAAAGCTTTAGTGGACCCTTCAAGACTTATTAAACATTTTATGTTTTTAAATTGTTTTCCTTGGGAGTGTGACTCACCTCCACATAAGCAACCCCATTATTTTAAGAAGTTAGGAATTTGGACATATAAAATATTTCTTTCCACTTCCCTTTTCAAAAAATCATGGGCAAAAACAATGGGATGGTTTTTGGTTTGGATTAGTTTAATGTGAGGTGTCCCAAACCTTAATTAAAAAGAATTCCTTCACCTTTCCTATGTAAACCCACCCAAGCTCCCACTTACTAATCACTCAAAGCCTTTGGAGTTCTTCCAAACTATTCCCTCTTCTCTCTAGAGTACTCCTAAGGTTCCCCAAGCTCCCAATAAGCCTATCTTAAGCCTCTCTCCAGCCTTTGGAAGCACACTTCCAAGTAAGGGTTTTTCTTCCTTTCTCATTTTTGTTCAATATTCTTTAAATTGTTATGCCCTTTTAATTTCAATTATAAATGTTGGGTTATGGTGTCTCAAATCAACCATAATTACCACTTTATTTTTGAATAATGGGATACCCCTTTCTCTCTAATTAAATTCCTCCCTTATACACCCGTTACTATGCCGAAATTCCTAACAGAATTTCTCTCTCCCCATTTACATTCAAGAAATTCTTTTATATCATGAATCTAAATTCCATTACATTTATTTGGACATGTATCTATATGAACCACTTACTTTCCATGTCATTTAAATATGATGAGACACCTCTTTCTATCTCATAAACAATTTTTATGAGTTTTTATGTCACACCGTTATGCTGCTGAAATTGCACCGCACTTTTACAAGCTAAAGTCATTGTGTAGTGAATACCATTCCCATTTCTCTATCAAGGGTATTAACCTTTATGCACATCTACTTATTGTTTAAATAGTTTCATGTCCATATTCCACATGCATTTGTCATGTAATAGATTATTTTGTTGAATGATTCAATGTTTTATGATCCATGTGGCACAGTTATGCATGAAATGAAATGTTTAAGAAGGGTGCACCCTGATAGCGCTCCAATGCATTGGGTGAAGTATAGTATAATGATACGTTATGTGAAATGGGTGTTTAATCATGCTAATTCAAGTACGATGAGGGTTTACTCATGATTCATGTGCAATGAGGGTTTACTCATGCTCTATGTTCAATGCGCCTTGGCTCATGCTAATTCCATGTTAAGTGTTGTTTCCACATTTCTATGTTATGATTATAATGATTTATCATGCCTTTATATTTATGCTTCTCTTATGCTCTATTGATATGCCTATTTTATAACATGTACTTCATTCCTTATGTTATTCTATGATTATTCCCTTATTGGGCTTTATAGATCACCCTTTTCTTATGAATGTCCTCAAGTTATCCCATGCAATGCTAAGTACGAGGGAATGTAGTGGTTATGTAAAGGAAGTTCTCAATAAAGATGTTGTATTTCATGTTTTAAGTTGTTATGTAATGATCCTAAGCCCCAAAGACACTAGACCTCTCAATATTGTATCTTTTATCAACTGAAGTTTATGTAATAAATTGTGTTTAGTTATGTAATAAAATTTGGGTTGTCATAATAAACATTCAGAGTTTATAAGACATGAAAATTCATGTTATTTTTTACAAGGAATTCAGAATCTGAATTCTATAGATTTTTGAGTCTAAATACCAATGAATTAGGAGTCTAAATTCTAAGGAATTCAAAGTCTGAATTCTTAGGAATTTAGAGTCTGAATTTATAGGAATTTGGAGTCTGAATTCTCAGGAATTCGAAGTTTGAATTATGAGGAATTCAGATTCCAAATTCAGATTCTGAATTTCAATGAATTCAGAGTCTGAATTTTAGATAAATTAGAGTCTTAATTTTAGAGAATTTAGTGTTTGAATTTTAGAGAATTTAGAGTTTGAATTTCAGATAATTCGGAGTCTAAATTTTAGAGAAATCATAGTATGGATTTTAGAGAATTCGGAGTCTAAATTTCAGAGAATTCAGAGTCTTAATTTCAGAGTATTCAGAGTATGAATTTCATAGAATTAAGAGTCTGAAAACAAAACACTCTATATCCAAGGAATTATAAGATTCCAAGTTTTTACATAAGAATCTGAATATTAGACTTAGTAATAAAATGATTTTGATTTAAGAGATTATAAAAAGAACAATGAAAAAATAGGAGGATAAAAATTTCCTTAGAGAAGGGAAAATTTACTTATGAAAATAATACTTAGGTAAAATATAAATTTCCTTAAGATACGGTGTTTGTGATTTTCAAAACATAATGAAATGGAAAAATCATAAGGAAACCTTGTTGACTCAACAATATCCCCCTTTTTGGAAAGCACAAACATCCTTATGGAAAAGATTATAAGGACTTCGAATTTTACTTTATGAACTTAAAAGAAGAACTTATCTCCCTCTACTTATGGATCATGGTGAATATGACTAACTCCCCCTTAGATTTTGAAATCCCTAAGGATCATATTATTGACTTCCTTAAAGATATTTTTCTTTTTCTTGCATAAGGAAATATTCTTTGATAAAACCCCTCTTAGATAGGGCATTATATTCTTTAATTAGAATTATTTTTATCATTCTTTTCTCCCCCTTTGTGATTTTCAAAAATGAATAGAGAGAATGAAAAAAATATGGTACCTGAAATATTAGTAATATATAAAAAAAATCATGAAGAACAACCAAAATTTTCATTATTATTAGAAAAATTTGTACAAGGTAGGTAATATAACAAAAGATCAGAGTTAAGGAAAAAATTGTCCTTCTTTTTTCCTTTGGCATAATCTTCTTGAAAATGGTCTTCATCTTTTTTAATATCCTTATGATTCTCTTCAAAAAATTTGATCAATTGATCATGATCTTCATTTTTCTTTTCCAGAGCTTTGATCTTTTCTTCCCGAGCCTTAAGAATTTCTTCCTGAGTATTCAAAAGCTTTTCTTTCTTACTAAACATTTCTTCTAACTCGATTATGAGATCTCTTTCCTTTTTCAGAATAAAAAAAACTAAATTAAGTTTCCCATTTAGTTCATTGTCTTCCTGCTTCTGAGCTGTTTGTTCAAGATTGAGCTTCTCATTGAAACTTGTAGTAAGATATTGGATCTTGTTATCTTTGGCATCAAAATCCTCCTTCACATTATCTTGAAAGTCATCAATGATTCTCTTCTCTTCAATTGTATTCTTGGACCACTTAGTTATTTCCTTACACGACCTCCTGTGAGCATAATACCTAATGTAGAAAGATTTCAAACCAGCCTTAAGCCTGAAAGATTTTTCCATAAGCATGGAAACAGAATCCAAATTCTAATTAAATGAATTATAAATCATCTGACACCTCGAATCAATACTTGGAAATAGAGGAATTATATCAAATAACTTCTTCAGGGATTGAACCACAAAATCATGACCCATGGAAGACGATTCTGATTTAGATTCTCTTGTTGGTGAGGATTCTTTCTCAATATCATCATTATTTCTTTTAGAAGATCCACCAACATATTTCTTAGATACCACGACCTTCTTAGGTGTATCAGCTAACACATTTTTTCCTTTATCATCTCTTGTAATGTTCTTAGTAGCCTTTAGAGATTCATGTTCACTATCGGACAGTTGTATAATTGTTTCCTCATCAACCTTTAGCTTTTCATCATATGGCAGAAGACCATGTGGTTAAACAAAATCATGATTACTGCTTTTATCATTAGTTGGTTTATTTACTTCTTCCTGACCTTAATGACATTTTCATGGGGATACAAGTTTTATTGATTCATCTTGAGAAGTTCTGATCAAATTTTTTTATAAGGTCTTTCATTATCATTCTATTATTCAACTTTCCTTATCATATCATCTCTATCATCACTTCCTTCCTCTTATTCTTATTCCACTTCCTCTTCCGGAACAATCTCTTCTTTTTATTCTAGTTTTAGAATAACCAATTTTTTCCTAGAGCCACAGGTACTGATTCTTTTAGAAATGATTTTGGTACCTGGATTTGTTCGGAATCTTTCTCATTATCTTTGAGAAGAGCTTGAATAATTTCAGCCTTAGTCAATTTATTCTTTTTCTTATTCTCTTTTTCTTGTTTTTCATACTCCTCAGCAGCCTCAATTTTCAAAGATTTTTCCTCAGTAGGATCCAAGAAAAAGCTAGGATCTCATTCTCTCTTGTTCTTATTCTCTTCTTTCCACTTAGCAAAAACTTCATCCTGGTAGGTCTTTTTATTATTAGACTTTTGAGGTAATGATTGGGTTTCCTGAACTATAGGATTTTTTTCTTTAAATTTTAGTTCTTTCTACTTTCTCTTCCTTCAACCCTTCTTGGAAGTCTCTACTACTTATGGATTCTTGGATAAGGCTTGGATTTCACTTTAAGATTTGTCATAAAACTCTCTAGATTTTTTTTAAAGACAAAATTTATCCTCCTCAGGGTATCATCACTCAACAACATAACCTTGAATTTTCTTGGCTTAGAAATGCATGGGATTTTGAATGAATCTAGGAAAAGGAAAATGATTTTGGAAATAATTTATAGATACATAATAATTTGAGACTCGAGGGTCCCATTCTTGATGTTAGAAATAGTCATAAAGATATACTACACCAAATTATTCTTCTTCAAGTTCACCATAAAATCCAGAATGTAAATATCACTCTTCTTCAGGGTATCCTTATCGCCTTTTCTCAGAATGATAAATCCTTGAACCCATAATTATAAAATTATGAGATTTTTACAGAGATGATTAATATTCAGTGTCTTCACCCCTGATAAACCAAGGCACTCTATACTCGTATCCTTATCAAAACTTCCTAAAACATCTGGTAGCTTGGGAGTGAAGAAATTAGCTTCACCCTCATAAGGAATTCCAATTATGTTAGATGCCATACTATAGGAAAGGGAATATGTTTTTCCATAACTCTTAAAAGAAAACTTATAACTCCCTCCTTCAATAAAAAAAATTACATACTCATAAAAATCTACATGAAATTCCGGATAGACCAGATCCTGTCCTTTTGGTTTGGCTACACACAAACTTTCCCATCCATTCAGTTTGACGTTTTTCGTAATGATAGAATCATACTTGAAAAATAAATTCATATATAATAAACTCTATCTATAGATATTCCATTCTGAAACTTCCTTAACTGACGATATTATCATCTGAGGAGAAGTTTCTATAGACATTCAGAGTTATGAAAACAAGAAATGTAGAACATCCCTTATGTAGAGAGGCAGAGCTTCAACATGAAAAATATTGAAAACCAGTGTGGGAAAACCAATAGGGGTACTTTATATAGGCATTGAAGTGAAAGTTCATATTCCCAGAAAGATCCAACGGTTGAAACAAGATCAATCTGTTCTGACAGTTGAGATAAAAGTTAAAGAAATATTTTGGTATATTCTTATCTTTTGAGGTTTTTAAAGTAAAAAATTTGGATTTAAGAAAAGTGAATCTGGAAAATTTTATTAAAAAATGATAAAAATGCCAAGAAGTACAATATTCGATTACGAAAATTTAAGTAAATAATCATACCATCTATATTTCTTGGAAAATTAATAGTAATGAGGAAAAATATTCTTGAAGAACTTTAGATTTCGGAAAATTTTCTTAAAGAAAGAATATTTTGGATTCTGAAATTTTGGGTTTTGAAAAAAATTTGATTACGAAAAAATTTGAATACGAAATTTTTTGAATATGAATAATTTTGAATATGAAAAATTTTGAATAAGAAAAATTTTGAATACAAAAAAATCTGATTATGAAAAATTTTGAATACAAAAAATTTTGAACATGAATTTTTTTGAATAACCATGAAAATATACTCCCCCTATGAAAAGGAGTTTCTTAATGTAAGGAGATAAGTTTCAACGAAAAGTTAATATGGAATATTACCTTACAATGATCATTCCTAAATTTTTTTAATGTATTCAAATCTATCGGAGGGCAAGAATTTTGTTAAAATATTATCAAGTTTATCTTGCGCTCCAATGAACTGAAGAATGATATCCACTTTATGTATGTGATCCTTAATAAAGTGATGCCTAATATCTATGTATTTTTCACAGGAGTGATGTTCATGGTTTTTTCTTAAGGAAATTACACTAGTATTATCATACAATATCTATTTTCTGATAAAACTCATAACATAGTATGTGAGTGTGTGTTGCATCCACAATACTTGTGCATAACAACTTCCAGCTACTACATATTCAGCTTCTGTAGTGGTGAGTGCTACAAAGTGTTTCTTTTTTCATGAACAAGAAACTAATTAATCTCTTAATAAATGAAAAGTTCTAGATGTAATTTTTCTATCCATTCTACATCCACCAAATTCAATATCTGAAAAACATTTTAAGGTAAAATAATTTTCAGAAGTATAGAAAATTCATAAATCCATAGTTCCCTTTAAATAGAAAAAAATTATTTTCACTACTTTTAAATGATATTACTTTAGATTATATTGATAAATTTCACATAAGCATACTAAAAACATTAATTCTAGATAACTAGATGTCAAGTACAGTAAACAACCTATCATACCTCTAAATAATGTTTGATCTACTAATTCCCCAGCTCATCAAGATCAAGAGAATTTGAGGTACTGATTGGAGTACTTATAATTTTAGTCTTTTCATATCCTAATTTTTAAGAATATATTTAATATACTTATGTTGATATATATAAGTTCCTTCTGGTTTTTGAGAAATTTTAAAACCAAAGAAAAATGTTAATTAGCACATCATACTCATTTCAAACTAATATTTCATTAGATACGCAAACTAATCAGTTAAATATTGCTGAGTTGAACCAAATATAATTTCATCAACATAAATTTGAACAATAAAATTTTGTTTATTATATTTCTTTATAAAAAGGGTTGGATCATAAGTTCCCTTAACATAATTATTTTGTATAAAAAATATTGTAAGTCTATCATACCAGGCTCTAGGGGCTTGTTTAAGTCCATATAAAGCTTTCGTAAGTTTAAAATCATGTTCAGCATGTTTTGTGTCTTCAAAACCATGATATGTTTCAACATAACCTTCCTATTGAACATATTTGTTAAGGGAAGACATTTTACATCCATTTGAAAAAGTTTGAAATTAAAGAATACAGCAAAGGCAAGTAAAATACTAATAGATTCAAGTCTAGATATTGGGTCATAGGTTTCTTCATAGTCTATTCCTTCTTGTTTATTATATAAGTTTGAAACTAATCTATCTTTATTTCTCACAATTATTCCATTTTCATCACACTTATTTTTTAAGACCCATTTTACTCTAATATCATAGGTTTCCCTTGGTCTTTCTACCAAGGTCCAGACTTTATTCCTTTCGAATTCATTTAGCTCATCTTGCATGTCTTTAATCCAATCATCATCACCTAAAGCTTCATCAATGCATTTTGGTTCTAATTGGGAAAGGAATGCTAGATTTTCTACTTCATTTCATAATTAAATTCTAGTCTTTATAGGTTTATTTATTTCACCAATGATATTGTCACTATGATTCTTAAGAAATGACTGATTTGGGTCTTGTAAAACCTATTCATCAACATATGGTAGAAAATATTATGGAGTAAATACTTCAAAAATATTTTCTGGTATATTTTCCTTATCAGAAGGATCTTCAATAAAGGGTTGATAATCAATTTTTGAAAACACATCTGAAGATATTGGTTGGGGTTGTTTAAAAACAAAAGGATCAGTTTCATCAAATTTAACATGTACTGTTTCTTCAACATTATAAGTATTTTTATTAAAAACTCTATAATCCTTAGAAGTAGTGGAGTATCCTAGGAAAATTACTTCATCATATTTTGTGAGAATTTATGTAAATTATCTTTAGTATTCAGTATGTATACTTTTTAACTGAATACATTGAAGTAAGAAAGTCTAGGTTTTCTACCATTCCACAATTTTTAAGGGGTTTTGTTAAGAAAAGTTCTAATCAAAACTCAATTTATAGTATAACAAGTAGTACTTACTGTTTCATCCCAAAAGTGTTTAGATATTGAATATTAACTCAACATGGTTCTAGTTATCACTTGAAGAATCAAATTTCATCATTTTATAAATAAAGGTACAATAGATCATCATTTTATTTAATTTCCCTTTTCTTCATAATTTAAAATTCTTGAACCTCATAATACCTTCATGTAAGTCATGATAACATTTACCCAGATTCTAGTAACATTTACATAGGCCCAGACAACCATTATATAGCCTTTATAATCATTGATTTTCCTAGACATAGTGACTAAAATTCCTTTTCATAGCTCTAATTTTATAATATTTCCTTTACACAGGCAACCATTTTTTGATTTCCTTACCAGAGATATTGGATAAGTTTTTTTCTTGAAATATCTTGATGTTTTAATATCATATAACCATTAAAAAATCATATGGGAAGCTAAAACCTATTAATAAAATGTAAATTTTCCTACATTCACCTAAAATGTATCATGGGTTCCACAAATTTCACACGAGCTTCCAGAATTCCTACAAACTCATGTTTTTTCTAAAAATCAGGTATCTCAAATATCATATAAGATGATCAAATGACTTTCAGCCTATAAAAATGTGATATTTCATATGATTTTTCCATTTTCTAAATTTAAACAGAATTATATATCATAAAAACTTCATAAAATATCTTATGAACCTCTCAAAATTCGTCTACATTGATGAATTCTCTCATATGATGGTGAAATCCCCTTTGTATAGGATAATTTACCTTTTCATTTTTCAAAACATCAACTGTTTATTTGTCATATATTATGTGTAGGTGAATTATTTTATATATAGGAAAGTTTTATTTTTTGATTATCATCCATCATCTATAACATTCAGATAAATCTAAAAAGTACACATAAACATAAAAAAAAATCAACCCTCATTAAGGTATCTTAAAAACACTTTATAAGGATCACAACATATATCTTCTATGGGATTAAAAATGAGAACAAATTATTATAAAAATACATTGGAACTTCAATATCCCCATTTGGATTCATTTTAAACCAATATATCTCTTTCTCAACATCATCTCAAACCTAACAAACACCAAATTAAAACCATTTTAAAAATACAAGAATCTCAACACCACATTATAGTTTAAAGAAGTGGTTTTGAGAGAACTTTATCTCTTGATGATAGGAAATATTTTTGGTTAAGTGATAATATGCTACCCCCAATCCCTGAATCCACTATCTTCAATCAAATTTTATTTTTCTCAATAAATATATCCAAAAAAATAATATATGAATAAATAAATTTATTTTCCAAGAAAATAGTTTTTCACATTCTCCCCCATAGTAAAAAAACATAATCCATGTCTCAATGAAGGTCCCTCCCAAAAATTCTAAATGATGTGGGAGGGTTTGGAAAACCATGTTCTAGATCAGGATCTCAAATCTATCTCTAGGATCATTCTTGGTGAAAATATCATCCAACTTGTTTGTAGTAGGAACACATTTCATCTCAAGATCTCTATTGATCACTTATTACTTGAAGAAAATAAATTTGATATCAATATTCTTAGACTATTAGTGTTTCATATTAATTTTTATATATGTATTTTTCACTTTAATTATCAAAAATAGTTTTTAGTGGTTTCTATACTTCACCCTTAAATCATCCAAATACTCCTTCATCCAAATTACTTGCATTAAAGCATTACTTACAACAACATATTTTTCCTCAGTAAAACTCAATGTGAATGGGTTTATTTATTATTGTTTAAACTCACTGAACATTCTCCTAAGAGGAAAATTACTCCAAAAGTGGGACTATTATCATCACAATAACCAACCTAATCAACACGAATGAATCTAGATAGAATCAATTTTTTTTTATTTTTTTAAAATAACCTGTAGTTCATAGTCCTTTTGAAATATTTGAAAGCTCTTTTTGGAGACCATAAGAGTTGACTAAATTGGGTTTCTATGATATTTAACACAAAGAATCATTTGATATACAATGTCTAGTCAAGGGGATATGTGATAAAGTTGATAAAAAATTAATAATTGTACCATCCCAAGTAAGTAATGAATAATAGATATTTTTATCTATGTATATTAATGAATTAGATAGTGTTTTAGAGGCTTAAAATGAAAATAAATCCAATCTTAAGCATGGAATACACTAATACTTTTAAAAGATTGTTTTACTGCCTTTTGATGGAAAACCATTTTTAAATCTATCTTTTGACAACTTTATAAGCTATGTTTGGAAAAATAAACTTATTATTTATGATTGGGACATCAAAATTTACTTTTTGTGAATTTTTGGTATTTTTCTGACAATGTTCATTTTTTAATGAATAGTGAAAAATACTGCATTTTACATCAAAACTGCTTTTTAATCTAATTTATTTATATGATTAGATTATCTTTTGAATTAGTTTTAAAGTTAAATTAGAATATATTTTTACCATTTAATCCAATAGTGGTCATTGGAATTAATTTCACTTTGAAATTGGACTTAAACTGGTGTCAATCTTTTGATTCTTATTGTTTCATAAAAACACGCTATTTGTCATGACAACGGGAATTAATTATTAAATTAATTAATGTAACTTATATGATTTGAATTTTGTAAAATAGACATCATTTTTGAATTCATAATATCAAATATAGTTTAGGGTGAAGTTTTGGTATTTTTCTGAAAAACTTCAATTTTTGATGAATAGTGAAACCACTAAGTGGTAGTTAAAGAAACTGATTTTTCATTTAAATAAAACTTTGTCACTTCTGTGATTGGATTTTCAAAAATCTGACATACATGGTTGTCATTAAGAAGTAAAATGTGGTTCAATGAGATTAAAATAATTTTTTGGTGAATAGTAACTTTTATGTTTTTAATCGCGATTAGAGGTAACTAGTGTAATTTAAGGTAAGAATAATGTTTTAATAATATAAAATGACCTAGACACATGTCCTACCTTTATTGGATGTGTCATGTCCAACCAAGAAAATCCATGGGTCAACTTGGGGACCCCATGGAGCCACTTTGGTAGGAAAATGACATTAATAACTTTTTATTTAATGTTAAAGTAAAAATGACACAAACATGAGTTATTTTACTAAAAAAAATTTACCTGGGGTTATACAAGTCCGATTCTTGACTATAATTAGTCATTGGAAAGATAAAAAGATTTTCTACATCATCGTATTTTTTTATAATTTTTATACTTTAAATAAATTAAATTATTTATGACATCATGATGATGCAGCGATTACCTCATTAATAAAGGATTTAAATAAAATGAAATGATAATGTAAAATCTATGACCTACACATGTCCAAATCCAATTGGATGGGTGGATTTCAAACCCTTATCACCTTACCCTAAAATTATATCAATGTGGGACCTTTTGAATCCGAAACCCATTTTAAAATAAAGGAACATTTCTTTACTTTCCAAGAGTGCCCCTCCTCTCCTCTTATAAAAGGCCCCCACCTCTACCTCCTTACCCACAGTTCCAAAGCCTTTGGCTCATCCAACCCCTGCCCATTTTGTATTTCCACATCCCTCTATTACTCCTTGAAGCCTCACTTTGGGCATAAGTCATCCCAAGGAAGCCTTTGAGCTCAAACCAAAGGGAGTTACCTGATTTTAAGGTAATGTCTTCACCTGAGTCCTTTTGTTTTATTTTGATTCTCCAACCCCATAAACTATTTTTATTCATTTCTTTTGTAACAAAATAAGTATCTTCAATATACTAGGATGTTTTTATAAGAAGTATTCGAGCTACACTTACACAAACCAACATCTAATGGTTAAAGAACATACTGTTTCCGTGGATGGCGAATTTCTGCCTCCCGAAACGATGATTGTTCAACATTCTTTTAACACCTTCAAAGGTGGACATTAAGATGACAATATATTTATATATGATATATAATATGTTTATGTTTTCCTTAAGATACTTTATTTTTCATTTTGTGCATACCTTTATGGTTTCCATTATGGGTAAACGCGATATCTTCATTTAAGGAAGTGCGGACTACCGCCCCCTCAAAGTGATTTGATTCGTTAAATACCATATGTGGGACGTATAAAGGATGGAGTTATGATATTATATATGATATTACAATGGAATTATAATATACCTTTATATCATTATGATTCCATTCTATAAAATATGAAATAGAAATGAAAGTAGCGTTCATGCGTACGCACGGCTTACCGTCTCCATGAACGGTGAATTTCATTTCTTACCTCTAAATGATTATGTAATATTATAAATGCATGTATATACTGGATATATATGATATATATGATATATAAATCATGATTATAATTCTGGATATAATGGATACATGAACAACTTGTAATTATAAAGGGTTTATTTTTTACTCAAGTACCAATGATCATTAAAACGACCGTTATTAACTTAAATAATTACATAGTGTTCATGATATGGAAATAAGTGATATAAAAGGAATAATGAACTTGAAAAAGGTTCTTAAATAAGTAGAAATTAACTCAAGTTTATTATTCAGGAGATTAAAGAACGACCGAGTCAAGTCGGACCCGAGGTATGGGACTTCGTCTCAATCTCCTTTCATTGAGGCATACTTTGTTTTATACACAAACTTATTTTATACGGTGTATAAACCCCTTTGACTTTTACATTTATCCAAAAGTAATATTTTTTATACGAATCATTTTACAAAACAACAAAAGGGAATGTTTTTGTCATACGTATGTGGCGACAATGACTTCTCCGCCTCCGTGACCATTATTTGAGTTTTGACTTCCTCTACAAGCCATACCTTTTTTTAAATGAAAAATAAATACCATGTTTTACTTTTCTTTTGTTTTGGTATTGAAAATGGTTTTCATAATGTTTTTATATCAATGTGTTGTATTGATATCTTGTTATTGAAAGGTGGAAATGTTATGTTTCCTATATGCATGTTTTATGTGATACGATTATGTTGAGGTTCTTGGGCATTATTATGAAGACGGGTGGTTCCGTGTTAAACTAAGGGCGGGTGAGCCTGATATAGCTCTCCAATGCATTAGGTAACACAAAGGAGTGAAACGTTAAGGTTTCTCCGAAGAGATTTAGGGAATATACTGTGATGGGTATTCCAAACGTAACCAAGAGGGTTACTCCCTACATAAGAATGTTATGAATGCCTCAAGTTACCTTTATGTCTTATGATTTCTATGATTTATTCATGATTTGATGAGGTATGTTAAAGGGATTTTGTTTTATGGGTAAAGTATGATTTCATTATTATGTATATATGAACTTATGTTTCCTTTCCATATTTTTATGACCCATACTGATCTTTTTATGCTCATCCCAAGTTTTTTTGAAATGTTTTTCACAGGTCAAGGGAAAGGTACATGGTATGATGATAGTTTCAAGGAAGTGTCAAGAAAGAATCCATGTTTTATTTTAAATATGCTTCCATTGATGGGAAAAATGAATACTATCTTTTATGTAACCACTTTGTTTAAATGTGGAATGTAATTCATGTTTTATGATCTAATTCTCTAAAACTCTAAACCTGAAAAGATCCTCAAGGTGTAATCTTGTAATAACTCAATATTAAGTAATGTTTAAGGCCGGGGCCTTATAGTTGGTATCAGAGGTTGGTTTTGATAACATTAGGAGTTAGAATTATATTAAATGATTATCCAAAAATATTTTTGTTATGGTCAAATTGAAATGATATAGCATTTGAAGATTACCATGTTGCTTCATCTAAGACATGTTTGTTCAGAATGGTTTTCCATAGAGGAAACATGGAATCAGTGCTAGGAAGGCATACAAAAGGAAATAACCTTCCAAATCAGCATCATGAGATTGTCGGAATTGGAACTGAACAGTTTGTTGCAGTAATGGCGCAGTTGACTCAAGCGATAAATGGCGGTGGTATCCATGCACGAGATCTGCCAGATCAACCACAGAGGAACATGTCAGCGGTGGAATATTTCATGAGGCAACATCCCCCATCATTCAGAGGATCATCTGACCCTGTGCTAGCTGAAGGGTGGATTAAAGCACTGGAGAAGATTTTCGATGTCATGGGGTGTTCAGACAATCAAAAGGTTAGTCTTGCTATTTACCGTTTGGAGGGTGAGGCAGATCAGTGGTGGTCGATGGTTAAAAATATAAGGGACGCTGATGAGATTGATACTCTCAACTGGGATGAATTTAAAGGTATGTTTCTTGAGATGTATTTTCCTAAGGCTGTTCGACTTAGGATGGAAAAACAATTCCTGGAATTGAGGCAAGAGGAAGACTCAATGGCTGCCTATGAAGAAAGGTTCACTCGATTGGCAAGGTATGCTCCAAATTTTATCCGAGACCTTGATAGAAAAATCAATCATTTTTACTCAGGATTAAAACAAAAATATCGAAGGGCATTATCTTCTCATGAGTTTAAAAGTTATGAAAAGCTTGTTCGATGTGCTGAGAAGGTGGAAATGGAGTTTGCTGATGATCAAGTGTTCTATAACAACCAGAAGAAGAAGAGACCGAGGTGGCAGGATAAAGGGAATAATTCTTCGAAAAAGTCTGATGGTAAAGAAAACTAAGTTTCCAGTTTGTGATGAATGTGGAAAAAGGAATGCTGGGGAATGTCTTCTGAATTCTGGAAAGTGCTACCGATGTGGTAAGATGGGACATAAGGCTCGTGATTGCACTGAAAAAGATCAAGGTGATGGTAAGTCCAAATTTGACTTACAGTTAGTGAAATGTTTTAAGTGCAATGAGATGGGTCACTATGAAAATGAGTGTCCGACAAAGAGCTCGAGTGATGTGAAGCAGTTAGACTACAAGCAGAAAGGGGTGGTGAAATCCTTTGCAACTACTTCAGCAGATGTCGGGCCATCAAATGAAGTTGTATCAGGTACTTTGTTTGTTTTTTCAGATTATGCCAGTGTGTTGTTTGATTCGGGGTCTACACATTATTTCATCTCTAAAAACTTTTCTAGTAAAATGGGAATACCATCTCAAGAAATGACTCTTGAACTTTTGGTAAAAACACCCGGGGGAAATGTTGAGGCAAAAAGAATTTATAAGAATCTTACTTTCCTTATCCGTGGAAAGAACCTACTTGCAAACCTTATTGTTCTACCTCTAGTAGAGTTTGATGTTATCCTGGGTATGGATTGGCTCTCTATTTACCATGATAAGATTGACTGTAGAGCTAAAGAAGTTTCTTTTTAGAAATACTTTCAGTTTGTGTACAAGAATGAACCCTTACTATTGATAATATATCAAGAGGCCGAGAAACTTGTAAAAGATGGAAATGAATGTTACCTTGCACACATCGTTGAAAATAAAGGAACTGTTCAGATTAATGATGTGCCAGTGGTAAATGAGTATCCTGATGTTTTTCCTGATGAGTTGCCTGGAATAATACCAGATCGGGAAGTTGAATTTATTGTTGACTTAGTTCCTGATGCTAAGCCAATTTCAAAACCCCCTTATCGAATGGCTCAAATTGAACTTTTAGAGTTGAAGGAGCAATTGCAAGATTTATTAGAGAAAGGTTTCATACGACCTATCACATCACCATGGGGTGCTCCTGTTTTCTTTGTTAAAAAGAAAGATGGTTCTATGAGACTTTGCATTGATTATAGAGCCTTGAATAACATCACTGTTAGGAACAAATATCCTTTGCCTCATATTGATGATTTTTTTGATCAGCTCCAGGGAGCTCAGTTTTTTTCAAAGATTGACCTGAGATCGGGGTACCATTAGTTGAAGGGAAAGGAATCTGATATTCCAAAGACTACGTTTCATACAAGATATGGCCATTATGAATTTGTATTAATGCCTTTTGGGCTAACCAATGCACCTGCTATATTCATGGACATAATGAATAGAATTTTCCATGAGTTCTTGGATAAGTTTGTGGTGGTTTTCATTGATGATATTTTGGTGTTTTCTAAAAGTAAAGAGGAGCATGAAATACATTTAAGGGTTATTTTGCAAACCTTAAAAGAAAAGAAATTGTATTGGAAATTCAGCAAGTGTGAGTTTTGGTTGCAACAAATTTCTTTCCTTGGTCACATTGTTTCTAAAGATGGGATTACCGTTGATCCTGAAAAAACAAAGGTTCTTGAAGAATGGCCAAGAACCACAAATGTAATAGAGATTCGTAGTTTCCTTGGTTTGGAAGGCTATTACCGAAGGTTTTTTAGAAATTTTTCACAGTTATCTAGTCCAATGACTAAGCTAACTCGGAAGGGTGTTAAGTTTATCTGGTCAAAAGAATGTGATGATTGTTTTCAGGAATTGAAAAGAAGATTGGTGAATGCTACAGTTTTGGAACTTCCTTCCAAGAATGGTAAGTTTGTTATATACAGTGATTCTTCATTGAAAGGACTTGGTTTCGTCCAAATACAGAATGATAAGGTAATTTCTTATGCTTCACGACAGTTGAAAACTCATGAGCAAAATTACCCTACACATGATTTGGAATTAGCTGCTGTTATTTTTGCTTTAAAAATTTGGAGGCATCATCTGTATGGAGTAAAGTGTGAAATATATACTGATCACAAAAGTTTAAAGTATATATTCACTCAGAAAGAATTGAACATGAGACAGAGGAGATGGCTGGAATTAATCAAGGATTATGATTGTACAATTCATTACCATCCGGGAAATGCAAATAAAGTGGCCGATGCTTTGAGTCGAAAAACTAATTCTTCATTAACAATGTTGCATTTGGAACGTGATCCTTTGGTTAAGGATTTGATGAAATTTGGCATAGAAGTTTTTGGTGTAGGATGTTCTTCTATTTTGTTTCAGGTATCAGTGAAATCTTCTCTATCATACAGAATCAAGAAAGCACAGAAGCAAGACAGTGAGTTGCAGAAAAAGGTAGAGCTGGTTCAGAAAGGTAAGTTGCCTGGATTCAACATTGATAATGATTGTGTTTTGAGATTTGGGAAGAGATTTTGTGTGCCTTGTGATTCAAAGTTGAAGAGAGAGTTATTATGTGAAGCTCATAGTTCTCCGTTTTCAGTTCATCCTGGCAGTACTAAGATGTACAGAGATCTGTGGGAGTATTACTGGTGGGATAGAATGAAAAGAGATATTGCTAATTTTACCGTGAAGTGTTTGACTTTTCAACAGGTTAAAGCAGAGCGGCAGTTACCGAAAGGGATGCTTCAGCCTTTACCAGTGCCAGAGTGGAAATGGGAGAATATATCCATGGACTTCGTTGTGGGATTTCCGAAGACCCCTCGAGGTAATAATGCAATCTGGGTTATTGTTGATCGCTTGACCAAGTCTGCTCATTTCCTCTCTATACGAGATAATTTTTCCCTAGATCAACTTTCCCGTTTGTATCTTAAAGAGATAGTCAGGTTACATAGAGTTCCCCTCTCCATTGTATTTGACCATGATCCCAGGTTCACTTCTAACTTTTGGAAAGGCCTTCAGAAGTCGTTGGGTACTGAATTAAATTTTAGTACAACTTTCCATCCTCAATCAGATGGGCAGTTAGAACAAACAATTTAGACATTGGAGGATATGCTACGTTCTTTCTCTATGAATTATTAGGGATGTTGGGACCAACATCTTTCTTTGGTTAAATTTTCATATAATAACAGTTTTCATTCCAGTATACAGATGGCACCATTTGAGGCATTATATGGGAAGCAGTGTCGAACTCCATCTTTTTGGGATGAAGTGGGTGAAAGAAAGCAGATGGGACCAGAATTGGTAGAAGAGTTGGCAGAAAAAGTTCAGCTGATACAGAAACACATGAGAACAGCTCAGAGCAGGCAGAAGAGTTATGCAGACAAAAGGAGGAAGGATCTATCTTTTGAGGTAGGTGATCATGTTTTTCTCAAAGTCTCACCATGGAAAAGTGTGATTTGATTTGGTAAGAAAGGAAATCTGAGTCCAAGGTTCATTGGACCATATGAAATTCTAGAGAGAGTTGGATCATTTTCTTACCGAGTGGCTTTACCTCCGAGTTTATCTCAGGTACACAATGTTTTTCATGTTTCGATGTTGAGAAAGTATATTCCATATCCATCTCATGTTTTGATTCCAGAGGTAGTTCAGCTGGAAGAGAACCTGTCTTATGAGGAACAACCGGTCCAGATTCTTTACCACAGGGAGCAAGTGTTACGGAATAAGGTGATTAATCAGGTAAAGGTTTTGTGGAAAAACCACATGATGGAAGAGGCAACATGGGAATCTGAAAATTCAATGAGGGATAAGTACCCCCATTTATTTGATAAGTAAATAAATTGCGGGGACGCAATTCTCTAAAGGTGGGAAGGATGTAACATCCCAAGTAAGTAATTAATAATATATATTTTTATCTATGTCTATTAATGAATTAGATAGTGTTTTAGAGGCCTAAAATGAAAATAAATCCAATCTTAAGAATGGAATACACTAATATTTTTAAATGATTGTTTTACTGCCTTTTGATGGAAAACCTTTTTTAAATCTATCTTTTGAAAATTTTATAAGCTATGTTTGTCAAAATAAACTTATTCTTTATGATTGGGACGTCAAAATTTACATAGTGTTCATAACATGGTAATAAGTGATATAAAAGGAATAATGAACTTGAAAAAGGTTCTTAATCAATTAGAAATTAACTCAAGTTTATTATTCAGGACGTTAAAGAACGATCGAGTCAAGTCGGACCTGAGGTATGGGACTTCATCTCAATCTCCTTTCATTGATGCATATTTTGTTTTATACACAACCTTCTTTTATACGGTGTGTAAACCCCTTTGACTTTTACATTTATCCAAAATGAATCTTTTTTATTGAAGTGTTTTACTAAACGACAAAAGGGAATGTTTTTTTCGTACGTATGCGGCGACAATGACTTCTCCGCCACCGTGACCATTATTTGAGTTTCGGCTTCCTCTACAAGCCAAACATTTTTTTCAAAGAAAAATAAATACCCTATTTTACTTTCTTTTATTTTGGTATTGAAAATTGTTTTCATAATGTTTTTATATCAATGTGTTGTATTGATATCTTGTGATTGAAAAGTGGAAATGTTATGTTTCCTTTATGCATGTTTTATGTGATACGATTATGTTATGATTCTTTGGAATTATTATGAAGATGGGTGGTTCCGTGATAAACTAAGGGTGGGTGAGCCCGATATAGCTCTCCAATGCATTGGGTAATGCGAAGGAGTTAAACGTTAAGGTTTCTCCGAAGAGATTTAGGGAATATACTGTGATGGGTATTCCAAATGTAACCAAGAGGGTTACTCCCTACGTAAGAATTCTATGAATGCATCAAGTTACCTTTATGTGTTATGATTTCTATGATTTATTCATGATTTGATGAGGTATGTTAAAGTGATTTTGTTTTATGGGTAAAGTATGATTTCATTCTTATATATATATGAACTTATGTTTCCTTTCCATATTTTTATAACCAATACTGAGCTTTTTATGCTCATCCCAAGTTTTTTTGAAATGTTTTTCACAGGTCAAGGGAATGGTACATGGTATGATGATAGTGTCAAGGAAGTGTCAAGAAAGAATCCATGTTTTATTTTAAATATGTTTCCATTGACGGGAAAATGAATACTATATTTCATGTAACCACTTTGTTTAAATGTGGAATGTAATGCATGTTTTATGATCTAATTCTCTAAAACTCTAAACCTGAAAATATCCTCAAGGTGTAATCTTGTAATAACTCAAGATTAATTAATGTTTAAGGATGGGGCCTTATAATAATATTAATTATATTTTATTTATACTCTCACCATAAAAATATTTAGATAATTTAATTCCAACTTTAATGTGTGTAGACACTATCTTTGACTCACCCATCCCAAACTTCTTTATAAATTTTCAAACTATATTTCTTGGGATAAGTAAATAATGTTGTGAACTTGAATCACTCATAACCAAAAAAATTATCTCAGCTTACCCAAAATGGAAATATCAAATTCTTTCTTCATTTGATTTGTACTTGACAACAATTTTTATTATCACTTACAAAACTTATATCATTAACTTACAAAATAACAATAAGTCTAACTTCCTTCATATCTTTGTTATACAGGTTATTGTCTACATTCCCTTTGGTCATTTTTATCTCCATAAAAAAATTATAAAGCTTTTTGTACCTAGAACTTGGGGATTTCTATATTACATATCAATCTTAGTTTAATTTACATACCCTTGATCCATCATTATCAAGAACAAAACAATCAGGCTACTCAATATCACTTCTTCTTCAAGATATCTATCCAGAAAGAAATATTTGAATTCCATAAGATAGATTTTGTGTTTTCTATATGATTTCATGGAAATTAATAATCTTATAGTCTCCCAGATTCAACTATTGAATTTTTTTTTGAAATACACTCCCTCAACTTGAGAATAATCTTTACATATTAGTATATCCTTGTTTTTAACATCCATTACTTAATTATTCAACTTGTTGTCAAAATACTATTTTTCTATAATGATGTTTATTTAATTGGGTCTTAGAGTAAGATCCTATATAAAATTATTTTCAATAAGATTCATCTCATCATCCATAGATACACTCCATTCTTTGTATTTATAGGCTTCAACCACTAAATGTGGCTTGGTCTATGAGATGAAAACTATTCAGTTTTCAAATGGATGCCTTCTTCTAGTTTTACTTGATCTAACATATTTTTAACTATATTCTATATATCAACATGTTTCCTTAACTATTTTCCTATTTTTTATTCTCACATACTATATCCTTATAACTAATCTGATCTGACTCAACTTCAATAGAATTTGGTCCATATTTTCTCATATATTTATATCTTCTTCATAATTATATGTTATATTTTCATATTAATCATCATATAAAATTTAATATAGAGCATTATATTTTGGTTTATGTTCAATAATTTTTATATCATATATATTTTTATAACTTTATGCATCCACTTACTCTAACACTAAAATCCTTTCCAACTTGATATATATCTAAGTTATATTCAATCCTCATATGTTTCATTAAACTTATCAGGTTTTGTGTATTTAAATTTTATATGGTAAGGAATATAAAAAATATAAACTATTCCACAATGGGATTATTTTTATACTACATCTCATAGTAATTCATGTTATAATATCATGCAAATAGACATATATTTTGAATGTGAGCATTAGTGGAAACAGATTCCACCCAATTTAATTTTTAAGAGACCATATTCTATTAATGTTTTTTCTATATCAATAAGGTTTTTGTTATTTATGTTAGGTACTCCATTTTATTGGGGTGTATATGGGGTAATGTACTGATCTTTAGTTTCATATTTTTTATGATAATATTCAAATTAATTACCTATAAAATCTTTCTTATTTCCTGATTTTAATTTCATAATGCACATACCCAAACCTTTAACAACTATTCTTATAAAGGTTTTAGAAATGTACACTACCTCATACTTTTGATTTATAAATATTGTATTGGTCATCCTCATAAAATTATTAGTAAATTTGATGAAATAAAGATCTCCTTGAGTGGGATTATTTATCATGGGTCTATAAAGATTAGAGTATATCAACTCAAGGGTATTTTTGGTTTGAACTTTAACTGTTTTATGTCTCTGTTGAGTGATTTCCATTTTTAACATGTTTCTTAAAATCATTATATTTTTCTTTTTAGTTTAGTCATGTTCCACACCACATCTCCCTGGGATATTTCACTTAAAATTATCCAAAAAATATGACCCAACCATCCATTAAAAAGTTTATTTTTATATTTCAAACCCAGGTAGCATGAATTTTTTAAGTCTCCATTATGAAATTTATCTGCACTAGTCCTCTTACCTGAAGTGAAAATCTTTCCATATTTGATTCTATTGGTGAGACAAGTGTTCCACTAAAAAAATAACACATTTTCAAAATATCAAAACTAATTTAAAATTATTAGATTTTGTTTTATCTTATCAACATATATGGTGTATTTAGATTTTATTTTTTGGGCCTCAATTTTAGTTATTCCAATAACCTTTTTCTTTAAAGAACTTTCATTTCCAAATTTTTATGCACCACCATCAAGTTATCCTTTTTTTAAAATCATTGTATCCCTACACACATGTTATGAGTATTCACTATCTATGATACATGGATTTCTCCATTTACTTTTTGGAGAGTTACCTCCATAATAATTAATTTTCAACCCTTTATTTTATACTGTATCTCCCTTTCATTAGTTAACTTTTTTATTAACTGGAATCATGGTCATTAATTATTATTTATAGTGAATTTTTTATAACATATTCCATAGGCCTCCTCAATACCTTCAAAAGGTTTTTGGATATGAATCACATATGGGTTCTCATTTTTAGTTTTTCTTCTCACATATCTATTTCCTCTTTTCTCTAAAAATCGTCCCTCAGTTATTTAAAAATGGATGAATCTTGGTCCATATTTTATAGCTATTGTTCTAATATTATTTAGTTTTAATAGAGATAATTTTTATTTGATAATTCATATTATCTGTTACCAAAGTCATCATAGCACCAGTCGCTACCCATGAAATTTTTCCTTCCCTGAAACTACTATGTTTGTTATCAAAATCTATTTGTGGTTTCACTATAATATCGATATTGTTCTGTATATTTTTTGAAGAAAATTTATTATTCAGATTAATATAAACCATATTAGCTATATTATAATTCCATAAATAATTTTTTTGATCATATGTTTTCATATATTGAAATTAAGATCCAAAAATATTAGTTTAAATGAGTTTCATAATGTTAGACAGATTAGGTAAAAACATCACTTGAGATTACTCACATGTTTTCTCAATGCATTGAGATGATTAAAAATTAAATTACATAGACTTATAAAAATAATTATTCAATTTTTACAGTGTATTTTCAATCTTAATACACCTTGATTTAGTCTAACTAAGCTATTTATCTTGATCAGTCACCCATTTCTCACGATATTTAATGATTTTTTCATTTTCAGCCATTTTCTCTTTGATGAGGCTTGATATCATTAATGTGATCATTTTATCTACTATAGAACTCATATTTATCATTATAAATATTTCTTGTACCCTTATTAAGATATTTAACTTTTTTGTGTTTATTATTTCAATCAAGAAACACATTGAGTTCCGATTTTAGAATGTATACCATATAAGACAAACCTCCTCACACTTCTCCTTAATGACTTGAAATTTCTTCCTATTACTCAATTTATTTATTCAAAACATGTTACATGAAGATTTAATCCTTTATAACATGCTCCTTTTAAAAATAACTACTTGAAGAATTGGAATCTTCCTCTCTTTTTTGAGATTACATTTTCCTTGTAATTCTCTTTCAATATTAACACTACTTCTTATTGTCATGAAAGAATATACCTATTGACTTGGACCAAGGCCTATATTCCGATTCTTACTTATAAGACACAAAATTATTCTTTTTTCTAGTACAATTTGTAGTAACATTTCCAATATTACCACACCTAAAGCAATAAAGTGGGATATTTCCTTTAAATATTCCTTTATATGTTTTCATATTATTTGATATAAATTACATAACCTTTTTTTCATAACTTTCATCATCATATTCTGATCTACTAAAAGTCTTGACCTACTCTTCCTTAATTTCCACTTTACTCATGGATTTAAGATTTATCTCCTCCTTAGTGTTCTTTTTAAATATGGGTGATTTTGTTATTTTACAATACAAGAGACTATTATACAACTCATCATGGGATTTATATTCCATATATTTAATGGAATACATATTTGATTTGAATCTTTCTAGAAATTTTCTTATTAATTTATTATCCATAGTAGACTCTTATAACTTGTCTCCAAATACTCTGATATGACAAAAAAATTCATTTAATTTATTGAAATATTAATTAACAGATCCATCCTTATCTATTATAATACTATTTAACTTAAATATCAAAAGTTTGAATTTATAATATTTTATTGTGATATTACCTTAAATCATATTCTGATATTAATCCCATATTCAATTGGTTGTATGAAAACCCATAACTTTGGTATAGACATTTCCTGACAAAGATGATGGTATATCATTCCCAGCCTTACCATCAATCTTAATGTATCACTTGTCATAAATCTATATTGTAATGACCCGCCAATTATCATTGGATTGAGAGTACAACGAGTCATTACTAGGACTTAAGTGACATTACCAAGACACCAAAGGCTGGAAATAAATGCCGAAGGGTTTGAAATACAAGTGGGGGACAATTTAACCTTTAATAAATAAACCAATAAACCTACCAACCAAAACCAAACATTAACTATATGATTAATGATCAAATGGAAGGCAACTAGACAACTTCATGTATCTCAAAATCACATCAAAGTAAGCAACAATATAAGAATAACCAAGTATCAAAGTACACAATGGATAGACTACAAAAGACTCTCCAAAGTCCTCAAGAATCCATTATCCACAAGCACCAAGCTTCAAAATCTTTGAACAGCCCAAACATCATGAGGTAGTGCTAAAAACGCATGAAATAATATCTTTTCCAATGTCCTGGAAAATAGCCTCTGCAAAAGCACCAAAGTGCCAAAGCAGGGGTGAGTATAAAACTCAGTAGGTTTTCTCCAATGACTTCCCTACTCATGCCACCAGGATAGAAGATTTAGCAACAATTATATAAAATAGTTTATATAAAATAATTTCTCAAAAACAATTAATAACTAAATATAAGCAATTTTACAAAACCATTCATTACCAGAAACATAAAAGTGCAATTGAAACCAATTTTCCCAACAAGATATTTTTCCAGAGAAATAACTAAACAATCTTTAAAATCATTTCACAATATCATGTTCTTGGAATACCCAACCATTACAAAAACCCATGAAACCAACCATTCATGCAATGTTATGACTGTTCTATACTCATGAGTAGTTTCCCATCGATCTACCAAGTCATCACAAGGTAATTGTTTCTCATGTTCCATTAACCCTTTGGCAACGAGCATAATGTAATATTTCAAACAAGCCCCATATATGCAATTACCATGTTCCATTAACCCTTTGGCACTGAGAATAAGGTCTTATTTCAAGCAAGCCCTGTATATGAAATAGGAACACACACCACATATTCCCAATGATCAATCCAAAAAAAACCTTTCAAAAAAACACCCTTTTATTGAAAAAAATTTCCGTCAAAACCATTTCAATGCCAAACCATTTCAATTCCAAAAAATTTCAATAAAACTCCATTTTTATTAAAAACCATTTCTATTGAAAACCCATTTTTCATCGACCATTTAGAAATTCTAGAAAATCCATAATTTAAAATCATCATTTTAAATTCATGAAACTAAAACCCCATTGCATAACTATTCACCAAGATCACGCCATTTCACAAAAACCATAAATCATTAAAAATGAAGTTTTTTCCATGCATAATCAATAAAACAATTTGAATATATACCAATCAATTCTATCCAGAGGAGATGAGAGTGAAGCCACTTACCTAGAAGGTTTTGATGAAACTCTGACAACAGACAAAGAACGCACAAGAAAGCGGGTCGATTCTCCAAGAACGACCTTAGTTATCTTATCCTAACAAGATCGTGACTCAAAATTGAATTATTTGTCATCAAAAAACTTAGATCTACCCACTATAGGTTCATATCTGAGAAAGAATGGAGATTGGAGAAGTATATCTTAATAGATCTATGAAAACATGATAAATTAGGAAAGGCAATGCGCACTATATGCTAGCAAACCACTCGTGGGACCCTCTACCCCATTGGGAACTGGCCTATTCCCAAGGGTTTTCCACCTTGGGCCTCACTGTGGACGTGCAGTGTGCATGTGGGTAGGCCAGCCCAATACCTCATTACCCAACAACACGTTTTCCACTTCGGTGGTGGTGTCGTGGTGAAGGTGAGTGGTACATTCACGCTGTTCTTTGGGAGGTTTAGGGTTCAAATCCTGGGAGACAGCTTTTGGGGTGAGCCTATCCCCCAGGATCTACCCACCTTGCCGGGTCGCCCGGTCTCATCTGGGCAGCAAAATGAGGAGCGACCCAATCACCGACGGATTGCTTGACGGACCATCACTGCTAAGCCGTCACCCTCCGGGATGCTCTACCATCTGGGCTGGCAACGACTCCTTCCCGGCTGGGGCTCTCTCCAGAGTGACCCCTTCGTGGGGAGGGGGGTTCCCTTGTGTGGAGGGTTCAAAAAGGCCACACAGAGGAATTCCCTCCTAAATAAAGGAAAAGGAAAGAATGGTAACATACCTGAAGAATCATACTCGAAATCACCAAGGGAAGGCTTTGGGTTGGCACTAACTCATGTGGGGAGGGTTCTCCAGACTTCGAGGGAGAGTAATCTCGAAATAGGGGCGTTTTGAAGCTAAAACGAAATGTATAGAGAAAAATGAGTAAGCTCCTAGAAAATATGATCTAGATTTGACATCTGCGCAAGGTTTGACCACACAGTTTGGGCCAACCGTGTATGGATCGTGCGACCTTCCTCTTGGTCCCAACACTCCATATAAAACCCCCAAAATCTCCAATACTTCACCTTTACCATTTTTATGGAAACACATTTTTATGGAAATATCCCACATTATGTAAACACCCCACTTTATGAAAATTACCCACTTTATAGAAACACCCCACTTTATGGAAACAACCCACTTTATGGAAACAACCTACTTCATGGAAAAAACCCACTTTATGGAAATGACCAACTTTATAGAAACACTCAACTTTATGAAAACATCCAACATTATGGAAACACCCAACTTTATGGAAACTCTCTATTCTATGGAAACTCCGTATTTTATGGAAACTCTATATTTTATGGAACTCCCTATTTTATGGAAACTCTCTATTTTATGGAGACTCTCTATTTTATGATAACCTATTCAAAGCCACACCATTTTAAAGAAATCCTCTTTTACATAAAAAAACATGAGTAGAGGGTTACGTACCCAAAACTGGGGGTTCTACATTCTCCCCACCATTGGTCATTCTGTCCTTAGAAAGTAGAAAATCCTAACTGGCCAAAAAGAGTTCTGGCCACTACTCTTTAATTTCCTTCTCACATTCCCAAGTCTCTTCCCAAATATGACCAGGTTTCCATAAAACCCGCACTAGGACAATTCTTTTCCCACACAAGACTTTATCTTGTCTATCCATGATCTGCACTAGGATATGTATTATTGATGCATCCAGTTCTAGCTCAACGTGATCCCATCTGCTGACATGGTTAGGATCAGGGTGATACTTTTTCAACTGGGATACATGGATCACATTATTCACTGAACTAAACCATGGTGGTAATTACAACTGATATTCCACGTCTCCAACTCATTCTAGTATCTCAAAGGGGCCAATGTATCTAGGAGATAACTTTCCACACTTCCCAAAGTGATAATGTCCAAGGCTTAGAGAGATCATCAAGAAGACATGACCACCCACATCGAATGAAAATGGTCTTCAACAATGATCTACAAAAGATTTCTGACGACTCTGAGCCATATACATCCTCCTTCTAATCAACTAGATCTTATTCGTTGTTTCTTGGATAAGGCTTGGCCTGACTAGTGAAGTTTCACCTGTTTCCACCTAGCATAGTGGATAATGACAAGGATACCCATACAATGCTTCAAACAGAGCCTTGTGTATTGAGGTATGATAGTTGTTATTGTATGAGAACTTGACTAAGGGTATATGATCCTCCCAAGAGCCACCAAAATCCATTATATAATCCCACAATATGTCTTCCAATGTTTGTATTGTCTGATTGTATTGTCCATCCGTCTGAGGATGATACACTGTGCTCATAGTCAACTGAGTCCCAAGGGCTTACTGTAAGTATTTCCAGAAACAAGACATGAACCTCAGATCTCAATCTGAGACTACTGACACTGGTATACCATACCTCTTTACCAATTATCAGGTAAATATTTTTGAAAGATCCTCCACTGTATGAGTTTCATGAATAGGGATGAAATGGGATGACTTTTTTAGACAATCCACTATCACTCAAATGGAATCATGTTTCTGGACCATTCATTGAATATTTGTAACAAAATCCATTGCTATCTGGTCCCATTTACACACTAGGATGGGAAAATATTGTAACACACCAGCTGGTCTCTGAGGCTCTGCTTTAACCTGCTGACAAGTTAAGCACAACGAGACGAACTCATCCACCTTTCTTTTAATGTCGTTCCACCAAAACTGTGCCTTCCATGCCATATACATCTTCTATGTACCTGGATGTACATTCCATCTCGAATAGTGGTAAGAATGAATTATTTATTCTTAAAAAACCATAGGTACAACCGTATGATCTCTAAAACACAAACCTGAACCACCATCAAGTTTCTAGCCCTCAATGGTCTCCCCACCATTGAGTTTTGAACATACAACCAGAAATTCTGCATTAGATGTTTGTGCCTCTTTAATCATTTTTACTAAATCAAGAAAAAGCATAGCTGAATAAAAACTGAAACATCACCTCAGTCTTCACATTCCACATGCATGTTGGCTAATACTGACATCAACTACGATTCATCTAAAGCTTCTTTCGCCAACTGAGAATATGACTTTCTACTCAATGCATCCGCCACCGAATTTCTTTTCCCCAGTGTGTACATCAAGTCAAAGTCAAACATTTGGAGATACTGCATCCATCTCCTTTACCTTATATTCAAATCTTGTTTTGAGAAAATGTGTTTCAAGCTTTTGTAATCCATAAACATAGTAAATTTGTCCCCAAAGATATAATGTCTCCATGTTTTTCAAGCATGGATGACTGCAACTAACTCCAAATAATGTGTTGGTTGATTCTTCTCATGCACCCTAAACTGCCTTAAACTATAAGAAACCATATGATCTCTTTGCATGAGAACACAACCCAACCCTAATCCTGAAGAATCACAATACACCACATACCCCTATCCTGATTCTGGAAAGATCACGATAGGTGTCGATGTAAGCTGAACTTTCAGTTCCTACAAATACTTCTAACATTCCTCCATCCATTGGAATAGAGCATTCTTCTTTGTCAGAGTTGTCATTAGTGAAGATATTCGTAATAAATCACGCACAAAGCATCGATAGTAACCATATAGACCAAGAAAACGTCATTTCTCAAAAACATTCTTCTGTGGTTGCCAAGATATAACAACTTATATCTTTTCAAGATCAATAGATACTCATTTCTTAGAAATGACATGGCCAAGAAAACGTACTTCCTGTATCCAAAAATCACTCTTTGATAATTTGACATACAAATGGTGATCTCTCAAGATTTGTAAAACTGTTTCCAGGTGCTCCTCATGGTCATACCTTGTATTTGAATAGACCAAAATGTCATCCACAAACACCAAAACAAATTAATCTAGATATTGTTGAAATATACAATTCATCAATTCCATGAAGACTGCTGGTGCATTCGTTAGACCAAAAGGCATGACTATATATTCATAGTGGCCATATCTACTTTTAAAAGATGTATTTGGAATATCCTCTTCCCAAACTCTCAATTGGTGATATCCTGATCGCAAGTCAATCATGGAGAACCACTGAGCACCCCTTAATTGATCGAATAGATCATCAATGCATGGAAGTGGACATCTGTTCTTTATCATAACTTAGTTAATCTTACAATAATCAACACACAACCAAAGAGTTCCATCTGCCTTATTCACGAACAAAACTGGTGTTGCCCATAGAGATGTACTTGGTAGAATGAAACCCTTTATTTCCAACTCCTCTAACCACACTTTCAATTCGCCATACTATAAGAAGGAAGGGTAATAGGACTGGTCCCCGGAATGAGATCAATCGTAAACTCCACTTCCCATAGAGGTGGTAACCCTGAGAAGTTCTTGGGAAAGACATCTGAAAATTGATCCACAACAGCTAGATAACTATTTTCCTCGATCCATTCCATTTATTCCAAAGTCAATGCTACCAATTGGTAATAGATCGTTCCCACCAATGATTCCAATAATCTCTTTGCACCCTTCTTTAAAATCCTCTCTCCTCTAAAGAGATGCACGATGACGTCCTTTGTCGTGAAACTAACTGATCTACTATAAAAGTTGATTTGAGCCTTGAACATTGTCATCCAATCCATACCAATGTTTACATCATAGAAATCCATATCCAACATCGGGAAGTCCCATTTTAGCTCAACTCCATCAAAAGGTATAACACAAGCTCTACACACGAAGGCTCTACATTCTCTTTCACCAAGAAGAGTTTGGAGTTTTATTATAGAAGGAATCATTTCAAGTTTTAAACATAGAAAATAGGCTCCCCACTCTTTTTTCATCTTAGTTATAGAGTTCTCATCCCCTATGGTGAAGACAACTATACTTCCTCCACTTGGATTTTCAACAGTGACAGATATCGTAAACGGAGTATCCAATTGGAGTCCCAACTCAACGGTTTGAATAGCCTGAGTGAGGCTTTTGAACAACTAATGATTAACCAATAGATCAGGTGCATCCAAATTCTCAACATAATTTTTTAACTAGTTCTTATGACGCCTATCAGGTGCCATTTTCTAAACCAACAACAAACTCTATAAGTCTCACTCTCTAGCAACTGATGGCTTAGTATTTCAAATTCCATCACATCAACTATCACAACATTGTTTTCCAAAAACAACTTTTTCTCTGTTTAACAATTTTTGAAAACATTCAACATGCCTTTTAAAATATAAACCATTTTCAAAATACCAAGAGCATTCCCTTTTTCAAAATCATTCATTTGAAAAACAATTCCACTCTTTTTCAAAAATCAACACTTTTTTACAACATGAATCATTCCTAGAAATAGTGTATGCACTTCTATTGGGAAGTCATTCCTATACAATGCCTGACATGCTTGTATCATTGGATGAACCCATGCTAATGAGATTTCAAAATCCTAGAAGTGTCTCCAAACACTTATTTACCCAACTCCTTGGTAACCTGAAGTTCAGCATAAAAGGGTTAGCTACATCCTTTTATGATATACATTTTAAGATATGAAAATCCTACTCCTTTCTAAGATTCTAATATAAGGAATAAATAAGAAGGTATTTCAACTCCAAGACCAATAACATTGATGAAAACTTGTTAGGAAAGGTCCAAAAAAGGCTGATATCATTTTTACCACCAACGAAGGACCAGACCGATACCATTTGTAATGACCCACCAATTCTCATTGGCTTGAGAGTACAATGATTCAATACTAGGCCTTAAGCGACATCCCCAAGACACCAAAGGCTGGAAATAAATGTCAAAGGGTTTCAAATACAAGTGGGGGGTGATTTACCCTTTTTGAAATAAACAAATAAACCTACCAACCATAACCAAACATTCACTATATGATGCATGAAAAAATGGAAGACAACTCAACAACTTCATGTATCTCAAAATCACATCAAAGTAAGCAACAACAGAAGAATAACCAAGTATCAAAATACAGAATAGATAGACTACACAAGACTCTCTAAAGACCTCAAGACTCCATGCTCCATAAGATCCAAGATCCAAAATCTCCGAGCAGCCCAAACATCATGAGGTAGTGCTAAACACGGGTGAAACATTACCTTTTCCCATGTCACAGATGATAGCATCTGCAAAAGCACCAAAGTGCCAAAGTAGGGGTGATTATAAAACTCAGTAGGTTTTCCCCAATGACTTCCCTACTCATGCCACTAGGATAGAAGTGTTAGCAACAATTATATAATATATTTTATATAAAAAAATTTCTCAAAAACAATTTATAACTAAATATACACAAGTTTACAAAACCGTTCATTACCAAAATCATACAAGTGAAATTGAAACCAATTTTACTAGAAAGATATTTTTCCAAAGAAATAACTAAACAAGCTTTAAAATCATTTCACAATATCCCGTTCTTGGAATACGCAACCATTCCACAAACCCATGCAACCAACCATGCATGCTACGTTATGACAGTTCAATACTCATCTGTGGTTTCTCATCGATCTACCAAGTCGTCACAAGATAATTGTTTCCCATGTGCCATTAACCTTTTGGCACCGAGCACAAGGTCATATTTCAATCAAGCCCCGTATATACAATTCCCATGTTCCATTAACCCTTTTGGAACTGAGAATAAGGTCATATTTCAATCAAGCCCCATATATGAAACATGAACACACACCACATATGCCCAACGATCAAGCCAAAACAAACCTTTTAATAAAAGCACCCTTTATTGAAAACAATCTCCGTCAAAATCATTTTAATGCCAAACCATTTCAATTACAAACAATTTCAATAGAACTCCATTTTTATTTAAAACCATTTGTATTGAAAACCAATTTTCATCAACCATTTAGAAATTCTAGAAAATCCAAAATTTAAAATTGTCATTTTAAATTCATGAAACTAAACCCCCTTTGCATAACTATTCGCCAAGATCACCGAATTTCACAAAAACTATAAATCATCAAAAATGAAGTTTTTTCCATACATAATGAATAAAAAAATTTGAATCTATTCCAATAAATTCTAGAAATAGAAGATGGGATTGATGCCACCTACCTAGAAGGTTTTGAAGAATCTCTGACAACAGATGAAGAACACACAAGAAAGTGGCTCGATTCTCCAAGAACGACCTTAGTTCTCTTATCCTAGAAAGATCACAACTCAACATTGAATTATTTGGCATCCAAAAATGTAGATCTATCCACTATAGGTTCATATATAATAAATAATGGATATTCTAGAAGTAGATCTAAGTAGATCTATGAAAACCTGACAAATCAGGAAAGAATGGTCGCATACCTCAAGAATTGGACTCAAAATTACCAAGGGAAGGCTCTAGGTTGGCTCTAACTCATGTGGGGAGGGTTATAAAGTCTTCTAAGGAGAGTAATCTCAAAATAGGGGAGTTTAGAAGCCAAAAAGAAATATATAGAGAAAAAACGAGTAAGCTCCTAGAAAATAGGATCTAGATTTGACCTCTGTACAAGGTTCGACCACTTGGTTTGTGCCAACCATGTATGGATTGTGCGACCTTCCTTTTGGTCCCAACACTCCTTATAAAACCCTCAAAATCTCTAATCCTTCACCTTTAACCTTTTTATAGAAATACATTTGTATGGAAATTTCCCACTTTATGGAAACACCCCACTTTATGAAAAAAACCCACTTTATGGAAACACCCTACTTAATGGAAACAACCCACTTTATGGAAACAACCCACTTTATAGAAACACCGAACTTTATGGAAACACCCAAATTTATGGAAAAAACAAATATTATGGAAACACCCAACTTTATGGAAACTCTCTATTTTATGGAAACTCCGTATTTTATAGAAACTCTATATTTTATGGAAACTCCTTATTTTATGGAAAATCTATATTTTATGGATACTCTATATTTTATGATAACCCATTAAAAGCCACACCATTTTAAAAAACACTACTTTAACATAAAAAATGATTAAAGGGTTATGTACTCAAAACCGAGGGAACTACATATATAGATTTATATTTTTAATGGTTGGAAATCCCACAGTAATTTCATAACTTCCTTCCAAAGCTTATGAAATAATATGAGGAAGTAAAATACTTTTTCATCCATGAAATATTTTTTTTATCAAAAAATATAATACCTCTGTTGTTCAATTTTTTTCCATTTTATCATATACTATAAACAATTAATACTTAAAGAAGTAACATAGATTTGATACCACTTGAATTAATTAGATTAGTTAGTACACCACTAAAGGGAGGGGGGAATCAGTGGTACATATTTTTAAAATGTTTTCCAATATTTGAATTTAACCCCTATGACTTTTAATATTCATTATCCACTATTAAAAGTTATTCCTAGACCATATGAAAAATTAATAAGAATCATGTTGAATACATAACATTTTATAAGGTTCGTACTCAATGTAAGATCTTAATCCTTTCTCTATTCAGTTTTGGTTCTAAGACTTGAAAGATCAATAATTTAAAATTTATTATAAGGAATGTTTAGTGTACATCCTTGACTCTTGATAAGATGTAAAAATTCTAGTATAAATTAAGGGTATAAAGTAAGGGTATAAAGTAAAGGTATAAAGTAAGGGCATATGACATCCTTGAACTTATACTTCAATAGTAAATAAATGATTTTTTTATCCAGGTACCACCGTACTTTGAATATTTCCATCTTTATAATGTTTAAAAAATATTTTTAGAATAGGATATAATTCCTCAGCATCAAATAATTTATCTACTTTAAGAAGGAACTCGATTTAAAGATGAGTATGAATGAAATAGTATCATATTGATATCCCTCTCACCAGTTTGGAATATATAAATTATTAATGTGTCCATGCACAAAAAAGTTGTTCCTTCTAATCAGTAAGCATCTAGATCTAAGGAAATAGAAATAGATTTCCTTGATCTCTTCAAAAAAGTAGAATGTACTATAGTTCAATATTCCTCAAATCCTCTTTCTAAAATACAAGAGTGTGTCTACCTATCCCAATTTTTTTAACACAATAGACTTACTAATTTCAACCTTTTATATTCTTCTAAATTCATGAATGAAATTTCCATAAAAATTAATGGAAACTTGTATAATTCCAAACAACATAAATAATACATGTAGAATAAAATATTTTTCTATGAAATATGATTTTAAATATTTAATTTGAAATCCCATATAAATCTCACATGATCTTTATTGTTGAAACTCATTTAAATTTTTATGAATCTCAATATAAATCATGGATTTAAAAAGTCACATGTGTTGGGAAGAGAAAAGTGATGGTGATGGCAAGAGGGGGGGGGGGTGAATTGCCTTTTAAAAAATAATTAACAAATTAAAATCAAAGTTAAAGGTGCAGCGGAAATGAAAGAGGAAAGACACAAAACATGATAACGGAGTTCGGCTTAAACCAAAGCTTACGTCTCCGCTCCCAACTCAACCGTTGAGAGATTTACTACCGCTTGCTTTTTAATGGTTTTAGCAAGAAACCCACTAGACTTTAAGGTAGTCTAGAACCTATTACAGCTTGCTTTTAATGGTTGTGCAAGAACCCACTTGCTTTTAATGGTTGAGCAAGAACCCACTAGCCTTCTTACAGGTGAAGGTTAGCTCACCTATGACTCAAGCCTTTTAAAGGGAAGGCTTGACTAACCTCTTCACACCGTGAAGGTGGTGTGAAAACCCAAAAGAAGGAAGATGAGAGAAGAGAGGGGTTTGTAGGCACAAACCCAAATTGATGCTCAAAATGATAAAATAAGAAAAACCGTAAGAGGAGAAGTCTTGGGAGCCAATGGATTGATTGAAGTTGATGAAGAGCGCTCCCAAGCTTCTTTGATGGTGCTCCTTGGATGTGGAAATGAGTTGGAGCAAGTGGGGGTTCCTTGGAGGAATGCGCCGGAGGTTCTTCAAATGATCAAAAATGTTCCCGTGGGCTTCTGTGGGCTTGGTTGTTGTTCCGGGGCTTCCTAGTCCTATATTTATAGAGGGGGAACCCTCAAATGGCCTTTGGGGGGCTTCGGAGCCGTTGGAGAGGCCTTCGGAGCCGTTGGGAGTCAAGTGGACTAGCCTGGTCAAAGCCCAACGGCTAGTCTGACTGGCTCCACCGGCTGACCGGTGCTTGGCCACCGGTTGGTCGGTGCTTTGGAAAAGGAAGAGGGCTCGGGCTCAGGCACCACCGGCTGGCCGGTGAGGAGGCCACCGGTTGTCCGGTGCAGAGGCAGTAGCTGTCCCTATTTGTCTGGGTTCCACCGGCTGGCCGGTGGTGGGACACCGGTTGGCCGGTGGTCTGGACAGAGGGGATGCCTTCTGTCCAGGCTCCATCGGCTGGCCGGTGGTCATCCACCGGTTGGCCGGTGGACTGAAAATCAGTCCACTTTTGGCTTCTTGCTTTCTTGGCCCAATTCCTTGGCAACCTGAAATCATGCCTATCATCCAAAAACACTTAAAACAAGATTAGATAAATAAGAGAGTGATTGTGATCATGAAAATTAAAGCACGAGGGGTACGAGAGGTACAACAATCTCCCCCTATTTTGATGATCACAATCACCAAAACAAGAAATGTAAAAGACTGAAATGTAAGGCATGCTTTAAGGGATAAATTGAAAAGAAGCAAAGCATGAGAGAAAGATTTCCCCCCCAATCAACCAAGAATTTCTCCCCCTTTGTGATTATCAAAATAGCACGGGGCATAAAACCTGATTGAGGGAAAGGATTGAAAAACAAGATAGAGATTTTAAACCAATTGAAATTTTTGAAATTTGAATTGAAAGTTTTGAAATTGAAAGTTTTGAAATGAAAGTTTCGAATTGAAAGTTTTGAAATGAAATTTTTGAATTAAAAGTTTTGAAAAAAAAACACAAAAAGGTTTAGACGATCCTAACTCCCCCTAAATAAAAACAATAAATCACCGGGGAGAGGATTTTAAAACCGAGACAAATTTTGGCCCGGAGAGACTCGCTAAAAGGGATTTTTCAATCCATACTTGTCTAGTGGCGGGTCTTCTCTTATGAAATTCATCGTTAAAGAAAATGGTTTTGGGCCTTCCATACCGGGCATTTTTGCAATTGCACTCATAAATTAAGTGCCTGGGTTTTTTACAATAGTTGCAAAATTTCTTTTGAGAGCTCCCCCTTACAAAAATAGTTGGAGCATGGGAAGAGGAAGCTTTCTTGGAATAGCCAAGCCCTTGGGTGGTTCTAGATATGCATTGGGAACCAAGCAATTTGGTCAAATTTTGTTCACCTTGGGTGAACTTGGAAAGAGATTCCCTTAAATCTTTGATTGTTGATTCCATAGAATCAATATCAGGAAGGTTTTGGATCTTGAGGGACAACTCCTCCTTCTCTTTGAGAAGTTGTTCCTTTTCAGAAGAAAGTTTTTTGAAATTCTTTTTTAAAGCAATAAATTTGGAAGAAAGTTCGTGAAAACCTTCCTCCAATTGATCTCTAGCATGTTGGAGATCCTCATAAGATAAGTGATTGAAATAATTTGAAGAACTAGAGGATGAGGAGTCGGAAGAGGTTACCTCATGGAATGCCATTAGGCATTTTTTACCGTTGTCACTTGAGGAGGAGGAGGAGGAGGATGTTGAGCTATCACTCCATGTGGCCTTGAATGACTTATTCTTTTCCTTTTGCTTGGCCTTTTTCTTGTGGAGTGGGCAATCGGGCTTGTAATGGACTTTCTTTCCACACCCGTAACATGTTACCTCGGGCTCGGATTTTTCGTTGGGTTGAGCCTTGCGGGATTTCTTCTTCTTGTGCTTCTTCATGACTTTGTGCATTTTGCGGGCAAGATTCTCCATTTCTGAATCGCCGCTTGAAGAGGAAGATGAGGAGGAGGAGGAGCTTTCTTCTTTTTATACTTTGAAGGCGATGTTCTTTGGAACTTTGATCGGTTTTCCTTCCTTTTCAGCTTGCCTCCTCATGGTGATCTCGTAGGTCATGAGGGATCTGATGAGCTCTTCGACCGGCTTGTTCTTGATGTCTTTTGCTTCTTAGATTGTCGTGACATTCGGTGCCCATGTGCTTGGTAAGATCCAAAGGATCTTCTTGACCATCATTTCTGCAGACACATCATCACCAAGGGACTTTCTCCCATTGCAAACATCAGTAAAACGAGTAAACATTTCAGAAATAGATTCGGATGGATGCATGGTAAAAGACTCAAAATCTTGACGGTACATATCCAACCGAGTATCCTTGACTTTTTTGGTCCCCTCATGGGTAACCTCCAAAAGTTTCCAGATTTCATGTGATGAGGTGCATGTGGAAACTCGATTGAATTCATTACGATCAAGGCCGCAATGAAGAGCGTTCATGGCTTTGCCATCAAGCTCGAAATTTTTAATATCGGCTTGAGTCCATTTGGATTCATCGGGAGAAGAAAGAGAATAACCATGCATGAAAATTTTATATATAGGATAGCCAATACTTCTAAGAAAAGTGGTCATGTGGGTTTTCCAATAGGTATAGTCGGTTCCATCAAAAAATGGAGCACGACCCAAAGAATAACCTTCGGGGGCGAAAGAGGATGAAGCCATCACAATGGATCTTGAATTTGAAACCGGTGAAGGTATTACTCAAATTTTGCCTCTGATACCAATTGTTGGGCGGAGAAAAGTGATGGTGATGGCAAGAGGGGGGGGTGAATTGCCTTTTAAAAAATAATTAACAAATTAAAATCAAAGTTAAAGGTGCAGCGGAAATGAAAGAGGCAAGACACAAAACTTGATAACAGAGTTCGGCTTAAACCAAAGCCTACGTCTCCGCTCCCAACTCAACCGTTGAGAGATTTACTACCGCTTGCTTTTTAATGGTTTTAGCAAGAAACCCACTAGACTTTAAGGTAGTCTAGAACCTATTACAGCTTGCTTTTAATGGTTGTGCAAGAACCCACTTGCTTTTAATGGTTGATCAAGAACCCACTAGCCTTCTTACTGGTGAAGGTTAGCTCACCTATGACTGAAGCCTTTTAAAGGGAAGGCTTGACTAACCTCTTCACACCTTGAAGGTGGTGTGAAAACCCAAACGAAGTAAGATGAGAGAAGAGAGGGGTTTGTAGGCACAAACCCAAATTGATGCTCAAAATGAAAAAATAAGAAAAACTGTAAGAGGAGAAGTCTTGGGCGCTAATGGATTGATTGAAGTTGATGAATAGCGCTCTCAAGCGTCTTTGATGGTGCTCCTTGGATGTGGAAATGAGTTCGAGAAAGTGGGGGTTCCTTGGAGGAATGTGCCGGTGGTTCGCCAAATGATCAAAAATGTTCCCGTGGGCTTGGTTGTTGTTCCGGGGCTTCCTAGTCCTTTATTTATAGAGGGGGAACCCTCAAATGGCCTTTGGGGGGCTTCGGAGCCGTTGGAGAGGCCTTCGGAGCCGTTGGGAGTCAAGTGGACTAGCCTGGTCAAAGCCCAACAGCTAGTTTGACTGGCTCCACCGGCTGACCGGTGCTTGGCCACCGGTTGGCCGGTGCTTTGGAAAAGGAAGAGGGCTCGGGCTCAGGCACCACCGGCTGGCCGGTGAGGAGGCCACCGGTTGGCCGGTGTGGAGGCAGTAGCTGTACCTATTTGTCTGGGTTCCACCGGCTGGCCGGTGGTGGGACACCGGTTGGCCGGTGGTCTGGACAGAGGGGATGCCTTCTGTCCAGGCTCCATCGGCTGGCCGGTGGTCATCCACCGGTTGGCCGGTGGACTGAAAATCAGTCCACTTTTGGCTTCTTGCTTTCTTGGCCCAATTCCTTGGCCACCTGAAATCATGCCTATCATCCAAAAACACTTAAAACAAGATTAGATAAATAAGAGAGTGATTGTGATCATGAAAATTAAAGCACGAGGGGTACGAGAGGTACAACAATCTCCCCCTATTTTGATGATCACAATCACCAAAACAAGCAATGTAAAAGACTGAAATGAAATGCATGCTTTAAGGGATAAATTGAAAAGAAGCAAAGCATGAGAGAAAGATTTCTCCCCCAATCAACCAATAATTTCTCCCCCTTTGTGATTATAAAAATAGCACGGGGCATAAAACTTGATTGAGGGAAAGGATTGAAAAACAAGATAGAGATTTTAAACCAATTGAAATTTTTGAAATTTGAATTGAAAGTTTTGAAATTGAAAGTTTTGAAATGAAAGTTTTGAATTGAAAGTTTTGAAATGAAATTTTTGAATTAAAAGTTTTGAAAAAAAAACGCAAAAAGGTTTAGACGATCCTAACTCCCCCTAAATAAAAACAATAAATCACCGGGGAGAGGATTTTAAAACCGAGACAAATTTTGACCCGGAGAGACTCGCTAAAAGGGATTTTTCAATCCATACTTGTCTAGTGGCGGGTCTTCTCCTATGAAATTCATCGTTAAAGAAAATGGTTTTGGGCCTTCCATACCGGGCATTTTTGCAATTGCACTCATAAATTAAGTGCCCGTGTTTTTTAAAATAGTTGCAAAATTTCTTTTGAGGGATCCCCCTTACAAAAATAGTTGGAGCATGGGAAGAGGAAGCTTGCTTGGAATAGCCAAGCCCTTGGGTGGTTCTAGATATGCATTGGGAACCAAGCAATTTGGTCAAATTTTGTTCACCTTGGGTGAACTTGGCAAGAGATTCCCTTAAATCTTTGATTTTTGATTCCATAGAATCAATATCGGGATGGTTTTGGATCTTGAGGGACAACTCCTCCTTCTCTTTGAGAAGTTGTTCCTTTTTGGAAGAAAGTTTTTTGAAATTCTTTTTTAAAGCAATAAATTTGGAAGAAAGTTCGTGAAAACCTTCCTCCAATTGATCTCTATCATGTTGAAGATCCTCATAAGATAAGTGATTGAAAGAATTTGAAGAACTAGAGGATGAGGAGTCGGAAGAGGTTACCTCATGGAATGACATTAGGCATTTTTTACCGTTGTCACTTGAGGAGGAGGAGGAGGAGGATGTGGAGATATCACTCCATGTGGCCTTGAATACCTTCTTCTTTTCCTTTTGCTTGGCCTTTTTCTTGTGGAGTGGGCAATCGGGCTTGTAATGGCCTTTCTTTCCACACCCGTAACATGTTACCTCGGGCTCGGATTTTTCGTTGGGTTGAGCCTTGCGGGATTTCTTCTTCTTTTGCTTCTTCATGACTTTGTGAATTTTGCGGGCAAGATTCTCCATTTCTGAATCACCGCTTGAAGAGGAAGATGATGAGGAGGAGGAGCTTTCTTCTTTTTGTACTTTGAAGGCGATGTTCTTTGGAACTTTGATCGGTTTGCCTTCCTTTTCAGCTTGCCTCCTCATGGTGATCTCGTAGGTCATGAGGGATCTGATGAGCTCTTCGACCGACATGTTCTTGATGTCTTTTGCTTCTTGGATTGCCATGACTTTCGGTGCCCATGTGCTTGGTAAGATCCAAAGGATCTTCTTGACCATCGTTTCTGCAGACACATCGTCAACAAGGGACTTTCTCCCATTGCAAACATCAGTAAAACGAGTAAACATTTCAGAAATAGATTCGGATGGATGCATGGTAAAAGACTCAAAATCTTGACGGTACATATCCAATCGAGTATCCTTGACTTTGTTGGTCCCCTCATGGGTAACCTCCAAAAGTTTCCAGATTTCATGTGATGAGGTGCATGTGGAAACTCGATTGAATTCATTACGATCAAGGCCACAATGAAGAGCATTCATGGCTTTGCCATCAAGCTCTAAATTTTTAATATCGGCTTGAGTCCATTTGGATTCATCGGGAGAAGAAAGAGAATAACCATGCATGACAATTTTATATATAGGATAGCCAATACTTCTAAGAAAATTGGTCATGCGGGTTTTCCAATAGGTATAGTCGGTTCCATCAAAAAATGGAGCACGACCCAAAGAATAACCTTCGGGGGCGAAAGAGGATGAAGCCATCACAATGGATCTTGAATTTGAAACTGGTGAAGGTATTACTCAAATTTTGCCTCTGATACCAATTGTTGGGTGGAGAAAAGTGATGGTGATGGCAAGAGGGGGGTGAATTGCCTTTTAAAAAATAATTAACAAATTAAAATCAAAGTTAAAGGTGCAGCGGAAATGAAAGAGGCAAGACACAAAACTTGATAACGGAGTTCGGCTTAAACCAAAGCCTACGTCTCCGCACCCAACTCAACCGTTGAGAGATTTACTACCACTTGCTTTTTAATGGTTTTAGCAAGAAACCCAATAGACTTTAAGGTAGTCTAGAACCTATTACAGCTTGCTTTTAATGGTTGTGCAAGAACCCACTTGCTTTTAATGGTTGAGCAAGAACCCACTAGCCTTCTTACAGGTGAAGGTTAGCTCACCTATAACTCAAGCCTTTTAAAGGGAAGGCTTGACTAACCTCTTCACACCTTGAAGGTGGTGTGAAAACCCAAACGAAGGAAGATGAGAGAAGAGAGGGGTTTTTAGGCACAAACCCAAATTGATGCTCAAAATGATAAAATAAGAAAAACCGTAAGAGGAGAAGTCTTGGGCGCCAATGGATTGATTGAAGTTGATGAAGAGCGCTCCCAAGCTTCTTTGATGGTGCTCCTTGGATGTGGAAATGAGTTGGAGCAAGTGGGGGTTCCTTGGAGGAATGCGCCGGAGGTTCGCCAAATGATCAAAAATGTTCCCGTGGGCTTCCGTGGGCTTGGTTGTTGTTCCGGGGCTTCCTAGTCCTTTATTTATAGAGGGGGAACCCTCAAATGGCCTTTGGGGGGCTTCGGAGCCGTTGGAGAGGCCTTCGGAGCCGTTGGGAGTCAAGTGGACTAGCCTGGTCAAAGCCCAACGGCTAGTTTGACTGGCTCCACCGGCTGACCGGTGCTTGGCCACCGGTTGGCCGGTGCTTTGGAAAAGGAAGAGGGCTCGGGCTCAGGCACCACCGGCTGGCCGGTGAGGAGGCCACCGGTTGGCCGGTGCGGAGGCAGTAGCTGTCCCTATTTGTCTGGGTTCCACCGGCTGGCCGGTGGTGGGACACCGGTTGGCCGGTGGTCTGGACAGAGGGGATGCCTTCTGTCCAGGCTCCATCGGCTGGCCGGTGGTCATCCACCGGTTGGCCGGTGGACTGAAAATCAGTCCACTTTTGGCTTCTTGCTTTCTTGGCCCAATTCCTTGGCAACCTGAAATCATGCCTATCATCCAAAAACACTTAAAACAAGAATAGATAAATAAGAGAGTGATTGTGATCATGAAAATTAAAGCACGAGGGGTACGAGAGGTACAACGACATGATATTTTAAAAATAAAAGAAAATTGAAGCATCAGTAGAATTAATTTCCCTTTTAGTAGAAATAAAAAATTCTAGAAACTCATACTACTTTTATACGTTTTAACGTCCCGATCCCGGAACCCACCCAGAGGCACCCCATACCCGGTTGGTCACATGGCCTCAAGCGCATTTCCCCAAATGCCAGAGGCTGCCGACTAAAAGTGAGGGACTTGGAAATGATAGTGGGGAAACTTTGCCCTCATTGGCAGAGTACACAGTGGAAGAGAAACAAATATACTATAGTAGAAGAAATAAATATCCAACAACAGTAAATAGAGGAAGACTAAGATAATAACAACTGGAGTGCACTTATATATAAAATGATGCATGGTATATTTGTCTAGGAAAAAAACTAAAGAGGACACAATGCTAAATAAAACTAGTACTAAACCAAAGTACAAAAGAAACAGATAAATAGCTCCTCAGCATCACAAGCCTATGCTTGGTCCCATGCTCCCCATCTCCACAACAAGTCAAGTACTTGAAGTAGAAGGGCATTTGACCTTATCTATAGCTGCAATAATATAATCTATTTGGGCCCAAAAGCATGGCCCAAACAGGGTGTGAGATGAATCATAGTAGGCAACCAACACAAGATCTATTCCTTACTGTCAGTGAATATATGGCAGGTAAAAGTGAAAAAAGCAGTAAACAAGGAAACAACTAAGTAGTAAACAATCCACATAGCATGCAACAGAAAAACGGATAACACAACAAGTAACCCTCTGGGAAGTACCCACGACCTATCCCCTATGGTCCTACCTATCAAGTACAAGAAAACCCCTAGGTAGCACACACAGTCTCAAAAAAATGGCGTGTTTTCTTAACACATGACATATACTTGAATCCTCTTTCCCTGCCCGAGATCTTCTACACAGTTAAGCCACATGACTTTATTAAAACAAGACTACATGGCGTGTTCAAGATAGACACGACGTGTACTAGACAAGCTTCACCTGTCCCGTGTTGTTAGTGACACGGCCTGACACACTGCTCACACTACACAGTGTGTTCCAGATTGACACGGCGTGTATGAGAAAGGATAACACTGACCCGTGTTGTTCGTGGCACAGACAAGTACCTGGGTCAGACTACACGGTGTGTTTAGATGAAAAACGGTGTGTATTAGACATGACTTGGCCAACCTGTGTTGTTAGTGACATGGGTGGGCACGGGGTCGACATGACACGACGTGTATGGACGATACATGACATGTTCACTCCTGATTTTCCCCATACCTTGCCTCTTCCCACATGGCCTATGACACGGTTTAGAGACTACATGGTGTCTACAAAAAGTACATGGCATGTAATTAAGAAAAAAAGTTTCTTCCCAAACAGAATAACACATGGCATGTACTTAACATTACACGGCGTGTATTCTGGGTTTTTCTGGACAATATTCCCCAAAAACTACTCCAGAACCCAAGAAACACTAAAACAAGCATTAAAAGTTCCAAATTACGATCCGTGAGGGCCCATAATCCCCAAGAATCAAAGTTTTGAATCATATACACATTATTACATGGAAAACAAGGCAGTGATCCACCAAATTCTGGTCCATGAGGGCCCATAACACCTCAATAACCAATGTTTGGCATTCATTCAAGCAAAGCTCTACACAAACAATACCTTATCAAATAGAATGTATTTATATCAAGGCAACTATCACAAAAACATGCATATTTTACACATCATCTATCACAAAAACATGCAATCACTAATGCATCCTTGATGTCATGAAAAAAATGTATGAAATGTGATTTCTAGAAAGTGCCTATATGATGCATGAGATGGAATACCCTCATGTCATTGGGTTGAGACCGAAATAGAACCTGAATAACATAAAAAATAATAGCACAATACATGTGAGTCACCCAACGGAGAAAATTAAATCAACCATAATATTGAAAAGTTAGAAAAATTGCAATAAAAAGGTAGATTGGATTTTCCCTGTACACGAGTTAGCTACTCCCGGGCAAAGCTTATTACGAAGTACCTATTCAATCCTATCCCTATCTATAGGCTCCAAATAGTAACACAAGAGAAAAGAAACCCTCTAATACCACTTTGTAACATCCCGATTTCGAAAGCCACCTAGAAGCGCCCTATACCCAGTTGGTCACATGGCCTCAAGAGCATTTCCCCGAACACCAGAGGCTGTCGACTAGCAGCGAGGGCCTTGGGTGTGATAGTGGGGAAACAATGCCCTCATTGGAAGAGTACATGGTAGAAGAGAAACAATTATACAATAGAGGAAGCAATAAATATCCAACAATAGTAAAAAACAGAAGACTGGGATAATAACAATTGGAGAACATATTTATATATAAAATGATGCATGATATATATGTCTAGGAAAACAGCCAAACATGTCACAATGCTAAATACAACTAGTACTAAACCAAAGTACAAAAGAAACAGATAAACAAATCCTTTGCATTGGAAGCCTATGCTTGGTCCCATGCTCTCCAGATCCACAACAAGTCTAGTACCTGAAGTAGAAGGGCGCTTTCCCTTGTCTATACCTGTAACAATATAATATGTTTGGGCCCAAAATCATGGCCCAAACAGGGTGTGAGACGAATCCTAGTAGGAAACCATCATATGATCTGTGCCTAACAGTCAGCGAATATATGATATGTAAAAGTGCAGAAAGTAGTAAACAAGGAAATTACAAAGTAGTAAACAATCCACACAGCATGAAACAACAAAATAGATAACACAACAGGGAACCATCTAGGAAGTACCCACAACCTATCCCCTCTGGTCCTACCTATCAAGTACATGAAACCCCTTTGGCATCACACATAGTCTCAACACACATCGTGTTGTCTTAACACATGACGTGTACTTGAATCCTCTTTCCCTGTCCGAGTTCTTATACACGGTTAAGACACATGACTTTCATAAAACAAGACTACACGGCGTGTTCAAGATAGACACGGTGTGTACTAGACAAGCTTCACCTGGCCTGTGTTGTTAGTAACACGGCCTGACACATGGATCATACTACACTGTGTGTTCGAGATGGACACAATGTGTATGAGAAAGGATAACATCGACCCGTGTTGTTCGTGACACAGCCGGGTACCTGGGTCAGACTACACAACATGTTTAGATAGTACACGACGTGTATTAGACATGACTCAAACAACATGGGTTGTTAGTGACATGGGTGGGCACATGGTCGACACGACACGGCGTGTTTGGACAATACACGGCGTGTTCACTCCAGATTTTCCCCATCCCGTGTCTCTGCCCACACAGTCTATGAAATAGTTTAGAGACTACATGGCATGTACTTAATAAAAATAGTTTCTTCCCGAATAGAAGAACACACGGTGTGTACTTGACATTTCACAGCATGTGTTCTAGGGTTTTCAAGACATTAAGCCCCAAAAACTACTCCGAAACATAGAAAACATCGAAAAAAGCATTGAAAGTGCCAAATTCCGATCCGTGAGGGCCTATACTCCCCGCGAATCAATGTTTGGAATCATATACAGATTATAACATGAAAAAAAGGCAATGATCCTCCAAATTCCGATCCATGAGGGCCCATAACACCTCAAGAACCAAAGTTTGGTGTTCATTCTAGCAAACCTCTACACAAACAGTACCTTATCAAACAACAGGTATTTTTATCAAGGAAACTATCAAAACAACATGCATTTTTTACACATAATCTATCACAACAACATTCAATCACTAATGCATCCTAGATGGCATGGAAAAAATGCATGACATGTGATTTCTAGCAAATGCCTATATGATGCATGAGATGGCATACACTCATCTCATCAGGTTGCGACAGAAATAAAACCCGAATGACATCAGCAATAGCAAAACAATACATGTGAGTCACCCAACGGTAAAAATTAAATCAACCGTAAAATTGCAAAATCTGGCAAATTTCAATAACGAGATAGATTGGATTTTCCCTGTACACGAGTTAGCTACTCCTGAGTATAACTTATTATCAAGTACATATTCCATTCTATCCCCATCTATAGGCTCCAAATGGTAACATAAGAGAAAAGAAACCCTCTGATACCACTTTGTAACATCCCGGTTCTGTAAGCCACCCAGAAGCGCCCTGTACCTGGTTGGTCACATGGCCTCAAGTGCATTTCCCCAAACACCAGAGACTGCCGACTGGCTGAAAGGGCCTTGGGTGTAATAGTAGGGAAACTATTCCCTTGTTGACAGAGTACATAGGGGAAGATAAACAAATATACAATAGCAGGAGTAATAAATATCCAACAATAGTAAACAACGAATGACTAAGATAATAACAACTGGATCACATATATGTATAAAATGATGCATGGTATAGATGTCTAGGAAAACAACCAAACATGTCACAATGCTGAATACAAGAAGTACTAAACCAAGGTAAAAAAGAAACAGAAAAATAGCTCCTCATCATCTAAAGCCTAAGCTTGGTCCCATGCTCTCCAACACTATAGCAAGTCAAGTACCTAAAGTAGAAGGGTGCTTTCCCTTGTCTATACCTACAACAATATAATCTCTTTGATCCCAAAATCATGGCCCAAACAGGGTGTGAGATGAATCCTAGTAGGCAACCACCAAAAGATCTGTGCCTAACAGTCAGTGAATATATGGCAGGTAAAAGTGCAGAAAGTAGTAAACATGGAAAGCACTAAGCAGTAAACAATCCACACAGCATGCAACAACAAAATAGATAACACAATAGGTAACCCTATGGGAAGTACCCATATCCTATCCCCTCTGGTCCTACCTATCAAGTACAAGAAACCCCCTAGGCAAAACACACAGTCTCACCCCTTTATTTAAGCTAAAATATAGACTCTCTGAGGAAGCACTCACCGTCAATTCCCCCTATACTATTATATCGTACTAAAGGTGATCTGGGGAAGCAATCAATGTCAATTCCCCCTATGGCTCACAACGAGGAACTAAAGACACTTTGGGGAAGCACTCAACATCAATTCCCCCTATGGTCTCACATCTTATAATTATAAAGACACTCTGGAGAAGTCCTTAACATCAATTCTCCCTATGGTCTGCACACCAGGTTCTCACATCCCCATGTAAGTCATGAAAGTGTAACATCACGTATCGACCCATGTAAAACTCATGATCTACTTGGCTAGCATTCTACGGCATATCAGCATAATAGAACAACAGTCACACCATACTACCATACTAGGCATGGGAAAGTAACAGTGGCCTAATAAGAAAACATGACCCAAAGGTCAAAACATGCAAAAAATGAATGGAAATACATCCAAAGCATAAAACTTCACCCCATTCACAATAAATAATCATATACTTAGGAATACTAGCATATCAGAGAAACAATAGGACTAAAACGATAAACACGCAATACCCTATTCATGGGTATTGTGATAATTGCACATATAACTCAAAGACTTCCTACAGAAAGGCAGAAACCACCTACCTTGGGTTTAGGAGATCAATATACTTGAACCTCAATGCTTGAATCTCCTTAGAATGTCGAAGATCTACAAAAACATCTAAAATGTTCAACCCATAATAACTTGGAAAAGAAGAGAAATTATGAAACGAGGCTCCATCAGAAGAGAGAACTCACCAATGCAATTCCAATGCAACCGACGATGTTTGATTAGAAGGAAGGATGGAGGCTCGGGGGATCGTCGAAGATTTGTGGCTGCTCAGCACTCTCAGATGAACAGGACCTAAAAGAAGTTCATTCTGGCAATTAGATGCGACCCGATGCATTTAATGAAAAAAAGAAAGTACACAGTGTGTACTTTTGAATTACACGGTGTGTACTTGACTTTTCCGTACTCCGCTTTATGTGGGCTCCACATCACCCCACACGACCATTTGTGTGGCCATGACACGACCAGCACATGACCTCCTGTGGCAGCATAGTACACGACGTGTACTCACAAAGTACACAGCATGTACATCAAAAATTTCTAGAAACTCCCCTATTCTCAAAATCTCCATAAAAAGGGAAAACATACCTGAAAAGAAGGTTCAGGTTATTACATACGTGTCTCAATGACCATTATATAGAAGACAATTACCTTTACATAAGTCCAAATAAACCTTAGTTTCCTTTATAATCTTCATTTTTCCAAGATATAAAGACAATACAACCCCTACACATGTCTTATTTTTTCAATGTTATCTTTACATAGGTAACCATTTTAGATGACCCTTACATAGATGTCAGTTAAGTGTTTATTATCTAAAATTATACATTTTTATTATAATATAAGCATATAAATATCATTTAGGCACCTAAAACATCTTAAACATAGATATATTCTACTACCTGAACCTAAAATGTCTTATGAGTTTCAAAAAAAATGTACAAGATTCACACAGACCCACCGAATCAAGTTTTTATAAAAAAGGATATCTAAAATGTCCCATGAGATTTTCAAACAAATTTTGGCCTGTCAAAAGGACATATACTAAAGGATTTTTATCTTTCCAAAATTTTAGATAACTCAGGAACCATATGATCATCACAAAATATATTATATCCCTCTCAGAAGTCTAATGAGTAAATGAATCTACTTATTTAAAAGAGAAATCACTTCCATATTAGATGAAATTATTACTATATTTTTAAAACTGATATCCGTAGTTGAAATTACTTATGCATATCTATATTATCAAACAATTAAGATAATTTACATTGTAAATTAGCAGTCATCATTTATAATTTCTAGATAACTTTAAAAATAACTTTGAATCCTCTAAAAATTATTCGTACCTCTTCAAATCAACTCAAAAAAACTATACAAGGATAAAAACATATCTATTATATGGGGTTGAAAGAAAAGAAAACTTCTTCAAAAATTTCAAGGGAACTACAATTACATTTTTTCGTACTTTTAAACCTAGAAAAATGGGTTAGTACATGGAAAATAATTATTCTAGAAGCTATCAAGTACAATAAACTTCCAATCATCTTCTTGAATTCCTTATGATCAAGACCTCTTCCTTTTTCATCTTTTAATAGTTTTTTCCTACTAAATTGGGTCTAGATATTGTCTTTGAATACCCTAGGTGAAACATCTTTATCATATCTTGAGTATACTTCTCATTAGAAAGAAAAATGTGATCTTCCTCTTCAGAAACCTGAGGACCTAGAAAGTATCTCATTTCACCAATAATAGATATTTAAATAACTTATTTATCTCTACATAAAGTTCCTCACAAAAAAACAAGTTTATTTATAAAAAAAATGTCATCTACATAAACAATGATAATGAGTGATACTTTGTTTTTATATTTAATGTAGATATTATTGTCCACTTTTCCTTTCCAAAAATTAAAATTCCTTAAATAGGTATCTATCGTGGAAAAAAAAGCTCGTGGGTCTTGTTTCAACCCATATAAAGACTTATTAAATCCAATAGTATAGTTCTCATCCTAAACAAGCAATATTTCACAAGGTTTCTCAATATATACCTCTCTTCCTTATCTCCATTGATAAAATAAGACTCAATATCTATTTGGGAAATCTTCTATTTCCATTTTACTATAATATCAATAAAAATATCCTAGTGGTTTCTAATCTAGCTACTAGTGGAAATATTTCATCAAAATTAATAACTTCAACCATAAAATTCCCCTTATACACATGCCTTTATTTATTTCACATAACTTCTCCCCTTCCATCCAACTTGATTCAAAATACCCACTTTTTTATAATTATATTCTTGTATTTAGTATTAATTACTAACTACTAAGTATCATTCTTATCTATCCTATCTAGTTATTCATCCATGGCATCAACCCCCTCTGGATACTCTAAATCTTCTTCAACATCTGTTGGTTATGCTTAATAAATTTGTGAGGAATTCCTTGTTTTCATCAAAGTTATATTATTTTGAACCTACTATACACATCTAGTAATGATGTTTTGGATCAAAAACCATTTTCTCATCCTAGGATTAGGTGAAAAATATTTCTCTTTAACACTTGAATTTTCTAAATCATCATCTTTTTCCTATATTGCTTTAGAATTTTCACTATTTTCTAAAACTCCATCCTTCTATTTAATCAAAATAAATTCATATTAATCACTTTTGTGACATTATTCTACATTATTATCTTATACAATAGATTGTTCTAGTAATTTAACGTTTTCATTGTTAATATTTTCCATTTATCCTTATTTCCCCATTAATATCAACTTACTATTAAAAAAATAACCAAAATAGATACCGTTATCACATTTTTTATCAAACATACCAATATTTTCACCTTTTACTTTGATAATGTAGGGAATAAAAAATAAACCTTAATATTTCAAATTTAGAGTCCTCTTATAATGCCTATAATATGGTGAAATGAAATAATTTTTTCCATATAAGTGGAAATTTTGAAGGCGAACTACTACTCCAATGTCCTATCTCTAAAATTATCAAGAATTATTATTCTCAATCAATATATTTAAAGCCATCTTAACCAATATTCTTTCATTCCATTCAGACAAACCATTTTATTTTGTGTTATATAGTAAAATTATTTGTCAATGAATATTATGATTCTCATGGAAAGATTTATGTATTCTATTTGTGAAATCATCACCATTATCCCTATGAATTTTCTTTAAAGAGTAACCATACCCTTATTTCTAAACATCTCTTAAAACTATTGAAGAAATTAAGAGATTAAAATTTATGATCAATAAGTATAAGTCACGTAATGAGTGTGAAGTAATAAATATAGGAAATAAGATACCTATATATATATATTTATTTCCTTTTCATAGGCCCATAGATGTCAAAATGAATAAGTTCAGAGGTATCAGATATACGAATCTCAAATTTATTGTATGAAGAATTTGTTATAAACCCTTCATGGAAAGTGGATAATATAAGGTTTCTTTCTCTATTCATTTTAGTAGCATAAAAAATTATTTTTATTTGGGTAATCTTTGTCACATGTTGTTAGAAATGATGACTAATTCTTTGATACCATAATTTATTTTCTTCTTCCACACTATGGTATCATGAATTTTAGGCATCAACCACTTGAAATAGATTAAACTTAATTTACTATCCTATTATCATAATTCTTATATCTTCTAGTATTTTCATTAGGAAACCATATTTCTAAATAATCACCTCATTTGATTCATAATAGATCTAAAAACACTTAATAGGCTATGTTTGATCCCATAAACATATAATATATTCTTGGAATTCAGCTTCTCCTTTCTAGAAACAGATAACACAAAATATTTAATTTAGAGTGACCCATTATTCCCAAATTTCATTTATCCTTAATTATATACTTTTACATTCCTCAATGTTTTTAATCTCTTGTAATATTTGATCAACATCCACTATGAAATACCCAATCAAAATATCCTTTTTAAGATTTAATAAAAAATTATTGTAGAATATATTTTTATTACAATTTTACTTCTTCTGTTGAGAATTTTGAGTATTATAATTCATGCCCAGTTGTGGTAGAATCATAGTAATGAAATCATTTTCATGGTGACCTAGATAGTAATATCTCCCACAAAATTCTTTTAAATTTTGAAATTTAGTTTTCATATTTAGTGTGGAATCTACATCTCTCCATCGAAAATTTCTTATCTAAGTGGGTCGAATCCCTTAAAATTATACGTCACAAACCTTTTAGATAAATATTAAATTTTATAGTTGAAGAAAAATATTCTTATTATATTAAAAATTATTTTTAGTTATAATAGTATCCATAGAAGGCATACTTTACTTCGTAAATAATATTCTATCCTAAGGTTCACACTTGTCTCCGTTCATTATTGTGACCCACAAATTTGGATTCCTTTTGATACTAAAAACTATTTTGATTTAATAAAATATTTTTATTTATTCATATATTATTTTAATACTTTTCTAAAACACTAGTTCTAACATATATTTTTTTCAAATTTATATTCCCAAATTTTAAATATTTCTATGAATTAATTTTCTTATCCATAAACTTGGTTTTGTTTAAATGTTTCTACTATTTGGATTTCCATCCCAAATTTTCAAGATATTTTTTCACCCTTTAGGAGTGATCTTTACTAGTGATCTTAAACATCTTTCATATTAGATATTTCTATAAATTCTTGAACTGAATTTTATAAGTCAAATATGGTCTTGTCCAATTCAATTTCTATATTGACTTTTTTATATGAACATGATCAAGCTCCTTCACCTTTCCCTTAATTATTTTTGCAATATTGATTTTCGTGACTCTTTTCATCATCAATAAGTTTTTCAAAATCATAAATCTATTTTAGTATTAAGTATTTTTTTTGTATAAACCAATTTTTTACTCCTAAAAGACTAATTAGCTTTATTATTATTTTTGATATTCTTCTCTAGATTAGTTATTTTTAAAATACACTCCCTTGATTAAATCTTCAAGATTAAATCCATTTTAGTTTATTCTTTATTCCCAACTTCAATACATTCATCACTAGTGATATTTTGTTCATGAAGTTTAGTAATAATTTTCCTCTCATAAATATTACTTGAAATTTAAATATATTCTTCACCACTGATTTCAATTTATATAAACTTAGATAAGAAATTTCCCTTTTTTTTTGTTTGGATAAATTCTTACCCTTTTATCCTAAATAATAATTTGAACTGGTTTCATTGTTTTTTCATTGATTATTTGTATTTTTATCTTCATAACTATAAGATTCTTCTTATTTTAGTTTTTCATAGTTTAATGTAAAGTGTCTAACAGATCCATACTTGATGTATTTTAGTTGAATATTTCCTTTGTACATTTGAGTGAGTCTTCTTAATTTTCTAGAGATAAAAGAAAAATAATTGTTAACACTTTTATCAAAATCTTATTTGTATTTAGAGTAACTAGCTCCATCATCTTAAACATACTTATTAATTTTCTCCTTCTTTAGAGCTTTAAAATAAATCCTTTTTTAGATATACACTTTTATGGGTAAAAATTTCCTTTACATACTCATAGTCTATTAGAATACTTTTTAGATCACTAAGAGGTAGTTTAACTTTGTAACTATATTTAAGGTATAAGAAATTATCATAAAAACCATATAGATAGATACGTGGTATCTTGTCAACCATAGTTGAATCCTTAAACTTCTCACCAAAGAATCTAATATTGATCCCATTTAAATTAAATATTATGAAAAATCTTCTAAATATTCATCATCCTTATTCATAAGGCCTTTATATTTAAAAATCCAAATCTAAATTTTTTATCTCCTCACCTTGGTATTACCTTAAAAAATATTATTTTTATTTATTCCATTTATTTTTAGAAATTATTTCCACAATAAATAAGTTAGTATGGAATTCCAATAACAACCATAAATTTAAAGTTTTTTTTTATTTAATATCATGATGGAAACTTTAGTATGAGGAGTAAATTCATCATTTAATGCCAAAAAATAACAAATATTATTGAAGAAAGGTATGGCAGGATCTGATCCTTCCAGATGTGATAATTCTTCGCATAAAAAATGTTAATCCCCTTATTTTTCACTAAATTCTGACTATCCATTATTCATGAAAATGAATTTAGAGACTAAATCTTAAACTAGATGAATATAAAATTTCTCCAACCTATAAACATCATTGAGTTAATTAGGGGAAATTATCTATGATACTAGTTGAAAATCCACCCACAAGATTAATGAAATATTTGAGAGGATAGGTGGGGATAGATTAGTTATTTAGAGTAATTTTAAGTTTTAAAAATTTAAACATCATTTACTGATGGTTATAGTGAATTGAATTCTCTGTTAAATTTGTTCTTGAAAAAATAGTCCAAGGAATAATAATTTTTTAGGGTTTACCTATCAAAATAAGAAGTCCAATCCTTGGTCTGATTTAGAATCATTCATAATCACACTACTCTTTAGTATAAACATTTGTGTTACATTGGGTAGGGTTTATCCAATGAACTCAAATTACACATCACCACACTATGTATGTGAATCCCATATAGTTGGTAATGATATTGAGAATTTTTTCAATAACTGGAGAGTCTTCTTAATTTCATACTTTAATCGCATCATCATTGTGAAACTATTTATTCTCTAACATTTACTCTTGAAATATTGTTCTTTATACTCTCTTTTTACTTAAATAAAAAAATATTAGTACTTTCTCCTTATTCTCTATAGTTTTCTTCAAATTGAGATATATATAATACCAAATTCTTCCATTGTTATTATATATCACTTTTCTATCCATCATATGTTTTTCTTACACTATTCCAGATTGCATATCAATGACTTTCCCATTCTAATAATCAATTTCAAATTAAAATTAAAATTCCCAACTTCCTTTAATCACATATAAAATTATCCTATTTTCTTTTGATCCATTAGATCTATTTAAATATCTTAGTTTCTATTTATGAGTTTAAATTACTTTATAGATTGATTATGAAATGATCATGAGACATTGAACAAGTTGTGTTATTATATCTACTCAAATATGGAACTCTTATCTAACTATAGTTATCACCATATTATGTTGGACCCCATTTTAGTCAAAATTTTTTGACCCTATTTGAAACATATCTCAGAATTCTTATCATCATTATAAATTTTCAACTTTCAATTTTAGATTGGTTCTAACATCCCAAGATTTCATAGTAAGTTATTTTATTTAAAGTAATTCAATAGCTTGCGCTATACGCAACACTGAGTTCGAGCACACCACGACTTACCAAACTAACCGTTCAAAAAGTAGTTATGAAAAGTATTAATTTAATTTTGAATTTAATATACTCCATACAATTTTATAATACATATTATATGTTTCTTAGAAGAAATATAAGAACAAATTCATTCTTTTAGATAAAAGAAGTTTTTTTTCAAAAAAATGAAATTTTACCACCTTCTAATGGAATACACTTTTTAAAAACAATATTTGACACTTTTAGGTATTCAATTTAATGAAAATAAATTATCCTTTAGAATAGGGACATAAAAAATTATTTTTGGATAATTTTTTGGTATTTTCTGATAACTTTCATATTTTGATGAATACTAAAAAATACTAAATTTTAATTGAAAAAAACTTTTCTAATCGAAATAATTTATAGGGTTAAATTATCCATTTGAATGTTTTGTAAGTATAATTAGATTATATTTTTATCATTTAATACAATGTTGGTCATTATAAGTAATTTCACATTTAAATTTGACAAAAACACATGCCAATCTTTTGATAGTTTTTATTTTAAAAAAAACCCGCTTTTCGGTTTTGACAATGGGAATTACATTTAAATTAATTAATTTAGCTTCTATATTTTGAATTTGGTAAAATAGAATTCATTTTTGAATTCAGAATATCAGAATTAACTTAGGGTAAATTTTTTGGAATTTTTCTGAAAACATTCAATTTTTGATGAATATTGAAAAACACTGCGTTATAGTTTAAAACCAACTTTTTATTTAAATAATTATTTATTTTATTTATATTTATTTTAAGTAAAAATAGATATATAATACCTATATATGTTCAATTTAATTCATTGGAGTCATTTTATAAAAAAAATTAGATGTATAAAATTTTACTGATATTTTTACCGTCTTTTACCCAACTTCTAGGAGAATTTACAAATTTTCATAAAACTTAATTTTACCGCTTCTGTGAGTGAAATTTAAAAACTCCGAGAGACATGGTTGATGTCAGTAAGTAAAATTTGATTCAATAAGATGAAAATAATTTTTGGTGAATAGTAACTTTTGACTTTTATTTACCACGGTTAAAAGTAAATAGGGTAATTAAGGGTAAAAATGATATAATAATGACCTGAACACATTTACTAATTATATTGGATAAGTGTAATTCGAAAAAAACAACCTTAGGAATAAAATATGACCCTTTTTTTCCACTTGGATTAGATTAGGACATTTATTATTATTTTATATAAAGAAGAGTTAAAAGTGTTAAATTCAAAGTCTAATAAATAAACCATTTTTAATATTGGGTTATACATAAGATAAATTCAACTATAAATATTCATTAAAAAACTAAAAATATTTACCACATTATGGTATTTTATTTATAATATTTAGAAATTAAATAATTTAATTTATTTGTGACACAATGATAATTTATTAATTACCTTATTAATGAAATATTACAATAATTGATATTATAAATATCCAAATAAATGTAAATTGAGACTTCTGATAAAATAAAATAATTTTCTAGGTTAATATGACATTTTAGGGTTTGTGAAATAAATTTTATTCAAATTGATAATGTTCTTATGGCTTTCAAAAAAATCAAATACTAAATAGTGTCAGAATTGACATAATTGAGTTTTTAAAACAAATTCTATATTATTAATTGATATAATATTTCTAAAAATCTACGGTTTGTCCAAATGACTTGGATAAGGTTATATATATTAATAATTAACCACATTGGGGTATCTTGGCTTTTTATAGTAAGTATATTAAACATATGATATAAAAATACAAAGAGACGTGGTAAATGTCAAACTATTTAACTAAGAGTTAAATCTAAAAGATAAGGTTAATATGATTACCCAAACCTGATAAAACCAATTAGTTGAGTGGTTTTATACCCATACCCACCTTATCCCATAAATAATTCATTTTGGAGCCATTAGAAACCGAAAATTATTTTATTATAAAATAATATTTCATGCTTTTCCTAAAGTGACCCTCACCTCTCTTATAAAAGGGCACTTCCCCTTCTCTTAATTTCACATCTCCAAAGACTTTTTTATCGGCCAAAACCTACCCAAATATCCTCCCAACATTACTAAATTCATCCTAGAGTCCTTACTTTGGTCATAAAGCCAACCTAAGGAGCCCTTTTGATCAAATAAAAAGGAAGAACTCAAAGAAGAGGTAAATATTTCATAACCGCTTTCAAGTTCTTTTCTTCTTCCACTTTCTCTTTATTTATTGTTTACATTCTAAAATAATAACTCCAGTATATTATATATAATGTGATTTTATTATAAAAAATTTACAACCATATTTATTATTCTATCCATCATATGAATGACAAAGTCACCACACGTGTGTACGTACGGCTTACCATCTCCACGTCGTGGTGTAGTTTGTTATTCAAACACTTCATTATTTGGATGGGTATAATAATGAGTATAAATGATGTAAATAATAAATGTAACATGTTAATGATTCTATATATATGATATATCATCCAATTACATAGTATTTCACCATCAATATAATGATATTGTCGCTCGTGCATACGTACGGATTATCGTCTCCACGAATGCGATGAGATTCATTCCCCATCGTAATCATTCGAGAATAATTTTCATTTTATGATGAAAAATAACATTTAATAACTTAATATAATTTGGTATATCAATAAAATACATCCTATCCATAAAAAAACATGGCTTATGCAACCAAGCATATAAAGGAAAACAGATCGGTTAACACCAGAAATGATGATACTACTTAAATATTATTAACAAAGCAATATTAGAGGATCATATATGATATAATATTTATGTATATAGTTATTTTATAATTTAATAACAAATATTTAACTATTATATAGGATTTTAAGGTACCCTCTACCAAGGAAAAGTACATGGTAAGGGGTTTTCATCTCACTTTTATTCCCGTGAGATTCATGCTATATTTTCCACTATTACCTTTTGTGTGGTGTATTTACTTCCCATGATTGTATTATTTGTGTAATATAATTTAATTTATGGGTATTTACATCATAATTGGATGATAATTATTTCATGGGTTTTATGTTTCATAAGTTACCAAATTGGTAAGGTAATTTTAAATTTCAATTTCCTCTCATTCGATTTTACGCAAACTTCATTGATTACATTACTCCAAGATTATGTGTGAAAACACTATTTATTTACATTTGTAGTAATTTAGAATCTTTTTTTGTGGTTATAATATTTATACACATAATTAATCCATTTATAAATTCTCAAGTCATTGATATATACTTGATAAGAGTAATTTTAACTCAATTTATATTCATTGAGTTAAACATCCTAGTCATTGCTGTTGTTTTTACAAGAATATGTGTGAATGTCCTATGATTTATTTACACTAAATATCCAATAATATTGAGTGTATTTATATTTTTCACACATAATTATGTCATTGATTTATCCTTAATATAAGGATATGGTCTTTATAAAAGAATTCATCTCAACTTACATTCCATTGAGACTTCTTTTTTGTTATGCGCCAGTTCACTTTTATTTGGTTTATATAATGTAATTTGAAAAAATATATCATGAATCCATTTATTCTCATGATATTATAAGGTTTTTATTTCAACAATTATTTGTATTCAAGTGTTTCTCATTCGGTTAGGAACTGTAACTAAAATATCATCTTAAAGGTTTTAAAAATTTATTCTTCTAAATCTTTCTCATTAATGTCTATGTTTTAAAAATGGTTTTAAGGTTTTATTTATATGGAAATTAATGTTTTAAAATTGAAATTACTTTTAAAAATTTAAAAGTGGTAAGGGAAACTTTGATTCAAAAATCTATTTTAAATAGCTACTTGATAAATAGTGATACTTTTAAATGTTTTCATGAAAAAGAGATATTTCTCTCAAAGATTTTTACTGATCATTTTCAACTATGTCAACATCCTTTACGGGATATTATTCTTGATTGACGTTGATTTATTATAATTAAAATCCTTCATACTGTATTGAAGGTTTTGTGATATGTTTGACTGTTGATGTGTTATTTTTATACCATTCATGGTTTATGTATAAAGTATTGACATTTTGTATGCTTGTTTTAATTTGAATGTTTATGTTATGTTTAAACCTTTTCATATGAGGAATGCATTGGACTTAGTAGGTGATGGGTGGAGCCTGCTATAGGTCCTCGATACATCGGTAGGTCTCATGAGACAAACACTACTAGAATTTGGACCTATATCCACATATCTATAGCCACATAAAATATAAACTGTGGCTATAAATAACTTATACCCATGCCTGTTTTTATCTCCATAGAGTTATCTCCCTACATGAGCCATTTCCTCCCCCCCGTCCTCATGAGTTTTCGATCCCCACTTCCCCACGATCCTACTCCCTCCCATGATCCTTCTCCTCACCCAACTTCTCCAACATGGCCTCCCCACCTACCCGCGACCCTCCTTCTCCGACGTGGCTCTGGTACAGTTCCAACACGACCCCCCTGCGATCCTCCTCCTCTCCTGACGTCTCCGCAGCCACCCCACCTCCCCGTGACCCTCCTTCTACGATGAGGTTCCATTATAGTTCCGATGCGGTCACCTCACATCTCGGGATCCTCCTCCTTTGACACGGCCACCCCAACTCTTGGGATCCTCATCATACACAAGGCCAGCCCAAGAAACGCCATTGCCCAAGGTAGGTCCTGAAATTTTTCCCTTTCATTTATTTAGAAAATTAGAATGAATAATCTAGATTTCAAATGAATCAAAGGGGTTTTTCATGGGCGTCCTGACAATGAAGACCAGGTGACGATCCCCTTCAATAGTAGTAATTTTTTGGACTGGAAACCTCACAGTCATCCCCTTCATTTCTGGGTATCCCCATCTAATATTGTGTGTTACAACCTCTATAATTAGGTTCTGAAGCCAAAAAATCTAAATAAATAAATAAAGAAATCAGGCCAGGTAAAACTAGTAAAGAACCGTGCAAAGAGGAAGTGGTTTCAGTGAAAATGGACGTGATTTATATGACAACTACAACAAGAGTGATGAGTGAGGAAAAGTTGTGGCAGGGGCCAAACATGTTGCTGGTAGTGACCTGGATGAACATCATGTTACTCTAAGATGAAATCCTAGAATTGACAGTGTCTATGGTAGTGAGGTCAGGGTTGTCGGGATCGTAGGGAGGATGGGTGGCGCCCAAAGATGGAGATGAAGCAGGTGAAGAAAAGGAGTGGTTGGTTGCCCCCAGCTTGCTTGTTTCCCAAACCCAAGAGCTTGTGGGGCTTGACCAAGGGCTGGCCCTGATCATACATGTGATCGGTCCATGAATAAGGTACATTTATCTAGTGTATATTTCATTGGTACCCTATCTAGTTATGATCCCACACTTAGAAAAGTTTCTAGGTATGGTTGACAGTGGGGATTAAAATCTGGAATACCCAAAAATTGAAATATACATCCTAAAATAAATTCCCATTCCTACTATTCAAAAAAAATTCTTTGAGGATCCCATAATTGGTTTGTTGGTTTGCAGGTGGGGTGACATCAATTACTAGAAAGAAAACATGTTATTTCATTTTCACTTCATCCCTAGATTCCCAATCCCTTACATTTACTTTAGGAATGTGAGAATAAACCTTGGTTTATATTATCATCCCTCAATAAGGATCATAAGATTTTTTTATGATAGAATTTATATGATCGATGAACCAAATATGTCCACATTCTCAAAGTTTACCTTAGGATAATTAAATGCTTTGGGGTTTAACTTGTTATTAAGATCCAACCAGGAGCATGATGAGTGGGTGAGAAAAGTCTTGTCTAAATGAATCCCAATTAAGTTGAAAAAACATTTTGGGAGGTTTTGTAGTAAGGGCATACCAACTGAAATTAATATCCATAGAAAATTAATTTAGATACCCTCACCATGTATGTGTTGTGAGAGGCTAAAATATGAGTTAGTCTAGCACATATTTTTTGATGTATAATGGGTCCTCTTTGATTGGGACCTTTTTGGGAAACTTATGGGATTTCAATTTTAGGGGGGGATGCAACTCTGACTTTTTGTATACAATATTTCAAAGTGTTGAGAAACATTGATATATGGTTTACTTTCATGTAATAGTGTTTTCAGTGGTGTTTTGGGTGGTTTAGGAGACAAGGACGAAGGATCGTGAAGGAATGAATAGCTCCCTATATTCATTCATGTTCATGTGCTCTCTCTCATGGACAAACTAGGTTCCCTTCTTCCTATTGAAAAGAGAATGGCTACTAGTAAGTGGATCCTCCCTAGGAATGTGATTACAAATGATAGAGCTCCTCTAGGGTGGTCGATCAAGTGGATACCCCCCAATGTTGGACTAAAACATAATGTGAATGGGTCATGTAAATAGGGAGTTATGAGGAGGGATTGGGCATGATTCTAGGGGATCTATGGTTATTGAATATAGTTTCTTTTATGTTTGAGGTAATTCTATCTGGGTGGAGAAAAGATCTTTACTCAGTGGCCTTTAAATTTGGATGACAGATAACCTTAATATTTTTATGGTTGAGTAGAACTCCATGATTCTTTTAATACTCATACATAATGATGAAAGTGCTCCTTGGTATTCAGTTTATAATATTACGAATTTTAGGCCCCCCATCGATCAAGGCACAAATATCATTCATACTTAGGGAGAGGGGAACTTTTCTACATAAAATTTATCCAGTAAAGAGATACCTTATGAGATTCTTCTTATCTATCACATTATAGGGGATCTTCCACATTACTATGAAATTATTGTTAGTGGGGTAACCATCATTATTCACCACTTTAGACTCCCAAAGTGAAATATTTTCCAATAAAAGGTTCTTCTTGAGTGTTCAATAACATCCCAACTATTACATCAATCAAGGAAGTTCTTCTAGGGATAACATTAATGGAGGAGAATGATCTGAATAATCAAGATATTTATGAATAAAACAATTTCCATCATTTGTACAATGAAAATACTAAATTCAATTGGTTGGATAATCAATTACCCAATCAAATACATGGTCGAAATCCTAACCATCTGGAAAAAATTTCAACCCATGGCCAATTTTAATCCCAACCATCTCAACATTGAATCCAATATTTTCTATATAAATTATTAAAATAATTTTTTAAAAAAATATTTAAAATGAACTATCAATTTTTATCATTGATATTAGATATGTAAAACATTGAAATGGTTATGGAAGACATTCCCACTCAGGTATACCCTTCCTCAATATCATAGAAGAATCTTTTTAGACACATGCCTCTCATGAATAACTCAATGTAGTTACTATTCCCCAGAGTGGGAAAAATATTTTAAAACCTAAACCATTGATTCCTAAACAATTAGAGTCTTAAAAATCATAGGAAAAAGCTGAATAACCAACATTAGAAACTGAAAAATCAGAGTCGGATAATGAGTGAATTAGTTAGGGAATGTTGAAATTCAACTAGAAGAACATGTCCAAATTGTTGATGGGTGTTAAAATCAGGAGAAAACCTATTTTCTATATTCAAATGAGATAAATTTGACATATTGGAATGATTTTCCTAAATATTATTGTATTATTTATGGGAGATTGTTAGAAAATATAGAATATTGAAGAGTTTAAATAAAGAAATAACAACCCTCATAGATAGACACATGTAACCCATCCAATGAATAATGAGATTGATCTTTCTTATCGATACTGAAATAATACATGGAAGATGGACTTGATGTGTCCATTAGATAAATAACCCCATACCCACTTATAAATAGATTGATCTCAAACAAAATTATAATATATCATAATGGTTTTTGATTAGTTAATTGTTTTATTTGGTGATGGTGTTTAGACTACTGATCTCTTTATCATCGATGAAGTTGGTAAAATAGATATGTATAGTTCTCATTTCTTTCTAGAAGTATCAAGTGTTCTCAATTCAGATATCCTAGTACTGTTTTCTATCCCCGTATCTAAAAGAGGAAATGATATTGCTGGAGTTGTAGAATTAACACTACTAGAAATTAAAGCTATAGCCACGGACCTATAGCCACATTTTTATTGGTCTGTGGCTATAACTTCCTAATTTCCACGGTTAAATTTAATAACTATGGCTATAACAGGTGTTTTCCTATTTGGTATCGAGGTCCCCGATTCGGTCCTCCCGAATTCTTCTCCTCCCGTCTTCTTCTCCTCCAGACGAGTTCTTCTCCCCGACCTCACCTGACCGTGTCGCCCTCCTCCCCGAACTTTTCTGACCGCAGTGCCCTACTCCCCCGATGACTTCTCCTCCCAACATTTTCTCCTCACCGTGGTTCCCTCCTCTCCGACGAACTCTCTCACCCCAGTTCCATCCTGCCAACAACCTCTCTCACAGCAGCACCCTCCTCCCCGGAGACCTCTCTCACCGAGGCGCCCTCCTCTCTGACGACCTGTTACCACGACAGCCTCCTCCTGGCTTCCAATCCACACAGGTATTTTATACCATATTATTTCATCAATGTTCTGATTTTAAGGTTATACTGTGATTTTAATTTCATGTGATGGTTGTTTAGATCTCCCTTCCTCTTTTATTTATAAAAGTCATGGGTAGAGTATGAGTCGAAATTTAAGGCATATTGATGTGATGATGTTGAAGATATAAGGGAACCATACACAATGATGGTGATAAAAGAATTATTGTTAATAAAATATATGTGTTTCTTGTGTTCATATAGATGGATTCCAGTTCATATAAATCTTCCAACATAACCATACATAGTAATATGATTACTGGGAATGAAATTTCAACCCTCATTATGATGTGTTCTCTACCAACAAGGATTTTAAAGGGATTATACCTCATAAACTTAATAGATATCCCCTATTACACTGAATTTATTTGAATGGATTCAGCATACTAGATAATGTTTACACTCCTTCACATGGTTATAATCTTTCATCTTACTGACTCTCACATCCCCTTGATTTAATTCAAACAATTATTTCTAAAGACACTCAATTTTTTGTACTACTCCTCCATGGGTTATCCTACATGTTGGTTAACTCCGCTCGAGATCTAGAAGGTTTAAATATTTTCCACCAACCAATTGATCAAATTTATTTGAGCACACTCATCTCCTCCTTGAATTCTCTTATAAGCGGTTGGATCTCCAAGTGGGAATTATGACCTAAAGGTAACTTCTCCGATGAATGTGCATGGAATTTTTAGTTTAGGAAGACATGATCATAATTCTCTGACCAGGTACTTGTAATCTATCTTTATGAGGTATTTTGGACTTCTCATTTCATCATGTATCATCAATCAAAACTTAATGAGCTAATTATCCATCGGTTTCCTAAAACTAATTACTTTCTTTTATCCCATGGAAAAGTACAGATTGATGTTTGGGATTTTTATTGATTGTGTGGAATACCTCCTCTTTGGGAGATATATGAAGAAAATATTCTAGTTAAAGATGTTTAGGATGACACCTCACAAGATTTGATATTGGAAAGGGATGTTCTGACCATTGTTAAGGATAAGTTAAGGATCTGAACCTATAGTCACTTGTTTCTTTTAAGGATTGGATTAATATATTTTTCTACCACAACAGGTCTCGACCAACTGTTATACACCCTCATCGATGCTCTTCCTAATAGGTTCACGATAGAACAAGATTTTATTAGGCCATCCTTGAAGCTAGGGAGTATACCACATGGGGCTGATGACTGAGACTAGAGGTATCCCCAAGCCTTCCACTCCAGGGGTTTATAACCATGTTTTTGAATAGATGGATTTTCCTACATGGGGACACATTGTTGGGAATTCAACTAATAATATTGGTGATGGTAGTCCGATTGGGATAGGGGTACCTTCTTAATCTAGTAATGACGACTCTTGGATGCCTTTATCAACTCCACATTCATATTATGTAAGGAAACATCCCTTACTGGATTGGAGGACCCTTCTAGTTCTTATTTGGATAGATATGAGACCATTTCCTGTGTTACAAATATCAAAACACTAAAGGAATCCTTGATGATTTGATATATTCTTGGATGTTGAATGTTTCAAGGGTTGGGGTGATGCCACTAGGTCCATATGAGTTTATTGGCATGTTGATACAACATTATCATTTCAACTTCATGCCCTATCCTGCACCGTCTGGAATAATTTTTTATAATGTAAGGGGATCTCTGGATGAGAGGTCATACAATATTTATCTATAGGATGGGGTTCTTATGGATCCTTAGAAGAGATAACTTGAATATTCCCCCTATCAGTTTTCTCTATAGTTTGTTTGCATTCAAAGAGTTTCTCCTCTCCCTTAAGATGCCATGAGATTCGAACAACATCCTGGACATATCCACCAAATTTGTCTTATATTGGCATGTGAAGAAAAAAATGTTGAGATTATTCTTCCACTGGTTGATTCACCTATCTTCATGATTTATGACTATGCCCAGGTTTGGGTGGAAGATTATCTGGGTGGTTTATTGAATCGACCGATCCATTAGGTAGACAAGACATGTGCTTCATTGAACCCCTTATCTGTTGTAGAAATGGAGTTTACTCAGGACTTAGGTGAGCCACCAAGGAAGTGTTATCATCATATTGATGAACATCCCATTAGTGCGAAACATTTTTTGAGGGGGATGGTCCCTTAATATCAGTGATGGAAGATGTGTCAATTGCGAGGAGAGAACATAAAACTTATTCTCTTGCTTCTTCATCTTCTGAGATAATCATTCCTACTTTTGGCATACCCACCCAAGTGGTTTCATAAACCCATGTATCATGAAGGCATATCTAGCATAAAATCCATGCCCTGATTACTGAGACTCCCTTGGAGGAGTTATTTGGCCAATAGGAACACCTATGCCAACTTTTTCACGGTATGTGGGCAAGTGGATTTGATTACCAACCATTGTATGATATTAGGAGAAATTTTTTCCTAACCCTACAAAAATTGGTTAGCAATGATGGGGACTTTCATAGTTTTGATGATGGGACTCCCCTGGCTGAATTAATAAGGGAATCTTCAAATGTTATTGAATAGAAACATTAGATAATCTATCAGATGCATGCCCATATAGATGATTTAACCACTCAGATAACAAAATAGGAGGACATCGTATCCCGCTGAAATTATAATATTTTGACTTCATTATCATTATTAGAGACTAATCTAAATAAATATTAAGATATTTCATCTTTTATCAAGACTCTTCATTTATATGATTGTTTTGATTCCATCCCTATTTAGAGTAAATCATAATATATTTGTTATAAGAGGACAATAAGATCTCAAATTTTTAATAGTAGGGAGGATAATTCATTCCCATTTTTATATCATTGGTTTTATTATCAATAAAGGTTATATAGAAACATTGAATTTTGAAATGAAATAGGTATTGACAACAAATATGAAGTGGGGGATTGAAGAACCCAATTGATTTATTGAATTTTAATTTTTTATTAATAATTTTATTCAATGAAAATTTTGGGATTTTTAATTATGATTATTTTGGAACTATTTATTATGTCAATGTCATTATCTAATTACACTAGGATAAGTGCACATTGTTTTTAACATTTTAAAATGGAATATTAATATTATAGATGATCATATTTATGTTGTTTTGTATTTGATGGTGAGAAATGGATTGAGATTGTATTCAATATTTAGAATATGATTTAAAACAAAATAGTGATCCTTTATTAGAAAATGGGGTCAACCATAGGCCAGCCAAGGACAACCACTTCTTGGGAAAGAAAGAATTTTTAATCACCCATCCCATTGTAGCTAGTGAGAGTGCATAACACTCACATGGAGTGCCTAAGGATTGTGGGATTCATAGTTCCAGCATGGATGTGCTTTGGTTTCATCACGTATGAGGAGTGGGTATATGGTATAACATAGGGAGGAATGACTATATAAAGCCCATAGTGTGTGAAAGTGTATCAATGTGTCAACCCAAATTCCAGCTCGAATGCAGGGAGACACACCTATGTATTACTAAGGAGTAATAGTCCAAGAGTATTATTGATTTTGGAAAAGTTCTATGTGGAACACTTTTCATCCACTTAAAATGTTGCATATATAACTCCATATATTTGATATGTTTTGTTTGAGCTATCTGGTCAAGCTAAGAAGTTGTATTCTTCCTTAAGCTTCATTGGTGAAGCTTTAATACATAGTTCTTCATGTCATAATGATTAGTGATCAAATTAATCTCGTCAAATCCAAAGAGGGGATGAATATGGTTGTGTGATTCCACAAATTAATAAACTGAAGTTAGTTGTGTATTTTATTATTAGAAACAGTGAATAGAAAATGGTGGCAGTGAGATTTGTTTTACAAAGATGGCATCTCTCATAATTGCAAAAATTTAAGTGGAGTGGTTCATATATATTATAGGTTGTAAACATATGCGGCGGGGATTATTTGGTGGATTATTCCCCATTAATACCCCAACATGCTCATTTCTTGGGTAAAAACAGTAAGAATATCCAAGAGACAATTTGGAAGAGTTGAGAGTGAAATAGGGAAAACAATAAAGGTCAATACTTGTGTATAGTTTCTATGAATTCATACAGATTATTTCTATACATTCATGTTTTCATTATCATGGTTTGATTACACAATCCAGTGTATAGTCCACACTATATTTCAGGAGATACATGAAGTAGTTTCCACATATACATCTATTTTGTGAGGTATATAAATGCGATCTTATTTGTGTGAGAGGGGGAAGGAAGATACATCATGTATTCTATTATTCCATACCTGAATGTTAAAATAAATTGATCAGATTAAATGTAATAGTATAAATTCTTCAGGATGAAGAAAAATAGTGACTTTATTGTTAAGCAGTGAGTTTGGTGAAGAGTACAAGAAATAAAATATATAAAATAATATGCATTAATGAGTTTGTTTTCATGAAAATGAATGTAATTCATTCATTATAAGTGAGTATATTGTTAATTTTTGTATCAAAATGCATTAAAATGAAGGGGGGTTCATTATTTCTTACATTAATGTGGTTTGAGAAAAGGCCATGTGATATATTTTTCATAAATATTGTGTAGTGTTTTGAGACTAATCTGGGTTTAGTATCAGAATATTTCACACATGTTAATTTAGTGATTAAGTGAGGCTAAAACATCAGGAGAAGAAATAATATTTTCCTGATCATGGTTTCCCTTACCCAATTGATCATACACAAGTGATTAAAATTGTTAAGAAAAATCTACAAAAAAAGTTTTTTTTGTTGAATGTATTTGAAGTTGTACATTAGCAAATAAAATATTGAAATCCCATTGAGGAAGATCATTAAATCTTCATATAATAGATCAAGATAAGAAGAATGACCTTGTGAATAGGGGGACCAGTTATTGAAGAGGCTCAACACTGGGGGTTATAACCATTCAAATGTTTTGGGTAAAACTAAAGGAGGAAAAAGAGTTGAATCATTGGTGGTCTAATTAGGATCAAATGGAGTATTAACTAATGGGAGTATAACCTATTTATTCATAAACCATTATAATTAATAATAATATTATAATGGATAATCTATAACCAGGGTATGTATAACTAGTTTTAGAAATGGGTAAGTGTTAGTATTAAACAATATACAAAATATTTTTTTCTTATATTTCATTTAATTTATTCATTTCATATTGGGTCCACTCATCTTAATAGTTGATAGAGGTCCAAAATCAGAAGGGGGAAGGCTGGCAGGGGGCAGGGTGGCAGGGGGCAGGGGGCAGGGGGCAGGGGGCAGGGGGGAGAGTGGAGGGGGCAGGGGGGAGGTCTGCAGTGCAGGGGTGTAGGGGGCAGGGTGGAGGGAGGCAGGGGGCAGGGGGGATGTCTGCAGGGCAGGGGGGAGGGGGTGGGTGGAGGGTGCTTGGTAGAGTGGGGAGGCGGCATGGGGAAGGGGGCAGGGTGGAGGGGTGCAGGGGGTAGGGGTAGGGGGGATGTATGCGGGCAGGGGGAGGGGGTGGGTGGAGGGGGATGGGTGGAGTGGGTAGGTCTGCAGGGTAGGGGGGAAGTGGGTGGTCTACAGGGGGTCTGCAGGACACCAATGGTGCGACTACTGATAGTGAAAAACAACATCTACTCTCCTCACCTTCACACAGTGATGAGATGCTGGACAAAGATGCAGTTCGGAATCTAGTCTGCAAAATGCAGATGGTTGAAATATGTAGATGGATGAGTTGTGTAATCAAGGAGCCTATAAGTGGTTACACTAAAATACAAAAGTGCAGAGTGAGATAAATGTGTCAGCAGGAACAGCAGGGGTCTACATCAAAATGGAAACCCAAGGTCATGGGTGAAAAAATACATCCGATATTTTCCCATTATGACAGAGATCATTAGAGGTATGAAAATGGGAGCATGTGGGAACAACTACTTGGACACGTGAAAACATATTACTACATGCATGACAATGAAAAATGACACAAGAGAAAAATGTCGAGAATAAGAGAGAGAAGAAAGGAGGGCACTCCTGAGGAGAAACCGAAAGAGAGCACTCTGATAATTCTGTTTAATTACTGCATGCATGACAATGAAAAATACATTCATGCTGCCACTTATTGGAACTTTTTCATGTGTGTGAAGGTGTGTATTCCTAGCGGGGGAGCAACAAATTTTAGTTAGAAAGCTCTAAGAGATGAAGTGGATGGTTTGGTTCCACCTTGAGGTAGGATCCCTATTCTAGCCTCTTTAATTCAAGAATGATTTAAATTGAATTTATATTCTTTCTTAATTATGTTTAATTATATTGAATTGCATATCTTGAATAAGTTTTATTTAATATAATTGTTTCATTTGATAAATAAACTCTTGTTTTTATAATAAAACCCCTCCAACAGAGGTGCGCTGTCTGTGAAAACTCAAAGTGATAGTTTTGTTGATCTAGTTGCTTAAATTATTGCATTTGATTTGTGCTGAATGAGTTTTAGAATAATTGTTAAATATAATTAAATGAATTGTGTGATAAAGCAATGCCATGATTTTATAATAAAACCCCTCCAATAGAGGTGCGTTGTCTTCTAAACCAAAGAGTAGTGATAGTTATTTGTATCATGTTTAGATTTGGTTTGAGTCTTTCATATGCCTCTTATTGGTGTTTGTTTTTTGGATAGTTAGTTTTTTTCTTTGAATAATATAAATTGGCTTATCATACTCATTTAACTCAAATGACATTGTCTGAGTAGGCATATGCCTTGACCATGACACTTTGCTTTTCATGCTTTGAATATTATAAATAAAATTTCCATGTTTAGGAAAGTGAATAATTTTGTAAATGGTTTGTGTAGAGTGTATTATTCTTTTCTGTAGTTTTTTTGCCCTTTAGATGTTGCGTCTCTGACGATCCCTTGTTATAGCATATTAAATAGTTGATCTGTTCTATCATCTGTCGGTGGGGCGACGGTCAGAATGTTGCCCTGCCTCCTCCCGCTTCCTTCGCTCCTGGCTGAATTATGCTGCCCCGTGGATGTCGCTGGACAGAGCCAACATAATGTGGTCACTCTGTGGTCATGCCGCGGTCATGCCGCGGTCAAGCCGTGGTCACACTGCAGTCACGCCGTGATTTGGCCCAGCTCTAGGACCACACCCAGTGGCAGTTAGCAGTGATTGTATTCCATGAGTCTTGTGATCAATGTTGTGACTGACTAATAACAATTTCTGTCGACGGGGCGATGACCGGAATGTTACCCCGCCTCCTCCCACTCCCTTCGCTCCTGACCGGAAGATGTTGCCCCGTGGATGTCCCTGGACAATGCCAACACGCCGCGGTCACACCGCGGTCATGTCGTTGTCACGCCGCGGTTACGCCGCGGTCACACCGTGGTCACGCCGCAGTCACGCCATGATTTGGCCCTGCTCCAGGATGAAACCCCATGGTAGTTCACAGTGATAGTATTCCATGAGTCTTGTGATCAATGTTGAGACTGACTAATCACAATTTCTGCCGGCAGGGCGATGACCGGAATGTTGCCCCGCCTCCTCCCGCTTCCTTCGCTCTTGACTGGAAGATGCTGCCCTGCAGATGTCACTGGACAGGGCCAACATGCGGTCACACTGCGGTCACGCCACGGTCATGCTGTGATTTGTCCGTACTCCGGGATGACACCCCGTGGCAGTTCGTAGTGATAGTATTCCATGATTCTTGTGATCAATGTTGAGGCTGACTAATCACAATTTCTACCGGCGGGATAATGGCCGGAATGTTGCCCCGCCTCCTCCCGCTCCCTTCAATTCTGACCGGAAGATACTGCCCATGCGGATGCTGTTGTATATGGCCAACATGTCGCGGTCATGCCGCAGTCACATCGGGGTCACGCCGCGGTCACACCGCGGTCACACCTCGTTCACACCGCGGTCACGCTGCGGTCACGCCACGATCACTCCGCGGTGAGGCCGTGGTCACACCTCGGTCACGCTGTGGTCACGCCACAGTCACGCCGCGGTCACGCCGCGGTCATGCCCCTGTCACGCTGCGGTCTTGCCACGGTCACGCCGTGATTTGGACCTTCTCCAGGATGACACCCCATCTCAGTTTGCAATGATAGTATTCCATGAGTCTTGATTTTGATTCCTACCTTGAAATGTCGCTGAGAAATTCCACCTGAGTCGAAACTAAATTGAAACTTTGACCTAAGGGGGAGAACAAAAAAATGTCAATGAAACTAAGTCCCCGCATTTCCCACATTTGAAGGAAAAATTCAACCCAAGGTATAGAAAAACTAATTACGATTTGGATAGATTTTGAGGTGACGATGGAATTTGTAGCTTGGAAATCTCTAGCTTAGAGATTGATGAACCTGATTCATCGAGTTGTACACCGCGTGAGTCTGCGACTTCCATCGAATTCAACCGAAGTAAGTTGGATCCAGAGGGTGATGATGAACCAGCTGTACGAGATTGAAGACCACTGTGCACATCATGATGTTGGTTCAATTGAAGCGTCGATGACTATTTGGGTTTCAGAGCAGTGTATATGAAACCAAATTGAAGTTTTAATTCAGAAAACGAGGCAACAAAAGATCTTCAATCAAGATTTGGTTGAGCTTCCGACCAACATGTCAGATGTTTGAATCAATGAAGATGATAGGGTTAGGCATACTGATCCCATGACCAGAGTTGAAGAGAGCTGATAATTCATTGCGCTGGTTGAGGAAATTCCAAAATCAAATGATTGAGCCTGTTTCTTAGATGAACTGCTACATGTGAACTTGATTAAGATTGCTTGTTGAAGACACGTCGTTAGTTGATTTTGTCTGAAATTAGTAATGAAGATGGTGGGGACCTATTACCTCTTTACCACTGCAGTTTCAATTTTGGAGGAACCATCACGATAGGTGATTACTTGAATACTCTAACGAAGTTACCATTGAAGGCGATGGCACTAAATAATATGACATTGTTCCGGAAGAGAATGCATAAAAGGTGTTTGAAAAATTTCCTCAGTGAGATTATTTGACTTCACTGATTGAAACACCAGTTGTTTCAACATTAAAAAATTTGGAGAAATGCCAACCCATGCCAGGTGCATGAAAAATGTTCTCAAATAAAGTTCCAGCCTGCTGAGCCACACCTTCCTATTGAAGCCTGGACCCAGGTTGAAGAGATTCCACAAATTAAGTGTTTGGTTGAAAATGAAGGTGACCGTGTTAAGCTCTGCACAAGTGTGAAGAAGCTAGCTTGATGAATACTAGGAGTATTTCCATGCCCAATATTGAAGCCCGTGGACCAACTTCTCAGGCCCAAGAGGCCCAAGTTGTCCAGAACCAGGTCCGAATACTAGCAGCATGTGAATCAATAAGGCTACTCATCATGCGAGAAGGCTGACCAGAGTAAGACTTACACCATATCCACGATGCACCAAAGCATTTGACCCTCTAATACTTCACGAAAGAGTACATAGCTCGATCATGGGAGGGTAATGATTTAACAAAGAAAATTCGAATGATGCTCTCTCATGAATAAATCTCGACCATCAAGCTATGCATGAGGTGTCAATTTGAAGAAAGGGAGTCGGGCTTGGAATTTGAGGAATAATTCAGAATTGCTAGGTTCATTGAAGTTAAAGTTCATGATAATCTTGTGGCAGATAATAGAGGATTGAAAAACCATGAGTATTTCTATATGTGGGACCACTGTTCAATAGAGGTGGCGGCACTTCCAAGACTGGATCAATCATGATTTTGCTACTTTTATCTACCATATTTTATTTCATTATGTTGTAATACTCTGATTATGGCACATTAGGCCATTTGTGGTCACACTAAATATAATCCACCCATCCTCCTTATTTAATTATACCTGTTAATGCTTAACCCTCCAGCTTACTTCTCTGGTTGTTTTTAATTTCATAATCATTAGGAGGTTTCTACTTTATTTTTTTTAATTGCTTCTTCTCTCATTCTCGAAATTGCACACACATTCCACTTGGATTCAATGCATTGCCAAAAATCATCGGCAGTGGGTTGGTCGGATAGGGATTGAAAATTTCCAATCATTAGGAATGGAAATATTAGAGAACCTAGTCCCTCAAGTTGTGGTGGAATTTTCAAAACTAGTAGAGGCTTCATCAAGGGATGATTCTAAAAATTGGTTGGCAGCTTTATTACTCTTGAAGTTGAACATTGGGTGGCAATTCATGCAGTTAAATATGTAATCATTATGGATGGAATAAGTTATGGATTGAAATTGACTTCTTGTTGATGGTCAACTTACTTAGGTGTAAATCTACATTGTTCCCACTACATCACTACAAGGAATGGATGGATTATTATTATTATTGAGAGAAGATACACTTCATAGAATCTCACATATGTTTTTAGGCTAATATAGTGTTCGATGCACTATCTAAGAATTTTTTTAGAGAATGGGACTTTATTTTGGTTTTTTATCTCAATGATGAATTTCTTCACCTTTATCACTCTAATGTTGAGGGTGATGTCTACACATATCTCTAAATTTTATTTATTTTATATCCACTTTATTTTTAATAAATTTTATGTGAATGGGTATTCTAACCCATTCCATTGACCTTCTTGGGTTATTATATCATGTTACATGTTGTCAAATATTTTTATTTGTAGTTATTCCATGATTATTGGATACCATACAATATTAATGATTGTTATTTCATGATTAGACATATAGAGTAGTGGTATTATTGTATATTATATATGTGGGTATTGTAGGACATGGTAGGGGAGGTTATGAATTGAAACTTGTATACCAGCAAAATGTATGGGGGCTGGTTCAGGAGGGCTGTGTGCAGGAGGGTTGATATGTTATGTCATCCGCCGAGTGTGGCTTGGATCCATTGAGGTAGGGTCCCTCTCTCAGGTGGGGTGGGGGGGTGGGGGTGCTGTCTAGGCAGGGGGGCTGTCTAGGCAGGGGGTGTCTATTAGGGGTGGTGTTATCCAGGCAGGGGGGAGGGGAGTCCAGCAGGGGTGGTGCTGTCCAGGCAGGGGGAGGGGTGTCCGGGAGGGACGGGGGGGTGGGGGGGTGCTGTCCAGGTAGGGGGGAGAGGTCTCCAGGAGGGAGGGGGTACTATCCAGGAGGGGGGGAGAGGTGTCTGGGAGGGGGGCTATCCAGGCAGGGGGGTGCTGTCCAGGTAGGGGGGAGGGGTGTCTAGCAGGGGTGGTGCTATCCAGGCAGGGGGGGAGGTGTCCAAGAGGGAGGGGGTGCTGTCCAGGTAGGGGGGGAGGGGTGTCCAGCATGGGGGGCGTGCTGTCCAGGTAGGGGGAGAGGTGTCCAGGAGGGAGGGGGTGCTGTACAGGTAGGGGGGAGGGGTATCCAGCAGGGGGGTTCTATACAGGCAGCAGAGAGAGGTGTCTAGTAGGGAGGGAGGGGGGTGCTGTCTAGGAGGGGGGGTGTCTAGGGGGGAGGTGTCCATAAGGGGGGGTAGTGTCCAGGAAGGGGGGAGAGGTTTCCAGAGGGGAGGGGGGCTATCCAGGCAGGGGGGAGGTGTCCAGGAGGGGGGGGGGGTGGGCTACCACATTAGATGATTTCTTCATTCCATTCATAATAACTTCTTAACTATACATATTGATTGTTATAATGACATCATATATCTCTTCATTCAACATCAATCAGTACATAACAATTTTTGGGAACCATAGTTCTATCCAGATCTACTGTAACTTAAATATCATTATGAATTGACCTTTTTACAACCACTCATCAATATCCCATGTTGGCATAGGAAGATTAAACTCTTATTAAATTGGGTGAGGGGGGCTGTCCAGAGGGGGATTTGCAGAGGGAGGAGGGGGGGATGTCTAGGGGAGGCATTGTAGGGGGGAGGGTTGTCCAGGGGAGGCTTTGCAGGGGGGAGGGGTGCTGTCCAGGGGAGGCTTTGCAAGGGGAGGGGGCTGCAGGGGGGGCTGTGTATGGGAGAGGGTGGGGGATATTTTTTTTGAGGGGAGGGGGGGCTGTCCAGGAAAGGGGGGTGTACAGTAGGGGTGGTTCTGTCCAGGCAGGGGGGGTGTCCAGCAGGGGTGGTGCTGTCCAGGTAGGGGGGGTGTCTAGGAGGGAGTGATGGGGGGTGTTGTCCAGGCAGGGGGGAGAGGTGTCCAGGAGGGAGAGGGGGGGGGGGGGTGTTGTCCAGGCAGGGGGGGAGGTGTGTCCAGCAGGGGTGGTGTTGTCCAGGCAGGAGGGAGAGGTGTCTAGGAGGGAGGGAGGGGGTGATGTCCATGCAGAAGTGAGGGGTGTCCAGCAGGGGGTGTTGTCTAGGTATGGGGAGAGGTGTCCAGAAGGGAGGGGGTGCTGTCCAGGATGGGCGGAGGGGTGTCCAATGGGGGGGGGGGTGCTGTCCAAGTAGGGGGGGAGGTGTCCAGCAGGGAGGGGGTGTCCAGGGGGGAGAGGTGTCTAGGAGGGGGGGGGGGGGTGTTGTCCTGGTAGGGGGGAGAGGTGTCCAGGAGGGAGGGGGCTGTCCGGGAAGGGGGAGGTGTCCAGGAGGGGGGGTGGGCTACCACATCAGATGATTTCTTCATTCCATTCAGAATAACTTCTTAACTACACATATTGATTGTTGTAATGACATCATATATCTCTTCATTCAACATCAATCAGTACATAACAATTTTTGAGAACCATAGTTCTATTCAGCTCCACTGTAACTTAAATATCATTATAACTTGAACTTTGTACAACCACTCATCAACCTTCCATGTTGGCTTAAGATGTTTAAACTATTATTAAATTGGAGGGGGTGTCTAGAGGGGGATTTGTAGGGGGGTGAGGGGGGGTATCCTGGGGAGGCCTTGTAGGGGGAGGGGGCTGTCTAGGGGAGGCTTTTCAGGGGGGTAGGGGTGCTGTCCAGGGGAGGCTTTGTAGGGGGAGGGGGCTGCAGGGGGTGGGCTGTGCAGGGGAGAGGGTGGGGGCTATTTGGGGGGGGGGGAGGGGGCTGTCCTAGAGGGGGGGCTATCCAATAAGGGCTTTACAGGGGAGGGGGTATCTAGGGGGGTTTTCAGGTGGCAGGGGGCTGTAGGGGGGGTTGTATACTACAAGGGGAGTGGGGGGGGGGGGGGGCTGTCCAGGGGGGCTTTACAGGGGTTGGGGGCTTCATGGGGGAGGGGGGCTGCAATGGGAGTGGGGGGGGGGGGGGGGTGTGGGGGGGCTGTGCAGTAGGGTTGGGGGGGTATTTTTTTATGGATTTTCAGACCCTATAGCCACGGTTTTAAACCGTGGCTATTGGTTAATTGCCATGGTTTTTAACCATGGCTATAGGTCTAATACCACGGTTTAAAACCATGGAAATAAAGTGTGTCTGCCCTGTTGTATAGCCACGGTTATAAACCGTGGCTATAGTTATATTACCATGGTTTGAACCATGGCTATATACCTAGAGCCACGCTTCGAACCGTGGATATAGTTATAGGCCTTTATCCACGCTAAACTTTTCTGTGGTTCCTTAAACCATAGCTATTACCTATTGCCATGGTTTGAGGACCTATAACCATGGTTTAAAACCATGGCTATAGCCCGAATTTCCAATAGTGAAACTAGTGTCTTGGTACAAGGCCTTGACAAAATTTTATTTGTCGTATTCGCACAAGGCCTTAACTATGCGTTTATGAAGTATGGTATTATGCATTCTATCATTATCAAAATGGATATTGATATTACATGGGACTATTCGACTAGTAGAATATCCATGTGAATTAGTAAATAGAATTATTTGTTTTATCTTTTCCATATTATGCTGAATTTTAAGTTTAAAAGGCTTGTGTTCTAGTCTTATACATTGCCTTAAATGTTTATTCTTATTTATGACAGTTTCCACTATATTGCTATCCTTATTGATCATTTGAGGTCACCCCTTTATTTTGTTTTATTTTCTCATAGGATGTAAAGAAGTATATTACGATTAACCTGCAGAAATAGGCTAAGGGATATAGGAGTGTTCAAAGGGGACACAATGCTGTTTTTTTATTTCGTGATGTAATGTAAAACTTATGTATTTATCTAGTACTTCCAAGGATACTAAACTGATTGGTCTTTTAGGACATGATTCCTTGTATCATGCCAATGTTTTGTAATTATGCACCGACTCTGGGAAACTGATGTTAGGGTGTTACAGTTGGTATCGTAGGATGTTTAGTACAAACCCTGGAAGCTAGATTTAGAAAAACTCTAATTAGAAAATGTTACCCTAAGATATTCTTTGAGGATTAGTATAGAAGAACATCCAATATTTCTTGTAATTTAAATATTATGCGGGTTTTCCAAGAAATACATCCCTTTCTAGATATTAGGAGGTAGATGCGGCTCTGACACAGATGTACCTAGGAGTGAAAACTCCGACAAGGAGTTTCGGGCTTGACCCGAGGTATCCTGGTACACGAGAACAGGCCTTGCTACACTCATGGTTATGACACTTCTAGGGGATATGCTTAGGATAATTGACATTTTCATTACAAAAACTTTTGATGAATTTTAATATTAGATGAGAATAATTAACCTTGGTTAATCCTAAGGCGTTTTAGATTGAAAATAATGTGTTATGATATTCTCTAAATGATTTTAGGACTCACACTATGCTTTCTTGTGTTAGTCAATGGCAGGATTCCAAGGATGTTATAGTAACATTGAACATGATGTACAAGGTGGGCACGATGTTGGAAATGAGAAACAAAATGGAATATTGATAAGTGTAAAAGATATCGTGTTCAAGCCGAATTAGTTTTCCAAAAATATGATAAACAACATATATATTAACCAACTCCCAGACTCAATAATGAAGAGAAATGTTGTGAATGATAAGAGCTCCAACAGTGGATACCATGGAGAAAAGAAAGCTCAATTTCCATTATGCATGGAATGTGGAAGGAGACACCTAGGAAAGTGTCTTAATGGAACAAAAAAAATACTTTATGTGTTTGAAAGGACATAAAGTAAAGAATTGATGAGGAAAAATGAAGAGTACTATGGGAGAAAATAAAAATGATCCCAAGAATCCATTTACAGTCATTTTCTGTAAATGTAGGGGGCCTGGACATTACCCAAGTGAATTGCCTATTCTATAGGATAACTGATTGGTCAAGGAAGAACCTATGTGGAATCATATGGATGGAGAAATTTTTAAATGTATTAGTGCTCTTTGTTGATGGTATTACTTTGGTAGACTTTTCTCTTGTATGTGTAACACTTCAGTTTGTTATGTAAAAATGCCATTTTAGGAAGAATTTTATTTTCTATTGTTGACATAGTTATAAATAATCATTTGGGTTTATATGATACTTGAAATTGACGCAATTACAAGTTATTAAATTTTGGGATGAAAATGAAAAGTATGAGATAACATTTGTGATGAAATTATGTTATGGTTATTTTGAGGAATTTATCTCATTTTGGGAATGTTATAAAATATAGTTTTTGAAAAAGGAAAACACACAGACCATATGTCTACCCATAGCATTGGAAAAAGATGTGGGAATCAAACCCACAACCAGAGTGCGATTGAGATTTATTGCCTACCACTGGACTACGTGAAGTCCCTGGTTAGTGTGACTAATTAGTTTTCGTTAAATGATTTTATTGGTCAATAATAAGTTGATTTTTGATCTTATGTCTTCTCAAATGGATATCCTTAATATAGGAAAATGATTTGGTGATTAAGTGATAAATGTTATTTTGGAAGATGTTCGCTCTGTTAGGAACACTATATGCCTAAGGAAAAAAGAATACTATGGGATTTCATTGAGGAGTAATCGTGGATTCTTATCTATGTTTTTATTATGGATTTATAGAAATTTGGGTTATTTATGGAAATGATTAACCTATCCTAGAGAATATGTGATTAGGTTAATTACTTTCAAGTATGTGACTTTAAGATTGTTCTATGTTAGTTGGAGATACAATTTAACATGGAAGACTACGCAATCAGATTCTTCTATGTTTTGGGTTTCAATATTAGTTTGGATTATATTGAAGGATTTTAAGGACAATTTTTTATTTAATGGTATTTATTGAAATTTGGGTATTTTGGGTTTAATTTTAGAAATTAAGATTAATATTTCTTTCAATAAAGAATTATCCTTTTTGGGTATCATCTGATCTTTTACTAACCATTTTGGTTTTGGTTAATCTCTAAATACAAGGGAAATATATAGTTTATCATTTGTGATAATGTGATTCTCTAGAAGTTTATTCTAGGGCTTCAAGTGTGACCAAGTCATCTTGAATACTCATCGTTTAAAAAAAGATGATTTAGTGGTAGAAATTTATTAAAGGACAAAACTCTACTTAAAAAGTAAGAATATCTCTTTATGTTCTTAGTCAATTTCATAAATAAATTCCTCAAATTTATGAACTGGAAATTAAAACAAAAAAATGTTAGCCATTTACTTTTCTTATAGTTTAACTAATGAAAATTTATCCCATCACAAGTTTGTGGCTTTCTTGTAGTTAAATTTCTCTTGATCATGTTTTCATCCACTCTCCATCAGAACTTGACACATAGTTTATCCTCCATATACATGTTTTCCTACATGGAATCCTAGTATGCATTATCTCGGGTGACCTTTGTACTTCTCTTTCTTTCTTTTAAAGTGATAGTTTTATTGACTCTTTTTCCAATGTGGGACTTTCAATGAAGTTCCCAAGACAAATTTTAAAGTCCTGAGGATGAAATTTCCAAAAGGGGGAAGAATTTAACACCCCAATATTTCATAGTAAGTTATTTTCTTTAAAGTAATTTAATAGCTTGCGCTATACGCAACACCGAGTTCGAGGGAACCATGACTTACCAAACTAGCCGTTTAAAAAGAAGTTATGAATAGTATTAATTGAATTTTGAGTTTTATATTCTCTATATAATTTTAGAATCCGTATTATGCGTTTCATAGACATAATACAATAACAAATTCATTTTTTTAGATAACAGAAGTATTTTTCAAAAAATGAAATTTTACCACCTTTTAATGGAAAACCCTCTTTAAAACTAATATTTGACACTTTTATGTATTAAATTTAATGGAATTAAATTCTTATTTAGAATCAAGAAATAAAAATTTATTTTGGATAAATTTTCGGTACTTTTATGATAACTTTCATATTTTGATGAATACTGAAAAATACTAAATTTTAATTGAACACAACTTTTTTAATCAAAATAATTTATAGTGTTAAATTATTAATTTGAATGTTTTGGAAGCATAATTAGATTATACTTTTATCATTTAATACAATTTAGGTCATTATTAGTAATTTCACATTTAAATTTGAAATAAACACATGTCAATCTTTTGATATTTTTTACGTTTTAAAAAACCCGCTTTTCGATCTTGATAACAAGTATTAATTTTAAATTAATTAATGAAAATTATTTTTTTTCAATTTGGTAAAATAGAATTAATTTTTGAATTCGGAATATCAAAGTTATCTTAGGGTAATTTTTTTTTATTTTTCTGAAAACATTGAATTTTTTATGAATAGTGAAAAACAATGCGTTATAGTTTAAAACCAACTTTTTATTTAAATAATTATTTATTTTATTTAAATTTATTTTAAGTAAATATATATATATTACCCATATAAGTTCAATTTAATTTTTTGGATACATTTTATAATAAAATTAGATGTATAAAATTTTACTGGACTTTTTACTGTCTTTTACCCACCTTGTAGGAGCATTTTCAAATTTGCATAAAACATAATTTTACCGCTTCTGTGAGTTGAATTTAAAAAATCTGAGAGACATGGTTGAAATCAGTAAGTAAAATGTGGTTCAGTAAGATGAAAATAATATTTGGTGATTAGTTATTTTTGACTTTTATTTACCACGGTTAAAAATAAATAAGGTAATTAAGGGTAAAAATGATTTTATAATCACCCTAACACATGTCCTAATTCTACTGGATAAGTGTAATTCGACCAAAAAATACTTTAGTAATATAATATGATCCTTTTGGTCAACCTGTATTAGATTAGGACATTTATTATTATTTTATTTAATGATGAGTTAAAAGTATTAAATTCAATGTTTAATAACTAAACCATTTTTAATATAGTGTTATAAATAAGATAAATTCGACTATAAATATTCATTAAAAAGATAAAAATATTTCCTACATAATGGTATTTTAATTATAATTTTTATACATTAAATAATTTAATTTATTGAAACAATGATGATGTAGTAATTACCTTATTAATGAAATATTAAAATAATTGATATTATAAATATCAAAATACATGTAAATTGAGACTTATGATGAATTAAACTAATTTTTTAGGATAATATGACATGTTAGGGTTGGTTAAATAAATTTATTCGAATTTATAAAGTTTCTACGGCTTTAAAAAAATCATATACTAAATAATGTCAAAATTGACATAATTAAGTTTTTAAAACAAATACTATATTATTAATTGATATAATATTCCTAAAAATCTATGGTTCAGACAAAGGACTTATATAAGGTTATATATATTAATAATTAACCACATGGGGTTATCTTGTCTTGTTATAGTATGTTTATAAACCATATAATATAAAAATACAAAGAGACATGGTAAATGTCAAACTATTTAACTAAGAGTTAAATATAAAGGATAATGTTAATATGATGACCTAAACCTTTCTAAAACCTATTAGTTGAGTGGTTTTAGACCAATACATACCTTATACTATAAATAATTCATTTTCTAGCCAATATAAACCAAAAATGATTTTATTATAAAATAATATTTCAAGCTTTTCCTAAAGTAACCCCCACCTCTCTTATAAAAGGGCATTTCCCCTACTCTTAATTTCACACCTCCAAAGCCTTGTGGCTCAGAAAACACCTGCCCAAATATCCTCCCAAAATTCCTCTATTCATCTTGGATTCCTTCCTTTGTTCAGAAAGCCTAGCTAAGGATCCCTTTTGATCAAATCAAAAGGAAGAACCCGAAGAAGAGTTAAATATTTTATCACCTCTTTAAAGTTCTTTTCTTCTTCAACTTCCTCTTTATTTGTTGTTTCCATTATAAAATAATTAATCTAGTATATTATATATATAGTGATATTATTATAAAAATGGTACGACAATATTTATTATTCTATCCATCATATGAATGAAAAAGTCACCATACGTGCGTACCTACGACTTACCGTCTCCACGTCGAGGTGTAGTTTGTTATTCAAACACTTCATTATTTGGATGGGTATAATAATGAGTATAAATGATGTAAATAATAAATATAAAATGTTAATGATTATTTATATACTATATAACATCCAATTACATACTATTTCCCCATCAATATAATGGTATTGTTGCTCATGCGTACATACAGATAACTGTCTCCACGAACGTGATGAGATTCATTCCTCATCATAATAATTCGAGAATAATTTTAATTTTATGATTAAAAATAATGTTTAATAACTTAATATCATTCTGTATATTAATAAAATACATCCTATCCCTAACAAATACAGTTTACGTAACCGATCATATAAAGGAAAACAGATCAATTAACAACCGAAATGATGATACTACTAAAATATTACCAACAAAGCAATATTAGAGGATCATATATTGTATCATATTTATGTATATAGTTCATTTATAATTTAATAACAATGATTTAACTATTATAAAAGATTTTAATGTACCTTCGACCAAGGAAAAGTACAAGGTAAGGGGTTTTCATCTCACTTTTATTCCCTTGAGATTCAAGCTATATTTTCCACTATTACCTTTTGTGTGGTGTATGTACTACCCATGATTGTATTATTTGCATAATATACTTTAATTTATGGGTATTTACATCATCATTGGATGACCCTTCTTTCATGGGGTGTATGTTTCTTAAGTTACCAAATTGGTAGGGGAATTTCAAATTTCAATTTCCACTCATTCAGTTTTACACAAACTTCTTTGATTACATTACTCCAAGATTATGTGTGAAATCACTATTTATTTACTTATGTAGTAATTTAAACTCCCCTTTGTGTGGATATAATTTGTATACATATAATCACTTCATTGATAAATTCTCAAGTCATCGATATAAACTTGATAAGAAAAATTTTAACTCAATTTCTATTCATTGAGTTAAACATCCAAGTCATTGGTGTTGTTTTCACAAGAATTTGTGTGAATGTCCTATGCTTGATTTACACTGAATATCCAATAATTTTTATTGTATTTATATTTTTAACATATAATTATTTCATTGATTTATCCTTAACCTAAGGATACAGTCTTTATAAAGGAATTCATCTCAACTTACATTCCATTGAGAATTCTTTGTTGTTATTCCCCAATTCACTTTTATTTGGTGTATATAATGTAATTTGACATAGTATATCATTAATTATTTTATTCTCTTTATATTATAAAGTTTTTATTACCTCAATTATTTTTATTTAGGTGCCTCTTATTCAGTAAGGAACTCTAACTAAAATATCATTTTAAATGTTTTAAAAATTTATTCTTCTAAATCTTTCTCATTAATGTCCATGTTTCAAAAATGGTATTAAGGTTTTATTTATATGGAAAGTAATTTTTTAAAATTGAAATTACTTTTAGAAGTTTCAAAGTGGTATGGGAAACTTTGATTCAAAAATCTATTTTAAATAGCTACTTGATAAATAGTGAGACTTTTAAATGTTTTCATGAAAAAGGGATATTTCTCTCAATGATTTTTACTGATTGTTTTCAACTATGTCATCATCCTTTACAGGATATTATTATTGATCAAGGTTGATTTATTACGATACTAATCTTTCATACTGTATTGAAGGTTTTGTGATATGTTTGACTATAGATGTGTTATTTTTATTCCATTCATGGTTTATGAATAAAGTATTGACATTTCGTATGCTAATTTTAATATGAATGTTTATGTTATGTTTAAACTTTTTCATATGATGAATGCATTGGACTTAGTATGTGATGGGTGGAGCCCGCTATAGCTCCCTGATGCATCGATAGGTCTCATGAGACAAACTAGTGTCTTGGCACAAGGCCTTGACAAAATCTTATTTGTAGTCTTGGCACAAGGCCTTGACTATGTGGTTATGAAGTCTAGAATTATGCATTACATCATTATGAAATTGGTTATTGATATTATATGTGATTATTCGACTAGTAGAATATCCATGTGAATAAGTAAATGGAATTATTTGATTTCTCTTTTCTATATTATGTTGAAGTTTAAGATTAAATGTCATGTGTTCTAGTCATATGCATTGCCTTAGATGTTTATTATTATATATGATAGTTTCTGCTATATTGTTATACTTACTGAGAATTTGAGCTCACCCCTTTCTTATGTTTTATTTTCTCCCAGGATGAAAAGAAGTATATTGAGATTAACTTGCAGGAATAGGCTAAGGGATATAAGAGTGTTCAAAGGGGACACAATGTTGTTTTTTTATTTCATGATGTAATGTAAAACTTATATATGTATCTAGTACTTCCAAGGCTACTAAACTGATTGGTCTTTCAGGACATGATTCCTTGTATCATGCCAATATTATGAAATAATGCACTGATTCTAGGTAACTGGTTTAAGGGTGCTACATTGGGATTATTTTGTCTCACTATTAAAACCTCCCCAATATTAGATCTGTTGAGATTTTGAAATATCCTCTAACCATAGTTGTATCCATGACATGTTGAACCCTATTTTCATTTAACTATTTTGAACATCTTTGGAACTTCTATAAAAATGCCTAAAACTGTGAAATTTTCCCACTTTATAATTTAGATGGATATTATTTTCTTTCCCCAAAATAACCTTCATGATGTGTTTCTCCACATTTCAAAATTTTGATAACTACCAAACCATATCACTCCTTGATAATAATTTTCCTATATATTTTAATGACTTATTGAAATGGTCACTAAGAATAAAACATTATATGGTGGTCCAATTTTCAATTTCTATAAATATACTCTTCTTTAATCACATTGATATACTCCAAATAATATTATAGTTTGTGGTTTTCCATAGGAAAAATATTCAGTCATAGTTACTTATGAAACACCCATTATATTGATGGCCATTTCATTTCCATATTTTTCCATGAACTCTTCAACACCATAACCTTGTCTTCATAGCCCTGATATAATGGGGAGACTTATTCTACAGACTATAACCAACCAAAACACTTGTGTTTTTTCTAGTCAATTCCATTTCAACTTTCTATATAATCTCTAAATAAATTTTGAATATGATCACACTTTTGCAATGACATTCACATTTTTGAACACCATTAATTGAGATAAAATAATCTTCCATGCTCTCTAAACCATTCCAAAACAATGGAAAAAACATCAAATAAAATTATTCATCCAGAAAAAAATTATTTTGTACTTGGTGTATGTATTGAAAATGAAGATAAGAAAACTAAAAAATTCACTTAACAGAATCAACTTATTTATTCAAATAGAAATACCAGTAAGTGATTTTGAGTCTCAAAATTTTTCCCGAGGTTATAATAAATCTTGAAACAATAATTTGTCTTATCACTCTCTGAATAGATGTAAATATAATTAAAGAAGAATAATCATCTAAAAGGCCTTCTAATTTAAGAAGTGGAAACATTATTTGTTGCTATGAAAATCAGAGGAAATAAAGGATTTATAGGTCAATCATAGAATTTGTCACGACCCGTCCTCGGGACCCGTTCCGTGACTACCCCAAGCCCGCCTTCCATAAGCCTGGGGCTGGCAACTAGCACCAAGGCGTAAATACCTATAAAAAAGGGGAAGGCGTTGCCTTTATAAAGTAAACAAACACCATAGAGTAAGCCAGCAGAAGTAAATGATAAGCAAACTGAGTACAATAGGAAGTGTGGAAAAGTAAATGGGCCAGAATACAAACCCAAACTGAAAGTAAAGTACAAATGGAAAGAAAGTACAACAACTGAAAAGTAAAGTAGCAACGTCGAGATGTCCACTGGAAATGCCACCTGAAGGGTGGGTACAGATAGTCTCCTCAGATCATCGAGTTCAGTCGTCCGCTCCTTGTACGTCCCGCCCAGTGGTCCACCTCTAGATATCGACTTGCTCCACAAGCCTCAACCAAGATCAGTGTTATCCTTCGTCTTCATCCATCACAACATAGTACGGGCATAACCCATGCAGGGGTGAGTATACGCTACTCAGTAGGGACCCCGAGACACCCGAAGGTCTCCTAGAATCCCCGAAGGATAAACCACAAAGTAAATATACAATCACGAAATAACAACCAACTCTATGTAGGTATATAGCCATACATATACCTATGTCATCAATTCCAGTTCGGCTCCAATATCCGAGCCAAAGTTCGATCACGTCTGCACAGGATAGTACAACCCAATCCACACTGGAAAGCACAACCCAATTCACATAGGAAAGCAAGTCAATCATATCAAAGATATTGATTGAAAGTCAAGACTCAGCTCATACAGGTATACATCATTTGTAAAACAAAAGGAGATGATTAGATGTAGTTACTGATTCATCTAGCTAGGACCCACATAGGATACAAGTACTGTAGTCGTCAACGCTAAACCCACAGAGGATTCTAGTATGGTTTTCATCATCGTCGAACCCACGGAGTATTCCAGTACCATAGTCTTCACCGTCGAACCAACAGAGGATTCTAGAATAGTTGTCATCGTCGTCGAACCCACGGAGGATTCTAGTACGATAGTATTCACCGTCGAACCCACAGAAGATTCTAGTAAGGTTGTCTTCGTCGTCAAACCAACAGAGGATTACAGTACGATAGTCTTCACTGTCGAACCCACAGAGGATTTCAGCACGGTTGTCATCGTTGTCGAACCCATGGAGGATTCCACTATAGTTGTCATCGTCGTCGAACCCACAAAGGATTACAGTACGATATTCTTCACCGTCTAACCCACAGAGAATTCCAATACGGTTGTCATCGTCGTCGAACCCACAGAGGATTCCAGTACGATAGTATTCACCGTCGAACCCACGGAGGATTCCAATACAGTTGTCATTGTCGTCGCAGCCAGCTCTTGGGTTCCCGCACACAACATGATCGTTTCTGGGAGGGTCCGCTCCACGAGCCAAGGGGTCAATACATCAACCGACACGCAGTCCAGAGTTGATGTATCCCAAAGTTCCACCTCATCGATAGGAACTCAACGTGACAAACGACGCGTCAATCAGACGCTTAGTTTGAGAGTTAATGGATTTTTCGTTCTAGGGGCCCGTTTGTTTTTTTAAGTCAAAACCAACACAACCGTACTCCATCTTCATCCAAAACATGAGCGGAGTAATCCAAAAGTTCCGTCTCACTAAGAGGAATCCAAAAAAGTCGACGGCACGTCAATCAGACATCTAGATCTCAAGTTATAAGTGTTTTTGCTCTGAGGGCCCGGTTGGTTTCATGTTCGAACCATCCCGGACGTACCCAAAATTCTCCAAAACCCTGAGTGTAATATACCGAAACGACCTTCTTAATCCAAGGATCGCATCTCAACTTATGGTGCATCGATAGGAGGTTCGTAGCCTAAGTTACGGACATTTTCACATTCCTGTCCGTTTTTAGGGGGGTTTTGGGCCCGGACCGACCCGGCCTAAGACCCCCTGGGTCGGCCCGAACCGGTTCGACCTGACCCGGGTCCGGGTCCGGCCCAGCAGGCATGGCCCGGCCAGGCTGGCACGGCCCGACCTAGTCGGCCCGGCCTAGCAGGCGCGGCCCGGCGCGGCGGCCCGACCCGGTGCGGTCGGTCCCACCGGCGCGGCCGGTCCAGGCCGGCACGACGCCGCACACCACATGAGCACAGAAGGGGGGGAACCGCCACCACATTCAACGAAATGGCGGACCTGCGGGGTTCTTCCATGCTGGGGTTGACCGTGGGTTAAAACCCCCGGTTTTCCAGAATTGGGCCGGCCGTAACGGCCGGCCGATTCACCCCGCAGGACTGATTGGTCCCGCCCTCCAGCGCACCGGCGGCCGGTGGCTCTGGCCGCCCTCCCTTTCTCCGCCGCGGCCACAGGCCGCGGTCTTGGTCTGACCAGCGTGGCGCGACGGCGCCGCGCCCCTCCACCGCGGCCCCGCTCTAGCCGCGGCCACTTCGTGGTTCTCTGGCGTGGCACGACTGCACCGCGACCCCTTCGCTGCGGCCCGTCTCCGGCCACGGATTTGATTGGCCCCAACCATGTGGCGCGATGGCACCACGCTTCTTCGCCATGTTCCTCCTTGTTCTCGTGCGGTGCCGTTGCACCGCGTTGCTTTTTTCGTGACGCAACAAGAACAACAACAAAGAGGGAGGAGGGTCGTCCGTGTTCGTGCGGTCCGACCTCCACCCGTTATAACGATAACAAGTGGCCCAAAAATAAAATATCTTCATCAAAGCAAGCGCAAATTTAATCCATTAAATTTTAACTCAAACCCCTACCTCGACGAAGTTGTCGAACGAGAATCATTACGGAAAAAGGACGTTGCGGAAGATGGCGTCGCAGAAGACGGCGTTGTGGATCGAGGCTCCATAAGCGTCGTTGGCGTTCACCCGAAGAAGGATGCGGCGTGTCATCGTTCTTTGAAAAAGGAATCTCCCACTGGCTGCGTAGAAGGAAGATGACGGTATGATGATCTCCCCTTACGGTGATGGATTTCTTCGTCGTAGACTTGACGTTCTTTGCGTTCTTTGATGAGGAAGAAGAAGATCTCCAAGATGAGCTCTCCTCTCCCCAAATAACTCAACACAACAATTCAACAAAAAATAAAATAAGGCCTTGCCTTATTCTATTACTCATGCCAACCCTTTTCAAAATTCGAAAGATCAAAATCAATTAATTGACTTAATTGATGAGCGTTTAATAATCCAAATTTAATTTCGAGAGTTCACATGTCATTAAATAGGTGGTGCGGGTGTGTTACACAATTAAAAGCACATGGCAGGTTTTAAGGGATTTGAAGGGGTGGGGCTCGTGTGAGCCCCACTTCACTAATATCCTACCTAGTGGAGTTAGGATGTAGTGGTTCCCAATCCAACCACCATGCATAGGTTATATTACTTAGAATAGAAAATAAAAATTGTTGCACAAATTTTTATTTCATTCCTTAGTTAACCTTTTTTTTAATAACAACACCCGAGTAAACGCAACTCCAAAAAAGGTGTTCCTAAGCAATTACCGGCACTACGGTTTCATCGGTGCCCTTGTATTTTGATTCCGAGCACCAGTTAAAAAGTTAAGAAAACCCGCTCGTTCGTTCACTGAACTTACCCAAGCTAAACTTCAGAAATTGATTCTGGGCACACCTGGCCACGAAATCAGGTGTCATCAGAAACTGCGTATTCGTAAAATCCCAAAGAAAATTAAAAAAAAATTCCCTTGAAATTTACGGATATTTACATTACTCCCACCTTAGGGATTTACGTCCTCGTAAAGATACATCATAGAATAGGGAAACAAATGAGGGTACTGAGCACGCATCTGAGCCTCCCGCTCCCAAGTTCTCTCCTGGAGGTTCCAGTGCTGCCATCTGATGCGCACTAGAGCAATCGACTGCCTACATAGGACCCGCTCCTGTCGATCCTCGATCTCCACCAGGACCTCCGCAAAACTCGCCCCATCATCAATGGCCAACTCCCCATGGTCGATGATATGTGTCGGGTCATGCACGTACCTCCTCAGCTGAGATACGTGGAAGACTTCGTGCACCCGGTGCAACTGAGGTGGTAGAGCCAGGCGATAATCCACCTCGCCTATCCTGCTGAGAAACTGTAATGGTCCAATGAAGCACAGAGATAACTTGCCGCCCCAGCCAAATCTCTGTAATCCACATTGAGGTGAGACCCGAAGGAAGACGTGGTCACCATCCTCAAACTCTAGTGGTCTCCGCCTCCTATCAGCATAAGACTTCTGCCAGCTCTGAGCTATCCTCATCCGCTCCTGGAGGACCTGGACCTTCTCTGGTCCTACAAGAGCTGCTAAGATTTCTTCTTTGCCGATAAGAGAAATATGGCCTCATCCCCTGTATGAAACACGTTCTTCACCTAATACTGTCAATCCCAACATGGATGATATTAATCCATACCAAGGATGATGTCGTAAGTCCTCGATGCTGCTACCAAGAGATCCAACCATTACTCTCACCTCCAAGGGTTGAGTCACACTGTCGGCATCAGTGTGTGGTCACTGGGTCTCTTCCAGTAGGTATCTCAAAGTGAGGGTCAAGTCAACAGTTTTAAACTAGAACCTCTTAGTATCAACTACATAAAAAGGACAGGGAACAAAACATCACAAGAACAAGTGTCTTTTATTACTGCAGCTCAAGGTACAAAGACACATAACATCAAAAAAGCTAGAAGCAACATGAACAAAAGTCACCATGTCTTGAGCTAGTCCTTCTCCTGTCCATCTACTCCCGGAGCTTCATGGTCATAAGCCTCAGCTGCCTGTATCTATGCTCTCCCATGTCCACCCATTCCCTGCAGTCGGGGTGGTCTTCCTTGTGGTTGTGGTGGAAACACCTCAAAGCATCATCCACCTCTAGCTGCACATCCAACTCCTCTGCCTCGTCCGCCTGCTCCCTACGGACCGCCATGATCGAACCTCTGCCTGGGAGGTCCCTCTACTGCCTGCTGCTAATCCGCAGGATGAGTCGAGCAGTCTCGAGCCATGTGACCCTGCCTGCCTCATGCGTAGCACTGCCTGCTCCTCGTGTAGCTGGCTCTCCTTCGTGTGCCCCGCACAACTGAATCTGCATCATGAGATTTCTCGTCTGATAGTCTGGCCTATTTGGACCTCTGTGTCATATGTCTAATTCCAACTGGATAAGACTTCACTACGGGTCGTCCTGGGGAGGGTCCCGCCGCTGGTGACTGCTCAGTGAGAAAACTCTCCACTAGAAGGGCTCTCTCCAACGCCCCTTCCTACGTCAGAATATTGAGGGAGATCATCGAAGCCCTGATCTCGTGCCTCAGTCCCTGCTCAAAGGTCCGGGCCCAGAAGAACGGGTCGCGTACCTTATCTGTGGAGTAGCGTGAGAGATCAGTAAACCTCACCGAGTACTGGGCCATGGTCATGCTGCCCTGCCGCAGCTGTAGTAACTCATGAATGCGAACAACACAGAGGGTGGCCGGAACAAACTCTGAGCGGAAGAGGATCTCAAAGTCCGTCCAGAGAATATATTCCTCATCGTGCACCTGGAGCATCAGGCTCCACCATATGCCTGTTGCGGCATGCAGGAGACTCGCTTCAAGGATCACCATGAGGTCAGCTGGTGTCCCCACTAACCTGAAAACTCAAACAACAGCCTCCAGCCAATCTTCGGCTGCCTTAGGGTCTGTCTCCCCGTGGAACCTGAGTGGTCTTTGTCCCTGAAACTCATGGAGTGGACTAAGGCGACATGCACTCTCAGCGGATGGGGCTGGTGGCATCGGTGGCTCGGCGGGTAGAGGTACCACCGGTGCCTCCGCTGAAAAAGGGCCTTGCACCAAGGCCTCGCCACTCGGTGGGCTGTCGTCTCGTACAAAGCTATGAACCCTAGCTGGCAGCTGTCATGGGTCAATTCTGAAAAGAAACAGGTGCGTCAAAGTCAAAACAGTATACCTGGTGAGCTGACATAGAGTAATCACAAAGAAAACTTTTGAAACACACATGCAATCAGTGTTTTCATGCACTGAGTCAGAAATCAGAAGTCAGGGTCCTGGTGTACAGTTACATCGGCCGCAGCACCAACACTGAACTCCCTAGACTGATAACCACACTCAATACCCTTAACACTATTTCTTCACATAGAATAAAGATCAGAGTCCTCAGTTCTGCAGTAGAACCGAACTCCTCTGGTACCTATTGGTCATGACCCATCCTCGGGACCCGTGTCGTGACTACCCCAATCCCGCCTTCCATAAGTCAGGGGATGGCGACTAGTACCAAGGCGTAAATCCCGACAAAAAAGGGGAAGGCATTGCATTTATAAAGTAAAGAAACACCACCGAGTAAGCCAGCAGAAGTAAATGCTATGTAAACTGAGTACAATAGGAAGTGAGGAAAAGTAAATGGGAAAGAATACAAACCCAAACTGAAAGTAAAGTACAACTGGAAAGAAAGTACATCAACTGAAAAGTAAACCAGCAACATCGAGCCATCCACTAGAAATCCCACCTGAAGGGTGGTTACAGATAATCTCCTCAGATGCTCGGGTCTAGCCGTCCGCTCCGTGTACGTGCCGCCTAGTGGTCCACCTCTAGGTACTGACTTGCTCCACAAGCCTCAACCATGATCAGTGTTGTCCGTCGCCTGCATCCAGCACAACGTAGTGCGGGCATAGCCCATGAAGGGGTGAGTATACGCTACTTAGTAGGGACCCCGAGACCCCTGAAGGTCTCCCAGAATCCCTGAAGGATAAACCACAAAGGAAAGATACAATAATGAAATAACAACGAACTCTACATAGGTATATGCCCATACATATACCTATGTCATCAATTCCAGTTCAGCTCCAACATCCGAGCCCAAGTTTCATCATGTCCGCACAGGATAGTACAACCCAATCCAAACAAGAAAGAACAACCCAATCCACATAGGAAATCAAGTCAATCAAATTGAAGATATTGATTGAAAGTCAAGACTCAGCTCACATAGGTATACATCATTTGTAAAACAAAAGGAGATGATCAGATGTAGTTACTGATTCATCTAGCTGGGAACCACATAGGATACAAGTACTGTAGTCGTCATCGCCGAACCCACGGAGGATTACAGTACGGTTGTCGTCATCGTCGAACCCACAGAGGATTCCAGTACCATAGTATTCACCATTGAACCCACGGAGGATTCCAGTACGGTTGTCTTCGTCGTCAAACCCACGGAGGATTCCAGTACGATAGTCTTCACCGTCAAACCCACAGAGGTTTCCAGTATGGTTGTCATCTTCATCGAACCCACAGAGGATTCTAGTACGATAGTATTCACCGTCAAACCCACGGAGGAATCCAGTACAGTTGTCGTCATCATCAAACCCATGGTGTATTACAGTATGATAGTCTTCACCGTCGAACCCACGGAGGATTCCAATACGGTTGTTGTCGTCGTCGAACCCACTGAGGATTCCAGTATGATAGTCTTCACCGTCGAACCCACAGAGGATTCCAATATGGTTTTCCTCGTCGTCGAACCCACGGAGGATTCCAGTACGATAGTCTTCACCGTCGAACCCACGGAGGATTCCAATACGATTGTCATTGTCGTCACAGCCAGCTCTAGGGTTCCCGCACACAACATGCTCGTTTCCGGGAGGGTCCACTCCACGAGCCAAGGTGTAGATACATAAATTGACATGTAGTCCGAATTTGATGTTTCCCAAAGTTCCGACTCATCGATAGGAACTCAATGTGACAGACAGCGCATCAATCGGACGCCCGGTCTGAGAGTTAATGGTTTTTTCGCTCTAGGGGCCCGGTTGTTTTTTTAAGTCAAAACCAACCCGACCATACTCCAACTACATCCAATCCTCGACCAGAGTAATCCAAAAGGTCTGTCTCACTAAGAGGAATCCAAAAAAGTCGACGACACATCAATCGGACGTCCGGAGCTCAAGTTATAAGCGTTTCTGCTCTGAGGGCCCGATTAGTTTCGTGTTCGAACCAACCCGGATGTACCCAAAGTTCTCCGAAACCCTGAGTGTAATATACTAAAACGACCATCCCAATCCAAGGATCGCATCACAACTGACGGTGTGTCGATCGGAGGTCTGTAGTCCAAGTTACAGGTGTTTTGACGAATCTGTCTGTTTTTAGGGGGGTTTTGGGCCCGGACCGACCCTGCCCGAGACCCCTTGGGTCGGCCCGAACCGGGTCAACCCGACCTGGGTCCGGGTCCGGCCCATCAGGGCAAGGCCTGGCCTGGCTGGCGCGGCCCAGCCCGGTGCGGGCGACCCGGCCTGGTGCAGCCGGTCCTGCCGGTGCGGCCGGTCCAGGCTGGCACGACGCCGCGCGTCGCGTGAGTGCACAAAGGGGGGAACCGCCACCCCCTTCGACGAAACGGTGGACCAGTGGGGTTCCTCCCGGCTGGGGTGGACCGTTGGTTAAAACCCCCAGTTTTCCAAAATTTGGCAGGCCGTAACGGCCGGCCGGATCACCCCGCGGGACCGGTTGGTCCCGCCCTCCAGTGCACCGGTTGCTCCGACCACCCTCCCGTGCTCCGCCGCGGACACAGGCCGCGGCCTTTGTCCGACCGGCACAGCGTGACGGCTCCGTGCCCCTCCGCTGCGGCCCCGCTCTTGCCATGGACTCTTCGTGGTTCTCCGGCGTGGCGCGATGGCACCGCGCTTCTTCACGGTGTTCCTCCTTGTTATCGCGTGGTGTCGTTGCACCGCGTTGCTTTTGTTCGTGCCGCAACAAGAACAACAACAAAGAGGGAGGAGGGTTGTTTGTGTTCGTGCGGTCCGACCTCCTCCCATTATAACGATAACAGGTGGCCCAAAAATAAAATATCTTCATCAAAGAAAGAGAAAATTTAATCCATTAAATTTGAACTCAAACCCCTACCTCGATGAAGTTGTCGAACAAGAATCATTGCAGAAAAAGGACGTCGCAGAAGACGGCTTCGCGGAAGACGACGTCGCGGATCGAGGCTCCGTAAGCGTTGTCGGTGTTCGCCCAAAGAAGGATGCGGTACGTCGTCGTTCTTCGAAGAAGGTGTCTCCCACTGGCTGTGGAGAGGGAAGATGATGGTATGGTGATCTCCCCTTGCGGTGATGGAGTTCTTCATCGTAGACTTGGCGTTCTTCATGTTTTTTGATGAGGAAGAAGAAGATCTCCAAGATGAGCTCTCCTCTCCCCAAATATCTCAAAACAACTCTTCAACAAAAAATAAAATAAGGCCTTGCCTTATTTTATTACTCATGCCAACCCTTTTCAAAATTCAAAAGATCAGAATCAATTAATTGACTTAATTGATGAGCGTTTAATAATCCAAATTTAATTTCGAGAGTTGACATGTCATTAAATAGGGGGTGTGGGTGTGTTACACAATTAAAAGCACGTGGGAGGTTTTAAGGGATTTGAAGGGGTGGGGCTCGTGTGGTCCCCACTTCACTAATATCCTACCTAGTGGAGTTAGGATGTAGTGGTTCCCAATCCAACGACCATGCATAGGTTATACTACTTAGAATAGAAAATAAAAATTGTTGCCCAAATTTTTATTTCATTCCTTTGTTAACCCTTTTTTTTAATAACCACACCTGAGAAAACGCAACTCCAGAAAAGGTGTTCCTAAGAAATTACCAGTGCTACGGTTTCATCGGTGCCCTCAGATTTCTATTCCAAGAACTAGTTCAAAATTTAGGAAAACCCGCTGGTTCCTTCACTGAACGTACCTGAGCTAAACTTCGGAAATTTATTTCGGGCCCACTGGGCCTCAGAATTAGGTGCCGTCAGAAACTCCGTACTCGTAAAATCCCAAATAAAATTAAGAAAAAATTTCCCTTGAAATTTACAGGTCTTTACAGAATTACCTTATCATGCGTTATTTAACATAAACAAACCAGGATTATAGGATCAAGTATTGAGGATAAAAAACATAAACTTTTAGGCTAGTTAAGGAGAAAGAAACATAATCAAAAGTGATCAAAATCCTAAAGAATAAGAATAAGTGGGTTTATTAAATGGTTTGAAATGAAATTGTTTCCATTTAATAAGTTCATTTGACCTAGAAAACTATTAGATTCCCATTAATATGTTAAGGGGAACATTGTGGCTAAAAAATAGACAATTTCAACCTATAGGCCTCCACCAAATACTCCTGATAGAACCACCAGGTAGTCGGTGGTTCCCAAACCCAAGGGGTCTTCCTCTCATTCTTCCCCTCATCCTCTAAAGTCCTCTATTATTCTCATAACTCCTATTCAACTTCAATTATACCTTAAAATGAAATAAATTATTGAAATGAATGATAAATACCTACTACAAGAAGATAAAGTCTTTACAACCTCCCTATTATCATGACTCTCATTTCTAAAAGTCTTCAAATAGTTTCTATATGAAATTATATTGTTTATTAGATCCTAATTTTTGCTTCTCATGAACAAGTCTCATTTAGATCTTTTTGTGTATCCATTTGAATTAAATTTAGTGAATAACATTACCCATAATACCACCTAACATTGGTTTAAAATTCATACTGCATGATCAATGTATATTCATTGTCCTAAATCTCAATGTCATCATATAGTATCACTTGTGAAGAGTTTGGAACATACTTACTTAGTTGGGAAACATGAATAATATTATATATGTTTTCAAATTTAGGTAGTAAGGATATATAATAGTTTATTTTCTAAACGTTTATCAACATATTAAAAGGATTAACATATATCTATCTTATTTTCCCCTACTATACCATCTATTAGTAACCCATCCTCAGAGATACCCAATGAAAAATGTGGTCACCCACTTAAAATTTAAATGGTCATATTCAATGAGTGATGTAAGATTTATGTTAGATTTGGTTCATCACAATTCATTTGATAATTAATTTCAATTTCTTAGTCATCTTATGTAGGATATTAAGCCTCATAACTAATTATTTTCAAATCTTTTTCTACAATAAGAGAGAATAACATGGTCACCCATAAAAATCCTCAAATAGTGTTTTATGAATAGAATACTGGTAGTTGTAATTGATGATAATTTTACCAAGATATGGTGACCCAAATCATGATCCATCAATGTTAAGTATATTATCATGTAACTTTTCCTCTATAAGTAGGATGGTTCTCTAATACTGGACATCAGGATGAAGTGGTAAAGAAGTTCTCAATTTCACAAGTGAACCCAATGCCCACTAAATATCTTTCCAAAAATAAGATGTAAACCTTAGGTCTCTATTAGAAAAAATAATTGTAGATATTCCATAAAGGTTTAAAAATTACCCTTATAAACAATTTATTTATCTCATATTTAGTATAAATCTACTTTATAGAAAAAAATTTGGTGGTCTTGGTCAGATGATCCATGATTAACCAAAGTGTATCTTTACCTTTTGAAACATATTGATAATTGGTCCCAAAATTCATCATAATATCTTCCCATTTACATTCAATAAAAGGGGTCACTATAGAGTACCTGAAGTATTTTGTGACATTGTGTTCATTTACATTCAAGTACAACATCTTAAAACAAATCTAAAATTTTTCTTCTTTATTTTATGTCAACAAAATTAATGATTGATGTCACAATACAGTTTTTTATCCTAGGGTGAAATTTTCATCTGGATTAATGGAAGTACTTTGTTACATCCTCCCTTATTCTCAAAGAACTACGAGTCTTCCATGAATGTAGAAGAAAAATAGATCATCCAGGATCCAACCATCAAGGATCTCCCAACCATTGATATTTTCTCAAATAATTATACTATAAGGATTTTATATTTAGCAGTACTTTACAGGTTCCATAATATATTATTTATTTTTGAGGCGTATATTTGTGGTCCATTAAAATCCTTAATCAAATATAAGTGGATTTTAACCATAAGGGAAAATAAATCCCCATTCTTCCTTTATTAATTTTTTTTGATAATATATCTTTCAACTAAGGGAATATATATCCACATTTACTATACTAAGAGTATAATTAATATAAAAATCATATGGGAGTAGGTACTCTAGCAAATGATGCTACCTTATATTTAGATCCCTTTGATAGAATATGTATTCGAGGATCTTGTGATCGGTGAAACCACAATATTCCCACCCAATAAGTTATGCCTCCAATATTTTAACACAGGAACTATTCTATCAAATTATAGATCAAAGGTAGGGTATTTACATTCATGAGTTCGAATTTTTCTAAAGCCATATGCTGCTACCCACTGATATTTAATGGGAATAGAGAAATAAATCATCATGGATACATCAAAAAATAAATAAAATATCTTACCTAGTTAGGGTAAAATAAGAATAAGAGTAGAGTTTAATTTATCTTCAGTTCCTATATTTCTAATTAACACATATAAATACATATGAACTTTGATCCTTTCATAGTCAAAGAAGTCCTCCTAGAATAATCCTAGATAATGTTGCAATAGTGACCCACAAGCTTGAGAAAACTGCTGATATCAAATATATTTGATGACAACATCTATAAAATTTATGCTTCCACCTTATCAGGGTCTATTGAAATTACAATATTAGAGATTTCATGTCAAATAAACATAACATCTCAAATCAAGAAATATAATTTTAAAATTTTAATATATAACTGGATCTATATTAATTTATTCAAAACATTGAGAAAATATTAGGCATTCATATCTTGAGACTTGAAATAAACTACAATATCATACACAAAAATCACAAATGATTGAAGAAATAGATGAAATATATTTTTCCTTAAATCCATGAAAAAAATATGAAATTTCATCAACTCAAAAGAAATAATTAAATACTATAAATTTCCATACTAAAATTTTAAGGTATTATTAATAATGTATTCTGATATAAACTAAATTTGTTGATAACTGGATTATCAGTTAATTTTGTAGAAACATATTTCCCCCTCTAACATATAAATAATACCACAATTTTTTGTTAAATGGTTGTTGATTTTAAAAGTGACATGGTTTAGATTTTGGTAGGCTATAGAGAGGTGTACACTCTCATCTACATTCTAATAAATGAGATGCAGATCACCCAAGGAGGATATTCTATATAACTCCCCAGACCCCAATATCCTAGAGTAGGTGATGAAACATGTTGTGTAATTTTTTTTATAAAAGGAAACTGGATAATTACACACCACATTACACAAATAAGGTCCATTAATGTTCTATGTTCTAAAGAATAGAAAAACCTTTCACTTTTATCAATCCTGAAAAAAAAACAAAACAAACAAAATGACACTGTGTGCACTAACAATGTAGGTAAAGTAAACACCTTCAGAAAACTCTAATAGGCACGTGAAAAATAATTTAAAATAAGGGGTGAGCATTAAATATTCCCAGTAAAGGGATTTAACACTTTTGATAAATAACTTTAAAAAATATTCCTATGATAATACCTTTGAAAATTTACAATTAGAGTCACCTTTGTTAACTATATTCTCAAAATATTATAATGATTTGAAAATAACTATACTTTAAAAATTCTTTTAAACAAATCAAGTGATTCATTTGAAAACAATAAGAAAGATATTTTAAAAGAACACATGAGGCTGCCTGAAAATATTGAAAGATATCATTAGCCTACCCAATTGATGTAAAATGATTTCACTCCCCAATTCCCTACCATATTTACAACGTTTAGGTGAAAATATTTTATAAAAAACTTTTCATTTTTCCTTACATATATACGCGTTTTCCCCTAGAGTTTTTAATTTAAACACAAATAAGTATCAAATACACACACATATTTGTATAAATATAATCCTCCATGGAAATTTAATTTTTAGACTTGGAGAAACCAAATCCCTTATAATTCACATTTTATATTTACACGGAACATTATTTTGCATCCATTAACTTAAAATTACATTCATGATCCCATTAATATCCATTTTAATGAAGTTTTGTTAAATGTAAAATTTATTAAATGATTATGAATATATATATATATATGTATGTATGTATGTATGTATGTATGTATGTATGCATGCATAAATTTATAAATGAAGTGTAATGAGGAATCATCGATGTATAGCCATAATCATTATTTTCATATGACATGCATATGATACGGTGAATTTATGATATTCTTAATTTTTAATAATATTTAGTTAATCAAAAATAATTTATTTAAGAATAGTTATAAACTCAGAAATTAAAACTTATTCCAATATGCTTAAAATATCTTGAAACATGGAGATATTATTTCATGTACAATCTTGACATTTAGCATTTTTTGTACATATATATAATATATATATTTACAATAAATACACAAAACAATTACTGCAATAAAAATAATAATTCTTACAAGTATGAAAAATTAACACTAAAGTATATGTATTTATATCTAGAATTTCATGTATATATAAATCGTAAATTAAATATTTAATTTGGAGATTTATATTTTTATAAAATAGGGTATTTACAATACCCATATGTAATAGTTTTAAGTAATAAATTTACCTTGAAAAAAATAGACTTGAGAAGAAAGTAAATAAATAATGCTTAAATAAATAAAAATAATAGTTCTGAAATACTTTGACAAAAATTCATATACTCCCTTAAAAATTAATTAATTAAAAAAAGTGACCCCTTATATAATTAAAACAATATTTTGTTATAATTTTCCAAATTATCATTCTGCTTACAATAGTAATCTTTCATACTAGAATTGTAGTGGAAAAAAGTGAATCTGGATTCAATCATAATTATTTGAGATATATATATATATACCATATGTCATTAAAAGAAATTAATATAACAAAATAATTCTAACCCTCACATAAACTTGGACCTAGAATTCTTGAAGGAATGATCATGAAATTGTAATAATAGATATATATAAAATAAATATGAAGCTAGAATTACTTGCATGTATATATATATATATATAAACCAGAATTTTCAATAATATTTTCAGAAGAAAAAATCACCGTACATGATTTACAAGAACAAACTGAAGGACTTATATTGCTGCAAACTCCCCTTTCAAGACTCCAAATTTATTTTCCCCCAAAAATGTATTTACACACCCAGTTATTTGTGCTTTATAGACATACATTTAGTGACACACACACTCAATATTACATAGTAAGCTGTGTTGATAAAAGTTTTATTATATTGCTGCAAGTTGTTTCATGGGCTTGAAATACACAGAATGGAAAATAAATTAGATAAAATCAATTTAAGATTTGTGCTATAGAGACAATATGATATAAAAAACTCATATTGCTAATCTAAAAGAAAATAACTAAAAAAAGTAGACCACATTATATGATATTGATCGAAGAAGAAAATTAAATTCATATGAGTTTAACTGATTGAAAATTAGGTGCATACAAAATAATGTCAAACCTACCTTGATAGGTTAAAGAATAAAAAAACTTTATATCTGGATTGCTTCGGATCCCTAACCATGACCAAAGCATGTCGAAAACTCTTGAACTCTAAAACCCTCTCTAGTGAAGTCCTCAGCTCTATTGTGCGACCAAGAGACCTGAGTCTTGACACCCCTAGTGGCGTGATCCTGATGCCCTTAACTACTGCCATTGCATAACCTTCTAAGGAACTCAGATCAACCTAGTCCAGTGCCTCCACTCAGACTCTCCCTAGGCGTCGAATCAACCTGAAGATAGGAAATCCTCTCCCGAAACCCTACACCATGCGACCCACAAAACACCATCTTACTGATAGACACCTCTCCCTATTCATGATTTCATTTTTTTCATTTTGATTAGTTTCCTATTAATCATTTTATTTTTTTTATTTAATTTAATTTCATTAAAAGACAAATTATAATTATCATGTATAGTTCATAATTCAAAAAACCAATAATAATACTCAAAATAAAATTTTATTTCCTTTTTAATGATGATATTAATATACATTTCAAATTATATATTATATATATATAATTTTAAAATTCAATATTATTTAAATTTAATTAAATTTATAGTTTAGTAAAATATAATTCTAATCAAATTCATAAATATATATTACATTAAAAATATTAATAACTTCACTTAAATAAAGTATTTCTTTTAATCATTATTATTAATAATATTAATTTTATTATTAAAAAAATTATGAAAATATATTACTTTTAGAATCATCTTTAATTATTTCTATTTTTCATGTATTAAAAAGTGATATTTTTATAAAAAATAATACAAATAAAAATAAAAAATTTCATTTTGATTAAATTAAAATAATATTGTTTTTATAAAATATATTTCATAACATTATCACTTAGATATTTCTGGGATGTTACATCCCCCCCCCCTCAAAAGAATTGCATCCTCGTAATTGATTTCGTCAGACTTAATTTTTTTTTGAATTTCTATCTTCAGAATTAAGAAAACATAAGATCACTAAACTTCTACACTAGACAATTTATAATCTCAAAATTTTTCTAGACCATTCCTCTAATACCAATTATAATGACCCAAACTATAGTATCCTACTGTTGGTGCTGAAACATATTATGAAATTTTTTATAAAAGGAAACTAAATAATTACACACCACATTATTTAAATGAGGACATTTAACAGTCTATAATCTGGAGAATAGACAAACCTTACACTTTTATCAGACCTGAACAAGAATAAAATAAAACAAACAAAATGAAATTTTATGTGTTAACTCCGTAAGTGAAGTGAACACCATCAAGAAACTCTTCTGGATCTGTGAAAAATAATTTAAAACAAGGGGTGAGCATTAAATATTCCCAGTAAAGGGTTTTAAAACCTTTGATAAATACCTTTAAAAAATTATTCCTTTGATAATACAATCAAAAAATTACAATTTGGAACACCTTTGTAAAATATCTTTACAAAATAATATAATTCTTTGAAAACAACTATACTTTGGAAATTATTTTTAACTAATCCTATGATTCATTTGAAAACATTAATTAAGATCTTAAAAAACACACAAGAACATTTAAAAATGAAGAACGCTATCCTGGGCCTTCCCACTTGACATATGATGAGATCACTCCCCAATTCCATCCCATATTTACAACGTTCAAGTTTCAATATTTTATAAAAACCTGTTCAACTTGTCTTAAATATATATTTGGTTGCCATTGGGGTTTTTACTTTAAACATAAACAAGTTTCAAATACACATGCACTTATTTGTATAGATATAGTCATTCATGGAAATTTACTTTTTAGACTTGGTACAACCAAATCCCTTATACATAACTTTTCATATTTACATGAAGTATTATTTATCATCTATTTAATTAAAATTACATTCAATATCCCATTAATATTAATTTTAATGAATATATGTTAAATGTAAAATTTATTAAATGCATATTCACACACACACACACACATATATATATATAAATAATTAGGTATACATGCATTTATGCATGAAGTGTCACTAGGAATCATCGACTTATGGCCATAATCATGATTTGTGTATGAAATGCATATGAAGCGATGAATTTATGATATTCTTAATTTCTAATAATAATTGGTCAATCAAAAATAATTAATTTCAGAATATTTATAAACTCAAAAATTAATACTTATTCCCATATGCTTGAAATATATTGAAATATGGAGATATTATTTCATGTACAATCATGACATTTAACATTTAGTGTACATATATATAATATATAGATGAATAGTAAATACAAAAATTAAGTACTTCCATAAAAATAATAAGGCTTAAGAGTATGAAAAATTAATACTAAAGTATATATATATAGAGCATTTCATGTATATATAAATCATATATTAACGATGTAATTTAGGGATTCATATTTATATAAAAAATGGTATTTTCAATACCCAAATACAATAGTTTAAGTAAATTTGCCTTGAAAAAATAGACTTGGGAATAAAGTAAATAAATCAAGCTTAAGTAACTAAAAATAATAGTTCTGAAATACTTTGATAAAAATGCATATACTCCCTTAAAAAGTATTTAATTAAACAAAGTGACCCTTTACATAATTAAAAGCATATTGTGTTATAATTTTTCAAAATAATCATTATCCTTAAAAATAGTGATCTTCCATACTTTAATTGAAGTGGAATAAGGGAAGAAAAATTTGATCATATGTATTTGATATATATATGTACCATATGTCATTAAAAGAAATTAATATAACAAAATAACTCTGTCCCTCACATAAAAACGAATCTAGAATTCTAGAAGGAATGATCATGAAATTGTAATAATGGATATAAATGAAATAAAGACGAAGCTTTAATTCCTTTCATGTATATATATATATATATATAAATAATAAATTTTTAATAATATTTTCAGAAGAAAAAATCTCCTTACAAGATTTGGTGGAACGAATAGAAGGACTTTTGTTTTGCTGCAAACTCCCCTTTCAAGACTCCAAATTGATTGTCCCCCAAATATTTATTTACACACCCAATTATCTGGGATTTATAGACATAAATTCAGTGACACATACGAACTAAATCTTTTGGGGAAAGCTATGTTGAGAAACTTTTTATTATATTGCTGCAAGTTGTTTCACGTGCTTGACAGACACAGAACAGAAAAGAAAGTAGATAAAATCAATTTAATATTCACACTATAGAGACAATAGTGGAGAAAAAACAAAAACTATTATTCCTAATATAAAATTAAACCACTAAACAATAAATAGAGCACAATATACGATATTGATTTAAGGAGAAAATAAATTCATCAAAGTTTAACTGATTGGAAATCGGGTACGTAAAAAATAAAACAAAACCTACCTTGATAGGTTGAAGAAAACTAAAAATTCATATATAGATTTCTCTGGATCCCTAACCGAAACCTAAGCAATTTAACATTGCTTGGATGCCAAAATCCTCACCAGCAAAGACCTCATATTTGTTGCATGACCTAGAAACCTTGGCCTCGACACCCATGTTGGCATGATCCTGACGTCGTTAACTCCGTCCATTGTGCGACCTTCCGAGGAATTCATATTGACTTGGTGTAGTGCCTCCACTCAGAACCTCTCCCATTATTCATGATTTCATTTTTTTTTATTTTTTATTAGTTTTATTTTAAACATTTTATTATTATTATTATTTCATTTCATTTCATTAAAATACAAATTATAATTATCATGTATAATTCATAATTCAGAAAACCAATAATAATACTCATAATTCAATTTTATTTCCTTTTTTAATAATGATATAAATATACATTTCAAATTATATACTATATATATAACATTTTTAAATTCAATATTATTTTAATTTAATTTATTTTATTTTTTAGTTAAATAGAATTATAATCAAATTCATAAATATATATTACATTAACAATATTAATATGTTTACTTAAAAATGTATTTATTTTAATCATTATTATTAATCTTATTATTTTTTCTTTAAAACAAAATTATAATAATATATTACTTTTAGAATCACCTGTAATTATTATTATTTATAATTTATATAAAATTGTAATTTTTGAAAAAAATAATACAAATCAAAATAACAAATTTCATTTTGATTAAATGAAATCATATAGTTTTTATAAAATATATTTCATAACTTTATCACTTAGATATTTTTAGGATGTTAAATTCTTGGATAGATAAAACCCTTGAACTGAAGTTATTCTTAGTGTTTATTTAACACTCACAATTGTTTTAGTGCTATTTGATATAGGGGAATCTAAATATTCTCAATTATAAGTAATCAGACAATATTAAAATTTGGCTCTCACTTATGTGGAATTATAGGGAAGTCTTCTAAGATGATTTCTCGGTAGATATTGAACATTGGAGGTAAAAAGCTATATCATTTTGGATTTTTTGATCTAATAATTTGAATATATATTTTAGAGTCTATAGCCCTGATTTACTCCTGGTTAGGACCCAATTAGCCTAACTGAAGCTCCTACTCCCCCATAGAGAGTACACTATGTATCATATAGAGATGAGAAAGAAGCCCTTTAGGAATATCAGTCAACATAATATCTAAATTGATTTATTTTTTTCCATCCCCTGTGTAATGTTAAACTAATCCATATTCAAAACCATAAGATCACGAAAATTCCCAAAAGAAGAAATGATTGAAGTACATGAAAGATATTTCTTGGTTCATTCTTTTCTTTTCCTCAAAGGAGTATCAAGGTTCATGTATAATGAAAAATATTAAACTTTAAATCCTAGAAGAGACACTAAAATAGTTAAAATAAAATAATATGATGCATGTGTTTCAAATAAATCCCAAAATAATATAGAGTATACTAGAATTTTACCTTTAGAAGGATATGGCCCTACTCTAGAATTAGTGGTAGACTGGTATTCCATATACACCCATACTATATACATGTACTGAATCTAAGGTGAAAAATACTATTCTATATATTGGTAAATAGCTACTTATACCTCTCTACCACCTTAAACACCCCAATTAGATATTCTAGAAGGTAGTCAACTGCCTCAAGTTAAATGATATGATGATAGATCATTAGATGTATGAGTCAACTATAGTCTTTTGTTGAAACAGTCTGATGAAATATTATATTAGAGTCTTTTGAGATTATAACACTAAATGTATAAGAGACACTATTTTTCTTGATAGGTGAAATTCATATAGATGCACCTAAATCACCCACTCTTCTAACACAGTGTAGAAGGAATTCCTAAACTTTGAGTTGGAGGAACTCCACTACCTTAGCTTCCACACTGGAAGCCACTTGTGCTCATCTCCTCCCATCATCACTTTTAACCACTAGAGGAAAAATTGATGATAATTTGATTTGTCAATGAGTAAGATTATTTTAATCCTCCCATATATCTAATCCCAGAAAAAAATATTCTTTACATGTTTTTAAATGTAGGAAGGTTGAAAAGAACAACATATGTTTAAAATAAATTTTCAAACCTATATTGAAGAGTCCCATTCTTGATTCCTTGTCACCTCTCTAATATGGATCAAAGTTTACAAGATATTTAAACTTTGTGGTATAATCCATAATCATCATCAATCCCTTCTTGAGTTTTATAAACACTTTTTTGAAAACTAGATGAAGAGTATTAAGATAAAACTTCTTGAAAAAAAATATCTTGTAAATTCTATCATGTCACGTCCTAGCCATTCTTAGCTTCCGTATTCACATCCCACTACTAGACTGATTCCCATTCTAGTATGAAGGTGGATATCCTATCCCAATGTTTCTCAAGTGTATCAATTCCCTCAAATTAATAATATACTAAATTGACCCTATCCTAAAATTACAAAGTAGATACATCACTTTGGAAGATTGGATAATTGTGGAACTAGAAATATCCCATAATTTTCAAATTCATAGGCATCTTTTATTGGGCTCTGTTACCCACAACTTTTAGAAATGGTGCAACACCATAAATTACTTAAGGATTAACTACTTGTAATTTAAGTCATGAAATATCTACCATCCCTTCCTACTGAAAAAGAGGTGGGTATCAAGCTGTAATCCTCTATAATCAAGAAATTTTCCTAAGAATAGAAAAATACTATGTTTATGAAATGTGTGTAAATTATTAGACCAAACCCATTTCCATTATCTCTTACTTTATTTTCTTCATTTATCTTTAAAATACTTTATATATATCCTTCAATTTTTCCCAACATCATTTTTATATAATTTTAAATTCATAAAAACATTATTTAAACACCATTTAAAAATTAAAAATATACATAATTTAGGTTTAATATAAAAGTAGTGTAATATTAAAAATAAAAAATGGTTTCATGATCAAGGAAACCGATTACCTACTCCAATTGACCAAGTCATCAACAATAAATATATTGAGAACTACTATTTATTTATCATTAATGATTTAGTTTATATGGCCCCAAATTGATTATCATAAATAAATAACCAACACACGAAAGTAATATGGCATGTCATACATTCCAACATAATCCTACCTGTTAATGCCTGGAATTGTGAATAAGACCCATGATGTTAGGATAGAATTAATGGAAAAATAAAAGAAGTGATGATAGACTAACCCTTCTAACTAAGGCTTCCACAAAAATTATATAATATAGGTATATTTATTTATCACATCCAAAGTACCAACAACCCTATCCCCAGTATAATCTCATTTTCATATCTTATTGATTTTGAAGTGGGATTTGATACAATTTTGTAATGACCATGTACTAATTACCCAAATAGTATTAGCTCTGGTCACTAGAACACCTTAGGTGCACATCTCGATTTCTAGAGGATACTGTAAATGTCGGAGGCTGAAATAAATATTGATGAGAGATGGTTTTCCTTTATGTGTAATGATATAATCTTGATAAGACCTTTCCTAAAGTTTCATGAAAAAATATCCACACACATTATGGGAATAACCAGATAATATAGAAGTATGATAAATAATAAAGAATTATATGAGTGTTGTCTTATAAAAGAACCTCCTTATTTTAATGATCCCAAATCTTTTTTTTTATTTTTATTAATAATATTTTTTTATTAAGAAATGGTTTACTAATTTCATTTTTGAAAAAAGGCTAAGTATAGAGCTTACCATGAAACCTTACCATGTGAAGTTAAAGTGACTTTGTCAACTTACCACATGTTATGTTTCTCCTTACCGTATGCACACAAACTGCTTATCATGAGACAGATGAACAAAATTCTTATAAGTCATGAGTTGATCACATCTTGAAGACTCAAGTTACCATGTAATAAGAAACCACCTTACCCTAAAAAGGAAACCACCTTACCACATGAAGAAAACCACCTTACTACATGAAGAAAACAACCATACCACATGAATGAAACTACCTTACTGTGTGAATAAAACTACCTTACCACATAAATGAAACTACATACCAAATGAATAAATCAAGTTACCATACCAAGTAATGTGTAAATTTTTATAAAGTAATATATTGAAAGTATTTTGTTTTTATAATGTAGTGACCACCTGAAGAATAAGCTTACCACATAGAGTCATCAATATATTGCTTTTGTAAATAATCTGACCACATGAAGAGATGAACTGAACATTTTACCTTACCATATCTGTTAATTATAAAATGTTTCCATAATCTCAGAAAATAATACTTCAAGTGAATATGACTTACCTTGTCTAACATGGCAATGGAGCATTTCAAATCTACAGTGGTGAGTTTTGATGCATTAAATAAAGTGTCAGTGCATTTAACGAAGGATGATAATTCTCCAATAGCTACTTCTGAAGAAGACCTCTTTAATAATAATTGTTTAATCATAAAGAGGGAGAATTATAGGATATTTAAAATATTGGATGACACATAAATAATTATTGAGTATTTCCATGAGAGCACCTTCTACAACATTGTATTTTTATGCAATTACTAAGAAACTTGTTCGAGGTCCTTCTAAATAAGAACTTGTAAAATTCCAATATTTTTATGAGATAGAATTTTCTAAAATAATATTGTTTTTTGATGTATTTTGTTACACACAACACCAAATTAGCTTGTATTACACACAAAACTGAGTTTCTATGAAATATATTTTTATTATTGTTACTATTTAAGAAAAAAATTGTAACCTAAACATTAGAATGAAAGGTATGAACATGATTAACTAAATTATGAAATTATTTTTCACATATTTTTATATAATTATTTTACTATTTAATTATAAATGAATGTGAAACACTTTTTAAAATAAAATGAAATTTTTTTATAAAGAATTATTCATACGTGCACAATTGTGTTTTATACCAAAAAATAAAAAAATAAATATTGTTGGAATATATTAGTGAAATATACCTTTAATTTATTAAATATGTTTTTGACATCAATGTTATGTTTTTTCAAGAAACAATATATTAAAAAATCTAATTTTATGCATGAAATATTTATTTTCTTTAAAAAATGAAGTTTTACCTCCATTTGATGGTGTACTTTTTAAAAATAATGTTTTAAAACGTTTCTAAATTATATTTGAAAAAATGAACTTATTATTAGAATTATTGATATCAAAATTTACTTTGGGTGAAATTTTTATATTTTTCCAAGAAGTTTCTTATTTTTATGAATATTGAAAAATACTAGATTTTAATTAGAAACTTCCTTTTTTATATAACTTATTTATATATTAAAATTGTATTTTCAAGTAGTTTTAAAGTATAATTATTAAAATTTGACATCAATTACTCCAAGATAGTTCATTAGAACCAATTTCACAAAGAAATTGGATATAAAAACATTTCAAACTTTTGGAATTTTTTCACTTAAAAGACTCATCTACTCATTCTCTCAATGAGATGAATTTTAAATTAATTTAATAAAATTATGTGTTTTGAATTATTAAAAATGGATTCCATGTTTTTAATCATAAGTTACAAATTTACTAAACATGACCCTTTTAATTTTGGACAATATGAATTGTAATATCGGTGATTTTTGTTACCATGGTAAAGGGTAAAATTATGCAATTTATGTTAAAAATAAAGTGAAAAGAATTATAAAATAACCCTAAAACTCACCAAAATGTTAATGGATGAAGTTAATTAGAACTTTAATGCATAAGTTTAGAAATTTAAAAATATAATGGACACTTTTCCATGAAAATGACTTAGATATTATTAAAATCAAATACAATGACAAATTGTCACACTCTTACTTTTAATAAGTATAATATTTTTAATATGGGGATACATAAAAGATATACTCGACTATATATATCATTATAAAATATAAAAGGTTTATATACATCATGGAAATTTAATTTTTAATTTTTAGTGAAGAAATAATTATCATAAATATTTACACAATGATGATGCATTAATTACTCAATTAATAAAAAACTCAATTAAGTTATATTAAAATTTTTAAAATAAGTATAATTTGAATTAATGAAGGTCATAAAAAAATTTCATAGGTTATTAAAGGAATTGTTTCAACGTTATCTTACTATATTGATTTTATTAAAGCCAATGTAATGAATAGTGTCAAAATTGGTTGTAATGATATTTTTGAAAATAATATTTTATTAAATTAGTAAAAAATCATAAAAACTTACATAAGTAAAAAGAGAAAAAATTATGGTCTAAAATATCATAAATTTATAATGTTTTTGTAAAATTGACACATTATAAGTAAAAATATCTTCCTTCTAATATTGAAAAATTTTATTATTGTAGTTAAAATTAAAATTGGTTAGTTAAGGGTTAATAAAAAATATATGGTTTAAAATTACACCAAAACTTTTAAAAAATATATATTTTTATTGTATTAAAACCCTACCCTACATTATATTTGAATAAATTTCCATGTGGAGGTATTTGTATTGATATTTAATTTATTGTAATTTAATCTTTTGAGAAATTACAAAAGTACACCTCACCTTCATTATAAAAGGACACATCCTCTATCATGTAATTTCACAAATTTAAGACTTATATATAAATAAAACTCTTCCAAATAATATTATCTTCTTCCCAAAACACATTTTACAGGTTCAGGTCTTCCCAAAGGACCAACTCTAAAATGCTTTAAAGGAGATTTAAAGGGTCCGTTTTGAAGAAGAGGTAATTTATCTAACCAGTCACTATATTTTTCTACTCTTTTATACTTCCTATAAATCTATGATATATATCATAAAATAATAAATTTATCATAAAAAATATTCTGAAATATTATTATGATTATGAACAAACCATTATTCAATTTCTTTCTCATCAAATAAGAAGTGAAAGTACCGCACATGCGTATGTACGACTTACCGTCTCCCTGTAACGATACAATTCATTTTTCATCACCATATTTTATGAGTGGGAATTACGATGGGTTTAATATTAATAAATTATATTTATGATATATTTGTATTTCTATAAGGACAATTTCATATCTACCATTTTACCACATATTTCTTTGGGAAATGATAACGTTTCTCATGCATACATATGACTTACCTCCTCCACGATGTGATGTGATTCATTTATTGTAACACCCAAAGATTCCACGGTAAGTTTCCCTTTGAATAATACAGTAGCGTGTGTTGTACGCAACTTCGAGTTCTAACACAAACCACAACCAGTAAAACTAGCCATTATGAATAGTAATACCCACTTTTTGAAATTTTATACATTTTATCTTTCAAAATGGACTTAATTTTTGGATTTGTAATATCAAAATTAGATTATGGTGAAATTTTGGTACTTTTAGGATAACTTTCATATTTTGATGAATAATGAAAATTACTAAATTTTAATTAAAATCCACTTTTTTAATCGAAATAATTAATATTGATAAATTATGAATTTGGGTGGTTTTAAATTATATTTAGAATATATTTTTACCATTTAATACAATGTTGGTAAATGGACAAAAGTTCATATTTAAACTGGAAAAAAGAAAGTGTCAATCTTTTGATAGTTATTATTTCTTAAAAACATGCTATTTTTTTTGACAACAATAATTAATTTAAATTAAATAATTGAAAATATATGTTTTGAATTTGGTAAAATAGACATCATTTTTCAATTCATAATATCAAATATATATTAGGTTTATTTTTTGGTATTTTTATGAGATACATTCATTTTGATGAATAGTGAAAAACACTGAGTTATTGGTTAAAACCGATTTATTTATTTAAATAATTATTTATTTTTTAAATTAATTTATTCCAAAATAGATACATAATACTTATATAATTTCATTTAAATTAATTGGAGTCATTTTATAATAATATTAGATATATAAAAAAATTTATCGAACTTTTCAACGTCTTTTACCAACCTCCTAGGAGAATTTGAAAATTCCCATAAAACATAATTTTACCACTTCTATTAGTTGAATTTTGAAAATTCAAGAGACATGGTTAATATGAAGGAGTAAAATTTGGTTCAATAATATAAAAATAATTTTTGGTGTATAGTAACTTTTTACTTTTATTTACCACTGCTAAAAGTAAATATGGTAATTAAGGGTAAAATTGATATTATTATTACCATAACACATGTCATAATTCTATTGTCTAAGTATTATTCGACCAAAAACAACCTTAGGAATAAAATATGAACCTCTTTGGTCCACTTGGATTAGATTAGGACATTTATTATTATTAAATTCAAAGAAGAGCTAAAAGATTTAAAATCAATGTTTAATAACTAAAACATTTTTAATATAGGGTTATACATAAGATAAATTCGATTATAAATGTTAATTAGAAATATAAAAGGATTTCCTACATAATGGCATTTTATTTATAATTATTAGACATTAAATAAGTTAATTTATTTATGATACAATAATGATGTAGTAATTGTCTTATTAATGAAATATTAAATTAATTGATATTATAAATACCCAAATAAATATAATTTGAGACTTTTAATGAATTAAAATAATTTTATTGGTTACTATGACATGTTATAATTTATTAAATGAATTGTTTTTGAATTAATAATTTAATTAATACTTTAACAAAAATCAATTATTAAATAGTGTCAAAATTGACAAAAAGGAGTTTTTAAAACAAATATTATATTATTAATTGATATAATATTCCTAAAAATATAAGGTTCGTTAAAATAACTTATATTATGATAGGTATGTCATTAATTAACCACTTGGGGTTTTCTTGGTAGTTTATTGTAAGTTTATTAACCATATAATATAAAAATACAAAGAGACATGGTAAATGTCAAACTATTTAACTAAGAGTTAAATCTAAAAGATAAGGGTAAAATAGTGACCCAAAATTGTCAAAAACCTATTGGTTGAGTGTTTGTATACCCATACCCACCGTATATTTTAAATAATTCAGTTTGTTTCCATTATAAACCGAATATGAATTTATTATAAAATAATACTTTAAGTTTTTCCTAAAGAGCCCCTCCTCCCCCTTATAAAAGGACACCACTTATAACCAATTCATCACTCCTCTAAAGCCTTTTGGGTCATCCAGCCTCTGATCAATTAATCTCTATACATCCCTATCCTCATCCTATAAGCCTTACCTTATGCATAAGGCACTTCAAGAGTCCTTTTTTGTTCAAACCAAAGGGAGTTACCCAAATTAAAGGTAACAATTTCTCTTAGCTTCTTTTCTTTTCTTTTACTTCTCCAACCCCTAAACTCTTCTTATTCTATTATTTTGTAACAAAAAATGTATACTAAATATACTAAGATATTTTTATGAGAAGTATTCAAACTACATTTACACACACCTCCATATAATGGGTGAAGAACATAATGTTTTTTTGGATGACAACTAAATGGATCATGAAACGATGATTGTTCAATTATCTTCTACCACCTCTCATGGTGTCCATTATGATGGATATATAATAAAATATGATATTAATTATATTAATTTTATATATAATCTTCTGTAATTCCATTTTATAGCATACCATTATTTGTTTCATATTGTATATATATACGATAATTTCATATGAGGAAGTGCGGACTACCGCCCCCTCAAAGTGATATGACTCCTTCATACCATACATGGAACATATAAATGAAGGTGTTAATGAAATTAAGTAAAAAATATAAGATATTATATTATACCAGAATAATAATATACCTATGTATCATTTGGGTTTGATTCCTTTTAAAATGAAAAATGAAATGGAAGTAGCGTTCGTGCGTACGTACGGACTACCGTCTCCACGAACACGATGAGATTCATCCCCCATCGTATCCATTCAAGTATAATTCTCATTTTATGATTAATTTTTTTAAGTACTTGATATCATTCTGGATATGAATAATATACAACCTATCCATAACAAACACATCTTATTTAACAAAACATATAAAAGAAAACTAGTAAGTTAACACTCAAAACGACGATAATACTAAAATATTATTAACAAGGCAGTATTAAAAGATCATATATGATATCATATTTAAGTATATGATTCTTGAATAATTTAATAACAATTATTTAACAATTATTCAGTAGGTATAACGTACCCTCGACTAAAATAAAGTGCAAGGTAAGGGGTTTCTTATCTCACTTTTAATTTCGTGAGATTTCCATTGTTCACCACTTATTTATTGAATGTGGTGTGTGTACTGACCATGTTTATATTCATTGTGTAATATACTTTAATTCATGTATATTTAAATCATAATTGTATGATCCTTCTTTCAGGGGCGTATGTTTCGTAAGTTACCAAATAAATTAGGGAATTTGAAATTTCAATTTCCACTCATTCGGCTTTACGCATACTTCATTGATTATTTTACTCCAAGATTATGTGTGGAATAAATATTCATTTGATTATGTCATAATTTACACTCCCCTTTCTGTGGATATACTTTTGATACACATAATCACTCCATTGATAAATTCTCAAGTCATCGATATGAACTTGATAAGAGTAATTTTAACTCAATCTCCATTTATTGAGTTAAACATCTAATTCATTGTTGTTGTTTTTACAAGAATATGTGTGAATGTCCTTTGATTGTTTTAAACTGAATATCCAATGATATTTAGTGTATTTATATTTTTCACACATAATTATGTCGTTGATTTATCCTTAACCTAAGGATACAGCTTTTATGAGAGATTTCATCTCTATTTACATTCCATTGAGACTCTTTTGTTATTATATAAAAAATCACTTTTATATGGTGTATATAATGTACTTTAACATAGTATATGATGAATACATTTATTCTCATGATATTACAAAGTTTTTATTACCTCAGTTATTTGTATTTAAGTGTCTCTTTTTTAGTTAGGAACTCTGACTAAAATATCATTTTTAAATGTTTTAATGATTTATTCTTCTAAATCTTTCTCATTAATGCCTATGTTTTAAAAATGGTTTTAAGGATTTATTTATATGGACATTAAAGTTTTAAAATTTAAATTACTTTTCAATGTTTTAAAGTGGTATGGGACACTTTGATTCGAAAATCTATTTTTATATGTCTTCTTGACAAATAGTGTGACCTTTAAATGATTTCAAGAAAAAGGGGGACATTTCTCTCTAATAGTTTTGATGATTATTTTCACCTATATCAATATCCTTCATTATTCTCGATTGAGGTTAATATGATACAATACAATCTTCCATATTGTATCGAATGAGTTATTTTTGACTGTGGATGTGCTATTTTCATTCCATTCATGGTTTGTGGATAAAGTATTGACATTTCGTATGATAGTTTTAGTACGAAGGTTTATGTTATATTTCAAAATTTTCATATGAAGAATGAATTGGACTTAGTAAGTGACAGGTGGAGCTCCATATAGCTCTTAGATGCATCGGTAGGTCTCATGAGACAAACTAGTGTCTTGGCACAAGGCCTAGACAAAATCTTATTTTTAGTCTTGGCACGAGCCCTTGACTATGTGGTTATTATAGTATGGCATTATGCATTCCATCATTATGAAACCGGGTTTTGATATTTAATGTGATTATTTGACTAGTATAATATCCATGTGAATAAGTAAATGGCATTATTTCATTTTATTTCTGCCATATTATGCTGATGTTCAAGTTTAAAAGGCTTTTGTTTTAGTTATACATTTCCTTAAACGTTTATGCTTATTTATGAATGTTTCCGCTATATTGTTATCCTTACTGGGCATCTGAGCTCACCCCTTTCTATGTTTTATTTTCCCCAGGATGTGAAGAAGTATTTTATGAATGACCTGTAGGGATAGTATGGGGGTATATGAGTGTGGACTATGGATACTATGTTGTTGTAGTTTTTATTTTATGATGTAATGTAAACTTTATTAATGTATCTTGTGTTTCCAAGGCTACTAAACTAATCAGTCTTTCGAGACTTGATCCATTTTGATCACGCCAATGTTATGTAATAATGCATCGATTCTGGGTAACTGGGGTCAAGGCATTACAATTGGTATCAGAGGAAGTTTAGTACAAACCTTGGAACCTAGATTTAGATAAACTCTAATTAGAGCAGATAACCCTAAGATAGACTTTGAGAATTAGTATAGAAGAACATCCTAGAATTTTGGTATTGTATAGATTTTGTGAGTTTTCCAAGCAATACATCCCTGTTTGGATACGATCAGGTAGAGGTGACTCTGGCACAGATGTACCTAGGGGTAAAACCCGAAAACACTGCTTTGAGCTAGACTCGAACGGGAACTGGTGTTCGAAAATGGGCCTTACTGCTCTCTTGGTTAGGACACTCCTCGGGGATGTTCTTAAGATAATTTATATTTTCTATACAAACCAATTTGAAGTATTTTAATATAAGATTAGAATAAATGATCCTGGTTAATCCTAAGGTGTTTCAACTTAAGAATATTGTGTCATGATATTCTCTAAATAATTTTATGACTACTGTTACTCACACAATGTTTTTTTGGTTTTAATCAATGGATAGAGTCCAAGGAAGTCATAGTAACTTTGAGAATGATGTACAAGGTGGTAATGGTGGTGGAAATGTGAAACAAAATGGAATGTTGATAGTCATAAAAGATATGTTCATGCCAAATCAGTTCTCCAAAAATATGATCAACAACATATATATTAACCAACTCCCAGACTCAACAATGATGAGAAAGGTGATGAATGATATGAGCTCTAGCAGTAGAGACCATGTAGAAAATAATCCTAAATCTCCATCATATAGGAAATGTGGAAGGAGACACCCAGGAAAGTGTCTCAACGGAACAAAGAAATTCATTACGTGTGAGAAAGATGGACATAAAGTGAAGAATTGCTGAGGAAAAATGAAGATCACTATGGAAGAAAATAAAAATGGTCCCAAAAATCTATTTATAGTCATTTTTCATAAATGTAGGGGACCTGAACATTATCCGAGTGAATTCCAAATTCTATAGGATATTTTCTTGGTCAAAGAAGAATCTATGTGGAAATAAATGGTTGTAGAAGTGTTTAAATGTATAAGTGATCCTTGTTTATGGGATTACTTTGGAATAATTTTCTCTTGTATTTGTAGCCCCGTAGTTTTCCATGTGAGAATGATATTTGAGGAAGACTTATCTTTTCCCTTGTGGATATAGTTATAAATAACCATTTGGTTTTATATGATCATTGGGTTTGAGGCAATTACTAGTTATTATATTTTGGGATGAAAATGTAAGGTATGAGATAACATTTCTGATTAAAATTATGTTATGGTTATTTTGAGGAATTTATCTAATTTTGTTAATGTTATAAAATATAGTTTTGGAAAAAGGACAACACACAGACCGTGTGACAACCCATCGCGTCAGACAAAGATGTGGGAATTGAACCCACAACCAAAGTGTGATTGGGATTTATCACCTACCACTGGACCACTTGAAGTCCCTGGTTAGTGTGACTAATTATTTTTAGTTAAATGATTTTATTGATCAATAATAAGTTGATTTGGGCTCTTATTTCTTATCAAATGAATACCCTTAGTATAGGAAAATGATTTGTTGATTAAGTGGTAAATGTTATTTTTGAAGATGTTCACTTTGTTGGGAACTCTATATGACCAAGGAAACTAAAATACTATTGGATTTCATTTGAGGACTATTGGTGGATTTTTATCTACATTTTTATTGTGGATTTATAGTGATTTGGGTTATTTATGGAAATGATTAACCTATAATATAGAATATGTGATTAGGTTAATTACTTTTAAGTATGTGACTTTAAGAGTAGTTGATGTCATTTTGAGATACAATTTAATGTGGGAGACTACATAACCAAATTCTTCTAAGTTTTGGGTTTCAATATTAGTTTGGATTCTATTGAAGTATTTTAAGGACAATAGTTTATTGAATGGTATTTATTTAACTTTGGGGTATTGTTGGTTTAATTTTAGAAATTAAGATTAGTGTTTCTTTCTCTAAAGGAATATCCTTTTGGGGTATCATTAGATCTTGTACTAACTATTTTAGTTTTTATTAATCTCTAAGGACAAGGTAAATATATAATTTTTCCTTCATGGATCATGTGATTCTATAGAAGTTTATTCTAGGTCTTCTAGTGTGACCAAGTCTTCTTGAATACTCATCGTTTAAAAATGAGTTAGTAGTAGGAATTTCTTAAAGAACGAAACTTTACTTAAAAAAAGTATGTATATCTCTTTATGTTCTTATTAAATCTCATAAATGAATTCCTCATCTTTATTAAAACAAAAAAAATGTTGTCCGTTTACTTTTCCTACTGTGAAACTAATGAACATTTGTCCCATCATAAGTTTGTGGTTTTCTTGTTGTTAACTTTCTCCTAATCATGTTCTCTATCCGTCTCCATAAGAACTTGACACTTAGTTTATCATCTATATCCATGTTTTTCTATATGTAATCCTAGTATAGGTTATCTCAGGTGACCTTTTTTACTTCTCTTTCTTTCTTTTAAAGTGATAGTTTTATTGAATCTTTTTCTGATGTGGGACTTTCAATTATATTCCCAAGCCCAATTTTAAAAATTGATATCATGCAATTTATTGAAGTAGGGGAGAATGTAACACCCCAAGCTTCAATGGTACGTTTCCCTTTGAATAATATAGTAGCGTGTGTTGTACGCAACTTCGAGTTCTAACACAAACCACAACTAATCAAACTAGTCGTTATGAATAGTAATACCCACTTTTTGAAATTTTATAAAATTTATATTTCAAAATGGACTTTATTTTTGGATTCTGAATATCGAAATTATCTTATGGTGAAATTTTGGTACTTTTCGGATAACTTTCATATTTTGATGAACAGTGAAAATTACTAAATTTTAATTAAAAACAAATTTTTTAATAGAAATAATTAATAGTGATAAATTATGAATTTGAGTGGTTTTAATGTATATTTAGAATATATTTTTACCATTTAATACAATGTTGGTCAATGGACATAATTTCTCATTTAAACTGGACATAAGTAAGTGTCAGTCTTTTGATAGTTATTATTTCTTAAAAACACTCTATTTGTTTTAAAAACGGGAATTAGTTTAAATTAATTAATGAAACTTATATGTTTTGAATTTGGTAAAATAGACATCATTTTTTAATTCATAATATCAAATATAGCTTAGGCCGATTTTTTGGTATTTTTTTGAGAAAAATCAATTTTTGATGAATAGTGAAAAACACTGATTAATTGGTTAAAACAGATTTTTTTATTTAAATTATTATTATTTTTTATTTAAATTAATTTATGTCAAAATAGATACATAATAATTATATAAGTTAATTGTAATTCATTGGAGTCAGTTTATAATAATTTTAGATATATAAAAAAATTTATCGGACTTTTCACCGTCTTTTACCCACCTCCTAGGAGAATTTGAAAATTCCCATAAAACATAATTTTTCTTCTTCTGTGAGTTGAATTTAGAAAATACGAGAGACACGGTTAATATCAAGGAGTAAAATGTGGTTCAATAAGATAAAAATAATTTTTGGTGAATAGAAACCTTTTACTTTTATTTACCACGGTTAAAGGTAAATAGGGTAATTAAGGGTAAAAATGATATTATAATTACCCTAACACATGTCCTAATTCTATTGGATAAGTATGATTTGAACAAAAAAACCCTAGGAATAAAATATGAACCTCTTTGGTCCACATGGATTAGATTAGGACATTTATTATTATTTAATTCAAAGAAGAGTTAAAAGAGTTAAAATCAAAGTTTAATAACTAAAACATTTTTCATATAGGGTAATACATAAAATAAATTTGATTATAAATATTAATTAAAACTCTAAAAGGATTTAATACATAATGGTATTTTATTTATAATTTTTGGATATTAAATAAGTTAATTTATTTATGACACAATGATGATGCAATAATTACCTTATTAGTGAAATATTAAAATAATTGATATTATAAATATGCAAATAAATACAATTTGAGACTTTTAATGAATTAAAAGTATTTCATTGGTTACTATGATATGTTAGAATTTATTCAATGAATTTGGTTCTAAGTAATAAATTTATTAAGACTTTAACAAAAATCAATTATTAAATAGTGTCAAAATTGACATAAAGGAGTTTTTAAAAACAAATTATGTTATTAATTGATATAATATTCATAAAAATATAAAGTTCGGAAAAAGGAATTATATTATGATAGGTATGTCATTAATTAACCACTTGGGGTTTTCTTGGCAGTTTATAGTAAGTTTATTAACCATATAATATAAAAATACAAAGAGATATGTTTAATGTCAAACTATTTAACTAAGAGTTAAATCTAATAGATAAGGGTAAAATACTGACCCAAACTTGTCTAAAACATATTGGTTGAGTGGTTTTCGACCCATAACCACCTTATAGTTTAAATAATCTAGTTTGGAGCCATTATAAACTGAATATGAATTTATTATAAAATAATACTTTAAGTTTTTCCTAAAGATCCCCTCCTCCCCCTTATAAAAGGACACCACTTCTAACCAATTCCTCACACCTCTAAAGCCTTTTGGATCGTCCAACCTCTGCCCAATTAATCTCCCTACATCCCTATCCTCCTCCTAGAAGCCTTACCTTAGGTATAAGGAACTTCAAGAGTCATTTTTGTTTCAAACCAAAGAGAGTTACCCAAATTAAAGGTAACGGGTTCTCTTAGCTTCTTTTCTTTTATTTTACTTATCCAACCCCTAAACTCTTCTTATTATTTTCTTTTGTAACAAAAACAGTTTAATAAATATACTAGGATATTTTTATGAGAATTATTCTAACTAAACTTACACAAACCTCCATATAATGGGTGAAGAACATAATGTTTTTGTGGATGACAACCAAGCGCCTCACGAAATGATGATTGTTCAATTATCTCCTACCACCTCTCATGGTGGCCATTATGATGGAACTATAATAAAATATGATATTAATTATATCTAATATATATATAATCTTATGTAATTCCATTTTATAGAATACCATTATTCGTTTCATGTTGTATATATATACGATAATTTCATTTGAGGAAGTGTGGACTACCGCCCCCTCAAAGTGATATGACTCGTTCATACCATACATGGAATATATAAAGGAAGGTGTTAATAAACTTAAGTAACACATATAAGATATTATATTATACTGGAATAATAATATACCTATGTATCATTTGTCTTTGATTCATTTTAAAATGAAAAATGAAATGGAAGTAGCGTTTGTGCGTACGTACGGACTACCGTCTCCACGAACGCAATGAGATTCATTCCTCGTCGTATCCATTCAAGTATAATTCTCATTTGATGATTAAAAATAATTTTTAAGTACTTGATATAATTCTGGATATGAATAATATACAACCTATCCATGAAAAACACGTCTTATGTAACAAAACATATAAAAGAAAACGAGTAAGTTAACACTCAAAACGACGATAATACTAAAATATTATTAACAAGGCAATATTAAAAGATCATATATGATATCATATTTTTGTATATTATTATTTTATAATTTAAAAAAAATGATTTAACAATTATACAGGAGGTTAAACTTACCCTCGACTAAAACAATGTTCAAGGTAAGGGGTTTCTTATCTCACTTTTAATTCCGTGAGATTTCCATTGTTCACCACTTATTTATTGCATGTGGTGTCTGTGCTGCCCATGTTTGTATTCATTGTGTAATATAATTTAATTCATGTATGTTTACATCATCATTGTATGATCCTTTTTTCATGGTTGTATTTTTCGTAAGTTACCAAATCAATAAGGGAATTAGAAATTTTAATTTCCACTCATTCGGCTTTATGCATACTTCATTGATTATTTTACTCCAAGATTATGTGTGGAATCACTATTCATTTGATTATGTCATAATTTCCACTCCCCTTTCTATGGATATAATTTTGATACACATAATCGCTCCATTGATAAATTCTCAAGTCATCGAAATGAACTTGATAAGAGTAATTTTAACCCAATCTCCATTTATTGAGTTAAATATCTAATTCATTGTTGTTGTTTTTAAAATAAAATGTATGAATTCCCTTTGATTGTTTTACACTAAATATCCAACCATATTGAGTGTATTTATATTTTTCAAACATAATTATGTCGTTGATTTTTCCTTAACCTAAGGATATGGCTTTTATGAGAGATTTCATCTCAATTTACATTCCATTGAGACTCCTTTATTATTATAAACCAAATCACTTTTATATGGTGTATATAATGTACTTTTACATAGTATATCATGAATACCTTTATTCTCATGATATTAACAAGTTTTTATTACCTCAATTATTTGTATAAAAGTGTCACTCTTTTGGTTAGGAACTGTAAGTAAAATATCATTTTAAAATGTTTTAAAGATTTATTCTTCTAAATATTTCTCATTAATTTCCATGGTTTAAAAATGGTTTTAAGTATTTATTTATATGGAAATTGAAGTTTTAAAATTAAAATTACTTTTCAAAGTTTCAAAGTGGTATGAGACACTTTGATTCAAAAATATATTTTTAAATGTCTTCTTGACAAATAGTGTGACTTTTAAATGATTTCAAAAAAGGGGGGATATTTATCTCTAATAGTTTTGATGATTATTTTCACCTATGTCAATATCCTTCATTATTCTCGATGGAGGTTAATATGATACAATACAATCTTCTATATTGTATCGAATGAGTTATGTTTGACTGTGGATGTGTTATTTTTATTCCATTCATGGTTTGTGGATAAATTATTGACATTTCATATGCTAGTTTTAATACGAATGTTTATGTTATGTTTCAAACTTTTCATATGAGTAATGCATTGGACTTAGTAAGTGATGGGTGGAGCCCGCTATAGATCCTCGATGCATCGGTCGATCTCATGAGACAAACTAGTGTCTTGGCACTAGGCCTTGACAAAATCTTATTTGTAGTCTTGGCACGAGGCCTTGACTATGTGGTTATTATAGTATGGCATTATGCATTCCATCATTATGAAAGTGGTTTTTGATATTGCATGTGATTATTCGACTAGTTGAATATCCATGTGAATAAGTAAATGACATTGTTTCATTTTATTTCTGCCATATTATGCTATTGTTCATGTTTAAAGTGATTTTGTTTTAGTTATACATTGCCTTAAATGTTTATGCTTATTTATAAAAGTTTCCACTATATTGTTATCCATACTGGGCATCTGAGCTCACCACTTTCTAAGTTTTATTTTTCCCGGGATGTGAAGAAGTATTTTATGAATGACCTGTAGGGATAGTATGAGGGGATAAGAGTGTGGACTATGGAGACTATGTTGTTGTAGTTTTAATTTTATGATGTAATGTAAACATTATGAATGTATCTAGTGTTTCCAAGGCTACTAAACTAATCGGTATTTCGAGACTTGAGGTTTTGTGATCATGCCAATGTTATGTAATAATGCACCGACTCTGGGTAACTGGGGTCGGGGCGTTACATTTATCATCAATATTTCATATGTATGGTAATGATGATTAATTTAAAGAATATATATGATATATATAACAAAATAATTAATCTTCAATGATAATATATCATATAATTTTATTTATTTTAATATGACAAGAAAATGAAAATAGTGTTCATGTGTTTGTACGACCTACCATCTTTGTGAACTGTGTATTTTATTTTCCATTTCTAACTTTTATGAATCACCATGAATACATATATAATGAATATATAAATAATATTTTTATCATTTTTATCATTTATGAAATGATTAAACTAAGATCCATGTAAGAGGACCATGGATAACAAGTCAAAACTTGAATAAAAAACAAAGTGGTTATTACTTGAAACATTACTTTAATGTGGAATTTCTTGTAAGAGAGTAATATAATGTAATAGGTATATAATATATGGTAAAATATATATGAATATGTTTATTTGGTATATATATAAGAAAAATATATTTATTATCAACGTGGTTTGAACATATACAATGGGATTCAAGACTTAAGGTAAGTGATTTTTGTCTCACTTTTATTTCTATGGGAACATGACTTATACAATAATTGTTTCTTCTAAATGGTTTATATAATTACAATGAATGTATTTTATGAGTCTTATCCAAAATATTAGGGTATTTTTATATCCATATAATTTTATTTCTTTCATGAGGTATATGATTCTACTCATTATAAAGTGATGAGTGTTTATTTCACAATCTCAACAATATTTGGGATTCTTTTGTTTTAAGTCTCTATTAGCGAATATTTATCTTTCGTCTTCATGTTTTCAAAAATGTTTAAAAAAAGGTTTTCATTATTATCTGATTAACATTTAAATATATATTTACCCATGTTTTACTTTTTATGAAATGTTTTGAATATACTATTTTTTGTTGTTTTATAAACAATGCTCTTTGTGACTTTACAAAAAACAAATATAGCAAAAGAATGTTTTTTTAACTTTTTAAAAATGAATGAAATATTCCACAATCTTGAATATATAATGATTTTAATTTTGATTTACAATATTTCAAGATTATTTTTAAAGAAAATGTTTTCTTTTAAAATTGCATGGAATTTTAAGAAAATAAATCATTTTCAAAGCATAAAGGACATTTTCCTCCAGAATTATTTTCGAGTAATATCTCAAAATTATTTTCCATATAATATATCCTTATTTTATATTACTTATAATTTAGTAGGAAAGTTTTTGATGGATATTATCCCCATTATTCCTATGGTTGAATTATTGTTATGATAGAATGATATTTATGAAATCTATTTCATTCCATGGGTTATGATGTGGTGAATGGTTATGTTCTTGTATCATACACATGTATAGTTTTCAATATGTGATGGGTGGTATTTATATTTACCTCCAATTCATTGGGTAATGATAAATTTTCTATGAGATCAAAGGGTACACGGGAGGTCATCCTAAGCCCGCAATAAAAGGGTACATAGGAGGTCATCCTAAGCCCACAAAAAATGGTACACATGAGGTCATCCTAAGCTAATAACAAGAGGGTACACATAAGGTAATCCTATTCCTGAAACTAGAGTGTACCCGAGAGGTCACCCCAAGCCTGAAGTAGGTAAATGGGTTATTTAACCAAGCCTCGCATACCATGAATGTCTTGGTATGTATCATTGACATAACATATTTTAAACTTTTTTGTATGACATAATTTCCAATTTTTAGGCCATTATTGTACTCTCATGGATCATGTTATTTGATTTTATTATGATTCATGTCATATGATCTTCCAATATTTTTTCCATGACTCATGTATATGATCTTTGATATATAGGGTATGATATTAAAATGTTATGCTTAGGTTTTCACAACCTTATAATCATGTTAGGATTAATTATATTCCATGTTTACCATTATTTAGAATATGATCTCATCCTTTATAATGTTACCATTCCTCGGGTAATAAAGAATGGTTTTAAGTAGGAGTACTGAAGGGTAAGTTCTTTATGGGTGTTTTTAATGTCTTTCACAAAATTATAAGAACGTTTTACAAGTTTCCAAAGTCAAAAAACTATTACGGTCCTTGGGCATGTGTTTTTGTAACGTAATGAATATTCATATAAAAATATATAATATCTATATTTGAAAAGACTCGATTGTTATAGTTTTTATCAGTGAAAATGTTTAGTCATCCTTTGGAAACTAGGATGAGAAAACCTTAGTATGATCCTTAAGGAAAATTCCAAGTATAGTTTAGAATCATATATTTTTCATAACGATCATGAATAACCTATGATTAAACCGAATATGTCATATATTGACCATAATTTACCTTGACTGAAAAAAATTAAATTTTTATTTCAAAAGCACTTTTGAATAGAAAGTGGAAAACCAGAATGAACTCAAAGACAAAAAACTCAACCATAGCTCCATGACAAGAATATCAAGGAAAAATACAATACAATTAAAAAGTAAGGAAAAGATCAACCCAAGAAAAAAAATAATACGATCAACATACACCTTCCCATCGATGATCAGCTAGAAATCTTGTGAAAGGATAAACATGCTCTGTATCGATGACATGCTCCGTAACCTCTCAAAACTTCCAATTTTGGATAGAGATGATAAGGAGAACACTTTATGCTCTTAACATCTTATGGAACAGTCCCTTGAAAATAAACTAGATGTACTTTCTTATGGACCAAGTCCGTAGTGCGACAAGTGAACACACATCATCAATGCACATAAACATAAGCCAAATCAACATTCACAAAATCAGAAGAAATCAAAAGTTGCATCCTCCTCCAACACCTTCATTACAGAATCCCTTAGAGTCAGAACCCACCATGACCAAATCCAACATCACTTCTAGAAAACTGCCATTTTCCTCCATTCATCTGAAATCCAATAAAATAACAATACATAATCAACCAAAAACCAAGCAACACACAAGTGATGAACACAGGTGAATTTTTAAAACCTTTGAATATAAATATCAAGCCTCATAGAAAGCCGAAGAACCAAAAATTCAAAGATCACATATTTAGAAACAGAAAAACCAACATCAACACTTAAACTCTACAAATTAACCAGCATATCCAAAACTAGATGACTACAAAGAAAAACAGAAGCATAATAAAATCACCAGACTGCCAAATGGTTGCTTGGCCACTCAGATCCCATCACCGCCACCCAGAACACACATGAAGACCATGAGGAATCACACACCACACACCCCAGAGACAAGACGGAGACCTCTGACCATTTGATCTGGAAACTCAGTTGTGGATTAGAACCATGCCGCCTTAGGAGACCCTATAAAATGAAGGGGAAATTATGTTAGGAGAGGCTAGAAATTGTGCAAAGGTCTACCGAGACCATGAAGCACCACCGCAAGAAAGATCACCACCAGATCTCATCGAGTATAGGAAGGACCTTCGCGACAACCTGAGGAGAAGGTGGTGACGACATGAGAAAAAACTATTGCACTGTGACCCTTATGGGCTCATTGTAATCCTCCAACATAATTTACCTTGATTATGAGGTTTTACCAATATGATTAGAGTTTCTCAAACTATTTTTTGGTTTTAGTCAATGGATAGAACCCGAAGTAACCATGTTAATGTTTAATACAATGGGAAATGAAACGATTGTCCTCAAAAGAATGGAATTGTTATGGGAGTTGGAAGGAAAAATATTATCTCTATAATCACAAAAAATATGAAACATGTTGGACTTCCAAATTACAAAATGAGGGAAAAACATTCTATTTATTTCTTCATGAAGAAACACTCACCTTCTTTCAGTAGGACTTTTGATCCACTTATTTATGAACACTGGATCACTACCACTCAAAAGATATTTTACATCCTTCAGTGTTCAAAAAAATTGAAATATTCATTTTTGATTTTTATCGTCTGGATGGTGAAGCTGATAAATGGTGGAACCTTATTAAGAACATGAGGAAACAAGAAGAAAATGAATCTTTGGAATGGGAAGAGTTTAAGGGATTATTTTTTAGGAAGTAATTCCCTCATACTCTATAAACCAACATAGAGAAGTAATTCATTCACTCAAGTAAAGGTATAATTAATGAATTTGTACCTATGAAGCTAATTTTACAATAATTTCAAGGTACGCTTCTGGGTTAATCATCATCCCTAAAAGAAAAATTGATCAATTCTTTTGTGTCCTGAATCTAAGACTCTAAATGGCCTTGGATATAATTGAACTTAGTAGATATGTAGAAGTTGTTAAATTTTTACTAGGGGTAAAAATGGAAATTGGATATTCCCACCATTCCTCTAGTTTTTATAAGAATATGAAGATCAAGTCTCATGAAAACTTAAATGGTGGAAATAAATTTTAGGTATTTTTATGCTAGAAATGTGGGAAGAACCACTCAGGTGGGTTCCTAAAAGGGATAAAAGGGTGTTACCAGCATGGAAAGGTAGGTCAAAGAGTGTTTTAATTCCTTAGTGATGGGAATATGGTATCTAATAATGTAAATAATGAGAAATCTCCACAAAATACACCTATCAAAATTTAGTGTTTCAATTTAAAGGAGTTTAATCATTATGCTAACAGGTTCCCCCATCCAAGGACTAATGTTGATGATAATCCACAAAAACCTATGAGGAAGAATGATAAAGGAAAATGTTATTATATTATAATGGATTAAGTGAACCATGATAATCATGGAATAATTATCATTCTCTCTTTAGTTGTGAATTTCATGATTAATGTTACCTTAATGAACCCTATGAAAATCTTATTGCTCATTCATTAATGAAATTTCATGTGATCATCTACTTGGATTCTAGAATAATGAAATCACATATTTTATTATTTTAAGGATAATCCCAATATTCTCATAAAATATTTTTAATGATAAAAGAGCTTATATAAAGAATGGGCAACCATGTGTGTATTCAATATGGTTTTATGGATCACATTTTGAAGGTATTCACATGTTTGGTTTCTGAAAAACAAGTGATACTTTATCGTATATGGTAGATCAATGCTAAGATATTTTTGAGAAATTTATTGACCTTATTTATAAATTTTTGGACTTTCAACATTTGGTAGGGTTATAAGGGTTACTTTTTATGGAATTGTTTATGTTAAATATCAGATGAAGTTTTCAAGTTTAATGTATTATCATTCCATGAGAGAATTTATGAATATTAGATAACATGTGTTAACTGTTTTGTTATAATGATAAGTTATATAGAATACCCTATCATTATATGGATCTAATTATCTTCTAAATCTTTAGGAATGATGAAATTACCTTCATTTTTGGAATAAGAGACAAAGTGGAAATTGATCAAGGCATGAAAAAAGGATTAGATATTCTTATGAAATATAATAAAATAAAGTAAGTATTTATTCTCTTGAAAATTATTCAAATCTATGGAAAGGATCTTGAAACCCAAAATGTTATCATAGTACCTTCTTTTCTGATTAATCAAATAGACCCTTATATTATAACATATTTATGTATTATTATTTTTAACTTTATCCTAACCATTTTCTCAATCACTCTACATCAGAACTTGATAATTAGATTAACCTTACATGTCCATGTTATAAATTACCACCTATGTTCTCCTATGTGTATAACCAGCTATGAGTTACTTTGGGTAATATTTATGTTTCCAAAATTTCATTATTAAAGGGATTTTTAGTATTCATTTTTAATATGTTGGTTTTCATGGAAGAAAATTTCAAGTATTAAACCTATGATCACCCAAAATAATTTAGAGGGAGAAATTAATTTTAAGGGGGATAGAATATAACACCCTAATAATTTTATGAGTTATATTTTTTAAAATAATTTTATTTATTTGATGTCTTTCCTTACACACAACACTGAATTATCATTCATTACATGCAACACTGAGTTTTTATGAAAAGACCTTTTATTATTTTAATTATTTAAAAAAATATAACTTATCCATTAGATTAAAATTCATGAAAAAAAATTAACCTAATTATGAAATTATTGTTTACACATGTATATATAATTCTTTTACCAATTAATTATAAATTAATGTAAACCCCTTTTAAAAATAAAATTAAACATTTTTTTGAAAAACTATTTAAATGTGCACATGTTTATTTTAAACCAATAAATAAACAAATAAATATTATTGGATAATATTAATGAACTATATATATATATTATATTAAATATAAATTTTAACATCCATATTATTTTTTATAGACATAATAAAAAAAATCCAATTTTACGCATAATAGAAGTATTTTTTTAAAAATAAATATTTTCCACCATTTGATGGAGCACTTATTAAAAATATAGTTTTAGAAACATTTATAAATTATATTGGAGAAAAAAAAGTTCTTATTTTAGATAATGATATTAAAATTTACTTCAGGTGAACATTCGGTATTTTTCTGAGAAGTTTCAGGTTTTGATGAATAGTGAAAAATACTGAATTTTAATTTGAAATTACCTTTCCTTATCACCTTTTTATATAGTTAAATTATGTTTTAAATTTTGTTCAAGTATAATTATTACCATTATATATCAATTAATACAATTTAGGTCATTAGATCCAATTTCACACTGAAATTGGATATAAAAACATTTCACACTTTTGGTCTTTTTCACTTTAAACCCATATTTACTAATTCTATCAATGGGATAAATTTTAAATTAATATTATCCAATTATGTGATTATAATTTTTAGAAATGTATTCCATATTTTAAATAATAAGTTTCAAATTTAGTAAATAGTTCCCTTTTATTATTGAACAATATGAATAGTAACATTTGTGGTTTTTGTTACCATGGTAAAGGGTAAAATAGGGTAATTTAGGTTAAAAATAAAGTTATAAAGATTATAAAATAACCATAACACGTGAAAAAAATGTTATTTAAGGAAGTTAATTCTATATTTAACACATATGGTTCTATATTTAATAATTTAATTGAAATGTTTCCCTGAATATGACCTAGATATTATTAAAATCAAAAGGAGTGAAAAAATGTCACACGCTTACTTTTAATAAGTATAATATTTTAAATATTGGGTTAAATAGAAGATATTCTCAACTATATATATTATTAAGAAATATAAAAGTTATATATATCATTTAAATTTATTTTAAATTTTATTTAATAAATATTTATTATAAATATTTTCACAATGATTATGCATGAATTATTTAATTAATAAAAAACTCGATTAAGTTATATTAAAAATATGAAAATAAATATAATATGAATTAATTAAGGTCATATAAAAATTTTCAAGGTTAATATGATATATCAGTGGTGTATTAAATGATTTTTTGAAGTTATCTTACTTCATTTATTTTATTAATTTCAATGTAATAAATTGTTTTAAAATTGACGCTAATGAAATTTTATAAAAATAATATTTTATTAAATTCTTTAAAAATAATAAAAACCCTAAATATGGACTAATGTAATTAATTATGGTCTAAAATATCATAAATGGACCTCTTATGGTCATATTAACCCCTTTTAAGTAAAAATATACACATTTTAATATTGAAAATTTTATTACTGTAGTTAAAATTTAAATAGGTTAGCTAAAGGTTAATAAAAATATAACGTTTAAAATTACACCAAAACTTCTAAATAATCTATTAGTTGAATTTATTACCACAATAACTCACATTAGATTCAAATTAATTTCCATTTGGATGTATTTGGATTGATATTTAATTTATTATAATTTAATATTTTGTGAAATTTCAAAAGTACCACTCACCTTTATTATAAAAGGACACCTCCACCCTCACCAAATTTCACCACATTAAGAATTATAGATTTATGAAAAATATGAAAAATTATCTTCTCAACTTCCCTATCCACATTAGAGATGTTTTTTATTCCCAAAGGACCAACTCTAGAGTCTTTTAAAGTAGATCTAATGGAGTTGTTTCAAAGAAGAGGCAATATCAATAATTGATCACTCTCTTTTTACTCTTCTATACCTCCTCTGAATCTGTGATATATAAATATATATATATCATAAAATAATATATTCTGCATAATAAATAAGATTTAATGTTATTATTATTATTAAAATATCATTATACATCCCCTTTTCAATCGAACAAGAAGTGGAAGTGTCACTCGTACGTTAACACAACTTACAGTCTCCACATAATGATACAATTAACTTTTCATCACAATCTTTTATGAGTGGTAATTAAGATGGTTATAATGTTTATATATGATATTTATAACACAATTATACTTCTTTAATGAAAATATCTTATCTACCTTTTTAACATATAATATTTTTGGAAATGATAACGTCATTCATTCGTACGTATGACTTATCACCTCCACGATATGATGTGATTCGTTTCTAATCTATATTTCACATAGATGGTAATTAGAACGAATTTAATAAATATATATGATATATAGAGCATAAAAATTATTTTTTAATGATAACATATCATTTACTTTTATTTATTTAAATATAACAAGAAAATAAAAACAACATTCATGTGTACATACGACCTACCGTCTCTATGGGCGGTGTATTTTATTTTATATCTCTAACTTTTATGAATCACCATGAATACATATATTGTAAAACCCCATAATTTTATGAGATAAATTCTTTTTAATTTTTTTAATTTATTGTGTTGTACTCTACACCAATATTAGCTTTCACTTTACACAACACCGTATTATCTTGAAATATACATAACACTATACTTGGCTAGTGTTACACACAATTTCATGTTCTTTGGATATAATTCATTTCACGCAACACTGAGTATATATTTTTCTCAATGTATAAAAGAAATATGTTTGGATTCTATTATTCTTTACAACAGAAGTTATCTTTCACTAAACGCAACACTGACTTGGCTTGCATTACACGCAAGATCAACCTTCCTCAATAGCTTTCATTGTACGTAATACCAAGTTTCACTAAACAATGATATATTTTTAAAATATTATTATTTAATAATATATAAACAATCCATAATGAGTATTATTAACCAAATTTTTAATTTTATATAATATTAACATTAATATTATGTATTTTCTAGACCTGATATAAGAACAAATTCATTCTTTTCAGATAAAAGAAGTATTTTTCAAAAAATGCATCTTTTCCACCTCTTGATGACACACCCATTTTAAATCTAGTTTTTAAAACATTTATATATTATATTTGAAAAAATAACTTCTTATTTATAATAGAGACATCAAAATTTATTTTGGTTGATCTTTTGGTGTTTCTCTGATAAAATTCACATTTTAGTGAATAGTAAAAATACTGTATTTTAATTCAAAACAGCCTTTTCATCTAATTTATTTATACAGTTAGATTATGTTTTTAATTGGTTTAAAAGTTTAATTTGGATTATGTTTTTATAATTTAATATAATTTTGGTTATTTTATTTAATTTCACAATTAAATTGGACGTAAACACATGTCAATATTTTGATAGGTTTTACTTCTTAAAAATATGCTATATGGTTTCGACAATGAGAATTAATTTTAAATTAATGTCTACAAATTTTGTGTTTTAAATTTTGAAAACTGGATTTAATATTTTGAATTAGTGGGTCCAAATTATGTTAATAGGTTACTTTTATTTTTTCGGACATTATGAATATTAACTACGATATTTTTTATTTACACGATTAAAGGTAAATCAGGTAAACTAGGATAACCAACAATATGATAAAGATAATAAAAATACCCTAATACCAGAAAAAATTCTATTGGATGAATAAAAGTAAACCCATATTACCTAAGGGTCAGAATTGATTCATTTAATGGACTTTTGGCCATGAAAATGATGTAGTTATTATTAAAACAAAAGAAAATGACAACATGTCACTCTCTTATCTATTATAAGTACAACAATTTTAATGTTGTGATAAACTTGATGAAATATTGAATATAAATAATATCCATAAATCTAATAAAATTATCTATATAATGGTTATTTTTTTTGAGTTTTTATAGGTAATATAATTACCATAAATATTGACACAATAGTGGTGCAGTAATTATTTTATTAAGAGAAATATCAAATAAATGATATTATAAATACTAAAATAAATATAATTTTAGAGAATTTATGGCATAAAATATTTTTATGGATGAATGTGACATTTTTATAATGGTGTAAATAATTTATTTTGAGGTTATATTATTGTTATAATATTTTTATAAAGTCAAAATATAAATAGTTGCAAAATTGACACTATTGGTATTTTATAAGATAAAATAGTTTATTAAATGTTATAAAATTACTAAAAATATATTATTTGTCCAAATGGTTAGTATGAGTCCAAATATGTCATAAATGGAACTTTTATGGGTGTTTTGACATGTTATGGTAAATAAATTAACCCATAAAGTGTAAATAATAAAATATCATGGTAAGATTAAAAATGGTAAAATACGGGTCAAACTATAATGATAAGGATTAAAAAATAATCAAAACTTGTCAAAAAACTATTGGATGATTTTATTGCTACCCAAAATCATCTTATTGTAAAAATAAGTGCGTTTTGGATCATTAAAAACCGAAAATCAATTTATAATAAATTAATATTTCAAGACTTTCCTAAAGTGCCCATCTTCCCTCTTTTAAAAGGCCACCACCCCTACCCACTTACTCACACCTTCAAATCCATTTTCCTTATCCAAATTATACTTAAATAATCTCCCAAAATACCTCCCTTAATCTTAGGGTAACCACTTTGTGTATAAATCCATCTTAGGGTGACCTTTTGTGCAAATCAAAAGGAGATACTCAAAAAAATGGGTAATTGTTTTATCACCTCCTTAAAAGTTCTTTTCTTTTTATGCTTACTCTTATTATATTGTTTACATAATAAAGTAATAAATATAGTATATTATAAATTCTGAGATGTTATTATAATAATGTGACTACTTTATATCTCTTTTAATCCATTATACGAATTACAATATCACCATGCATGCTTACATTTGACTTACCATCTCCATGTTGTGATGTCATTGTGATTCAACAATAATTAATTTGGATGGGTATATTTATGAGTATAGTGAATGTAAATAATGAATGTAAAATAATTTTTATTCTTTACAATTCATATATAATCCAATTCTATACTATTCAACCATCAAGGGAATGATATCGTCACTCATGTGTATCTACGACTTATCATCTCCATGACGTGATGAGATTCATTCTGCACGTTAACCATTCAAGAATGATTATAAAGTATATATAATAAATAATAATGAAATATATGACAGAATAATTCTATTTTATTTATATATATACATATATTTCATTTACTTGAATCCATTCAATTCAATAAACAGTCAGAAACAACGTTCATGCGTACACACGACCTATCGTCTCCATGAATAGATTATTCCATTTCATTTATCAATATACTATATATATTTATATACTGAATATATATGATATATAAATCATATTTTATATTCTGGAAGTAATTAAATCTTGATCTATGTAATAATATCAAGAATAACAAGTCAAAACACGTACGATATGTAAAATGATTATTACAAAAAATGTTTATTTAACACGGAATTAATAAATAAACGGGTAATATGAAGTCATAAGTGAATCATATATGATATCATAAATATTATTATGGGTTTTTAAAAGATAATAATATGTTTAAACCCAATATACATGAGGTTCAGATACATACGAAGCATATCAGACATAAGGTAAGGGATAATTTTTAGTCTTATTTTTATCCGAGATTGTTTATACGTAAGTATGTACTGATGTATATTTATCATACACATCCATGATTCTTAAATATGTAATATTATTTCTATTATTATAAAAAATTTTAAAGTTAATTTTACCCTGTGGTTAATTTTTATTAAATCATATGAAAGGAATCTTTTGTCGTTAATTTATTTGAGGTACCTTTTGACTTTTATAGTAAAAGTATGAGGATAATGTTTTTTAACTTATATGGAATAATTGAATTTTTATGGTTTCATGACACCTTCTTTCCATGAATATTCTTCCACATTATTTTAATACTATTCTCAACTAAATTATTTTCTTTTAAAATTTCATGTCATTTTGAGAAAATAAAACATTTTTGAAAAAGAAACGATGTTTTCCTTCAGAATTAATTTCAAGTGTTTTATCAAAATTATATTCCATTTAAGATGATATAGAGTTATGTTTCTATCCCTAATATTTCTTTTATTTTATTATTTTTATGATTTAATTATTTTTATGAAACCCATTTATTTTATATAGATTATAAAGGAAAGATATTTAAGATACCCATTTTATTTCATGGGTTATATTATGATGATTGATTTATGTTTTTGCAGAACATGTAAGAATGATTCCATTATGATATGGGTTGGAACTATATCTCCCTCTAATTAATTGGGTGAATATTTACATCCCATTAGATAGACATGGCTGGAGCGACAAGTAAATCTTGCTCAGTAAAACAGGGCTACAACAACAAGTAAATCTGATTCCGTAATACATTACTAGAATGGAAAGTAAACCCGGTTCAGTAATAGACTTTGTACACTATGATGATATTTATAGGAGTGGATTGACTACTATAGAAATCATATTATGTGATTATTTTCTTTCCACAATTCCATGATTTATTCCAATGCTATTTTATCATGGTTAATGTTCCTTTGTGATCTATTCCTTATGTACTGCCAAGATTTATTTCCCAACTCAATATTTTTATATTTAAACATTATGTTCATGTTTTTACATTATTATGTTTATGGTTTGTTTTATGTTCTTGATTTTTACCCTTACTGAGCATTTGATCTCACCCTTTTTATGTTTTCTTTTCCCAAGGATATAAAGAAAGGTTTTCGGTGGAAAAACAAAAGGTGAATATCTTTATGGGAGATATTGAATATCTTTCACAAAGTTAGAAGATTATGTTCAAATTTTCGAAAGAAACTAAACTAATATGGTCATTGGGTGTATATTTGTGTAATGTATTAAATATTCTACAAAATAACTGTAATGTCCATGTATGTCAAGATTGGGTTGTTACGGTTGGTATCAGAGAAAAGGATTTCTTAACCTTTGGAAAATAAGACAAGAAAAATTTAGTGAGATCCCTAAATATATTTATGAGTTTTGTCTAGGGATGTAACTAAGGGTAAGTATAACTATAGGTTATAGTACTATAATTATAGTAATGTTTATGAATAACCAAGTATTAAACCTATGATTTCAGATATTGAAAGTACTCCCCCTTGATTATGTTGTTTTCTTAGTATGATTCTTTCCTCACACACTATTATTTTTTGGTTTTAGAAATTGTTGGAACCCAAAAAAACCACATTAATGCTATATGTGATGGGGAATGAAATTATTTTCCTCCTGAACAACCAAATGTTATGGGATCTCAAATAATAAATCTTGTTTATATAACCACAAATCTTGATAGGCTTCCAAACGACCAAAGGTGGGAACGATGTTCTCTTGAATCTTTATTAATGAATAATCCACCTTATTTTAGTGGAATGATCGATCCAGTAGTTGTAGAGAAATAGATTTTTACCGTTGAAAATATATTTTTTGTTCACCATTGTTCAGAATGTGAAAAAGTTAAGTTGGGTACTTATTACTTGGAAGGTAAAGCGAATCTATAGTGAAAATTTATCAAGAATACAAGGAAAAAAGAGAAAATATACTCTATGGATTGGGAGAGTTCAATAACTTATTTTTTAGTAAATACCTTCCTCTTATTCTTCTTACGAAAAGGGATATTGTAGTTTCTCATCTATCTCATGGTTATGATAAGAAAAGAATGATAGAATTAGATGTAAACTATAAAAATTATGGAGAAAAGAAGATTATATTTTCTTTATGCTCAAAGTTTGGAAGGAAACATGGAGGAAATTGTATTAAGGGGACTGATAAATGTTTTAAGTGTGGGAAATAAGGTCATAAATCAGTTTACTACTAAATTAATGGTAATAAACAGAAATCTCCAAAGTGTGAACCTCACAAAAATTATGGTTACAAGTGCATAGAAGAATTATACAAACTAATGGCCTAATCCAAGGGTTATGCATGATTATAAATGATAGTAACCTCTTAATGCCAAAGACAAAGGCAAATGACATGTGATCACTATCGATAATGTTGAGTATGAAAATGACGCGGTGGAATGATTTTGTGTTTATGTAATGGGATTCTAAAACAGTGTTATAAAATCTCTTTTATAGGATTATAGAATACGAGAATATATATGTATTGGTCCATTATGGTTTTCCATAAGTATATGGTACCAGTAACCATGAAAAGTAATTAAAATATTTTTAGAAAGCACATGATACATTCATAATGAATAGATAAAGAGATAATGATATGTTTGATAGTATTAATGACCTCATGAATGATACTCGAACAAATTGATATCATGGTTTGAATATATAGATTTTTTTTGGTGTGTGGAAGGAGTTAATTTTGACAGAATGAATTTTTTCACTAAGTTTCTAAGGTAATTCATGCTATTACCATGTTTCAAGAGAATATGTGATAAGGATATTCAAATGTTTGGAATGTAAGAATAGAGAACTACATTATGAGATATGGGAGATAAATGTTATGTCGATTTAGTTCACCTCTTTCTAAAGTTTTAAATATTTAGTATTTGGAAGGATTTTAATTTAATCCATTTATAGATAGTATAATCTATATTCCGTTTCAAGTTTGTTCGATTAATGTATTATCTCACTATAGGTGGACTTATGTATATTTGATTACCTGTGCTAACTTTTGTTGAGATTAATGGAATGACCTATCATTATATCACATGATTTCATAATACTTTAAGAATAAAAAATTCGACTTCATTTCATTAAATAATATGTGAAATGGAAATTGTTCCAGACACGAATAATGATTAGATTGTACCAAAAAAATTTATGTATTTATTCTCATGAAAAATTCATCATATTTAGGGAAAAGATCTTGAAAACCAAAAATGTTATCTTAGTACCTACATATCTGATGAATCATATGTTCCTTTAAATCGTCATATATTTACGGCTTTTTGGTTGTTAAATTTCTTCAAACCTTTTTCTCAATCACTATCCATCAGATGTGGATGGTTTGATTTTTTCTTATATATCAATGTTATCACTTCCCACCTATGTTCTCCTATGTAGAAACCCAATAATGAGTTACTTTGGATAACAATTATGTTTCTAACTTTATTTTTTAAAATGATGTTTTAGTATTCCTTTTTATGATTTTGGTTTCTATGAAAGAAACTTTCAAGTAGAAAACCTTTTATAACCCTGATGAATTTAAAGGGTGAAATTCATTTTAAGGGGGGTATAATGTAACACCCCAAGATTTTAAGAGATATATTGTTTAATTTTTTTTAAGTCTTGTGTTGTATTCTACACCAATATTATCTTACGCTATATGCAACACAGTGTTATCTTGCAGTTTACGCAACACTATACTTGGCTTATGTTACACAAAATTTAATGTTCTTTTTATAGAATTCATTTCACACAACAATGTGTATAGATTTTGATAGATGTATAAAATAACTATGTTTTGATTATGTTATATGAAACACTAAAGGAAACTTACACTAGACGCAACACTGACTTGGATTTCATTACATGCAAGAGCGACATTCCTCAACTACTTTTGTTGTAAGCAATACTGAGTTTCACTAAACAATGATATATTATTAAAATATTATTATATAATGGGATATAAAACAACTTTTTTGAATAAAATTAACCACATTTTGAATTTTATATGACATTAAAATTCATCTTATGTATTTTCTTGATATGATATAAGAACAAATTCATTTTTTCAGGTAAAAAAGGTTTTTTCAGAAAATGAAGCTTTGCCGCCTTTGATGGCACACCCATTTTAAATATAGTTTTTAAAAATTTAATATATTCTATTTGACAAAATAAACTTCTTATATTTAAGGGGGACATAAAAATTTACTTTGGTTTATTTTTTTAGTATTTTTCTGATAAAATTCATATTTTAATGAATAGTGAAAAGTAATGCATTTTAATTCTAAACTGCATTTTCATCTAATTTATTTATAATGTGAGATTATCTTTCTAATTGGTTTTAAATTATAATTGGATTATTTTTTTATCATTTAATCCAATATTTTACATTTTATGTAATTTAACATTTAAATTGGACATAAACACATGTTAATCTTTTGAAAGTTTTTACTTATTAAAAACCGACTTTATGGTTTTGAAAACAAGGATTAATTTTCAATTGATGACTAGAACTTTTGTATTTTGAATTTTAAAAAATGTATTCCAGATTTGGAATGATTGGTTCCAAATTATGTTAATATATTACATTTATTTTTTGGATATTATGAATAGTAACTATAATAATTTTTATTTACCACGGTTAAAGGTAAATCAGGTAAATTAGGGTAACCAATAATATGATAAAGATAATAAAATTACCCTAAAACCTGAAAAAATCCTATTGGATAAATAAACGTCAACCCATATTACCTGAGGGTCTGAATTGATTTATTTAATGGACATTTGTCTATGAAAATGATGTAATTGTTGTCAAAACAAAAGAAAGTGACAACATATCTTATCTATTATGAGTATAATAATATTAATATAGTGATAAAATTAACGAAACATCAAACATAAATAGTATACAAAAATATAACGAAAGTATCTACATAATGGAAATTTATTTTTAATTTTTAAAGGTTAAATAATTATTATAAATTTTGAGACCATAGTTATAGAATAATTATCTTATTAAGAGAAATATCAAATAAATGATATTATAAATACCAAAATAAATATAATTTGAGAGAATTTATGGCATCAAATATTTTTAAGGATAAATGGTACATGTTTGTGAGTATTTGAAGAATTGTTTTTGAACTTATCTTACTGTTATGATATTTTTATAAAGTCAATAAATAGATAGTGTCAAAATTGACACTATTAGTATTTTAAAATATAAAATAGTTTATTAAATGTTATAAAATTCATAAAAATCTAGTATTTATCCAAATGGTTTGTATAAGTCCAAATATTTCATAAATGGAACTTTTTTTGGGTCTTTTGACATGTTTTAGTAATTAAATTAACCAACAAAGTTTGAATAAAACAATATCATGGTAAGATTAAAGAGGGTAAAATAAGGGTTAAACCAAAATGATATGGATTTAAAAATACTCAAAACTTGTCAAAAAAATATTTTATGATTTTATTTATACCGAAAATCATCATTTATTCTAAATAAATGAGTCTGGGACCTTTAAAAACTGAATATAAATTTAAAATAAGTTAATATTTCCAGACTTCCCTAAAGTACCCCTCCCCTAAAAGGTCACCACATATACCCACTTACTAACACTTTTCAATGCCTTTATCTCATGGAAACTCTACTGAAATAAACTCCCAAAATCCCTCCCTTCCTATTAGAGTCCATAATTTGGGCATAAATCCATCTTAGGGATACTTTTTGTGAAAATCAAAAGGAGATACTTGAAAAAGAGGTAATTGTTTTATCACCTCTTTAAAAATTATTTCCTTATTATACTTCATATTCTTATGTTGTTTCCATACTAAAGTAGTAAATATAGTATATTATACATGATGAGATTTTATTATAATTATGGGACAATCTTATACCTTTTTTTTTCTATCCTATTAATAACAATATCACCATGCATGCATACATACAACTTACCATCTCCACACCATGGTGTAATTGTTATTCAACAATACTTAATTTGGATTGGTATATTGATGAGTATAATGGATTTAAATAGTGAATATATAATAATAATTGTTCTTTAAAATTAACATACCATCCAATTCCATACTATTCAACCATCAAGGGAATGATATCATCGCTTGTGAGTATGTTTGACTTACCGTCTCCACAACACAATGATATACATTCTCCACGTTAACAATTTAAGAATTATTATAAGGTATATATAATAAATAAGAATGAAATATATGACATAGTAATTCTATTCTATTTATTTATATATATATAATTTATTTACTTGCTTCTATTCAATTCAATAAGGAAACGGAAACCGCGTTCATGCGTACGTACGGCCTACAGTCTCCATGAACAGTGCATTACCTTTTATCTATCTATCTATCATATATATTAATATACTAAATATGTATGATATATAAATCACGTTTTACATTATAGAAGTCGTGAAATCATGATCTAATTAATAATATCAAGAATAATAAGTCAAAACATGTATGATAAATAAAATGATTATTACCTAAAACGTTTCTTTAACTTGGAATTGATAAATGAATGGGTAATATAAAGTCATAAGTGAATCATATGTGATATCATAAATATTATTATGGTTATTTTAAAAGTTAATAATATTTTTAAACCCACTATAGAGGAGGTTTGTATACATACTAAGGATACCAGACATAAGGTAAGGGATAATTTTGCAATCATATTTTTATCCAAGATTATTTATACGTAAGTATTTACTAGGGTATATTTATCATCCACATCCAGGTTTTCAAATTATGTAATATTTTTTTTTATTTTATAAAATTTTAAAGTTAATTTAACAATTTGGTTAATTTTTACTAAACATTATGAAATAAATCTTTTGTGGTTATTCGATTTGAGGTACTTTTTGACTTTTCCAGCAAAAGTACGAGGAGAATGTTTTTTTAACTTATATGAAATGAATGGATTTCTATGGTTTCATGAAACCTTATTTCCCCAAAGCTTCCTATACACAATTTTAATATTATTTTAATCTAAATTATTTTCTTTTAAAATTGCATGGATTTTTTATAAAGAAAGTGTTTTTGAAAAAGAAAGGATATTTTCCTCCGGAATTAAGTTCAAGTGTTTCATCAAAATTATTTTCCATCTAAGATGACACATGGTTAGGTTTCTATCCTTATTATTTCTGTGATTTTGTTATATTTATGTTGGAATTATATTTATGAAATATAATTATTTTATATGGATTATGATGTAAAGATATTTAATAAACCCTTTTTATTTCATTGGTTATTCCATGATGAATGATTTATGTTTTTGTGGCACTTATTATAATGATTTCATTATGAGATGGGTGAAACCTATATCTATCTACAATGCATTGGGTAAATATTTATATCTCTTGAGATATACATAGATGAAACAATAAGTAAATATAGTTCAGTAATATAGGTCTGGAATGACAATTAAATCCAATTCAGTAATACATGGTTGAAACGACAAGTAAAACTAGTTCAGTAATGGAATTTTCCCACTATTATGGTCTTGGCAGCAATGCCTTGGCTACTTTAGAAATAATATTATGTGCTTATTTTTTTTCAACAATTCCATGTTTTGTGCCAATTCTATTTTTAATGGTTAATGTTCCTTTATGATCTATGAATTACGTACTACCAATATTTATTTCACGACTCAAGGTTTTTATATTTAAACTTTATGTTCAGGTTTTTACATTCTTATGTTAATGGTTTGTTTTATGTTCCCAATGTTTACCCTTACTTAGAATTTGAGCTCATCATTTTTATGTTAATTTTTTACCTAGATATAAAGAAAGGTTTTAGGTAGGAAAAAAAAAGGGGAAGATCTTTATGAGAGATCTTGAAGATATTTCACCAATTTAGAAGATTATGTTTCAAGTTTCCAAATACACTAAACTAATACGATCTTTGGGATTATATTTGAGTAATGTATTTTGTATTCCACAAAAGAAGTGTAATGTCCATGTACATCAATCTTGAGTCGTTACATATATAATTAATATATATTTTAAATTTATATCATGTTTTACCATTTTTTAGAAGATGTAATCATGATCTATGTAAGATGACCAAGGAAACAACCTCAAAACTTGAAGGAAAAAACAAAGCGGTTATTACCTGAAACATTATCTGAATAAGGAATTGTGAATAAGAAAGTAATATAAAGTCATAAGTAAATAATATATGGTATTATATATATGAATATGGTTCTGTGGTAGATGTATAATAAATTTATATTTATTATACAATATGTTTGAACATAAACAAAGGAAGACAAGAGGTAATGGATTTTTGTCTCACTTTTATTTTGGTGGGCCCATGACTTATACACTACTTATTTCTTCTACATGTTGTATATAATTACAATGAATTTATTTTATGGGAATTCTCTTGGATATCATGGTATTTTCATATCCATATATTTTTCTTTCTTTCATGGGGTATACGTTTCTACTAATCATAAAGTGATTAGTGGCTATTTAACAATCTCATCAATATTTGGGATTATTTAATTTTAAGTCTCTATTGGGGAATATTTATCATCCATCTCCATCTTTTCTATAAAAATTCTAAAAGGTTTTAATATTATCCTATAAATATTTAAATTTATCTTTTCCCATGTTTTACTTTTTATGAAACATTTTAAAAAGAGTTTTTTTGGTTATTTTCTAAAGAAGGCACTTTGTGACTTTTCCAATAAAAATATATGAAATTAATTTTTTTTAAATTATATGAAAAGAATGGAATCTTACACTCTCATGAATCCATAATGATTTAAAGTTTAATTTATAATATTATAAGGTTATTTTCAATGATTTTTTTTAAAAATGTATGAAATTTAAAAAAACATTTTCAATGCAGAAAGAATATTTTTCTCAAGAATTATTTTCAGTGATCTCTCAAAATTTTTTTCCATCTGTTATATCTTTATTTTATGTAAACTAAACTTTATTGGAGACATTTTTCAAGTATAATCTCCATATTCTTACTATGGTTTATTTATGGTTATGATGTAATGATATTTATGAAACCCATTTAATTTCCAAGGGTTATGTTATGATTGAATGATATTTATATAACACATTCCATTATAGGGGTTCTAATATGATGAATGATTTATATTCTAGTGGAACAAATACATATGGTTTTCAATATGTGATTCTTAGGCTCGATATCTCCCTAAAATTAATTCAGTATTGATAAATGTTTTACGTGCTCAATGGGTACACAAGAGGTCTTTTTAATCCCACAACAAATGGGTAAAAATGAGGTCATCCTAAGACATCAACAAGAGGGTAAATGCAAGGTCAACTATAACCTGAAACTAGATGGTACACAATATTTCATCCTAAGACTGAATTAGATACATGGGTGATTAACCCAATACTAACATATTATGAATGAATAGGTAGGTATCATTGAAATAAGATATTCAAAAATTATGTGTATGCCACAATTTCCTTGTCTTATAACAGTATTATAATTTCCTAGCTCATGTGCTTTGATTTTTTTATGATTCAAGTATTATGATCTTCCAATAATTTTTTCATGAATCATGTATATTAAATTTTATATGTAGTGTATGATCTTAAAATTTTATTCCCATGTTTTCATACCCTTATACCCATGTTATGCTTATGTATCTTCTATATTTACCATTACTGAAAATTTAATTTCATCCTTTATTATGTTTCCATTCCTTAGGTTATAAAGAATGGTTTTAAGTAAGAGTAATATAGGGGAAGATATTTTTGGGAGATGTAGAAGATCTTTCACCAAATTATAAGAATGTTTTCCAGGTTTCCAAAGGTAATAAACTATTATGGTCCTCAGGAATATATTTTTTTGTAATTTAATGAATATTCATCTAAAAAGTTATAATATATGTGTTTGAATATCCTAGGTAATTATAAAACACAAGGACTTAGAAAAATTGAATAATCATATATTAAGATACATCACACATTCTATCTATCTATCTCTTTATCTTTAAATTTTTGATTTACTTTTGAGAAGTGTGTTATTATACTCTATTTATTTATACACACGATCTCCAGTGCTTAAACTAGAGAATACTTGATATTCTCTAAAAAAATTGTTTTTATTGCCACAAATAATTGGGTAAGAATTCCTACATGACTTGGTATCTTTTACATCCCATATAGAACTATAGAAGATGATTTTTTCTTGGACATCTTTGTGTTTTATTGATTGTAAAACCCAATCTAAGTTATTGATCATTTTATTGTTATAATAAACTACTTGGAAACATGAAGTGGATTTATTCTCATTTTGAGATCAAACCGTGTTTTTAATTCAACTATGTTTTTTTCTTTGTTTTTTTCTTTAATATAAAAATCAGTTTTTCTTTTTTCAACTATAAATAAAAGATCTCATTAATAGTTCATCTTAATTTGTGTTTATATCAATTTTTTGATTAATTAACATAGTTTCAAAAGTTAAAATATTTATAAGATATTTTAACGGATCCCTAATACCCACTACAGAGAAGATATTTGAAAGATCAAATATTTATATTTATATTATTTTGATTAATTGTGATTTTTTAAATTGGGTACTTTGATTTAGTTAGTATTTAAACATAAATATTGTATTAGTAACACAATTCACTCCCATATTGAGTTACTAATTCCAACCAATATTTGAAATCATTGGATTTTAAACATATTTTCACTATGATTTAATTTTATTTTAAAGAAGTTAAATTTATATAATTTTTTAAATTTAATTCTTAAAGTATAGTACTAAAAAATAAGAAACAATCACTAATAAAAATTCTTAATTTAGTGGAACAAATTATGTACAATAGAAGATTAAAATGAAAACTCACTTAAAGAGTATGTTTATTATATTTAGAATGTAATTGAAGATAAATATGAAAAACCTAAAAATACTAGATATACATAGTTTGATAAAAAAACTAAATATAAAAATAATTTTAAAGCTATGAATAATTTATATTATGCTTTAGGTGAAGAATAATTTAACAGAATATCAACCTATGTTACTACCGTTGAATATGATATAAACTTTATATTTCTCATGAAGGAAAATCTAATGCAAAATAAATGTACATGACCACTTAAACTATTAAATATGATACATTTAAGATGAATCTTAATGAATCGATATCTGACATGTATCTTGATTTCAATGAGATATTATGCATGATGCATGTACTAGGAAAGAAAATCACTCACAAAGATCAAGTCATGTGACTTCTTATGTGCTTCCCTAAACGATGAAGGGAAGCATATATATCAATAACAGAATCGAGTGAAATTTAAATAATTTCCATAAAATAACATATTATAAGACTAATAATTTATAAAGAAGAAATTAAAGTAAACAAATAATAAGTTGATAAATTGAAATGAATTTTTTTTCTTACAAAACTATTACTTCTAAACAAAAAAGAGAAGATAAAATATTATTATTCAAGTGATGAACAATATCCTACTAACAATGATGAGGAAATGAAAAATATGACTAGACATTTCCAAAAGTTCTAAAAAATGAATAATTTATTTATGAAACCAAATTATCGATGTAAGTGTGATAAAGGACATTTAAGAAAAGATTGGAAGTAGGATGATTAATCCAATAAAATAATTTTCTATTATTGTAAGATAAAATTAAATATCAAATTTTATTTTCCAAAGTTCAAATTTAATAAAATGTATGATCATAAGGATAAAAGAAATAAAAAGGCTATGATAGAAACTTGGAGTGCTTCATAAGATATTTCAAGTAAATTAGATTCAAGGAAAAAAGGTAAACAATGTAAATCCAATATGTATTTTATAAAAACACATATGAGGTAGTAATTTTTTGCTAAATCTCAACCTCCCATTTCAAGAATTTTTTACAAGGAAAATAATAAATAAAATATAACTATTAATGAAATGTTGGAATACTATAATATACTGGAGGACACTTTCAATGAACATAAAGATAAATACAAAAGTTTAAAGAAGAATCATGTTGTGTTAACTCACTTTAAAACAGATCTTACTATAGGGAAGAAAAAAATGATCAGTTTATAAAATAAAATAATTATTTGAAGTTATCCAATGAAAATTTAAATAAATATGTATATAAATTCCCAAATTGTGTAAAAAATATTACACAAATGCATGGAAGGAAGATAGTTGATGGATATACTAATAGAAGAGGATATCAGCTGTGAAAATTAAGTTTTGTTGAAATTAAATTTATTCCTAGATCTAGTTCTACCAATTCTATTAATAATTGTTATTCTTATGGAAAAAACGATTTTTATATCTGAAATATTATGATTTTCTTATAGGAAACCAATGAAAAAATTATTGATTCCTAATAATTTTATTACAGAAATTTTTTTACCCAAGAATATATAGGTACCAATGTGATTTTCAGTTTAAATCTATTATGCTGGAAACCTACTTATAGATTTTTAGAAAACACCTATGGTATCTGGATAGTGGGTTCTCTAGAAACATGACTAGGGATTACTCATGTTTTAATAACCTCATCATGTTTAATGGAGGACATGTCACTTTTAGTAAAAATCCCAAAGGGAAAATAATTGTCCTTGGTCAAATTGGTAATATTAATACAATGGTAATTTATATGTTTTATTTGTAGATAGATTGAAAAATAATTTACTAATAATTTCTCAATTATATGATGATAGGAACATGAGCCACATCCTAGTTGGTGAGGTCTCTCTAAGTGCATCTATGAGACCCAGGTTCAAAATAAGGCAGAGGTATAATTCTTGTTTACTGTAGTAGGCACTGTTCGGTACTATAGAAGCCAGAAATATTCACTTTGGGCCACCAGTTTGAGCTTTGAGTCCTTAAGGCCTTCGTGCCACCTAGGCCTCTGGGTCAGTAAGGCTTTTGGGCCAACTCTAGGTCTTCAGGTCAACTCAAGGCCTTCCAGTCCACCTAATATGCTGACGTACAAACAAATTCTACAAGAAACCATCCCCAGAGGAGGATTCAAGAGTTAAGCGCATCCACCAAAGCAGGGCTAATGTATTTGGAAGGATGAGAGGGTATGGATTTGCCATCATTACCGGGCCTGTGAATCTCTAGACAGGGCGGCTATCCAAACAACCATGCAATAGTGGATAGATGATCACGATGTAGATGTTGGGGTGGGGTGGCTTGAAGTAGTCATAGCCTGTATAATTTCCTTAAGACCTAAGAGTCTTGTAATGTCTCCAAGCCTATAGGAAATATAATCTATAATCCTACAGGCCTTCTAAGGGTTACCCCTCATCCCTAGAAAGAGGGTTATCTAAAATCAATAAAAAAGACGACCTTTGAGCCATTCAAGATATGATGATATTTTTCATGTTAAATTTGAAAATAATGGCTACTTTTTTAATTATGAAAATCCTTTTGTTTTTACTGCTTTGAGAAATAATAATGTGTTTGTTGTTGATTTGGATTCATTGTATTCTCAAAAATTATCCTATATAAGTTCAATTCATAAATAATATTTTCCTTGACATAGGATACTAGGCCATTGTAATATTCATTCATTTAGAAATTTAACAAGGAAAGCTTTACCCAAGTATATGCCTGGACTAAAATTCCTAGAAAATAATGTCTGTAACCCATATCAAAAATGGAAACAACACAAAATATACTTTAAATCAATGAAATATATTTTGACTTTTAAACCATTATATTTGGTTCACATGGATTATTTGGAACCTATTATTTTTGTAGTATATATGTAATGCACTATGTTTAGGTTCCCGTAGATGAGCTTTCTTAATACACTTGGTAAATCATTCTAGCTCACAAAAGTGAACCTTGTTTCTATTTTTCTAAATATGATAAATTTGTAGCTAAAATTTTTGGTATTAGAATTAATACCTTAATATGTGATCATGTCCATGATTTGGAAATCAAAAATTTGAATCGTTTTAAAAAAAACATGGCTATAGTCATAAATTTTAAACTCCTAGAAATCCATAATAGAATTTTGTAATAAAAAAAGAAATATAACCCTTTAAGAAATTGTTTGATCCTTTCCTAATTAGTATGATATACCAATTTATTTATGGGAAAAAGTAGAAAATATAGCATGCCATACAATCATTATATATTTAGATATACCTCTCTTAAAAAGTCCCCCTTATGAAATATAGAATGGAAAAAATCCAAAGGTTAATTACTTTAGCGTATTTGGTTGCAAAGTTTTTATTCTTAATACTAAGGACAATCATGGAAATTTTGTATCCAAGAGCGATGAAAGAATTTTCCTTGGGTACTAAAAAACCAGTAATTCATATAGGGTTTTTAATAAAATAAAAAAATAATGGAAGAATATGTAAATGTCAAATTTCATGAAAAAGATTTGCATAATCCAAAACCTCCATTAGAAAATCACGAGAATTGTCATTCTATTTTGTTATTAAATGATAAAGCTGATGAAAATTCTATCAAAACTTATTTAAATATGTCATGACCCCCTCCCCACAAATTTTTCCCCTTTGAGGTCGACAATGTGCGATGAGGGAAAATGACCCCTGAGTCCCACCTCCAGTAGGCCTCGGGTTGGCAACTAGAATCTAGGGTATATTAAACACACAAATGGGAGGCATTACCCTCTAAGAGAACACATGAAGAAGAGATAGATAACACATATAACAACCAACTGCTACTCATACTAAAATATAAAATAAATCCCAAGTACACATATGTAATGTTATACAAAACTAGTACCACTGAAAGGAGGAAAACTGTAAGTACCAGAAGAAAGTAAAACGACATAGACCATGAAGCCCAAACAACTCCTACAAAACCCCCAAGATAGTAGTAACTAACCAGATCTCCAACCTGCTCCAAGTGACCTAAAAATTGTTTATATAACATTGGGCGAGTTTAACAGCATACTCAATTGTATCCTCCACATATCCTCTCCTAAAAAAATAAAGAAAGCATGATAAGGCACGGTGAACAACAAGTAAAACTAGATCTTTAACTAAAAAAGTATAACAGGTTCCTAGAGTCACCATGTAAAATTTCATGAATTATAGCATACAATAGTATATAATATAATACAGAATATAAAAGGTATCCTACTACCATTTCTCCACTAGTTTACCTCTTTTCCTTAATATTTCACATCCAGAGCATCTCTTTCCAAAGAGTTTTTTCTGCTAACACCTGGTCGAAGCAATACTACATGCACCCATGTATCAACATGCACCATAGACATCACATCCCAACTTCCATGAAACCATGTTACCAAGTAGTTTTAGGGAGCCACCAGAGCTTGCATAATGTGTATCATACATCCAGTATTATACCTCAAGACATTACAACCCATACACTGATAAAGGATCCCCAAGCCATCACAACCTATTCACATAACACCTATAGTAGTTTGTAGGAAACTATATCTAGATACATGTGTGTGAAATAACCACAATCCATTACAGCCCTCTACACACATATTTGAAAAAACTAATCACCATGAATTCTAGTACAAGTAACTACCAAGAGAAGAGGGTAGAGTCAAAGGGGGTAGTCATCCAAACATCATCCTACTGGAATGTTGGGGAAAACAACCCCAGGGCTCAGAATACTTGAGGTGTTAGTCACCCTAACCAGAAAGGTGGGGTTGCGTATAGAAAAAAAAATACATATTATAATAAATCTCACAACCAAACTATGTTTATAAATTTTTTCTTAGATTCAACTACAACTAAAATTTCTCAGATTCCCAACTTCCACTGTTAAGACTAGATATCCTATAAGCACACAACCATTTATAAAGCAACATTAAATTAATTATCCATTTTTATCTGTTTCACTAAATGTGAATTAATTATTTAAACATCAATTATCTGTTACAAATTCCATATTACATTACATTTTCATTCCAACCAAGTTCCATGCACTCCCTGCATAACTAAACCGATTAAATAGTTTCTTAGAATAATAACCTCAACATTTCAGCCTAGAATTCTCCAACCCCATGGGTTAAACATTTATTAAATCATTTATTAATAAAATTATCAATTTTCCATATTACCAGGAATTCTAGAAAATCATTCTATTCTACCAAACACAAGGGTCTCAACACTGTGAGTAGATGAACTACCGATCAAGTCTTTGCCACTTATATCAATACTGTATACCCATCCATCCTCAAGAATATAAACATGTAAAGCACATGTAATACCCCTTGTTTCTTCACCTATTTTGAAAGGAGGGTAAGAAAGACAATATTTCTCAAGTGGAGGGGAAATTAAATTAGATAAACTAAAAATAGACTCAACAACAACCTCTTTAATATCAATAGGAAAGCCCAGCTTCTACCCGTTCCATCATCCCCAATGTGCTCCCTGATATCCATATGCATAAACTGATTCATCTCACCACTCTAGGTGTCAACTAATTCCACAACCACTAGGCCTCCACTCTCCCACATACCACAATATCCCTCCAAGACCATCCATCCTAGGATCACACCATAACATAAGAAACAGGAAAAAAACAACATCGAAACTAGGATCTTATCCCTAAACAAGGCATTCGGCCTTCACACACAACAAACACTCATAGCTCCAAATCATAAGGTCATTTTACTTTATAAGAAAGAAAGTAACTCACAACCCTACATGGAATTATCTTTATAACACAGCCAGTTCCTTATTCCATCTTGAATTAACCAATTTAATTAAACATGCATAACTGCATCGCATTGATTATCATTAAATCGCAACAACTACAATTGGATTCATTAACATGCCTCTTTAAAAAGTTATCCAATTAATTATCAATTTATCATGGCATTATTTTCTTTTCCAGTTTCTATCAAAACAACATACTAATAACAAGTCATAGATATAATAATATCTATAAAATAAAGAGGTAATAACATCACTAAGAAAAATATGCCAATTCTTTAATCTGATTTAAATATATAATTATTCCAATTTCATTGCAACCCAGGGGATAAACCATGATAACTCTATAATTTCACTAAAGTAACAGAGATGCAGTGAATCCCCTACCTAAAAAGGTTTCTAACATTCTTTGTAAGAGAATGGGCCAACTCAACAGATCATGATCACCTCTCCTGCAACAACTACATCCACTTGAGGAGGTCGACATCAAAAAAACCAAGAAAACTCCATTAAAATGATGGATATCACATTCCCTCACATGTAAAGGAGAAAAAAGAGGAAACAGATTGATAAAATCCTAAGAATAGAGGTAAACATACCTTATCCAAGACAGATTGACACTTACTGCTTTCACTAAAATAGGGGTGTGCATGCAGTAGGAAGAAACTCCTGGGAAACCATGATCCAAGGTCTACAACAAAAATGCACGTCTCATATGGGAGGAATAACTCTAGAAATATCATACTGGGGGAAAATCAGAAGGAAGAACAAGGTTCATCCTTTCTAAAATCTAAACAAAGCAGCTATTTGAGATACAATTTAGATTTCACATTAAAGGCGGATCTGGTCAAGTTCAAGCATTTTGACGGAGTAAGGTTACTCGGACCCTTATGAAATTTAGATAGGAGTAATGGGATTTGAATCATCCTTAAATTCCTTAAAAAAAGTCTTTAAAGGATTTTTATGTCAAAGAAAACATTAAAGGGGGAGATATTATAGGTGTCTGGAAACACTTTTCACAAGTCACCATTGGATGGGTCACCATTGGAATTGTCACCATTGGATGGGTCACCATTAGACAAGTCATCGTTTGAAGATTCACCATTGGATGAGTCACTATCGCTAGTGGAAGATTCTCCATTGGATGAGTCACCATCATTTTTGGATGAGTCTTCATTTGGACAAGATATCATCTTAGAAACACTATTAACAAAACTGGAATTTTTGGAAAAGTGCTGAAATAAGTCACCTTGACATCCTAGAATATCCCAAACACTAATTTTTAATTATGAAATGGGCTAAGAGGTCTGGGAAATGGCAAAATAAATCATATAATTTTAATGAACAAACTAAACTCAAACCTGTAGAGTATAATGAGATATCTAGCCCTTATTTCCCTAGAACTATGAGGACTCATAGATATCAACCATTATATGATATCGTTGGTGACAAAAAATGAGGAACACAAACCAAAGTCTTTCAAATAAATCTGGTTGGACATCAAGAATTATTATCACAACTTAAACATGATAACATGAATGATGAAATTAACAATGAATTTGGGTAAATGGAAATTCAAGAAGAACTCATTAAATTTGAATGAAATAATGTCTGGGAAATACAAGATAAAACTAAAGGCTACCTGAATATTATCACTAAATGGGTGATTAGAAATAAGGCTAATGAATCAAGAACTTTTGTTAGAAACAAATATAGATTTTTTGAATAATGATATAGTCGAGAATATGGTATTGAATTTGAGGAAACATTTACACTAGTAGCTGGACTGGAAACCATCAGAATATTTCTTATGCATACCGTGAATTTGGATTTCAAAACATATAAAATTTATATTCAAAATGAATTATTAAATGGTAATATTATTGAGGTTGTTTTTGTTGAAAAAATCCCAAGATTTTAAAATCCACATTTTTCAAATCATGTTTTAAAATTAATTAATGATTTATATGGTTTAAATAAGATCTTAAAGATTATTATGATAGGATCATCTCTTTTCTAATTTCCAAAGTTTTTACTAAAGGTACAGTTGACCATAATTTATTTATTAACATAACATTAAATGTTTTTTAGTTATAAAATTTACATTGATGATATTCTTTTTTGATCTTCATGAAATTATTTGTGTACTAAATTTTAAAAAATGGTGCAAACTGAATTTGAAATGAATTTAATAGGTAAAATTATATTATTTCATGGTTTTAAAATTATTCAAAATAAGGAATGAATTATTTCAAATAAATGTAAGTGTGACAAATATCATATATATTTTTTTGGTTTGGATATTAATAAAGGTATTGATACTCCCATGAGTACTAACATCAAATTTGATCTTGATGAAGATGATAAATGAATTGATAATACAACTTATTGAGTAATTCTTTGAAGCATACTATAATTAACAACTATCCAACCAAAAATTATGTTTAGTGTGTTTATTTGTGATATTTTTTAAGAAAAAACAAAAGAAAAACATTTTTTAGTGGTAAAAATGTTTTTCAAATACCTCAAGAATACAACAAACATAGGATTATTTTACTTGAGAGGACAAGAATTTGATTTGTATAGTTATTTGGATTCATATTTTGGTTGTTGTAAGTTAAATAGAAAAACCACTTCTAGATCATGTCCTTTTTTGGGGAAATCTCTAATATAATTGTGTAGTAATAAGAACAACTTTGTGGAATTATCCATTGCTAATGATAAATATAAACCTATAGGCAGATCTTATGCATAGATTTTATGGATGAAACATACATTTCTAGATTATGGATATCAATTATGACTTGTCCTTATAAATTATGATAATATAAGTGATAAAAATATTTCTAAGAATCCTATATCTCATTATTGGAAAAAACATATTTATATAAGACATCACTTTCTAAGACATCATTACCAAAAAGGTGATATAACTCTTGAATTTAGAGGCACTAAACATCACATTATTGATATATTTACGAAACAATTGAATATGGAGATAATAAACAATATCAAACATGAATTAGGCATGATAAACTATATTTAAATTGTTTCATTTAGTGATTACTTATTGATTTGGTTTTTAAAATGTTTAAATTTTTTTTGTTTAAGATTTTGTAGAAGTAACTACGATGTTTAATTCACACAGTCGGTAGGGTGTCTGAGAGTTTGGTTTTATTCATGCTCTTTTCATGCCTACAGTGAATACTTACTTGCCTTTACTATACTTATTGTATGTTTCTTTATTAGATGGCTATAATTTCTAGAGTGATTATGGTATTTATATATCTACAATAATCATACATACTATGTCTATTTGACATTGAATTTTTCACAAATTTCTTTTAGTGGAATTTTTTATGTTTATTTTTATTTTTAATCGCTAAATTATTTAAATTCAAATTCAAATTAAAATATGAACCATTAACTATATTTTCCATCATTTTTCCTTTATGATTTATATATATTTTTAGAGGATAAATTTTTATTATCTTGAACCTCCCAATCTATTGTATTAAACCACCCTATTTTACATCCCATTTTTAAGTGTCAAATATTTAGAATCAAATAAGAATACTAAGGATGAATCATATGTTGGAAACCAATTTTCTTTTCTATTATCCTCCTTTGAATAAGTAGAATAATAAAATAAGAAGCGTGAGTTCTTTAGTAGATTTAAAAAATCTTAATCTCATTAATTTCCCATTTTTAGTAGATATAGAAGTTGACGCTCAATGGTTGAAGTCAATATGATCGCTAGTTTAGAACATGATTCAGAAACATGTTTGGGATGAATGGTTTAACCAAAATGATAGATCCTTCTATTGAAATGTTATCAACTAATCTTATTCTCATATTGAGTTCTATCCTAGAGAAAAATAGATAAAGTAAAGTAAAAAATTAATGGTGAAATTTTAAACTTGCAATCGAATCACTGAGAAAAATGTTTGTGTGTGCTACACATTGGATAGTATGAAGATTATCAATGACAATATCAGATAAATCATCTATACAATTATTTTTATAATTACTTATATGAGGTTACTGGTAATGTAACTCTCATAAGAACTACTTTTGTTGATTTGAGTGGTGAATGCAGGCTCCTAATTAAATTTATTCTGTATTTTATATGCTCGAGGAAAAAGATAATTTTTTATTATGCGGTATAAGGATATTTTTTCCTATTTTTAATGAATAATGACATTAAATCCAATATTTGAATATTATAAATAAGGTATATGGTTAATCTATGAAATCCATTTTTTAGTTTCATTTTCTTATTGTGTCTTAAGTCAATTTCAACTTTTCTATAGTATAATGGATTGTTCCTCAAGAATATTATTAAAAAACTTCCTCTGATAGACTTTGTTTTAATAAAAAGATAAGTAATTAGATAAAATTTAATTAGGATCCTTGGAAACAAGAATGAGTATCTAACCTAGAGAAATTGTATGAATAGTTTAATCCATTCAAGTATATAGTTATACTAATGGATCTCATAGATCCAAGTCCCAAACCTTATTAAATTATGGAATAACTTTTTGATATTGTTTCTCCTACTATAGAGGAATAGGAAGTAAATAAAGAAGAATAAGTTTTTAAAGAGGAAGTAGTTAATGTAAAATAAGTTCTTGAAGAAGAATAAGAGGAATAAGAAGAAACAAAGGATATAGATATTAATGAAGAAGCTCAATTAGCTTATGAAGATTATCCATAGTGGGAAAATCATTAGTATTTGAGGAGGATTGGTTAGCTCCAAAGGATCTCCTATTATTGATAGTACCCCCTGACAACCTATACTAGACGCATCTTATGAGGGGGATAATTTACTAGATATTTTGGATTGGGATTAGAATATCTAAGTTTAGATGATGAAGATCATGGAGGCATTTCACCTGGACTTAGTGGACCTTCCACTATTTCTATTCAAATAACCTTTTAAGGGTATTTTATTGTTGAATTTTATATTCAGGAGATGATTGAATCTTATTAGTTTTTTGATTATGAGAACATTGTAGAAGATTTATATAGTGATGAAGTTGAAGTCTCTGTTAGATTTATGAATCAAACTATGATAGATAGTTTGATAAAGGATTTACCTGAAATAGATTTTAGGAATTTTCCTAGTGATCCATCTCATTATACTCTTGCACCCTCTATTCCATCATCCTCATATGTCACTAAATAGGAGTTTTTGATTTTTAAATCAAATATGTTGGAGATACTCAAACATGAGTTTGATATCTTTTAAAAATATTTAAATAAAGTAAGACAACTGGGTATTTTTGAAGATGTTACCTTGTTCATCAATCATCTCCGGACAAGATTTAATTTTAGAATCAAGATAACGAAAAATGAAATTAATTTTATGCAATATCTAATGGTTCTCTTCAAGATGATCTATTAGATATAATGATTTATTTAGACTAGAGGTTCATGAATGTTGTGTTTGATCCTTCTCATGTGTCTTACATGACTATAGTTTATGAATAAAGGATCAAAAAGTTTATTCAGGATGAGATACAAGTTTTGTTTAAATAATTAACCAAAACTCATTATGCTATGTATTCTGGGGTCTTGACCCATGATACTAAGACCCTCAATTTAGTTTGTGTGGATTCCAAACAAGCTAGTTGGGACATATAAACAATCAAAATGGAAATTTATTATTATCTAATCATGATCTTTACAAAGTCAGACTTGAAAGGGATGTTTCACACTCTTGATTTAGATTTGAAGATACCTCCCCTGAAACAAGATTTTAAGTCATAAGTTGAGAATCTAAAATCTATGAATCCTATTTTTCAAGGTTTTATAGACAATCAAGATGATTTACAAAAAGATTTGAAGCATGGTTCTAAAGATGTTAGTGAGGACACATTGTTGATGTAACCTTACCTTTGCACCAATCCTTTTATTTTCCTAGGTCCCTTATCCATTCTTTTGTCTCATCCTACTGCCTCCTCTATAATCAATCCTTTTCCCTAACTCTGACATAAGTTTTTCAGTGGTATATAATAGTTTCCAAGTGTGTAGTTATTAGAGACCATACCCCATAATTTTCTCTAGAGACTACCTCTTCCCTTGCCTCTAGTTTCAAATGAGGGGATCCTATCCATCCTATAGATATGACAGATACCCCTTAGTTAGAACCAGATTAATATTTCTGATAGGGATATACTATAACCTATTTATACACTTCTATTATAACATCTTTTTCTATATGAATGTAATTATCTATTTTATATGTTTTATTTTCAATTACCCATTCTGTGTTTCTTTTTGATAAAATCAAAAGGGGGAGTGACTTGATAAATTAAAATTTATTGAATTCAGTGGAAACCCTTTGATGTGATTTTAGTTAATTTAATCCTTTGAAAATATACATTTGATGCATTAAATTCATTTTAATTTACATGTTATGATTGGTGATCATCAAGGGGTGGGTGATGTTGTATTAGACCAAAAAATATTGATTTTAATGATCCCAAATCATTATTATCTTGCTATTAATAATCTTCATGTTTTATATTAGAAAATTTATTTCTGGAAAAAATTGTGAAAATGGATTAATATATAGAATATCATGAAACATTACCATTTGAAGATAAACTGAACATATAACCTTACTATATGTTATGTTTCACGTTACTATATGCACACAAACTTCTTACTCTAAGATAGATAAACAAAATCTATCCAACTCACAAGATGACCACACACTAAATACTCAACTTACCATGAGACTATAGAATATCTTACCCTATAAAGGAAACCACCTTACCACATGATGAAAACCACCTTACCGCTTAAAAGAAACCACCTTACCGAATGAAAGAAACTACCTTACCATAGAAAGGAAACTATCATACCACATGAAGGAAACCACCTGACCACAAGAAGGAAACTACCTATCACATAGAGAAATCCAGTTACCTTGAGATGGTATTTGTAAATTTTTATAAAGTAATATATTGACAATATTTTATTTTTCTAATCTAATGACCAGATAAAGAATAATATTACCGCATAAATTCATAAACTTACCACATATACAAATGAGCAGACCACATGGAGATATGAACTAACCAAATCACCTTTCCACATCAGCTAACCATGAAAATTTTAGGTAAGCTCATCTAGACATACTTCAAGACAAGAAATATTTTCATGTATAAATTAGTAGTGGATTATTTCAAGTCTCCAATGGATAGTTTTGACACATTAAATAATGTGTTAGTACATTTAATGAAGGATGATTATTCTCCATCGTCTACATGATTTGTAACACTCTTTATAAAGAATTAATAGATTTTAATGAGGGAAGATGATGGAAGGATGAAGACATTTTATGCCACATAGATAATAAAAGTGATTTCTTTAAGTTCTTCTACAACACTCTATTTTTTTGGAATTACTAAGAAACTTTTTTGAGATCCTTTAAAATAAAAACTCTAGGACTCTAAACAAATGAAGCATCATGGGTCAAGCTGCATCACACATTATATTTATCTATCTTTTTCTCTTTCCATTTTATGATTTAAATTTGAGGTTTTTTTTATACTCTGTTTATCTGTTCACACTATATCATATTCATAAAATGTAGAATACTTGATATTATATAAAAAAAATTTATTCATATTCAAATGAATAACTATGGAAGAGGTCCTTCTTGACCTGGTATATTTTTCATCCCCAAAAGAACTTCGGAAGAGGATTTTTTCCTGGGTATCCTTATGTGATATTGATTGTAAGCCCCATTCCAGGTTGTGGATCTATTTATTGTTATAATAAAATACTTGGGATTATGTGATTATCAAGTTGATGGTATTATGTCTTGTCTACATACCGAACCCATTTTTTAATTTCTCTATGTATTTTGTTAAGTTTTTTATTTAATCTACAAATTGATTATTATTTTTTGAAATATAAACTAAACATTACATTGATAGTTGTTCTTAATTTTTGTTGTTATAAACTATTTTATTAAGTAACTTAGTTTCTAAAGTTGAAGTATTAATAATATATTTTAATTGATCCCTAATCGTTCTTCTAAGAAAAGGTTTAAAATATAAAATTTATATATTTATATTAATGAGAAGTATGATATAACAAAAAATTTCACTAAAATGAATAAAACTATCTTAAAATATCAAAATTACCATTAATGTATGAATCAGTAGAAAAAATTGCATTTATATAGGTCATGTAATCTAAACATGTCCTAAACACTCTAAATGATATTGTAAGTAAATGAGTCTACATAAAAACCTATATATAAAAAAATTTAAATTCCAAACATGGAATGAGAGTCAAAAAGTGAGGGATTTTAAGTAAAAAATATCTAATGATGCAGCATAGACAACCCTCATGCAATAAATCCGATTAGCCTCTGTGATCCCAAAAAGTTTTGAACATGATACCAATTTCTGGATCCAAATATATATAATGTTTATAAACCTTTCCTACACCAAGTTCATATTCAAAATGGGTTATACATATCCTAAAATGGGTCTTGTATAGGGTGGTATTAATATATAGCATTTAGTCAGTCACCACATACCCTTAACCGCTCAACATAAACTCAAGAGTAATGATACAATATATTAAATCCAGAGGAATGTTTTTAAAGGGTAAAATCATACTGAAAATAATTTAAAGAAAAAAATTAATATCCAAACTACTTATCTTCCTTTACAAGGAGGGTCCTTACATGTTAAACTGACTTCAATCTTAATCTAGATATAATAAAAATGGTAACTGATGTTAGTGTGAAGTAATCATCCCATTTGGGGGAATGAAAATTATGTATAATATAGTTAGTTTAGATGAGCCAACTATCCCATTTATGATACAGGAATAGGTGATAATTTAGTCTTGGTACTCTGACCTCATCCCATTATATCATCCTCCCCATCTATGATAGGTGTATCAAGGAACCTGTCTTGTTCAAGAACCAAAGAACCCTTTAATGTATATTTATCAACCTATTTTATCAATGAATGAAAAATTAGATTAAGTGTAAAATAATGATAACATGACATGTGTAATGCGTTAAACCATAGGGCTCAATCATGATGGAAGAATTAAATATAATAGACATACTTAGTATTTAAAATCATTCACTTAAAGAAACTATGAAATATAATTTATCATTTTCCAGACATGGTATAAGGTAGACTTTACAAAAAATACATTAGCATACAAATGAAACAAAAACAAATAAGGCTATATCATGTTTATTAATAAAACCATTTAATAAAAATATATTAGAAAATAAACCTTAGGATTTTGTTAAATTCATTCCTCCCAACAACATTGATAACCTAATCCTTAATGAATACGAGATAAGTTGTTTCCCTACCAATTATTTAACAAAGAAAGTTCTTATGGTCTAAGAAATATGTTGAATTTAAAAATATAAATTTTAGTTTAACCAAATTATAAAAGAGAGTAAGGGATTAATTTTTTCAGAACACAAAATCTAAAATTAGAAATGAAGAAAACATAATACCTTAGAATCTTCCAAGATCACCTTCCATAATAACCAAATCTAATTTGAATTTTTGAAGGAGAATATTCAAACCAAACATAAAATTTAAGGAAATCATATTTATCTACTATTGTGAAAAATAGGGGAAACAAATGATATAGAATAAATATACAGGCTTATGCTGTTATATTTGACATACCACAACCAAATAGATCTTACTAGATCAAGTATTAAGGGTGGAATTCATTAGTGGTAAGGAGATGGAAGAAGAAGCTTAAATGAATATAAAATGGATGTAAATGGGATGAAAAATTATAAAATTCAGGGTTAAGGGTTTTTTAATAAAGGTATTTAAAATAAAATTTACCCAAAAAGCTACCAGGTACCCGATATTAAGCCACCAAGTACCTGATGGGTCAAATATACGTACCTATAACCTGTAGTACCCCACCAAGTACTCAATCTTGCAGCAATGGGTACTAGGTGATTTGAAAACCCAAGTGGTATTCTTTAGCTTCTTTACCACTTCTTCTAAACTCATCCATTCTCTTCCTAACCCATATTCAACTTTAGATACACCCAAAAATAAAATAGACGTTTTAAATGAATGAAACTTACCTACTTTTAGAGGTTATGGACTTTACACCCATCATATATTCAATATGATGGAAATAATAAAATAATCTACAATTCCCAAAATTTCCCCTTAATATGCTATGATTTCATGATAGATAAATGTATAATCTATTTCATGGGATCCTTAAAACCCTAAATTATAGATTTTAATTAATAATAAATGGATAATGGATTTTTTGCAATGTATTTCCATTTCTAAATTGTAAATTTTTAAAGGATCCAAATCTAAGGTACTATATATTAGAGTCTAAATGAATTCTTTTGGATAAAAACCCAATAAGACAACCAATTTGGAAGAAATTACCCTCCATGCTCAATATATCATAAAATATTTCATGATGCAGTGGTTGAATTTTATTTTATTATAGAATTTCAAAGTAATACCAATGCATGTTTCCTCCTTGATTGAAAAAACATTGTCTATATTAAAATTATTTAATGTGGACCTCATTTCATTATACAATCCAAAGATTCTTATATAGTGGGATTCGATGTCTTCTCTCTTTACATATTATGATATTCCAAGACATCCAAATCACTATATTTTTTCCTTAAAATTCATATAAATTTGATTATATTAAGGTTTAGATTTTACAAAATCAGATTATTACTCTATCGTAGTATGGGTAGGTAATCTATTTTGATATGTTACTATGTTAATGGGATACATTTAAGGGTTATTGAATGCATGTTGAGAGACATATACAAATATTTTATCTATAGTTGTTTGTTTTTGGTGTTGGGATACCAAGTTGAACATCCTATGCTTTATGGATCCCTTAGGATTCATCATTAGCTAGTATAAGGAACAAATTTTGGGGTTTTATAATAGTTATAAGTAATATTTTATAATAATAGTTTTGAAAAATTGTATTTTGTTTTAGAGAATATGGGGGATATATATATATATATTGTAAGGATATAATAATGGTTGAATAAATGAAAATATAGGTGGAGATGGTTGGTAAGCGATTAATATTTGGAGTTTTATCCAAACAAGGTAAAAGGAATAGGAAATGGTTGGGTAAAATAGTGTGGCCCTTTTAGATTACATCATCTATTTTATAGTGATTATCATAGGGCCACTGGTAAATGAATCTTAAACCATTTAAACACTAGTAGTAGTGGATCTCAGGTTGTCTCTCAGAGAGTATGGTGTTCTGGGTGTGTTTTTCTGTTACCTAATGGGTTCTATTTTGTGAAAATAGTCAAATAAACTTAATTCAATTTAATTAAACTGGTTTTATAATCCTTTTAAAAGATAGTGGTTAATATTTGAATTAGTCTCCTCACTTTCTATTGAATCTTTATTTAAATTCATTTACTTTTCATTCTCTAATCAAAAGTAATCCCCGGATTATCCTATTCCGGAAGGTTTGGTTTGAAATAGATAGATACAACAATCACTGTATTCTACATACCCACTTGGACTAGTGATTGGATACTAGAAATTAGTATTGAGTTATCTCATTGTTAACTATTATAAATAGTGATGCAATTCTAAAGAGGCTTATGTGTAAAACCAATGAAAAATGAAAGAATAATATAAATTCTAAGATAAATGGAAATATTCTATAGGCTATTCATCTAAATACATCAAGAGAATTGAGTAAAGAAGAAGTATCATTGAAAACTAGAATTCATCACAAGGGAGGGATAGTTCTCCTAAGATCGACCACAATTGTAATAGTGTTTCATCACTGGACAATACACAATAAATATAATTGAAATATAAATTGAATAGTAATTTACCAATGTAATTGAGTGATTGTAGAAACAACCCCCATTTATGGTAAAATGTGGATCTTTTATAGAAAATAATCTAGGATCACCCATAATATCTCCCATGTGATCACCACATATTCCTACTTTATCCTTTAATATTTATAGTACCTTCATAAAAATTATTCAATTTTAGTGTCTAGTTTCATTGAATTCTTATTCAGATCCACGAAACAAGTCAAAATTGAGTGATATAATGTCTTAAATGGGTAAAATAGATTGAAATTAATCCCACAAATATTTTTGTATTATGAATTAAAAAATTATCTAAGGTTCAATGCTTCTTTAATTTATAAATACAGTGAAAAAATGTTCTATTTCGTGATCACATGCGGATTTTCACATACAAGAAAGTGCATGCTTATTTTTATGGTAAAGGAACGTCTTTGATGGATTTGAGTGTAGTATTTCACTTTGGAATGTTTGTGACTTATTCCAGTTATAGATTTAAAAAATATAGGTAGACTCAGATCTAACATTGTGAGATACATGGGTAGATGTGGAATTTAAATCGATCATGGAACTAGTTCATCAAGGTTGTGTGAGACTTGCATCATGGAGTTTAGAAGTTTGTTTTACTTTCAAAATTTCTTGGGATCTAGTTTTATTTAATTTCAATTATAGATACCACTTTCGATTATATCATAAAATACATTGATCTACTTATGTTCAATCTTCTTTGTAATCACATCTAGTGAATACATAAGAAATGAATTCCTCATCATATTTATCTTTTCATAGGGAATATAAAACTTGTACGTTTTTTTTGAGATTTTCCAAGCTTCAGTTTCCATTTCCTACTAGTGTCAAATCCCTTTTGATTATATATCCTCTTCAATATTTCATTGGGAAACAATTCCCATTTATATCCTAATACCCTTCATTTTGTGCTTCCCAAAACATTATAGTTAATCTTCTTTACACAACTAAGATTGATATTCCTCAGTTGCATTCAATTTCAGTAATTTTTCATCAAGATTGAGTGGATTTTGCATTGAATAGGACTTGAAATCGTGAGATAATGTTCTTCCTTATCCTGATTATAAATTTCTTTTTTCTCAGGGTTTATATTTTACTTATCGGTATAATCTCAGCTATGTTCTCAGATTTTGGTATCCAAGTTATCTTCACTAACTTGGATCATTGTTCCTTTATTGGATTTCAAAAGTGTAGATAAAAAACTCAATAGTCTTCAAAATTAGTTCATTTTTGATATCCTTAAAAATCTTATTATACTACCCTTTCTATTTTTAATCATCTCTGGTTTAAAGATTTATTAATATCATTTGTAATTAGTTCAACCTCTATCAAATTATTCCTTTATTCACCATGTACATTCAGATGAGGGGTTATTATAGTAAGGTGATTATGGACACTTAGTTGTAGTAGAATGAGGGTGATGATGAGCTTTTGGTCAATTGAAGGTAAGGCTATGTTCACTCGGGATGAAACCGTGAAGGTGGAATAGAAGATTTGGTATGAGGTAAATGGTAGGTTTAAGACAGGGGAGCTCACGATCACTTTGAGGTTAACGTGTGGTTGGTTTGTATGTTCACATACAGTCAGTTATAGATGAGGATTTCATTTTGATTTTCTTAAGCTACTAAGAAGAGGGATCATTATCATTTTTATGACTGTGACGTTATATTTCTATAAATTTATGGGAGAGAGCCTTTTTCACTTAGATTTCATCATGTTGTTAGTATACTAAACATAAAAATTCAATGGGGAAAGTTTTATTTTTTTCTCTTATGTTCTATATGCTAACTGTGGGTGCTTCTTGTGATAACTAAAACTATTTGAAAAAAAAATTATTCACAAGTTTAGTAGGCCGAACACATAAATAATGAATCATGGTTACTTGAATTTTCACATGTATTCACTTCCACACAATAAGTTGGGTGATCATGAGAAATCCAAGGTGTAGAATCTTATCCCCTTTTTAAAGAAATTTATGTGTTATTATAAAACTCAAAAATACACATATTTTTTGTAGTATTTTTTCCAATTAATTCCAATTGAATTTAAAAATTATTTACCCTTTTCAATCACATTTATCAATTTTAATTTTATGTTAATTTTTTTAAAATCATAATCAATTTTTAATTCATCACTTTAGAAACAAATTCTAAAAATCTAGATCGATATTACACTGTTTTTAAAAAAATCATAGTTCCGAAAAAATGAATTCTTCAAATAAAATTATGTATTTCATATAATTAAAAAATAAATTAACCCATTAAAAATCATAATTTCATCCATATAGGTCTATTAATTCTGATTTAAATGTTACTTAAGTAATAAGATATTAGATTTTAAAATCAATGTATTGCTTCATAATTAACTTCAAAAATGAATAAATTTATGAACATAAAAATTTCAAGTTATTTTTCCTTGAAGTTTATATTTCACAAGAGTCAAGAAAACCACCAATTTAACTTGGATTTTGTTTAATAATGAGCTTAAATTCACGGAAAAATTTCAAAAGTTTTAAAATTTGGCTCACATCACTCCCCCACACATGTATTATTTAACTATCAAGAAATACATTGAATAAAACATATTCAAAAATATTATTATACTTCTTAGATATAAATATAAAATCTAGAAAAATAGAAAAACATAGGTTCCACTATTTATTAGATATTTTTCTTATGCTATGATTTTAATCCACTATCATAATTTAATTCAATCAAAGTTAAATTTTAAGAGTGGAATAAACTAGATTTAAGTGTAATCATGTTTTTAACAAGAGGTACTTTTATTTATCCATTTTCCCAATATTTATTAAACCAAAGCTCAAATTTCCACTTCATTGATACAACTAAAATGAATTCATAATATATAAATTTCCCCTTATTAGTTTGGGTTCTATCTTCCTCTCACCTAAATAAATTCATTTTTTTACTATTAGGAACTTTTTTTATTTATTTGAATTTACCCTAGCCATTTCTGTGCATAGAACAGTTAAATATACATATTAGAATTATTTATGAATGTATTTACTCCTGAAACCAATGGCTAATGTCTCAGATATTTACCCTAGGATAAAAATTATCTATTTTACTCTAGTTTCAAAGGACTTATCATTTTATCTAGATTTGGATCCCTATGGTGTTTTTTCTTTCACAAAGGGCAAGTTACCTCAGATTAAGTTATAAATTCCAATAACCCTATATTATTATTTGGTTCTGTAGAGATATTTTCACTAACAATTCCTTTCCTAGTTCCATTACCAAATTTCTATGAAATTGTGGACAAAAATCACCCAGAATTCATTTATCTCACAAAATTTTAGAACCAATGAAATCTTTCAAATACAGAAGGGAATTTATCTTAGACAATATATCATTTATATTGATGAAAATTTGAATAAAATTAACTAATATAAAATAATATATATATACAACATTTACAAGAAGAAAAATTATCCTTTTATATATTTTTTGTTTTATTTTGTTTGTTGTTTTATTTGTATATTAATATTTCTAAGACTTATAACACATTAAATTAGACGAAATAAAATAGGAAAAGTATTTAAATATAAAGGTACTTGTCCTCTATACCCCACACTTGGTTGAAATATATTTCCATCTTATTTTAGCATGCATTTATAATGCAATGAAAACAAATAAAAGAATGAAAAAAATAAAAGAATCAAAACTAGTGGGATAAAAAGAGAAAACTAGGGGTTCTTGTTTTAATGGAAATAAGAAGGATCCTAGACTCCTCCAAGGGTTATTTTTAGAAATCATCATGATACTTATTTCGCTGTTTTCCATTTACCATAAATGGCTTATCTGAAACTTCTACTTTGATCTCGTATTCACCAAAAGGAAACTTCATAGTTATTTTTGTATGGCCTAAACTATTTAAAATGATACATACATTGGAATATATTTATCCTTAAATAAAATAAAAATATTTTCCTTTAACTTAGAATTATATTTTCTAGATCAAATTTTTATGAACATATTTATATTTATCCTAATAAATTAGATAATTCTCATAACCTTCTCTTTATAATTTCTCTAACTCCATATTTTTTAGATTTATCTTCACCCTAGACTCTCAAAACATTAGGTCAAAATTTTTGTAAGGCCACTGGGTTTCATTTTGTACATCAATAGAAAATTTATTATTATTATTTTGAGGAAATAATATCCCAATTGGGATGACTATAATATCAATTACAATTCTGCTGGGTTTTGTAATGATGATTTTAACTTTCTTTTATCTGTATTTGTAGCCTCCATAGGTAAGGTAGAGGTATAAATATAAATTTTGAGTAAATTATATTAATTTTATCTTCAATATCTTTGAGTTGTTAATCATATAAAATAATTTCCAGATTGAACTTACTTTTAAAAATAGACTTAGTAGTAAAATCATAAAATTCTAAATACAATAGTTTTATAATTTCTTCATCCAATATTCTAATATCCTCTTTATAATATAAAATAAATTTAAAATGGGTTATTTAAAAAATATATTTCTCTTCATGGGTTTTTTCATTGGATTTAAAATGTCAAAATCCACATTTTTTCATCAAAAATCATAGAATTTGATCCTTAATCAAAATTTATAATTGTTTTTGACAATGTTGAGAAATGGTTTACATATAATTATTAGGAGATTAGTATTAACTTTTTATTCCTCCTTATACAGGGTGTAGAAATTATCAGGATATAAAAAACCTTGTACACTCATTAGAAAATATTAGAGTAAACCTACTTGGTAGTAAATAGCTCGATTATAAAGATCAAAAACTAATAAAGTAGTTTTGAGTTCACCAATTTATAGAGATGAATAAATTGAATAATTAATTTCATTAACTGATCTTCATAAATTACATAATTTATTTTAAAAAATAATCTCTCATATGGGGAAAGAAATAGTGAAAGTACTTGGATCTTGGTATTTCTTAGTCATTTTTTGGGGTAACAAGGGAATATTTTTTTACCTAATCCTACCTCTTAGATTTCATATAATCTCATCCTCCCTCTACACATTTATTTAATGAATTTTTCATACCATTGAATTTGGTGGTTACCCTCTAGAAATGTTATATTGATTTCTACTTTTTTTAACTCTTGAAGGGATATACTATTGTAAAAATTCTTCATTGGTTTTATTGGGTACATGTATCTTTGAAAGGGAAGGATTTTACGGATGAAGTGTATCCTCCATCCTGGATTTCTCTTTATCCTTATTCAATGGGGGTTCCTTCATATGTTCTTCTTTATATTCATTCTAATGGATTGATTCTTCAGGTGCATGTTTCTACCCAACTATACATTTGATATCTAGTGGTAATCTTTTACTATATCCCTAAACCATTCCACTCCTTAATGTCATCTAACTAGAGTTTAATTTGGGTTTAATAATTAGTTGAGAAAGAGTATTAATTGATCATTGATTCATGAGGTTATCAAGGGTGGTCATGAGTTGTATGAAATATACTTTTGATTCATTTAAATATAATCTATGAGTTGTGAGAGTGGTTTGTAGACGGGTTTGAGTCTCCATAACTTGTATCAACATATCCTTCATTAATATATCTTGATATTTTTATTTTTGGTAGCTTGTGGATGTTTTGGAACTTTACATCTAGAATGAAGATTGATGGAAATGTTGTTGACAATATTGTTATAAATATTTATGGAATGATGTCCCTTGAGGATATTAGCTCCCAAAATTAAACCGATTGGTGGGTTATTCTATAAATACTTTGCTTCTATCTGGTTGATTCTACAATTACATCTGGTATCTGGAATTATAGATGTTTTTACCTCGAACTTTGGGTAATTTATTAGTATAGTGATCTTGAGAATAAAAAATTTAATATCCAAATCTTTTAAATGAAATATATGTTTGAATAAATGAGTGCCTTATTAAGTAATTCAGTTATATAAGTCATGTTCAGAACATTTTTTATTTAGACCGGTTATAAAATATATCTTATTAGACATAAAATACCATTAATCATCATAATCATTGATAATATAGTCATTCTGCTATGACCATTAATATTAGTATATGTTGAGGGTTATAATAATATCTAATTAACAAAGGCAGAGGAAAAAATGACCTCAACTAGTAGGACTGTACCCTATGAATTCCATTTATCAAACCTTCTAGGGGAGATGAAATCAATGGGATTTATTATTTACCAATCACCAGTTGAGATTCAATAACTAAAACATGAGTGAAACTATTTACTGGAGAAGTTCAAGATTATCAATATTACTACGTAAACCATGTTCATTGAACCACCTTAATAAAGTACCACCAACACACACCTTACCCTTAGTATGTACACTGGTGTAATTAGATTTTATGTAAATAGTTCCTTGAAGTATTAATTTTTATATTTTATTTTTAATAAAATAATTATTATATTTATCCCTTATTAATTACTACTTAATATATATATATATATATAATTCATTAAATAATAAGTTTATGAAAATTTATATTTTGATCTGAAGAAATTGAAATTTTATTTCTATGAAATATATACTTCTAATTAGAATAAAATTTTGAATAATTTGATAATTTTTTAAATAAAATTTATTTTCATGAAACATTATTAATAAATAATATTTATTTAAATATAAATGATAAAATAATTTAATGATGTCCAATGTAAATTTTTTAAGGGTCAGAAAGTTTCTTGTGATGTAAAAAATAACATTTCCAATAAATACAAATTTTTATTTAAAATTATAAATTCCCATATAAAGAAAATTATTTTAGTAAAAAAAATTATTTTTGAAATCACCACATTTAAATTGTCCAATGGTGAACTTTCAATAACATTATGAGACAATCACGTTTTTGGGTAAAATTTAAATATGATATAAATATATGATATGTATTATGACATCATAATTTCCAAATAAATATTGATTTATTAAATAATATAAAAGGAATACATTAACTAAAATTTATTTTCCCTTTAAAATAATGTGTTTTTGAATCTATTTAATCAATTTTACAAACCATTAATGAATCCTCCAAAACCTATATTATATTTTATCTTTTGAAAATCAATTCTTTTTGAACATGACTCACACCACATCATCAATGGTATTTTTTTTCTTGAGTATGTTTATTAGCCAAATAAAATATTTAGAAACAATCATTTTTGGTAGAAAACATGGTAAAACCCCACAGTAAAGTTTGTGTATTTTATTATTTTACCACATAAAGTCCAAAACCTAAGTTTAGAAATTAATAATGAATTCCCATCTCTATTGATATAAATACCCACCCAACCACTCTTCACTATTCATAAAAAACCCATTGAGCATGAATTTTTTTATCTATCCTCCCCCATATACAACTTTAAATCCCTCCCAACGTGTTCCTATTCTATTAAGAAGTGCATCTCAAGATTTTAGAATAACCCTCTCAACGTAATGGGTTCTCTTCTATTTCCTCCTCGTTCAAGTTATTCCATTGAATTTTTCCTTTTGAATCAATTTTGATTATTTTATTTATTTATTTATTAATATTCCCTTACTATCAAATTATGGTTCTAATTATAATATATTTTTTATCCCCTCTCATTATAACCTTTAACGAATTTGTTACTATACCGAAGTAATGGATACTCTTCCTCCTACTCATTATTCCAATAATTTTTTTTATATTAAGCCTTTTTATTCCAAATTATTCAATTTGGAATATGTTTTTATGCATAACTTTACTATCCTTGCATTTCACATCTAATGATAGACCACCTTTAAATATAATAAATTCCTTTTATGAACATTTAGGTACACTTGTTATGCAACAGAAATTATCCCATGATTTTCAAAGCCAAACTTTTGTGTTATTAATACTCATACCCCTTTACACTCAAGGGTATTCAATAAGAAATAAAAATTCTTAATTTATTTTATAATTCCATGTATATAACCCATACCCCTTAATAATGGTATTAAAAGTGATAAATATTTTCTTATGTAGTAGGATCTATATGGTACACGAATGCATGTATATAATACGAATGTGATGAGTTTTCCCAAAAACATATATCCCTCCAACACATTGTGTAAAATTATTACCACATGATATACTATATATGGTGTCTGAATTGTTAGTCTAAGAACATTGTGTTATGATTTATCACTGTTTTACCTATACTTATGCTAATAATATCATGTTTTATATGGTTTCCACATTCCTTTAATGACTTGATGTAATCATCTTATGTCATGTTATGATATTAATGATACTGAATCTAACATTTTTATTTTACCATGTCATTCCCCATGAATCACTGTTACTACTTTTCTTTAGGATTTATTTGGTTATTCCCTTTTTAGGCTTTCCAGTTGACCATTTCATTTGTACCTCTCCAAGTTAATCTATGCAGTAATAGAAGATAAATGGATTTTAAGGGAATGTTATAGGGTTTAAAATAATATTGTTGTTTCTCTGTTTCATGATATTGTGATTTGTATTTAATTACCTAAAGACACTAGGCTTCTCTATCTTTTAGGATTGTGTCATGTATATCTTTATGTGATAGATCATGAAATAAAGTTCATAAATGATATATATTTTCATAGTGGGTATCATAACGAGGTCTGATTATTTTTTGGGTTAGGATTATAAAACCTTATTAAATTCCTTTGGGATAAGTTTAACAATAATAAAAATTCTCTAAATTTTGGTTAAAGTTTAAAGTGAGTGGTTTCCAAGAAATGAAATCAATGTCTACATACTATAAGTGGATATGGATCTAGTAAACTTGTACCAAGGAGTAATAAACCTAAAAATGGAGATTTTGTATGAACTCAATCATCACCTAGAGTACAACAAAGGGGCCTTACTAAACACTTAGTTTTAAACTATCAAGGGATATTATTTATTAACTTCACAATTTCATTACAAACCAATATATTAGGAATATAAATGCTTATGAAATTTTAATCAAGAAATATAACATTGATAACTTAGATTGAAATTGAGAGATTCATAGGTTAAGGAAAATATGTTATTTATGAGTTATCACTTCAATGTTCACGGTTTCTATTTTAAGATTTCATTAGTATGAAAATTCTCATCCTTGGTTTTCCTTTATTTTAGTTAATGGTTGGAAATATGATGAACATAGTTATCAACTAATGTGATGGGTAGTGTGATGAATTCCCAAATGAGATTCCCAACACAATTTTATTAGGAGTTAATACATTTATGACAATACTTAATTAATTAAATCATATTTTGAATAAATAATTGAATCATGGGGAAAACCCTCATCCCCATAAGAAAGATCAAGTTGTAATTGGGACCTTTATGTGATGAAGGCCTTTGAGTTTCATTGGATATAATGATCCCCTAAACATGGATCAATGGATAAAATCTATTGGAAAGATGTTATCTATCCTTTAATTATATAATCAAAAGAATGTGGTGCTTTCTATTTTTAAAATAGAGTGGGAATCCATTATTTAGTGGTCGTTGACCGGGAATACAATGTCTGGGGAAGAAATAGAAGCAATGGAGTTGAAAGAATTCAAGAAAATGTTTTTTGGTAAATATTCCCATCACACTCTCTCACTTAAAATGGGGAGGTAATTCCTTAGACTTAAGAAAAATAATGAATAATCCCTCATGGTTTATAATTAAAACTTCATAACACTTTCATTACATTCCTCCTTCTCTATCATTTCCCCCTAAATTAAAGTTGACATATAATTAAGTGGGTTAAGAAAAAATCTATTAAAATCATTAGAAATTCGAGACTTTGACTACTATAAATAAATTTTACAATGTTCCTTAAAATTTGAATTGTATATCGATGAATCATAAGGTTATAAAGGGTACAAAGATAGGAATAAAACAATGGATTTTAATTTTATAGATGTTATGAATAAATATCATGATGGAAAGAAATCCCAACATACCACTGTCAACAGTGTGTGAAGAATCATCCCAAAAATTTTTTGAAGGAGGAAAATAAATTTGTTAGGTTTGGTAAATATGGTCACTAAGACAAAAAAAATGTTGATAGGAGAAAACAAAAATTATTATAGAATAAAGAAAAGTTCCAGTCAACCCTAAACCCACTGTATAACATTTCAACTAAAAGGAACAATAAAACTATGTGAAAAAATTCACTAAGTAAAGGGCTATTGAAGATAACCAATAAAAACAACCTTAAAATCCTATAAAGAAAGTGTGATCATATTCCCACATAACCACTAAGGAGGATCATGAAAATAATGTGTTAAAAAGTAAACAATTTATTAATTCAAGTATTGAAATGTTACTATATTATTTTTGTTCTATGCATTCATTTATATCATGAAGGTTTATTAGAACTACTCAAATACCATCTCAAAGCATAGAATTTGAGTTAGTAATGAAAACATAAAATTGGTCAATTATTTGATCCTAAGAATATAGCTTCTACCCTATCAATATTTAAAGGCTAAATTTCCTTAAAACCTAATGATACTCCCTCCTGTGGAATTCAATACTATTTTGGGTACGAATTCTATTTTCTTATATAGATCGAACATAAATTTTCAAGGGAAGTAAATGAACCTTCACATCATGAATCACCCTCTAAATATATAAATATATAAGGAGAAGGATGAATCTCATTTGAAGTCATAATATTAGGAATTGATATTATTTTATTATGATAATTTTTATCTACCTCAAATGATTGAGTATAAGGATAAGATCATCCTTGATGACTTTTCAATTATTGGAGAATTTGCTAATGTATTCCTCAAAATAAATTATTGTCTCCCACCATACTGAGAGATTGAGTTATCAAACGAACTTAAATTTAAATATTTTCCAATATATAAGGCTCATATATAATAGACAATTTTGAACATGAATATATAAAGAAGAAACTACCATAGAAACTAGATAAAGGGTTTATATGGCCAGGTGATTCTCTGTGGGGTGTGCCATCCATTTTTTCAAGAAGAATGATGAGTCAATGTCACGAACTAGCCTAGATCAACCCCAAGTCAGGCACCCAAGCCGATGTAAGACATGTCCTAAGAGGCATTCCATTCCCTCCCAGGATTTTGAAAAGCACCATGGGAATCTACAAAGTAATAATGGGAATGATTTAACCCAATAAGATTGAATAAAAGTAGAAGAAACCAAACAAGAAGCACAAAGAAAATAAAAGAAACCAAACCAAACAAATAAACATAATAAAAAATTAAACCAACCGAACTTGATGACAACTAAATATGCACATGACTATGTGGATCACACTCCAGTACCAAACCTGATGTCGTCTATGGAGATTGTGACCATGATAAAACCTTAACCTGAGACTAAAAAAATGATATAAAATATAGGAATGAGTATTAAAACTCAATAGGCTTTCCCAAACAATCTACCCCAAATGAATTTCCTATAAACAAAAGACTCAACAATTTAAAGTTTTAAATAAAAATATAAATTTATTTTTTCCCACATTCATTTAAAAAAATCAAAGTCTATCTTCCTTTTTATTCAAAACACACTTCTTTTCCAAGAGAAAGAGGTTTAAGAATTTTAATATGAAAGAGGGTGAGAAAGATAAGTTATGTTTTCATTTAAAAGGGAAAAGGTGGTGTAAACAATTCTTTAAAAAAATTATATAAATAATTAAAAAACTCATTTATCCAATTTAACAATGAAAAACACAGAATAAGAAGCATGAGAAATGATCACACAATACGGGAAATGGTAAAAAAACACCAAATATCAAACTAGGTGTGACACCTAAATTATCCACCATAGATATATAATTGACAAGGAATCATGGGGATACATTGGAGATCATTAAATAATCTAAAACATACTATAACCAGATTCATCACATCTATGTGCCTAAATCAATTCCATCAACCCACCCAAACACTCAGTCTTTCCCCACCTAGCCTAACTGAAGGAACAATCCCAAAGAAGAGAAAATTCCACACTAAGGACCACTAGCCAGAGTGTAATATAAACAAGTACAACAAAAGTTCTTATAAAATCCACTATCTTTTCCAAGTTCCAATGTCATGTTTAATGTGGGGGTGAACCAAACAAACCAACCATATAAAATTTTAAATCATAAGCCAGACAACCAGGAATCACCCCCTGAGTTACCCCAAGGAGTAACCCATTTCCTTCAAACCATCAAAACATGATATAAGTACCATACCAAGGACCTCCCAACCCCATTATCATAAAACAAGATAATAGGAACACCCTAAGAGGAGTTCTCCAAAAATAATATTGGATTTAAATTTTCCATTTAGGACTCTTATATTCTTTGAGTAAAAACCCATCTAAAAAGAACTAAAACCCATTTATAAACAAAAAATACTTATAAATGCTAACCTGTATATTATGAACCACAATTTACTTAAAAATTCCAACTAGTAATATTTTCAAAAAATTGGTATATGATAGTTTTTAAAAACAATTTCATACAATCCTATTAAAGGAGGAAAACAATTCATTTCATATCAAAAACTTATTCTAAAAATTATATATCACTATTTAGTACAAAAACCTGGTGTGAAATACAAGGAATAAATTATTCTTTAAATTCAAAGGCCAATGTGTAATGGAACATAACTCAAACTCACAGTGCTTCAACAATGACAATCTTGAACAACACCAAGAGTGTCCAAGGAGGTAACAACATCCAAGAGGAACCTTAACAAGATAAAAACCCTAATTAAAGACAAAGGATACAATAAACCTAGAATAATGAAACCAATGGATTAGGGGAAGAAATAAGGAAAATGAGGAAGGAGGAAGTGGAAGAAGAAAGGAGTAGACTGCCTTGAGAAATCACACCAAAACATGAAGAAGTCACTTGAAATAACTAAGAATAAGAAAGGAGGGAGGCATGAGGAATAAGGGAGTTTCTCACCTTGGGTCACATAATCCAAATTAGGATGAAAGGAGGTGGTTTGGGGTAAAATTATGAAAGGTAAAAAAGAGAAAAATTACATTATAATGAATTAGGAACTACTCATCGTCAGGTTTTATGGTTTCCCAAACTGTACGCCAACTGTGTGCCCCTCAATGGACACATAAGGCACCTGCCATGTTTGCCAGCATGGTTTTTAAAACCATGCACCAACCATTAAACCTGGTTCTATCATAAATTGTAGATATAAGCACATGACCTTCACATGGTTTGGTCTAACTATGCTCAGGATATACTCTAATTACTAAAGGCACCCAGGGACCCAAACAGATTCTCCTGGGAGCCACATGTTTTGGATCAAACCATGTTTTACCTGTGCAACTCAACCCGTGAAAGTTCATAATGAACTGGGAAGAGACTCATAATCCAGCGGGCATATAGTTACCCATGAACTATGTAACTAAATAGTGAAACAAAAGAAAAAAATCTCAAAACTATAAATTTCCATCTGAACTATGGCATCCCACCTTTTATTACATAACTTTTCCTTACATTTTACAAACAGAGGATCTTTAATGTCTAGTGTCTTGGAAATCGGGAAAAATATAAATAAAAAAATTAAACATTCTTCAAATCCAATTTTAAGGCTTCATAAAAGGATCCTACTAAGTAAAATTACTATATCTCATAACTTGGAGACATACATCAAACAAAAGGGTGAGTAGAAGGCATAGTAAGGAAAGCAAGGGAATCAGTTTACTTGTGTTATCAATAAGAACATGATGAAATGCATAAAGACAAGAGAAATGTAAGTAGAGGAATATCATAATGAAAAGAACTTGAATCATAACCTGAATATGAGGCTACAACATTTAATTTAGACATTCATGAACATATCACCAAGGTTCATCCCCAAGGTGTCAAAAAATATTACCAAGGTTATTCACCAAGGTAACGTGAAACTTGTCTTCTCTAGAGATTAAATTCATTAACCAATGCAATGGAGTGATATCTAGGTACACCCTTAATATGTCCTTATTCTCATGTGATAGACATATATAATAATCATATATTTCATAAATATCCCAAAGAGAATAAAATAAATGGGTTTCATATCAAAATCATGACGTTTTAAAAAGTGTTTAAAAACAAGATCATTATGTCATTTATAACCCATGGGAAGGGAATGAGGGTTTTATGTATGTCAATTCCAGAATCAAGAATATCATTTTTATTTATTTATTAACACCCCTTGATACGAAATAGGTATGGGTATTCACATAAATAAGATTAGAAAATTTATTGTGAGAAAGAGAGAGAAATTTTGAGACGACATTTTTGCAGCATAACAACTATATAACATGGTTTATGAAAACAATAAAAAGAGAGAGGACAAGGGTCTCCCATCCATAAATGAATCTTTATATAGTATAGGTATAGAATAAAATATAAACAGGATCATTTTGTTGATATTTGAATGACATACCACATGAAAAGAAAACTTGTAAGAAAAGAGAAATTGTGATTTCTTTTACAAAAAATTTGGCAGCCTAACGTCGTCACTTAAAAATTCAGAAAATTAATTGATGAGAGTGCAAAGGGTCTCTCATCATTTGAAAATGAAATGGATAGTAATAAGGATATATTAGAACACAAATCAACATGATAATATGGAAACTAGAAGACCTAACATAAAAGAAGTCATGACTTAAAAGAGGAGGGTGAAAGGTTCCCTTATCTTGAAAAGTAACTATGAAAACATAAAGGTTGGGACCTTGGTGGGGTGGTTGAGGGATCCTTAGGAGGACTATTTGGAAGGTAAAAATACCAGATCTTCATTGATGAGGATTTGGAATGAAATTAATGAAGGAATGGGTTTGTATTTATAGAAAAATTGAGGGAATATTTTATAAATTTCCAATGGACACCTCATCGGTGGTATTTAAAAAACCATGGGGTTGACCATGGGAATTTCCCATGGTATTGGACACTTGGGACACCTAATAACATATCTTACTATTCACAAGTCTAGCAGAATTATTACATCATGATTACATTATTAATGACGTCATTAAACACACCAAAAATCGAAACTGTATTTTTAATATTCACCGAAAAACAAAACATTTTATAAAAATATCATAAATTCACCCAAGCATAATATCAATGCTATAAATTAAAAAAAAGAACTTAATTTTATGAAAATATTTTTCTATATATTTTTAATTAAATTTTTAAATAAAATCATTTTCTATTAAAAACAACTATAAAATTATAACTTGTTTTGTAACAATTTGAAAACCTAATCAAGGTCCCATAAAATTATCATATAACCATAAGATAATAAATAAAAATTAATGATTACATTTTATGAAAATAAATTTCTATTTTAAATTGTTAAATTAATTATAAAATTGTAAAAAATATATTGATGACATAAAAAATACCAAAACTTATACTATGATCGTTTTTTCACTTTTCAGATGTCTAAATTGTATTTATGCATTCATGGGTGAAGTTTCAATTTTTTTGGTCAGTCTACTATTCATTTTTATTCATTACTATTCATAAGGGTATGTTTCTATTCGCTTAAAAATTATTTTAATCTTATTTAACCACATTTTTCAGCCTGATTACAACCATATATGACGGATTTTTGAAAATCATTTCACAGAAAAAGTTATTTAATAATCTATTTTTTTTACCATTCATCAAAATAACGCTTTTCATCAATACTATTCATCAAGAAAACACTATTCATCCAACACTATTCATTAAAAATTAAGCTGATCTTATTAGTCTCTAAATTTTTTACTGATACCAACTGTAGAAGACTTTTTTTTGAAAATCATTTCTCCTTATTAATTATTTAATGTAAACAAAAAAATATTTTAAAATACCCTTTTCCAAAAATTCACCAATAATATGGAACTTCTATAAATTCATCCTATATTTATTTTAACATTTGAGATCCACAAATTTAACATAATAATAAATAAAATTTTTATTTATACAAAAGGATTATACAATGTAACTAAGGCCTTGTTTCATAACCCCTTATCACACCTGCATTGGACCTAAGAGTAAGGTGTGCTATGGTGATAGAATTTTGGGGCAGCTCGTACAAAATTTCCCGAGTGGGGATTTCTATCAGCCCAAACTTCTCCCATAGGCGATTCGGTTCAAGCTTCATATGTTGGAGTTCATATTGGGTTTGGTCCAGAGAAATCCCAGTGATGCAACCTCCTTTCCATTCTCTGACAGATGGGCTTCGTATGACCCGAGTCTACTGGATGAGGCCATCCACTCTTCTTTTTGTATTAATTTACCAAGATCACTTGTATTTATAAACAATAATCATAACGTTAAGAGTTTAGTTTCCTAAGGTCATATTGACCAACAGTCATATAATATTAAAAACTCAATAGTATCATTTTAATTATAATCACATCATTTATTAAAGGATATAGTTTTGTTGAGTATAAAATAAAATAACAAACAAATTTATGAAACAAATATTATTCAAAAGTTTGGGTCATTACATTCTTCCCCCTTTATGGAATTTCATCCTCAAAATTTCAACTATTACCCTTATAAGAGAAAAGGTGTGGGTATTTGTACCTCATAGACTCCTCTGGTTCCCATGTGGCTTCTTCGCATTTTTGGTTTCTCCACAACACCTTAACAAGGAGGGTAGTCTTGTTGCGTAAAACTGTGTCTGTATGATCCAAGATATCCACCGGTTCCACCCCATAAGAGTGGTTATGTTATAATTGTACCACCGTTGGGTTTGGTATATTTGAAGGGTCTGGTTTGTACTTCCTACAGAGGGATACATGGAAGACATCATGAACTTGTGCTAGATTTGGAGGAAGTGCAAGCTGATAGGACACTGCTCCTATGCGATCAAGGATTTCGTAGGGTCCAATGTACCTAGGTCTAAGCTTTCCTTTATTCCCAAACCTTTTGACTCTCTTCCAAGGTGAAATTAGAAGAAAGACAGTGTCACCAACATCATACTCCAATTCCCTTCGACATTTTTTGACATAGCTCTTTTTCCTACTCTGTGCAGACATAATGTGTTATTGGATGGCATGAACATTTTCTGTCATCTCTTGAACAAGATCATGCCCAAAAAGCTTTATCTCACCAACTTCATTCCAACAATCAGGATTTCTACATCACTTACCATAAAGAGCTTCATAGGTTTCCATTTGAATGCTCAAGTGGAAGCTGTTGTTGTAAGATAACTCAACTAATGGGAGATGTTGATCCCATCCACCTTAAAATTCCATTGGGCATGTTCTCAGCATATCCTCGAGTGTTGGAATAGTTCTTTATATTGGACATCAGATTGGGGGTGATAGGCCATACTAAAATTCAATTTGGTTCTCAGATCATGTTGTAAACTTCTCCTGAATTTTGATGTGAACCTTGAGTCATGATCAAATATGATAGAAAGTGGAACTTCATGTAGCCTTTCCACTTTCTTCACAAAAATCCTGGCAAGTTGATCAAGAGAGAAATCTTACTGAATAGAGATAAAATGGACAGTCTTGGTGAGACGGTCCATAATAACCCATATCATATCATTTTTTTTGGAAGTTCTTGAGATACCAGTGACAAAATCCATTGTGATATTGTCCCACTTCCATGCAGGTATGGGTAGTGGTTGTAACATCCTTTTTCGAAGTTGTCGCTCTGCCTTCACTTGCAAACATACCATGCACTTTTTAGTGTATTCAGCAATATCTCTTTTCATATTATCCCACCAATAATGATCACGAAGGTCTCTATACATTTGTGTACTCCCATGATGTATTGAAAACATAAAGCTATGAGCTTCATCCATTATCTCTTTCTTTATTTCTAGAATAGATGGAACACATCGTCTTATATAAAATTTTAGTACACCTTCTTGATCAATATTGAACACATCGTCTTATATAAAATTTTAGTACACCTCCTTTGTCTCATGTTCAATTCATTTTTGTGAAAATGAACTTCAAACTTTGATGGTTTGTGTATATATCACATTTCCTATCATAATGATAATGCCTCCATATCTTCAGAGAAAAAATGACCACATCTAGTTCCAGATCATGCGTAGGATAGTTCTGTTCATGATTATTCAACTATTTAGATGCAATGACTTTGTCATTTTTCATGAGGAAGAACCTAAGACCTTTTAGAGATGCATCTATAAAAATAAAAAATCATTCTCCACTTGATGGCAGAGTTAACACGGGTGAAGTAACCAATCTCTTATTCAGCTCTTGGAAACTTTCTTCACACTCCTTTTTCCAGATGAACTTGACCCCTTTTCGAGTTAACATGGTTAATGGATTAGAAAGTCATGAAAAGTTTTTCAAAAACCTCATATAATATCCCTCTAATCCAATGAAACTATGAATCTCAGTTATTATTGTAGGTTGAGGCCACTCCTCTACAACTTTTGTCTTTTCAGGGTGAGTTGTGATTCCTTCATTGGTAACAATGTGACCTAAGAAAGCCACTTGTTATAACTAGAATTCAAATTTTCTTAACTTTCCAAAAAAAATTCCTTTCGAAAAGTTATAAAAATAACCCTTATATAATCCATATGCACCTCGTGACTTTTGGAATATATCAGAATATAATTAATAGAAACTACCAAAAAGTTATCAAGGTAGTCCTTTAAGACTCTATTCATCAAATCCATAAAAATAGAAGGTGCATTATTCATTCTGAAGGGCACAACAACAAACTCATAATGCCCATATCTTGATTGGAAGGTAGTTTTTTGGAATATCTTCTTTTTTCACCGTCAATTGATGATAACCAGAACGAAGATCAATCTTAGAGAAGAATTGAGCCCCACAAAGTTGTTCAAATAAGTCATAAATTCTTGGAAGAGGGTATTTTTTCACTGTGATCCCATTTAGTTCTCTATAATCAATGTATAGCAACATCAATACATCCTTCTTCTTTACAAAGAGAACATGAGCTCCCCAAGGAGACACACTCAGTTGTATAAACCCCTTCTCCAAAAGATCTTGGAGTTGTTTCTTTAATTCCTCCGCTCCACATTTTCTATCCTATATGGGGTATTTGATATCAGATGAGATCCAGGTATGAGTTAAATGGAGAAATCTACCTATATTTCTAGGGGAGGTCTGGGTAACTCCTTAGGAAATATATCAATGTATTCTTGGATGATGGGGATATTTATTATCCTTATATTCTCATTAACTTCTTCTTCTTCACTACTCAAATCCATATAAATGGATATAAGAGGTTCTTCTAGACAGATATCAGGTTGAGATATCTCTCCTTGGAATATAACTATTGGTTTCCCATTCAAGACTATTGAGATTTCCTTTCTTCTACATTGGATCTTAGCATTATACTTTTGGAGACATTCCATCCCTAGTATAATGTCGAATTCCAGCATGGGAATGACTACTAGATTTGGGATAATATTGTGGTCACTAAAATAAATACTATTGTTTCTAAACACTGACAACACTTGCATAATCCCACCAAGAGTCTTGAAAGATATCTCTAATTTTAGCAATTCTTGGTTGATTCTAAATTCTTTGCAAACTTGGAAAAAATAAAAGAATGTGTAGAACTAGAATGAAACAAATTACTTGCTAGATTTGAGATAACAATAAGAGTACCTGACACCACATCATTTGGAACTTCAACTTCATTCATAGTGATTGCAAAAGTACAACCTTGTTCCATTGGCTGATGCTGAGGCTGATGGTGATTCCACTCCACTACCCTCATATTTGGACAGTGATTGGGAAAGTTCCCAAGTTGTCCACACTGAAAGAATTGGACACCAGATAGGGCCTACACCATCTTACCTTTGTTGTTAGTGTTTGGGAGTTGATTCTTCACCTCACTACGCTAGTTTCATGCAATATGGCCATATTTTCCACACTTGTAGAACCTTCTGTTCCTGAGCAGGCAGTTCCCCGAATGGTTCTTCCCACATTTATTACATGTGGAATGTTGCACTTTCTTTCCTCCTCTTCCTTTATCAAAAGTCCACCCTAATCTTGGATCCATTGATCTTTTCTTGTCATGGGATTTATGAGACCATTGTCTCTCCAAACTCCAGTTTCACTTTCATCGCACTCTGCATGATATCCTCATAGCTATCATAGTCTCAGTTGGGTACATTCTTTCATAGATGAGGTCTCATCCCACTGAAGAATCTATCAACATTTCCATTTGGATCCACGACAAAGATAGAGGTGTAATGTGAAAGCATTCTGATGTTTATCTCATAGCTTCCCATAGATTCATTCTCCCTTTTCTTCAGCTCGAGAAACTCCTTCTCCATTCTTATTCTCATGGAATGAGAAAAAATTATTACTGAAGAAGATCCTTATGAAGTCTTCCCACTCCATAGCTTCAACATCCACTCTTGGACTCATGTTTTTAATCCATTCCCACCACTGATCAACTTCTCCCTCTAAGTGGTAAATATCTAGGGTGACCTTCTTTTGTTCTGAAAAGGAGAGCACAGAAAATATCTTATCGATAGTACTGATCCACTGTTCGATAACAAATGGGTCAGTAGATCCACTGAAGGATGGTGGTTGTTTACATAGAAAGGACTCAATATAATTTTGTTCCCTTTGTGGTGATATTAGCCTCTCAACTTGATTCATGTTATTTCCCATAACTTGAGTCATTTGGTTCATCATTGTCATGAAAGTTTCCATTCCAGCTTCCATCATAGGGCCATCAGTGCATTGTACATTGTGGTCACTATTTGCATGGTTCCCCCTATTGACTTCCATTTTGTAAAATAATAAAAACTTAGTGAGAATATGATTTCATTTATGAATCTTTTAACTATAAAGGATTTTATGTCTTAAAACTTCTTGCTTAAACAATTACATTTCTTTATAAATCCTCAATAATGATTTATAAAAGGCTAATGATTAACCAAACATATCCCCCAGGAGTGTAAAACGAGGAGTGAAGAAAGGACCATTATCGTGTAATAGGATAACTAGGTCAAGACCGAAACTCCTTGTCAGAGTTTTTACTCCTAGGTACATCTATGCTAGAGCCACATCATCTTGTTCGTATCCCGACATGGATTTATTTGTTCGGAAACTACTTAATTAATATTTCACCAAATTACTCGGAATTTTTCCTATATTTAAACTTTTCTATTGGGTTCTTCCTAATGTTTTCATATTCTAATTTCTATAGATAACTAAAATATCATTTGATACCAACTATGGCATCCTGCCTTTTATTACATAACTTTTAATTACATTTTACAGAGGATCTTTAGAGTCTAGTGTCTTGGAAATCAGGAACAATATACATGAAAGCATTAAAAATTCTTCCAATAAACTTGTAAGGATTCATAAAAGGTTCATCCAAAGTAAAATTACTTCATCTCATAACCTAGAGACATACATCAAATGAAAGGGTGAGCAGAAGACCCAGTATGGAAAGCAAAATCCGTTTACTTATGATTTCAATAAGAACTTGATGAAAAACATAAGGAAATGAGCAATGGAAGTAGAGGGATATGATAATGAAAATTAATTGAATCAAAACATGAATATGTGGCTACACCATTTAATTTTTATATTCATGAACATATCACCAAGGTTCATCCCCAAGGCGTCATAAAAATTACTAAGGCTATTCACCAAGCTATTGTGAAACTTGTCATCTCTAGAGATTAAATTTTTTACCCAATGAATTGGAGTGCTATCAGCGAGAACCCTTACTATGTTTTTATTTTCATGTTATCAACATAGATTACAATCATAAATTTCATAAACACCCCAAAGAGAATATAATAAATGGGTTTCATATCAAAATAATGACGTTTTAAAAAGTGTTTAAAAACAAGATCATTATGTCATTTATAATCCATGGAAATGGAATAAGGGTTTTATGTATTTCAATTCTAGAATCAAGAATATCATTTTTAAATCTTTATGAAAACCCATAGAAAGGAAATAGGTCTGGATATTCACATAAATAATATTAGATAATTTCTTGAGAGAAAGAGAGAGAAATTTTGAGACGATATTTCTGCAGCATAACGACTATATAACATGTTTTTAGAAAACAATAAAAAGAGATGGAAAAGGGTAAACTATCCATAAATGAATCATATTACATTATAGGGATAGTATAAAATAGAAATAAGATCATGGTGTGGATATTTTAATGACATTCCACATGAAAAGGAAGCGTGAAAGAAAAGAGAAAATGTGATTTCTTTTACAAAAATTCAGCAACCTAACGTCGTCACTTAAAAATTCAGAAAATCAATTGATGAGAGTGGAAAGGGACTCTCATCATTTGGAAATTAAATGTACAGAAATAAGGATATATAAGAACATACCCCAACATGATAAGATGGAAACTAGAAGACATAACATAAAGGAAGTCATGACTTAAAAGAGGAGGGTGAAAGGTTCCCTTACCTTGAAGAGTAACTTCGAAAGCTTGAAGCTTGGGACCTTGGGGGGAGTAAGGGAACCTTGGGAGGACTCCTTGTGAGTTAAAAATACTATAGCTTTATTGTGGAGGATTTTTAATGAAATTAATGAAGGAATGGGTTGGTATTTATATAGAAAGTGAGGGAATATTTTATTAATTTCAAAGGGACACCACATCGGTGGTATTTGCAAAACCATGGGCTTGCCAATGGTATTGGACACTTGAGAAAACTAACAACATATATTACTATTCAAAAGGTGACCAGAAATATTACATCAAGATTACATCATTAATGAAGTCATTAAACACACCGAAACTCAAAACTGTATTTTCACTATTCACCAAAAAACAAAATATTTTATAAAAATATCATAAATTCACCCTAAAATAATATCAATGCTCTAAATTTAAAAATTAAATCCATTTTCTAAAAATAATTTTCTAAATATTTGTAATTTTATATTTAAATAAAATCATTATTTATTCAAAAAATTACTCTAAAATTATAACTTATTTTCTAACACCTTGAAAAATTAATCAAGGTCCCATAAAATTATCGTATAACCATAATTCGATAAAGTAAAAATTTATGATTACATTTTATGAAAATAAATTTCCATTTTAAATTATTAAATTAATTATAAAATTGTAAATAAAATATTTATGACATACAAAAATACCAAAACTTATACTATGATTATTTTTCACTTTTAAGATGTCTAAATTGTATTTATACATTCATGGGTGAAGTTTCTATTTTTTTGGTTTATTTACTATTCATTACAATTAATTACTATTCATAAGAGTATGTAACTATTCACCAAAAAAATTATTTTGATCTTATTTTACCACATTTTCACTATAATTACAACCTTGTATGATGGATTCATGAAAATCATTTCAGAGAAAAAGTTATTTAATAATAAAATATTTTTTTACTGTTCATCAAAATAACAACATTTATCAAATACTATTCATCAAGAAAACACTATTCATAAAAAATTAAGTTAATCCTTAAATAATTCATATGAGATGTCTTCTTAAGACTTGGTTCAAATAACCAAATTCTGCCACTTCCAACATAGACCTTCAATTATAAGGGAAGATAACTTCACTATTAGAGACTCAAGAAAGTCAAGGAAACTAAATATCCTTTTGATTATCAGTATCCACTCTTCTTATTTAAGAGGTTCATCTTGACCCTAAAAGAGTGTAGGGTTGAACTTCCAAAAAACATTGAGAAGGACTTTAGGATGATCAACAGGAGGGTCTGATAATGGTGAACCACTCGTATCTGCACCTCAGAGATCCATCGAGTCTTTGGTGGGGACATACTATAAACAAAAACAAATCAACATGAACTCACCAAACAAACCTCTCCATAAAAAATAAAAAATATAAAAGAAAACTGGCTCAAGAATTCCCCAAAATGTTTTTCAAAAAGACCAATAAACACCTCTTCAAAACCAATTTTCAAGCTCCACCCTCCAATCCACTTCATTCCACACAAAAATCCATTGAATTCATATAGAAACCCAATTTATTCCCTTTCAAACCATTTCCATCATCTTTAAACAAACCCCATTTCATCAAAATCTTATAATTAATAACAAATTTTATAAAAAATCATTAAAAAATATATTTCCAAAAATTTATTTAGAAGAAATCTAAAAACAAATTTATTATTTTCAAAATAAAAACATTATCACTTGAAATTAAGTTTTTACAATTTCTAAAAATGTTTTCAAAATTGTTTATAATTATTTTAATAATTAAGGACCATAAGGAAAAATCATGAGGGAAACTATTATTGACGCGTTACTTGGCCATATGGTTAGTGGCTATATTCCAATCACGCCACCATCACTGAGAGTCTTCAGGACCATTTCCCCAACTCCACTTGGGTTTTCAGATCCTTTGAGCTCATTGAGACTTTTTTCCCAATTCCCAGTTTGTATCCTGATCAACCAAACAACCATAAAAGTCAAGAGTCCATACAAAACCAAACTTCCAATGGAAAACTATGGTTTAGCCAAAATGTGTTTCCCAGAAACGTCATGATAAATACAACCCAATATCTGATAGCTCTACTACAACTAACTTGACTACCTAAATAATAAAGGGTGATCTAAAAGCTCGGTTGTATAAAGATCCTAGCTATGTTACAATTTTTCCATGAACATCCCTATATTGACCCCAAACCGATCACCAATCTGACCTGCGATAAGGCTCAAGAGGTATTCTCAACCCTCCTTGGCTTGTGACAAGTACCAAAGGCATCAACAGTGTAATGGTCAGAATGATTTCACCCAATAAGAATAAAAAAAGTAGTAGAAACCAAATGAGAAGCCCAAATAAAATAAAATATATGAAACAAATCAAGTAAACATAACTAAAAACAAAACCAAATGTACCAGATAACCTCTAAATCACCACATAACCCCAAATGTCACTCTCTAGTCCCAACCCCGACATCACCCATGGGGATTGAGACCAGGCTGAAACCTAGACCTAAGGTATAGGTGTGAGTATCAATACTCAGTAGGTATTACCAACAATTTATATCCAAATAATTTCTATTATAAAAAGTGTCATCAATATCAGGTTTTAAATACAACATATAAAAGTAAGTTTTTCGCACATTTCGTTTAAAAAAAATCAATTTCTATTTTCTTTATAATTAAAATCACACTTATTTTACAATAGAAGAAGGATTAAGAATTTTAATATGGAAGAGGGTGAGAGAGAGAAGTTATGTTTTGATTTAAAAAGGGAAAGGGGTGTAAAACATTTTGAAAAATAATTTCCTAAATCATTCCAAAACTCAATTATCCACATTAACAAGGAAGTACACAAAATAAGAAGTATGAGAAATGATCACAAAGTAAGGGGAATGGTAAACACAACACTGAGGATTAAAATATATGTGACACCTAAATTGTCTAACATAGATAAATAAGTGCCATGGACACACGGGGACATCTAGGATCTTAGTGGATAATCTAAAACATTCTGTAACCCAATTCATCCTGTAGGTGCACCTAACCTGATACCATCAACCCTCCCAAATGCTCGGTCTTACCATAACTGACCTAAATGAGGGGGAAAATCCCAAAGAGGACCAAGTTTCATACTAAGGTCCACTAGACAGAGAATAATCTATACTAGTGAAATAAACATTCTAGGGAAATCTACAAGCTATTCCAAGTCCCTATGTCATATTAAAAGTGGAGGTGAGCCAAACAAACCCACCACATACAAATCACAAGCATAATCCACAAAATGAAACATCGCCCTCGAGTCATCCCAAAGAGTATCAATTTACCTTAAATCCATCAACACATGATGGAAATCCCAAGCTAAGGACATAAAAATACCTTTATCATCAAAAAAGGTAAGAGTAACACCCCAATAAAAGTTTTCCAAATATAATCTTTGATTTAAATGTGCCAATTGGGCCTCTTATATTATTTGAGTAACACATAATTTCAAAAGAACCGAAACCTATTTAGAAACAAATAAACATTTATAAATCCAAAACCATACTTTAGGAACCACAATTTACATGTAATATTCAACTTGGATTATTATTAAATGTTTGGTGTATGGGAGTTTGTAACCACAATTACTTAAAATCAAATTAAAGGAGGAAAACACTCCATTTCATATCAAAAAATTATTCTAAGAATTATATATCACAATTTACTTCAAAACCATGATGTTAAAAAATCAATCAATGATTTTTAAATTCAAAGGCCAATGCATATGGGAACCCAACTCAAACTCATGATTCTTCAACAAATACAACCTGGAATTCCACTAATAGGGTCCATAGAGGAAGGAAAAACCAAGAGGAACCTTAACATGACCAAACCTCTAATTTAAAACAAAGATAAAAAAATAACGCTAGACCAACAAATCAAAGGAATAAGGTGAACCAACAATAAAAAAGTGGAAGGGGAAGAGGAAGAAGAAATGATGAGATTACCTTGAGAAATCACTCCAAAAAATGAATAAATCACTTGAAATAAACTAGGATGAAGAAAGGGAGGCTTGAGGAATAAGTTAGGATATCCCCTAGGGTTACATAATACAAATGTGGGAGAAAGGAGCCATTTTGAGGTAAATATATGAGAGGGGAAAAGATAAAAATAAAATTTTTAATTAACTATAAACTACACATAGTTTGGATGCATGGTTTCCCAATCTATGTGCAAACCATTCACCCATTACTAGACACACAAGAAACTTGTATGGTTTGGTTGGTCAGTTTGGAAAACTATACACTAACTATGTGACTTGGTTATGTCAAAAATTACATATCCAATCATTCACCCTATACACAGTTTGTAGAAACCATGATCGGGTTGTGTGCCCTTCACTAGAGGCATCCAAGGACCCATAGAATTTCTACTATGAGTTGCACGGTAAAGATCAAACTACTCACTACCCATGAGACTCATCTCATACTAGTTCACAACGAACTGGAAAGAGATTCAGAAAATGGAGGTTGCACAGTTACCCCTTAGCCATGAGCCTAAATAATGAAATAGAAAAAAAACATCCTAAAACTAAAAATTCTGATCTGAAACCTCCGATAATCAAGAGAAAAGACAAAGAAAAAATATAATCCTAAATAAAAGATTCAAATAAAAACCAGGGTGTGACATTCAATGATCCTCTACATTAACTAACAGGATCTAAGAAAGCCATGATAAAAAGAAAGTATCCTCTCTTATATATTGATGAATTATTTGATTATATATGTGGATAAAAATACTTCAATAAGGAAGATCATGAGCCAAGATATTATCAATTAAAGGTGAATATGGTGGATGTCTCCAAGACTACTTTTTTTTACAAGGTATGAGTAATGGAAGTTCAGAGTGATTGCATTTTGGCTCACCAATACCCCCTCTATCTTCATAGAATGGATAAATAGATTATTTATGGATTACACCAACAAATTTGTGGTATTATTTATATATGATAATATTTTCTACACAAAATATAAGTTAGAAATTAAGGATAATTTGAATGTTGTACTAAATACCTTGAGAGAGGGAAATTTATATGTGAAGTATAGTAAATATGAGTTTTGTATAAATTAAGTAACATTGGTGGTAAATTTTATCCCTAAAAAAGTGATATCTATGTATCCTTAGAAGATACAAGTAATTGAAGGATGACTCATACTGATAGATGTGATGGTGGTCTATAGTTCCCTTGTATTAGTTAGGTACCCTTTCTGATTTGTGAGAATTTTTTTAAAATTTTCAAGCCCACTAACCATGAAAATTCAGAAGGGAGTAATGTTTGTTTGGAATGATGAATGTGAGGAGAGCTTTATAGAGTTAAATAAGAGGATAATAACAACAATTATTCTCACATTACACATTAATGGGGAAGTATTTATGATATATAGCGATGCACCCAAAAAAATATTGGGATTTATACTCTTGAAAAATGATAAATTTATAGCCTTTGCCTCTCACTAACTAATAATCCCTGAGTAAAACTACCCAACCTTTGATCTAGAATTAGTTGTAGTGATCTTTGTATTTATTATTTTATAAAATTTTCTTTACATGGATAATTTTGACATATATATAGATCATAAAATCCTCAAGCATATATTCACACAAAATTAGCTAAATATACGCCACCGATTGTGGTTAGATTTTACTAGGTATTATAACTATTTAATCTATTACAATCTTGGTAATGAAAAGAAAATGAATGATTTTATGTGTATAAATAATCCTATAACCCTATCCATGATTATGATGGAAAGGGATCTATTATTCTTAGGCATGAAAAGGTTGGATATGATAATAATAAAAGAAACATAATCCTACCATTCAAAATTACTACTCAACCATCCATTAATTAGAGGATATAGGAGGTACAAAAAGATGATGAGGATCTATAGAGGAAGGTTGTGAATATTCCAAATATTAATTTTTTAAAGGATGGATTTGTAAGGTTTTTTAACAATGATACGTGTCCCATAAAAACTATAACTAAAGAGGGAACTTTTGTATGATGTAGATAGCTCATCCTTATCTATTCATCTAGGAAGTACTAAGATGTATATATATTTAATGAAATTTTTTTGGTGAAATAACATGAAGATAGAGATTGACAAATTTATATCTTGATGATTGTAATGAGAAAAATTCAAGGATGAAGGAATAAATTGTAAGGTCATGACGCAACCATTACCTATACTAGTATATAAATGGGATGTATAATAATTTATTTAATCATAGGACTACCTAGGACATATAAAGTCAATAACTACATTTGGGTAGTTGTCGATCACCTTAATAAGTTTGTGCATTTGATTTCTAAAAATGAAGATTTATCTCTTTCATAACTTACTAAGATATATATAATTGAATTGGTAAGATTTTATTGAGTAACACTCTCCATTTTTATTTGATCAAGATCCAAGGTTTACATCTATATTCTAGAGAATCCTTCAACAAGCACTAGATATGGATAAGAATTTCAGTAAAACTTATGACCCTTAGATGTATAGTCAATCTGAGATAACCATTAAAACTCTCTAGGATTTATTGAGATCATGTTTAATGAATTTCCTAGGATATTTAGATAAGAAACTCCCCTAGTGAAGTTATCATATAAAAATAGTTTCAATTCTAGCATTAAAAAAGATATTTATGAGGCTTTGTATGGGAATAGGTTTTAGACTCCAACATGTTGGGATTATGTTTGAGAGAAAAAACATATGGGACCTGATCTTATCCAAGATATTACTAAAAAGTTCAAACTATCTAGTGTCACATGAGATTAGTGAAAATTTATCAAAAAATATGTGAAAACAATCATCAATTACACCTAGAGTTTGAGGTCAGAGATAAGTTGTTCCTTTTTATATCACCATGGAATAAATTTAGGGGGTTTGGGAATTGAGGAGAGATGAGTCCTTGATAAATCACCCCTTTTGATATCCTTGATCACTTTGGAGTTGTGGCCTATGGACTAGTATTCCCACCTAACCTTTATCAAGTATATTTTGTGTTCCATGTATCACTCTTAAGGAAGAACATACTAGAACCCCCACATTTAATGAATCCATAGGTGATACCTTTGTGAATCGTTCCTTCATATGATGAGAAATGATGAAGATATTAGATTATAGGGACAAAGGATTAGAAAATAAGATAACTCACTTAGTCAAAGTACTGTGATGGAACCATATGATTGAGGAAGAAATTAGGGAACCTGCAGAGGTGATGAAAAAGAAGAGACCTTATCTATTTTACTATATGAAATGAAATTTTGGGGGTCAAATTTTTGAAAAGGTAAGAATATAATTATGTGAAATTTTAAATGAAATTCCCTTTTCAATGAATATGTTATTTATTAATTCATGTAGTTATAGAAAACACATGCACTATATTAGTTATTTTGGTCCATTATAAAATACAGTCTCTCATAATTAATAGACACTTAAGCATCATAAATATTGATAATATAGCATTTATATAATAATCATTAATATTATTATATATTAAGGGTTCTAATAAAAACTAATTGACACAGACAAAAGAAGCGATGAACTCTACCATTAGGATCATACCCAATGTTTCCCATTTATTAGGGCATCCGAGGGAGATATAATCACTAGGATTTTCCATTGACCAATTACAAGCCAATATTCAATAACTAAAACTTGATAAAAAATATTAATAGTATAAGTTCAAGATTATCAAGGTCATGGTCCAACCATGTTCGTCAAACAACCACATGAATGTTCCACCATTGGACACCTTATCATTACGGTGTATGTTGGTGTAATAAGAGATTATGTATCCAATCCCTTGTATTATGAATATTTATAATTTATTTTTATAAAATAATGATTATATTTTTTTTGTTATGAATTAATATACATGTAATATTAAAATATGAGATTGATCGAAATTATATTTTGATATGAAGGAACTAAAATTATATTTTTGGGAAATGTATAGTTTCATTTGAAACACACTTTTAATTAAATTAATGAAATTTTAAAGTAAATTTATTTTCATGATATATTATAATGAAATAATATTTATTTAATTAAAAATGATAATATAATTTAATGAAGTCCAATGTAATTTTTATAAGGTTCAGGAAGTTATATATTTCATAAAAACAATAGTTTATTGTAAATAAGGAATTGTTTTAAAAGTATAAATTCCTATATTTAGAAAATTATTTTAGTAAAATGTATATTAATTTGAAAATCATCATATTAAAATTGTCCAACGGTGATTTTTTTTAATTTTCTAAGGAAAACAAATTTTTGGGTAAAAATTAAATACTATATAAATATAATATATGTATTATGGAATCATAATATCAAAAAAGTTTAGTAATAAATAGTATTTGGATAATACAAAACCAAAAATATATTTTCCATTTAAAAGTTTGTATTTTTGAAGTCATTGGATTAATTTTACAAACCTCTAATGAATCTTCCAAAACCAATATTATATTTCAAGGATATAAAATCAATTATTTATGAACATGACATAGTTCCACATAATTAATGGTATTATTTTAAGAATTGTAGTTCTTATCCTAATTAAATATTGTATTCAAATTTTCATTGGATAAAATTATGGTTAGAAACCAAGGTAAGGGTTTCCATTTTGATTATTTTATCACTGAGATCCCAAAGCCTAAGTTAAGAAGTTAATTAAGAATTCTACACTCCTTTTTCATAAATGCACACCCAACCACCCTTTACTCTTCACTCAAAACCTATTGAGATAAAACATTTCCCTCCCTATATGTATCTAAATCCCTCACAAGGTGTTTTAGGATCTTTAGAATCTCCTATGAAGCTTTTTAGAAGCAACCTCTCAAGGTAAGGAATTCTCTTCTATTTCCTCCTCATTCAAGTACTTCCATTGTATTTTGCCTTTTGAATATCAATTGATTATATTATCATGTGTTTATAAATATTTCATTTACATTCCAACTAATATAATTATAATGATATATTATGCATCCCCTCACATTATAACCTTTACATAAGCTGTTATTATGTTGAATTATGGGAATCTCTTCCTCCTCTTCATTCAAGTACTTTCTTTGTATTGATCTTTTTTACTTTATAATTTTCAAGTTTTAAAATGTTTTCAAACATACATTTATTTTACATATTATTCCCATGTAATGAGAGAAAACCTTTCACTCTTTTTGACCCCTTATATGAACCATCATGTGCACCCGTTATTCTATATAAATTATCTCATGATCTTCCAAGACAAAATTTTGTTTTGTGAATACCCATCCCCATTTCCTCTAAAAAGTAATCTCCAAAATATTCCTATTTTTCTTTTATTAGGGACTTATATATATGTAACCCACACTCCTTAATAATGGGATTAAAATTAATGAACATCAGCCTTATGTAGTATGATCTATATGGAACACAAATACATGTATATAATATAAACATGACGGGGGGATTATATAGTCATCCAATACATTGGGTTATATTTTTATCTCATCATATGTGACGTATGGTGCTTAGGAAGTTAGCCTGAAAACACTATGTTATGATGTCTTAGTGGTTAAATATGAATTATATGTATGATTTCATGTTTTATTTTGTTTACATGTTCCAATGATTCCTTGATGTATTCATCTTATGTCATATTATGATATTCATGATTACAAATATCATTGTTTTATGTCACCAAGTGATTCCTCCTGGTTCACTTGTACTACTTTACTTTATGTTATTATTTTATTTTTCTCTTACTAGGATTTATAGATCATACCTTTCTTATGTATATCCTCAGGTTATATCATATAGTATTACAAGATCAATGGATTTTAAGGAGATGTTATGGAGTTTTAAATGATGTTATTGTGTTCTTGTTTCATGCTATTGTGATATTTATCTAAATACACAAAGAAACCAGGACTCTTTATATTTTGGTACCTTTATATGTGTATCATAATGTAATATATCATGAAATAAAGTGTATAAAAGATATGGGTTGTCATAACAAAGATGGAGGACTTGTAGTGGCATGGTGGGTGACATCTACAACACCATATTAATATATATATATATATATATATATTAGAGTTTAGTTCATCAATTTTATTTTCAAATAAAATTTAGTTGTACATTTTTACCTGATGTACACCAAGTTTTAGTTATTATACTAAATTGTTTTGAATTTTTGGAGATCCTCTCAATTAGTTCTCTAACATCAGTAGGTGACTTATAAATCATCACCCCTCTTAATGACGTATCTAGAAGATCCTCATTGATATCCATAAACCCTTGAAAAAATAATTCCAATAAGTTATATAATTTATAAGGCTAGTGCAGTCATGACACAATATATTTCTTAAACCATTCCTAAAACTCATTGAGTGTTTATCTTTTTTTGTTGGATTCCAAAAATATCCTACCTTGTTTCAGAACTCCTTAAAGTATGGTGAAATATTTAGATGAATAAACACTATAAATTTTCCCATCAGGTGACTTCTCCAGGTTATAGATTATCGATCCACCCCTTCACTTCCCCTTAAAGATAAAAGTAGAATACCTTCCAGATGATCTGAGCCTAAGTGGATCCTCTAGTTCAGAATCTATTTTATACTTATTAAAATTCCCTCAAATTCTTATTGGGATCTTCACATAATAATCCATGAAATTCTGAGAAAATTCCAATCATTCTAATATTATGTTCACAATCATATTGACTATTTAATTAAAATTATCAATTATTAATGTTAAAATTATATGCATACATTTATATCAAATTCATAGTCACTTGAGAAAGATTATATTCCATATTTTTTCTTCCTAAGTAAAATATAGTAAAAGCAGCAGTTCATGAAGAATAGTTAGCCAATGGAATTGCAAAAAAATATCTTTCCTATTGTTCAATGAAAATTAGAATTTGAAGTCCTATAAGCAGAGTTCTCTTAACCATGGGATCAGAATCATTGTGGTGGGAGGAATTGGATTTTGTCATTTTTGAGGTAATATTAAACACTAGCACTCACCTCCCCAGAAATAGTTCATAGTTTGTGAACAACCTATCATAGGACCACTAGAAAATGAATTTTAAACCTGTGTAAAATGTAGTGGTAGTAGTGGGACTTAGGTTGTCTTTCAAATATAATGGTATTATGGGTGTGTTTTTATTTTATTTAATGGGTTATATTTTTTAGGAATAGTATATGAACATGGTATACATTAAATAAATTAGTTTTAGAATCATTTTAAATGATAGTTTCCAAACCTTGGACAAATTTTCTCACTTACTCAAAAATCATTATTCATTTTCATTTACCTTTAATTATCAAATCAAAATAAATTCACATGATTAGACTATCCTTGAAAGTTTAGTTTTGAAAATATATATTCAAAAATCACTACATTTTATACCCTCACCTATTTTAGTGAATGGATGAACATCAACCACTCTTGAGTTATCCCCCTACTAACAATCTTAAGTGGTGTTGGAATTTTCAAGGGTCCTGTGTGTACAACTAGTGAAAAAGGATTGGATAATTTATAAGTGAAGAGAAATGTAAATATCCTATAAGCTATGTATTGAAACAAATCTATAGAATTGAACATATAATAATTATAATTGAAAACTAAAATTCATCATATTGATGGGAGAGTTCTCCTTGGATTGACTACTATTGTCTTAGTGTGACATCACTATAGAGTACACAATTAATAGATTTTAAATAGAATAAGTACATAAATATCCCATCTTGATCGAGTAATTGCAAAATTATTCCCTTCTCTATTGAACAATGGATATACAAATTAAAAATACTATATATTCACCCATACTTCTTCCCATGTGATCTGTATGAGTTATTTTTTATTTCTGAATAGTCACCGAACCTTCTTAAATATTTTTTAATATTATTATTGATCTTAATTTAGTTATTCATTTAATACTTTACACATTTAAATATCTAGGGATGTGATGGATTAAATGGTTACAACTGATTCTCATTCCTCACTTGATTGAGTTTCATTAATCCATCAAGAATTATCATTGGTGTAATGATTCAATACTTTTTAGCTCTAAAGAAAAAAATTTATATTTGGTGATCACATGAGGAGTTACACATGTTGGACGGTGAAGGTTTATTTTTGTGGTGGAGGACCTTATTTGATGGATTTGGACATGGTATTACACTTGGTCTTGGATTTCACAACTTATAGTATTAAATATAGAAAAATATGGGATAGATAAGATTTAAAGTCATGAGGTTCCTAATCAGGCATAAAATTTCAGTTATGCATGGCACAGGTTCATCAAGGTTTCCCTGAACTAGTCTCGTGTAGTTTGGATGTTTCTAATTTTTACAAAATGGCATAGTTTATTGTTGTCTTCAATTCCTAAAATAGCTTCCACTCTAGATTATCTTAGGTAATACATCAAGAATGTCATGTGTAATCATATTCATAACTTTAGTTAGTGCATGGGAAATAAATAAAGGCCTCCCCATATTCATCTCTATATAGGGAACACACACCCAATACATTGTTTTTATATTTTTCGAGCTTATATCTCTCTTTTCTACTAGAGTTGAATCCATTTTGGTCGCAAATACACTTCAAGTTGATGCCAGAAATAGGTTCCCATCACTATCCTCAGAATATATTTTCTTCACATCATAAAAATATATTTGTTAAGATTCTTCTCATATATCAGAATGATATTCCTCATTTGAGTTTCATTTCTTTAATCCTTTATGAGGCTTGAGTGGATCTTTGTATAGTTAGGCCTCGACCTTGTTGGATCATCTTCATCAACATCCAAATTTAAAATCTCAGTTATTTTAGGGATTGGATTTATCTTCTAGGGATGAGCTTGGATTTCTTTTTATATTTTATTGACTAGATTGCCTTTACTAGCTTGAATTGATGTTCCCATATATCATCTCACTAGTAAAAATCATAAAATATATAGTCTTTAACATTGGGTCAACATCAACATCATTATATATTTGATTGTACTATTCTTTTCTAGTTCTGGTAATCTCTGGTTCAAAGAATCATCAATATAAAGTGTAATTGGTTTGTAATCAAGCTAATTTGGTCTTGGATTCACCAGGAATGGTCAAAAGTGAGGATCTGATAGTAGTATGGTTGCAGCACTTGGAAGTGGAAACATGAGGTTGATGGGGAGATTGAGTTTAGTTGACGATGAGGTTATGATCACTTGGTAAGTGAATATGATTGTATAATAGTGGATTTATTAGGAGATCAGTGGTATGATGAAGTCGGGGGGGGGGATCACTATCACTTGTAAGTAAATGTGCAGTAGGATTGTCTATGCACATGCAGTTAGTTATAGATGCATCATTCATTTTTTAAATCTTATGATACCATGAAGAGGGGGTGATTAGTTTTCTAACAATGAGGTGATCTTGTAATAAAATTTGTGGAGAAAACCTTAGTATATTGGATATTTTATTTTAGGAAATATACTCACTTTGATAAAGATGTGCGATGAGTTAGATTTTTTTCGATTATGGTCAGTATACCGATCATGGGAACTTATTGAGGTCACTTGAACCATTTTACAAATTTTCCCATGCATGATCAGTAAACCGACCACATAAAGAAAGTTTCACAGTTAATTTTATTTTCACATTTATTCACTTCTCACATGGTTATTTTAGGGGCCATGAGGTAGACAATGTGCAGTAGACTGACATCTTTTTAACTTTTTTACTTCAACATGCATTTCACCAATATTACTTTTTTTAGTGTAGGATTTTCCCATTGGTTCCAATTTAGTTTAACAATAATTTATCCTTTTATGTAAAATTTTACAATTTTGAATATACTTCAAAACTTTTAAATAACTTAATTTAATTTTCCAATCATCATTTTAAAAATAGATTCTAAAATTCAAGATCGATATTTCACTACTTTAGAAAAATCACAGTTTCCAATAAAAATATGATTCCATTCATCTAATAAAATTATGAATTTCATTTAATTTAAAAATGAATAAATCATTATAAATCATTATTAAAACCATTTAATAAGATTACTTCCATATTTAAATTGAATCAAACAAAAAAAATTTAATATTTCAAAATCAATGTATGGATTGACCATTATCTTTAAAATGAATAATTTAATGAACATAAACATTTGAATACATTTTTTCATGAATTCTAAAATTCACAAAAGTAAAAAACTACAAATTTACCTTGGATTTTGGTTAATAATGGGGTAAAATTCAATGAAAATAAATTATTATTATTTTTAATTATAGATCACATCATATAAATTTGAAAAACCAATGACATACTTAGGAAAAATATTTTATGGTTTGGGTTTAGATTAATATAGGGATATGAATTCCAATAAACCATGAAATTAAAACATTAATTAGTGGATTCCATGGAAATATTTATTTTTTGGGTTTTAGTTTTTCATAAAATTATTTTTTCATGGTCATATAAACCAAATCATGGTTCATATGAGGTTTGATTAATATAAAAATAAAGGTATACATAGAAAAATTTTCATTGTTGTTTTCTTCAGAGTTTTTAAAAATACAAGGGTTCCACTATTTTGGAACAAATGCTTATGGTTTAAATCAAGTTTTTTTGTATTCTATGTAAAAACAAAGAGATAGAGAGATATTTTCTTCGTATTTGGTTCATTACTACATTTTTAAAGTGACCCAAACCATTTACAAATAATATTACATGACTTTTAATATAAATATCCTTTAAATAAAAATGAAATATTGAAAAGTCTACTATCTTTGGAAGTGTAGTACAAATATAGAAAAAAATGAAACTAAAATAAAACATCATTTTATTTATCTCCACAATGACCTACTAACATCATTTTATCTCCTTTATATATATAGGATAACTTGGGAAATATATAGATAGAATGGATGAGCTAAAAATACCAATAAGGGAATAAACATGAAAAAGAATCATGGTACATGAGTCATAAGGAATAAAGTGCGAAAAATATAAGGCATGGATTAATATTAAACATATAAAACATGGAGTCATATTATTATTGAAATATAGGAATGTGGAAATAAAACATAATATGACATAACCAAGATTAAAGGCTAACTTCCAAGATTAAATCACATGGTAGAAAAAGTCCCATAATGGATTAGGTTTACTCCCTAATCCCATACATAATGTCTCGTGAGTCTAAAAAATACCCAGTGCAATATATTTTTATCTAAGTGTACCCATTATAAAAGGTTCATTCATATTTGTGCCAAATGAAGAATCAAAATTGTGATAAAGCACACCCATGTGTCTTATAACAACGATGTCCATGAAGGAAGATATAAATAAAATTTTGAAAATATTAACATAAAAATGGAAGTATATCATGAATAATGATTTCTATCTAAAGTGAATACATGAATAAGATCATTTCAAAAACTTTTGAAATGATCCACTTTAGTGTGGTTTAAGGGAAAATATTAAAGAGTATTTAAAGTGGATAAAGGCATTATTGTTTGCATAAAATAATAAATTAACAAAGATTAGTTTTTCATGATAAAATAATTTATTTTAGAAAAAAAAATTGTTGCTTAAAAGAGTTAAGGGATTGTACATGAAAATGGGTAACAAATGGAGAATATTCATTTAATCTTATTTACTTGTTGAGAGGAATTGATAAGGGAACCTTTTAAAATATGTATTTACCCATCCTGTAAATATTAATTGAGCTATATTTATATGTTTTGAACATAAATAAGGAATATAGAATAACTATATAATAATAGTTTAGTGGTAACTCGATTCAAAGAGAGATAAGGCATTACAAAAATGAAATGTGGGAGTTTGAAGAGATCTCTGACATTATGTATGAATCTGTTCTCCACTTAAACATAATGTAATGAATAATAAAATTATATTAATTAGTAATTTAATTAATAACCTATTCGACATATATATTATTTATTATAATTTTATTAAGTTCATTTATGACCATTTTTATGAGTTTAATGTTTAATTTTTTTGTTATGGGAGTGTTCATTTCATGGCTTCCTGGTCGGTTCCCTTCAGGATAATTATGAGAGTTCTTATCAAATGGAAGAAGAAAAAATATAAAAGTGGAATGAAATTTTATTAATATAATTCCATAATTTTAAGTGTTCCCATATTTTTTTTGATATGGGGATGATTCATTTGACAAAACATTAATGATATTTTGTAGTTTATTTTGGTGGTTTTTATGGCCATAACGAACAAGTATCATTTTATTTAATATTATGTTTATAATATGATTATGTAAAATGAAATAATTTATAATATACATATAATAATCTTATTTAATAATAATAATGGTTTAATGACCATATTTTAAGGCTGTAATAGAAAATGAAAAGTTGTTATCCACGAAGACGGTGGATCAACATATTATGGATGATGTTTTTTTTTGAATAAAAGGAAGAGAGAATGTATTTGATGATTGATATTTTATTCACAAAATAAAATTATATTATATATATGATACTGGATTAATAATGTTACTTTGGATACAGTTATAGGATAACTTAGAAGAAAGACTTAATTTAAAAGAGAACGAAGAAGGATTTTACCACTTGAATGTTGTCTCCTTTAGAACCTTCTTAAGGAACATGGGATTGGTCATTTGGTGAGTCCATAAACAATATGAAATGGGTAATATTATTTGGAATGGAATTGGGAAGAATATTAGCATGATCCAATGCTTAAAATGTGTGAGGATAAGGGGTGGTGAGGGGTTGTATTTATAAGGGGAGGAGTGGGGTGTTTTAATTATTACATTCACTAGTTTATTATTTTGGATCAATATTATCAATAGTTTTTATTCATCTGAATATATACAGAAACTAGTCCTTATGAGTTTCAACTAGTAGGTTCTTAAATCATCCATGACTAAAAAATTCATGTATTTGGATTATAATTTTAAATTCCATAAATTATCATATTTCACAATTAAAAAAAATTAACTATTTAAAAAAAATAATTCACCCAATTTTTCTCAATCTATATATTTAATAAAATTAATCCATTTTATGAAATTTTTTTCCATATAAGATATTTCATTTTATTAAAAATCATTATTTATTTAAAATTTATCGGTTTTAATATTAAAATCAATTTTATAACCCTTTGAAAAATTAATTATTGTACCAAAAAATTATCTAATAATTATAATAAAACATAATTTTAACTTTTGAAATCATTTTAAGAAAATAAATTTTCTTTCAAATCATTATATTTATTATTAAATTACAAAATAAAATATTTATGTTTTACAAACATACCAAACCATAATTTATCATTTTTAAAACATTTATTTACATATACCATTGTATAAATATTTAATATTTTGATTTGTAAGACGTATAAATTTTATTTTCCACTTTCATAGGTGATATTACTATTCTAATAGCCAAAATACTATTCCCAACGGTCAGATTACAATTTCTAAGGGTCATATTACTATTCCAAATGTTAGATTTATAATGGTCATATGGGTGTACTATATCTTATAGATACCTGTTATTACATTCATTTTTCATTCAATTATACTTTTTATGAAGTATATTTATAAAATTTTATCTTTAAAATGAATATTTTATTATTAACATTATGTTTTATTTAAAAATCATTGTTCATGAGTGTTGTCACTCTTTTGGATGGAGAATATTTAAATTTTCCTATTATTATTATCTTATTTTCTATTTATTGTCCTGTGATAATATTTTGATTTCTAATTGGTTTGTTCACTGAAAATATTATCATTATTCATTTATGAGAATAATGTTTTTGGTGGTTTCTTTATGTGTTATATGACATAATTAAAATAATTAAAATTCCATTAATAAAAAATTTGGGTCCTTACATTCTTCCCCCTTCTAAAATTGTAACCTAAAAATTTCTCATTACATACTAATGTGAAAACAGGTGAGGGTACTACTCAATCATCACCTCCTCTTGTTCCCATGTTACATATTTTTACTTATAGTTACTCCATAGTACTTTGACCAGGTGAGTAGTCTTACTGCATATAAATTTAGCTATGTGGTCCAAGATCTTCACCGGCTTCTCATCATAAGTGAGATAATTTACCAGATGTACAAACTTTGAATTCAGTGCATGTGAGGGAGATGGTATGTACATTCTCAATAGGGGTATATATAATACATCATGTACTTAAGACATATTTGGTGGAAGTGCTATTCGATAGCCACAACTCTGATGTGATCAAAAATATCAAACAGAATGATGTACATGTGACATCTATTTCCCTTCTTCCCAAATCTCATAAGTCTCATCTATGGAGATATGTGGAGGAATAACCTGTCTTTGACCTCAAATTCCATGTCCTATTGATGATTATCTACATAGATCTTCTATCGTCTTTGGGCTACCATGATGTCCAACTAAATGTTTTTCAACTTTTTACCATTTCTTTGACCATTTTAGGTCCCATAAGCTTACGTTCACTAAATTTATCCCTATATGTTGGTGTTATGCATTTTTTCCCATAAAAGAATTCATATGGAGCCATTTGGATTCTTGAGTGGAAATTGTTGTTGTAAGAGACTTCAACCAGAGGTATATTCTAGTCCCATCCTTCTTTTATGTCTATCTAGCATGCTCTCAACATGTATTCTAGTGTATTAATAGTCTGTTCAGATAATCCATTAGTTTGAGGATGCCAATATATAATGAAGTTCATCTTAGTGTTTAGAGAATCATAGAAACTTTTCCAAAACATATACTAAAATATTAGATCTTGATTAGATATAATCTATAATTTTACTAAATGAAAAATAAAAACTTATTTGATGTATAGTTGTTCAAGATGATGTAGTGAGAGGTCCTCTCTAATTTCGATTAAGTGAGATATTCTTGAACGATGATCCACAACAACCCATATGAAATTATTTCAACTGGATGTCTTTGGAAGTATGGTGACAAAGTCCATGGTGAAGTTTTCTCATTTAAATGATGGTATGGGAAATGGTTGCATCATCCCCATAGATGTTTTTTTCAGCCTTCACTTTCTGACATACAAAACACTTTTACATATATTCAGTGATCTCCTTCTTCAACTTGTCCCACAAATTGTGATCTCATAGATCTCGATACATCTTTGTGATCCATATGTGGATAGATAATGTCAATCTATATGCATCATTAATAATCTCTCTCTTTATCTCAATATTTTATTGTACAAGAAGTCATGACCTAAATATTATGACTCCTTCCTCAATAAGTTTGAACTATAATGATTTAAATTTTATAATAGCTTCCACATTCTTCTTAATTTACACATCATTTATTTGAGAAACATTTATTCTCTACATAATTGCTTTTTGAGAACCATTAGATAATGTATTGATGATCTTCCTCCCTTAATGATTCCCATGTCCATCCTTTGATAGTATATGGAGATTGAATCATTCTCAATTCCCATCATTGATAATGTCACAAGATAATTTCAACATAGTGGATCGAATAGTTTATTTTCTTTACTAAGATGGTAGTGGATTGAGAAATCATAATCATTGATGATCTATAACCATGTTCACTGGCGCAAATTAATCTCATTCTATGTGAATGTATAATTGAGGCTTTTATAATCAGTATATATCTAACACTTCTCCCTATAGAGATATTGCAGCTCAATTTTCAATATGAAAATTATATCTGCTAACTCCAGATCATGAATGGGTTATTTTGTCTCATGAAATTTATTCTCACATGAAGAATATTCTATCAATTTTTCATTTTTCATCATTATATAGCATAATCCCTTCTTTGAAGCATCATTGTATACCACAATGAGTTCCCTAGTTATTAGTATTATTACTACTGGTGTAGTGACAAGCCTCTTTTTGAACACTTTACATAATTATTCACATTCATTAGTATAGGAAAACTTTTCTACCTTATGAGCTATCTTAATAAGTGGGTTTAACAATTGTGATAAGTTATTAAAAAATCATTAGTAATACCCATCTAGACCAAGATACTATAGATCGCCATTATAGATGTTGTCCTAGGATAATCTTTAATTTTCATGGTTTTAGAAGTGTCTACTGATATCCATTTTTTAGTGATAACATTCTCCATGAATGAAATTTTCACTAACCAGAACTCAAATTTACTATACTTTTCATATAGTTTCTCTTTTCTCAAAGTCTTTAGAACATTATTCAAATTATCCTCATGTACATCCCTATTCGAAGAGTAAATTAGAATATCATCTATAAAGACTACCAAAAAGTTATTGAGGTAATCTCTAAAGACAATATTTATTAAGTCAAAGAAAATTGATGGAGCATTAGTGAGTCCAAATGGCATTATTGTGAACTCTAAATGTCCATACCTAATTCAAAAGTTAGTTTTGGGAATATCTTCCACCATCACCTTTAATTGTTGATTTCCCGACTGAAGTTCCACCTTAGAGAAATAATTGAACCCATATCATTGATAGAACAATTAGTCTTTACATGTTAGGGGATACTTGTTCTTTATCATGATTTTTTGAGCTCATGATAATCAATGTAGAGGCTCATTGATCTATCCTTTTTCTTGATGAAGAGGACTAGAATACCCCACAGTGAAGAACTCGGTCTTATAAAACCCTTGTCCAGATTCTTTTGTAACTGCTTCTTCAGTTATTCTGAATCAATTGTGGACATTATGTAAGGATTATTTGATATGGGAAGAGATATGTATATAATCTCAATTGATAAATCAAACTATCGATCAGGAGTAAGACTAGAAAATTATTTTAGGAACACAACAGTTTAGTCCCTCATAGTGGCTATGTATTCGGGCTTGATTCTCTCCATTGTATCTATCATTTGAGCTTTATATTCTTTCTCATAAGGAAATAATATTCATAATTGAGATGATGATTTTGAAAAAGATTCATCATCCTCCTAACACTTTTAGATAATTGGAGGACACCTTGGGATGTGGAGAGTTATCTCCCTTTCTCAAAAATTATGTTGGATTTCTATAAAGATAGACAATATGTGCCCAATATAGCATCAAAATCCACCAAAAAAGTAAGGTGTGATTTTTTTGGTGGTTAGGTCCAAAAACATTGACTGGGGAGGAATTATATACATTGGATGAAATAACCAACCCTTTTATGTTCTCATATATAAGTCAACAACTATATTTTGAGGTGATGTTTGAATATTTCTACTAACCTTGCAGGATATAAAATAATGTGTAGAACTAGAATAAATAAGTAAATTCTGTATTATTGAATGGATAAATAGTATACCTATATCCACATCATTTTCAAGACCCACCTCAGTATTAGTGAAATCATATAACCTTCCATGTTTCCTTATATGTTGTTTGTATTTATTGTCTTCAACAACCATTGGATTAGGGAATTATCTTGCATATTACCCGTGTAACTTTAAATTGAAACAATGCACTATATTTTGAGTGTTTATCCTAACCTTCCTTTATTCTTTTTCATTTTTTGGATTCTTAATATGTGTTCATCAATTATTAGCTGATTATCCTCTTTTCCACATTTAAATCATCTCCAAGGTTCCCTTTAGATGGCTCCCAATATGCTTCTTCCCACACTTTTTACACATGGTATTATTGATTTTCTAGCCTCCATGGGATTTATCATTTGATTCTCCCATATTATACTTCATTCTCCTATTTATGTCTCCAAGCACGTGGGACCACTGAGAGTCTCCAATATCCATATCAGCCTTAAGGGAATAATAGAAAATCTTTTCATAATTGTCAAATTTTAAATCACCAATGGTTTTATAGACACGGATTTGATCCACTAAATAAGCGATTTACATTTCTCTTAGAGTTAATAAAAAATCCAAAGGTGTATCATGCAATAATTCTAATGTTTTCTTAATATTTCCTTATGGTATTGTCTTCCTTTTTCATTAGTCTATGAAACTATCTTTCTATCTTAAGATATAGAGTTTGGGGAAAATATTTATTGGAAAATATTTTCTTGAATCTGTCCCAATCCATAGAGTCAATTTCCACTATATGATTTGTGTTTTTTATCAATTTCCACCACTGATCAGAACCCCCATCAAAAGGATAGACCACCATCACAACTTTCTATTATTATAAGCATTAGATGATAGATAATACCTTTTCAAGGAATTTAATCCTTTATTACATGATGAGGGGATCAAATTATCCACTAAAGCATGGATAATTTTGTCCCATAAAATATTCAACCATAATTTTATCTTTCTCAGGAGAAGGAGGGAATTCCACATGATTCATGTTATTATTTATAACTTGATCAAGTTTATCTAGTATTTCCATGATGTTCTGGGCTCCATTTTGATCTGGTTTGGCATCTCATTAGAGAAATCATCATATTTCCTATCACATTGGTTGTTGGAACAGGTTCTTCTATTTCCTTTCATTAACTAAAAAATGAAACTGAAAATTTTGGGGCTTGAATTCTTAGCTAATAGGCATAGAAAAATTAAACTATGAACATATAAGAAAAAACATATAAATGAAAACAATACCCTAACTTTCGATTCCTTAAGATTCCAACTAGGTTATACATAGTGATTGAATTATACCTAGGGTACTTAATAAATTTTTATTTTATTGAAACCAAAAAATAACTATTCTACGATCTGATACCAAATTTAGTGACCAAATACTTCTACACATATTATTTCACAATTTTAAGCATAAATATCCTTTAAATAAAAACTATGGATCGAAAAGTATAACACCTTTAAGATAATTTAAACATAATCTGAAAAAATGAAACTAAAATAAAAAAACATTTTATTTATCTCCACAAGGATCTCATAACTTAATTTCTGCTCCTATATCTTCACAGTATTGCCTATAGAATGCATATACAAAAAGGATGAGCTAAAAAGAATAGTAAAGAAAAAACATGGAAAAAAATCATAATACTTGAGTAATAAGTCACAAGGTGATAACATAAAAGGAATGGATCCGGAATAAAAATATAGATAAATAATATATAAAACATGGAATCATATGATTATGGAAATATAGAAATGTGGTAACAACACATAACATGGAATAAACATGAGTCAAGGCTAAATACAAGGACAATAACACATGGCGGACAAAGTCCCATAATGGATTAGGTTTACTCCTTATTCCCATACATAATTTCTCATGAGACTAAAACACTACCCAATGAGTTGGAGATCTATCTATTTCTTATCATCTTAACTTGTTCATGCATATGCTTTCCACATGGGCAATCCAACATAATGGATAAATATAAGGGTTTCCCATGGAATGAAATGGGTATCATATTATTGTCTTAAGGAATAACCAAGAGGTGTATAACAATGGTATCCTTGAAAGAAGGGATAAATAATTTATGGAAAATAATTACATAAAAATAAGAATACATCAGGAATAAATATTTCTAACTAAATTCAATACATGAAAAATAGTGTTTAAATAATATTTAGAAATGATCAACTTTAGTGTGGTTTAAGGGGAATTATTAAAGAGTATTTAAAGAGGACAAAGGAATAACTATTCACATAAAACAAGAAATGAACTAAGATAGTTTTTCACGATAAAAAGAATAATTTTAGAAAAAATATCAGTGGATTAAAATAGTTTACGGAGTGTAGTTTAAATTGGGTAAGAAATAGAGAAGTTCCCTTTAATCGGGTTAGCTAATCAAGAGGAATTGGGAAGGTAACATTTTAAAATATGTATTTCCACATAAAGGAATAATTAATTGAGATATATTTATAATTTTGAAACATACTTACATGATATATAAGAAGTAAATAATAATAGTTAAGAGGTAACCTGAAAAAATAGATATAAAGCGTTATCCAAATGAAATATGGAGGTTTTGAGAGATCCATTACCTTATGTCTAAATGCATTATGAACTTGCACATAATATCCTATATAAAAAAATATATTTATTAATAATTCCATTGAAAACCTATTAAAAATATATTTGATTTATTATAATTTAATTAGGTTCATTGATGACGATTTTTATGAGTTATAATTATTAGTTTTGTTGTTCCGGGAGCGTATTTTCCTAGAGGGAGATATACCTCCAAACTCGTCCAACTCCTAGTGATCCCAAATCCTCTGGTTCCCCTTCCTCTAGGGTTTTTTAGGTTTTATCAATAGTGATAGTTTTCCTCACTGAACCTGGTTCTGTCTTATCCTCATTCTGTTGATTTATCCCTCCCCCCTTCTCAGGTGGTTAAACTTGTTGGTGGACATCAATGTCACTCACCACCCCTCTTTTAGTCTAACCGTATGCATCAGACCTCCAATATGGGTTTATTTGTATAGATTTAGATATTTTGGGCCAATTTTTGGTGTTGAATCCGGTGTCTTTCTTCTCCACTTCCCTTGCTGGCTATTCCATCGTATTCAAATCCATCTTGGTCGGGCTCAAGGTGGATTCTAGGTTGACTTGGGATGATGTTGGAGTGGGGTTGGAAATGCTCGCAGTTCGTGTTCTCTGTCAGTTCTAGCCTTTTCATATCTGTGAATTTTCTATTTCTCTCTTTTTCAAGTTAGGTTTCTGGTGATTATTCATGTTCTAGTATGTTTCCTGGCCTTTTTGGTTTGGTTGTATTGAGTTATAGAATGAGGTTTTCTTTGGTGTTGTCTTGTTCGAATCATTATAACATTGGGAGTGTGAATTTTGGTGTTTTTCTCCTTTTTTTCTATTTTTTTGTGACATTATGATGGAGTTATGTGTATTTTTCTCCCCTTATAGCAATGATGTGGTAGGTCATGGTCCCCTATCAAGGCCTCTTTTTATCAACTCTTAGCGGGCATCTCACTCTAGTGATCCCTTCATAGTCTGTGTGGTGTCGTGGTCTTGAAGGAGGTTCTAGGAGGTGTGGTTAGAGTGGTCTATGGCCATCGACAGGGCAAGTGGTATCTAATCTTCTATCTTCAACAAAAGTTTTATAGTATTTGTGTTTTTATGATGCCTTTAGAGTGGAAACAAGGAGGTTCTATGGCGGTGACAAGATGAAAATAATGATGAATGTAGATGATGAGGTGAATAGGTTGAGGGATCTTCTATTTTTGTTTTCTATAATCTAAGGCTCTTTCAGTGATAAAAAAAATGGCGAAGATGGTGGGTTTATGGCTGATGATGGCAGTTGGTAGGAGACATTACTTTGGCCAGTGTGTATGGCACATGGCTCAAGGGCTCCTTGGGTCGGGTTTGTTTTTTGAATTTCAAATTTAGTATCTAAAAATTTTATATTCTGAATCCTATTTTATTTTTGTGGTCACCTATTAACCTTAAAGAAACTATTTTTAATATAAAAATAATAATTTCTAGTCTGCTATTACGGGTGTGTTCATTTTAGTGTTTCATGGTCGGTTCCCTTGAGTATAGTTCTGAGACTTCTTGTCAAATGGAAAAAAAACATCAGAAGTGTAATGAAATGTTATTGATATACTTCCATAATTTTAAATGGTTCCATATATCATTTTATTTTCTGATACAAGGACGATTCATTTGATAAAACATAAATAAAAAATGATTAGTTTGTTTTGGTGGTTTTTACGACCATCATGAATAAGTATTGTTTGAATTAATATTATGTTTATATATTGGTTCCAGAACATAAAATAATTTTTAATATACATATTAAAATATCATTTAACCATAATAATGGATTTATCACCAAACATGAAGATGTTAATGGAAAACAAAAACTCTTCATCCAAGACAACGGTGAATCGACATATTACAGATGATGTTTTGGTTTTTAGAATAAAAAGAGAAGAGAAAGGGATTTGATGATTGATATCCCACTAGAAATATAAAATTATAGTATATATTTTATTCTGTAGTTATAATGTCATTTTGGAAATGGGTGAGGATAAGGAATAAGAAATAAATGATTTAAAAGAGAAAGATGGAGGATTATACATCTTAAATGCCATCTCCTCGAGAACCTCCTTAAGGAATTTGGGCTTGGTCTTTTGGTGAGACCATAAACACTAGGAAATGGGAAAGAGTCTTGGTAATAATATTTGGTAGAATATTAGCAAGCTTGAAATCATACAAGGTCTGATGAGAATGAGTAGTGAGGGGTGGTATTTATAAGGGGAGGAGAGCTGTGTTTTTCATTATTATATTTATTAGTTTATTATTTTGGTTAAATAATTTAAATAGTGTTGATAATTGTAACTATATACAGTAAATAGTTTATGTGAGTTCAAATTAGTTAGTGCTTACATTGTCCATGACTCAAAAATTCATGTATTTGGCTTATAATGTTAAATACTGTAAATTTTTTATTTCACTATTTGTAAAAAAATATATAATTTTAGAAAAATCCCATAAATTAACTTTTAAAAATTTTTCAACATTCATATTTTAAAAATGGAATTCATTTTATGAAAAAAATACTAAATATGAGAAATTTATTTTTTAAATAAAATTATCATTTATTGGAAAAATACAGTTTTATTCTTAAAATCAATTTTATATCCATTTGAAAACATAATTATGGACTCATAAAATTATCTAATCATTATAATAAAACATAATATCAATTTTTAAAATAATTTAAAGAAAATAATTTTCCAAAATCATTATATTCATTATAATATTTCAAATAAAGTCTTTATGTCTTACAAAAATACCATACCTTAATTTATCATTTTTAAAACATATAGTTACTTGTACCATGATAAAAATATATCATATTTCCATTTATAAGATACCTAAATGTTATTTTAAACTTTTATATGTGAGGTTATTATTTTAATGTCTTTATTAATATTCCCAATAGTCATATTACTATTCATAAGGGTCAGATTACTATTCCAACTGTCGGATTTATAACTGTCATATGGGTTTACTAAATCCTATAAACACCTCTTGTTACAATCTTTCTTCACTCACTTATACTTTATCTCAAGTTTATATGAATAATTTCATCTTTAAAATGAATATTTTATTATTAACATTATGATTTATTTCTACAACTTGGTTCATGAGTGCAGTCATTTTAGTGGATCAAGAAGATCCAAATTTTCATATTTTTATTGTCTTATTTTCTATTTCTTATCCTGCTATAATATTTTTAGTTCTTATTGGTTAGTTTTATAACTAAATTAACATTATTCACTTCTTATAATAATGTTTTGTTGGTTTCTCTATGTTCTATCAGACATAATTATAAGAAGGTAAAATCCATTGGTAAAATTTTCAGGACTTTATAGTTTGGGTTTATATTTTTAGTGAATTATTAATAAAGGAAGTATTGGGAAATCTATTTGATTAAGGAAATGATCTGGATATGTTTTTTAGGAATATAGGATAAAAATTGGACCATAATTTAAAACACATCATGGTTTTTGATTCATTTTTTTAAAATCCTTAGGGGATACACATTATAAAAACCATCATCTAATTTGTAATATTCGTTCCATTTTGGGGTTGGGAATAGAAATGGGTAGGAAAATAGGAGTGGTTAGTGGTTCTATTTTAAGACTAGTGCTTATTATTTTAATTTTCATTAACAATATAAGAACCATGCCTTATACATAGTGTGATAAAGCTATTATTGGATTGGAATGGCATATGATTAGGATAAAATGGAAGAGTGCCAACTATGATGGGAGAAATATTCAGTGTAATCCATATGTACCATAGAGAAAACTCCACCATGTCATGGTTTATAGCCATGGTTTAGGCCATGCTAAAAAAATGTGTGAAAATGGTTAGCGATGGGGTTTTTTTGTGGCTAGATAAAGGGATTGGGATTAGTGAAAACCATATATATGGAGGTTGGTCACTACACTATGGTTTGTTCATTACCAGATTGTTTTTTATTTTATACTACATTCATAGTTACTTTTACTTTTAAGCTATCCTAAAATATGTTTCCTCTATTTTTGAGATATTTTGTGTGTTTTTTTGTTTCCCATGGGGTTTTTAATTTAGAGTCTCAAAAAAATTTCATATCCCATGAAAGTGGAGAAATCATAGAATACTCCTATAATTTTAAAATCTACCTTGGTTTTTAAGAATATACCAAGGTTTCCTCCCATAAACGTATTCACTTAAAGCCTAAATCTAAATGTACCTATAGTCCTTAGTCCAACCAGAGAGGATAGATACACATATTTTGTAATGTTTCCATGTATTTTGTCAATCATTAGCCATTGAATTTTAATAAGGATTCACAATCCCTTTGGGTTTCAATTGCCCCTTTTGGGAGCTCTCTTATCACTAAGACTGGTCCCAACCAAGGTGTATTTATTTTCTATCTAAATAATCATGAGAATAAATTAAATAAAAAAATCCTTACTTTGGGTATGAATTTAATTTAACATATCAAGATATTTTTTCACATATTGGTTTCCTTAAACTACTAGAAATCTGACCTTTCCCAACACTTCTATACCAATGGTTCATAAAAACTGTTGGTATAGGTTCCCTTTCCCAACAGTTTGGCCAAACCGTTGGGAAATCCCACTTTGAGGCCACCTTTCCCAACGGTTTGGGAAAACCGTTGGGAAAGCCCACATTGTGGGTACCTTTCCCAATGGTTTGGGAAAACCGTTGGGAAATCCCACATTGTGGGGACCAACCGTTGGGAAAGGTCCCCCATGAATCCATATTCAAATCCAGGCTCAAAATCTATTCCAACGGTTGTCAAAACTATTGGTATAGACCTATACCAATGGTTTTGATAACCGTTGGTATAGATACTTTGATTTTTTATCATTTCTTCTTACCCAGAACATTATATAAATCAAAATTTAATATAATTACGAGAATACATATATATATTTATGTAATTATATACACAAAAGTCATGTTATGTTAGTGGTTAAGTCGTTCAATAATAAACTAGGTGTGCTGGGATCAAATCCCAGCGAATGTTTTTTTTTGAAATACATATACCAACGGTTCCATAACCATTGGTAAATATTTTCATATTAATTATACCAATGGTTTCCAAAACTGTTGGGATAGGTCTATACCAACGGTTTTGGGAAAAACGTTGGTATAGACCTATCCCAACGGCTTACTTGGCCACGGTTCTCCAAACCGTTGGTATAGGCTATACCAACGGTTTGGAGGCATATACCAACAGTTCCAAACCGTTGGTATATGTTAGTTTTCCAGTAGTGTTCTTAATGTACTTGGAAATTTCAAATACATCCCTAAAAATCTCTTAAATTGAATCATGATACATTAGTGTTCTTTAACATGATTTTTATAAGTCTATGTTGACCTAATTGAAATCCTAGTTATAATAACACTCCATTATGTCGAGTATGTGACTTGGAGTCCCCTATTCCAAATATAATGGATGTTCACCTATTAGTGTTTTGAAATCCATATAGTATACCAAGAGTGAATCATTGAGTTACTTGCACTAATATTTCCTATATGTTCTCACCATAATTTCTACCATTTTCTTTATCTTTTAGTTGGGAAGATCTAATTTTCCTACTTCTCATATGGTTAATAAGGGTTGATGTATTTTAACTCTCTCTCTCTCATGAGTTTTCATGATCACAAATAGTCTCTTGTGTATCTAGTTTTTAAATTTGAGTGCTTTTCTTTCTCTTGTTTCAAACTAAAACTTAGGTATTTGATGGTGTTAGTGGATATATTTAATTATATTCAAAAGAAACTTGATAAACATGTTTATGACTTGGGAAAATATCATTTCATGATTTTATCTCATGGAACAAAACATTGGAAGATCTATAAAATTATTTTAAATAAATCAATGTGTGGTCCACATGAATATGGAGTAATGCAGGCTGCATCGGTTAGATGAAGCAAGGAACCAACCACCTACTACCAATGGACAAAGATTTATCTTTTTGAAGCAGAATAAAATTTAACTAGTGATCCATCAAGATGTGAAAATTTATATTTGTAGTCCAATGACCAGATTTGTCTAGTATTGGATAGTTGCTGCTAGTTTTCTAGAAGCCCCCAGTTCAAAGAGACCCACTAACCAACCAATGAGGTATACCAGGTATCCAATGGAATCAATTCTACTTCCCTAAGTATATATTTAATAATGTTAAAAAAATATTCATGGATTATTATGCTTCAATTAACCCCATAAATTTAAAAATACTACTAGCCTTTTAGAGCCTATAAAAAGAGTTCCTTTGAATATTGGAAGAATTGTTGGTTATCATCAATGCCTCTCCAACCATTTATCCAAAATTGAATCTCTAACAGATCCTCTCAAGATAGATTCTCTAATTCACCATATTTCTCAAAGTATTTTCTCCTAATTCATCTCTTAATACAAATTTCCAATTTTTAATCATCCTTACAATAGATTTGGGAGTAGAATTGTAATTGGGTTGTACCATAAAACATTCTTCTTATCATCACCTTCTACAATGGTCTCTAACTCTATAAAAGTGGGTAATGGTTTCCTTGGATAAAGATAATTATCAATAGGGTTCTTAGAAACCATAAATATGAGGTACATGTTTATTGAATACTACTAAGATCAAGGAAGAAATAATATTGACCTCTCAACTTGAGGGGTGGAGATGTAGAGAATCACAATGAGCTATTATCAAACTACTTTCCAAATTTCCGTCACTATCTCTTTACATGGTGGCTTATGTCATCAATCATTGATACAAAAAATTACCATAACATTATATGATAGTTTTCATCATTCTTACTCTATATATTTATATGAATCATATTTAGAAATTATCACTTCAACAATTTTATCATGTTATCATTTTATCATTTCAAAACCTATTTAATTTTTTTAACAGTTATATTTAATTTAAGTTTTAAATATTGAAATTCACCGCCACCCCCAGCACTTTCCATCTAATCAGAACAGACTAATGGTCTTGTTATTTTAGTTCCTATCACTCAATAAATCCTTATAGTATATAATTGTGGAGTATATTCCCTAATCACTAATGAGTAACCAAGAAATTCTAGACTGCTAAAAGATGTTTTTACTCAATAATTTTATCACAATAACTTTTTGGTTCATTTAAATTACCACAAATTCCCAAAAAATTTAGTTGTAGTATGTACACATTAGAATGTATTCATTGTTGAAATATTTTATAAAGGGCCCCATTTTAAGGCATGGTCTTATGATAAAAAAGGAATCCTTGAGTCTAGTTATGTTAAATGACTGATAGGGGTGGTAGTGGTGAGGAGACTCATTAAGGGTAATGGTATATGTTTGAAGGATTTTAGATGCAATAATTATTTATGGGTGGTGATCATAGGTTTAGAGAGGATAAATTATGAGTCTAGAAATAAATGAATAGTCAAATGTGTGGTTTAGAAAACTATTCAAGCCGACAATGCATCACTGTTTTTGTAGTAGTAGGAAATTAATAGTCACATAAATCATATTAGAAACAATTATTATGATAGTTCAATATGATAATTATGGTAGAATAAAAATAATAGTCCGATGTAGGGTCTAAGATAACATGAAGTAAGACAAAATATCTTTAAAAAAGTATCAATTTTTTTATATCCATACACACTCCCCTCTGTGATATTTCATCCTTGATATGGTATAGGGTGTTTTTAGTAAACATTAGAGAGATCTTGGAGTATTATATCACATATATCTAAATTTATTCCATCATGGGTGGATGAAACCTTAGATTTAAGGTGACATGTCCTCCAATTTTTATTCCCTTACCATCTTCTCTATTCTAAAGATTTGATTGAAGGGTTTCACTAAGGTATGGTAAAACTCCCTCATTTATTTAGCATTTGAACATGACAAAAAATGAGTTTATATCATGAGGTTTAAAAAATTTTGGAAGTGTATTTTATATAGGATTAGGGGATGGAAAGAGTTTATCTATTCTTTACTGATTTCAAATTCTCAAACTTTGGATTCAAGAATGAAAATTGAGGATTTTGAGGTTATATATCAATTAAAGAATGAGGAAATATAGTTCTTAGTAAAAAATGGTTGATATAACTCTAGAATCATCCATGAGGTATATGAATTCTCATTCAAACAATTATGTGATAAATATTGTCGTAATATCACGATTTATGTTTCAAATAAAAATTTTTAAATACATTTCAAAATGATTTATAAATTTAAATTATATAAGTTTAATGTGTGAGTTTTCTCTGTTTCAATTTCAAGAAAATTAATTGATTATTTTCTTTGAGGGAGGGTGTTTCTTGGAAAATGGGAAATTTTTGCTTTTGTTTAATTAATATTGTATGAATTTATATGATATTTTTTGTATATATTTTTACATGAATGTTTTAATATAGATTATCGATATCAATTAAGGATAATTTAAGAATATTTTCTAACTATGGGGGATCTTTGAGTTAGATATGTATTCTTCATAGGATACACCTTTAATGTATGGGTTGGTTGGTGTGAGAGGGATAAAATTTTGGATTGATGTTACACAAAGGGGTGAGGTCATAAATTATGGTACCATCATGTTTTTTGAGGAATTTTTTGAATGAGTTTATTGATATAAAAATGTTGATTCCATGATACACCTGACTGATGGAATTCATTATATTATTTTTATATTTATAATATTTGTTATATATTTATTTGAAAATATCATTTTTCATGGGTAGGGACATGTTCTCAAAAAACATATAATATTTTTCTTAGTTTTCACATGGATGGGGGGAAGGGGATGTTATTAGGGAAATCATAATGAGATTTTATTGTCACTCCCTATATTTTCATCTCAATTCACATAAAAATGAAGTTATCTCAAGTTATAATTTATAGCAATTATTACTTTATTAGATTGGATGGAGTGACAAGGGTCATCTAATGGAGACTAATAGTTGATGCCTCAATTGTTCGATTTTGATTTGGTTATATGAGGTTTTATTTCTACTATAAAGTGTATGAATTGTTATATTTATGGTTTTGTACATGTATATTTACTTTATTCTACAACATATCAGTTTGATCAGTACATAGGGTATCAATACTTCCTACATATAATTTTTTTTTGAATTTATTCTCAAACTATCTGGTAACTAACTATATGGTTGTTACAGCTAATGGGGGATCCTGATTGAACCCATAAGGATGTGGTAGAGAATGATATAATTTAAAAATTAATATTTGGTTAAACTAATAATGAATGAAAAACTAAACTAGTTAAATTATGAATTTAAAAGAGTGGAAGAAGAAAAGTAAGAAAAAATTATAAGAAATCACTTCTCTATTTTCATGAAGTATGTAGCATAAATAAAGAATTAGAGCTTATGTAGTTGCTGGAATTTAATCTAAGTGACTCCCTTGGTCAAGGTAGAAACTCTCCCTCTCATAACTTCCATTTTTCAAATGGTCATGAACTCCCATTTATTAGTTAAAGTGGTAATCCAAAACCATATTTAAATATAGTGAATATTAAAGTGAAGGATTATTGTGGGTACACACACACACACACACACACTAGTTTATGCATTCAGAATTGACTCTTTTCTTTCATCGATAGTTGTTTTTCATAGTGAAAAGAAGGAGAGACATAGACAAGAGAATATAGATTCATAAAAATAATATGAATAATCATTCAACATATAATGTTATATAAATAAATTCTCATTTATTAAAAATAACATGGATAAATTAATAAACATTTAATGCAATCCATGAGAGGGTGAAGAAAATAATGGAAACAAAAAATCTTATAGAATAATGGCACCGGTTAAAACCCTCTTGTTGTAGGTTCCCAGCAGGTCCGATTCTCCCAATCTTATTTTTGTCCTTCTCCCATAGAAATTTCTTATATTTATTGAAAAAAAATTATAAATCATATAAAAAAATAAGTTCATTTAAATATTCTCCTTTTTTACTATTTAAATCCATTTGAAATGGCCATGAAATCTCACATGTAGAATTAAATCTCTCCCCAAGTTAAATTTTAAAAATTACTCACAGAATAAAAAATATATTGAAATAGAGATGTCAAATCCATAATATATCCATGAAATATAATATTTTTATTCTATTGTATCACCTAATGAACCAAAATCCATGATGTAATAATTGAGTTTCTCCATGAAATGTCAAAAATTAAACTTGAGCAAGCACTCGTCAAAATGTCATGCACATGAAACGTCAGGAATTTTAGGACAATTTTTTGTATCTATTCTTGTATAATCCTTCATGAATTAAACCTTGGCCAGTGAAAAACTGAAATAAAATTCATTTTGAGTGTATAATTAATCTTTATGTCATTTCATCCACCTTTATGTCGTAACACTTAATTTTTTTCTTTAATGTGGCTCTCACTTCATTGCACCATATCATCACCTCCTTAGGAGTTTTGGAGAATATTTCTATTGTCTCCATACATTGTATTCTCATTGTCATACGTACATTTCTACATGAACCTTTACACAACCTCCATAAAACCTTTACATATCCACTAACTATATTGTAACCTTTACAAGATACATTTCCACATTATTTAGAATTACACATCCCATGTACATGTACTCATTACACATCATTTTAACACCTTTAATAGTGTAATCACCACCATATTCTATATCCATTGTGGATTAACATCCTAAGGATAACATATCATACATTTATAGTAATTTTAGGCTTTATTGTGGTCAGATTGAGCTCAAGAATTAGGTTATATGGAATTGGGGACACAAAAAGAATGAATGGCACTTGATACAAACATAAAGGGTTAATTAAAAGGAATATGAGGTGGGTAAAAGAGTGAAATGATCCCATTATAGAATTTAATTAATAGTGTAACTTCCTGTACTAGGTTCCACAAAACTGGTTCCCTAGGCTAAACCACCACATGACCTAAAGCATGCCTCCTCATACACTATAGACTTCTAACTAGCAGTGAGGGTCAAATGAAGAAAGCAGGGTGACTATACCATTAAAGGAGTAAGAAAAAAATAGGAATGAATGAAAAAATATAAAATTAATTGATAATCAATAACCAACAACAACAATGGATCATATAATAGATCCCAAATTGATTACATGTCCACAACCAAGTATAACAAACATTCTATATCCTACTAGTGTAAAGTGTCACAACAAAACCCAAAAAAAAGATACGTTGAATAAAAATCCTAAAAATGGGTACGTACATAATCATGGTCTGTTCATCCATGCTATATCCCCAAATACTGACTGAACCATATACTATATGTCCATTTCCATAATCTTGACAAACTACCATGAAATCTGCTCAAGTACCGAACAACGACAAGAGCATGGTGTGAGTGAAACTCAATGGGTCACCACCAACAGTTTCTACAATAATATCTAGTCTATAATAGTGTATTTAGAATTATTGATAACCAATAGATGTGTAGGTAAATGAAATAGGTTTTTATTATCCCCAATGGATTTTAGTTCCACTCTAATACCAATAAAACAAACCTATTTCCATCTAAACTATAAGTCATAACCACATATCAAGGGGTCACATAATTTCTTAAGAGGATCATCAATTTGAATATCCCAAATGTGTTGTGGAACACCATGACCAAGACACATTCCAAATACAAACCTCCATGACTATTATCTTTACCTCAATGTGGATAGCCACACCCAACGCACATTCCTCTATGTGGACTGCTATGACCATCCTCCTCACCATGGTGAAGATCTCCATGATCAAAACTCTAAAAAAATTACTATTTTAATAGGATAACCTCTTCTATTTACAAAAATTCCCATTTTTAATCACTTTTATTAAAATTAACCCCAATCCATAACTATCTTATTTTACTATTTACTCACAATCAAAACCATTAAAAATACTTCCTACCCATTTTATACACGAACAAACCCCCTTAAATGATTTATCATTTTTACCCACTTACATTACATAACACATTTAACTCATTCAAATTAATCAAAACACCCCTTAATTCCAAATTATATTCTAAACATAATTATAATTAGTTTAATCTCATAATACCTTCAATTATTTATTTAAAAACTCAATTCCCATGTTTAAGGGAGTGTCTAACCCCTTGGATGACCATCACCTTGGTCTACTCTTTAAAAAATGGATCATATAAGGTTGTTAAAAGACCAAACACATTATTTAGAAACCTAATTTACAATTTTCAACCATGGAATTAAATGTGAAACACATCATCACAAGTGAACAACTATATACACATGGATAAACATCAGGACTATGGGATATCACTTGTAGACCACCTATCAGAAGACTGTAGACAACCAATCACTTAAACTTGAACATTGATTCAAATCCAAATAACCCATGACATCCAATCTATTAATATTATAAAAAAACAAGGGTTTAGTATTTTTAAAGGATATAAATAATCCCACCAAGGTTCTTCTAGAAAGAATATGAAAATGGAGTGATAGACTCAACTTGTTTTTTGGTTTGAAACCAACGATGCTTCAATTGACCCATGATTGAGGGAGCATCACCCTTTGAGAAGAAAACCTTGGCTCATCACTCAAGATGATGGAGGGTGAAAAGTGAAGAAAATAGCATAATCTTTCTTAAATCCGAAGGAAAAATGGGTATTTTCTCCTTTTTAATGAGGCACATGGTTTGATTACATGGTTTTTGAAACAGTGCACCAACTGTGTGGCACACTATGTCCAAGAGGGGGATTGGTTCACATGGTTTTATTGTGATTTATCATGGTTTATCAAACCATGTAGAGGTTTTGTGTCAATATTGTTTCAAGTATTCTTAGTTTGTGGGCTTCCCTTGTATTTTTTGTCAACTGTGAACCCTCTCCAATATAGGATTCATAGTTAAGGGGCACGGTTAGTACTAACTATGAATTAACTATGTGCCTTATAGAGTTCAGACTATTTTCTTCCTATTTCATGTCCTAAACCCCTATTACACCCACAAAAATCCCTTATACTCTCAGGAATCATTTTATTAACCATTATAAAGTGATTTAATTAAAATTTAAACAAGAACATACCTCCTCGGAAGGTTGGTATATTACAGCCTACTCATCTTCTCACAACTTGTACATGAGCTACACTACCAAGTATATATAATCCCAAAATGTAAAAAGATATAACCAAATGGCTTGTATATCCACCTCCCTCTCATATTTTTACTCTGCAATGTTACCATACCACCACAACACTTAGACCAATGACATAATATTACCCTATATTACTTTATTATTGTGATCCATAATATAAACCAAATGATCTTCAAAATATTCATTATCCTAAAGCCCAACATCATCAATATCTACCACATGATATGGGCTGGGGTGAAAATTTTGAATCTATAAAACTTCAAAAACATCTTTCATGACACTATACAATTATGGAAGAGAAAATTGGTATGACGTTGATTTGATCCTCTCCACAATCTCAAACATCCTAACATTCTTGGGAACTAACTTGCCCAGTCCTTGAATCCAATAGAGACCCAATATTGGAGACACACAAAGGAACACACATTCACCCACTGTAAACTCCAATGGTTGATGATTTTGATCAGTGTATGAATTTTGTCTACTTTAGGTCATATACTTACTCTTCTAAATCAACTATACCAGCTCTGATGTCTCCTACATGAGACTCGGTCCCAAAAACTTTGATTCCCTTGATTCCATCCTACATAAGGGATATCCACATGGACTACTATACATCTCCTCATATGGAGAAATATAAATATTCACTAATAAATATTTTTATATGGGAAATTAATGAGCGCTAATAGTTTCTCCCAATATCCATGAAAGTCTAGGATGTATTCACTCAAAATGTCCTCTAACAACTAGATAATATGCTCTGACTACCTATCTTGCTATGGGTATAATATTGTTCTAAAAATGCCTAGGTATTAATCACCTTCATTAACCATATCCACAATCATTATGTAAAATATGGATCATAGACTAAAAGAATACTCTAAGGTACCCCGTGAAAAAATACTATCTATTTTTCATACTAGTCTCCCACATGATCAATAGTGAAAGTCTTCTAAATTTGTAATAAATGAAACAACATTTTAGAATAATCCACAATAACTCAAACCACATCCTTCTTTCATGTTTTCCTCAGGATTCCTACCACAAATATCATGATAACATGGCTCCACTTCTATTATGGAATGGGAAATGATTGTAAAAATACACCAATTCTCTAATGCTCGTACTTGACCTGCTATCATGTATAGCATCATGTCACGAAACCTATGCTCTCATTTTTCATTTTTGACCACAAATATTTTTTATGAAGGTCCTAGTACATTTTGGTTAATCTATGGTTTATCTCTAACTTTGAGGTAAGGAACTCACACATCAGCTCCTCCTACATAGAATTAGTCACAACATCCCAGCCATGAATATATATATATATATATATATATATTAAAAGGTGATTACTTGGTCAAAAATGATAAGAGAATGGGAGAATTCCATCCAGCGGGTAGTAATCCGACAAGCATGGTGGATTATGCCATTCCAAATTTCTTGGATGATAGTCGTTGAGTAACTTTAAATCCAATGTTTATTCCAACCAAAGGGTTTTGCAATGGAAATATCATGTATCAAGCCCAACATCTCAGCTTCTTGGAAGGTGGCAATGCCACATTTACCCATGAAGCATCCAAGGATCTGACCGAGGTGATTCCTGACAACAACACCACACCCTGTAGGTCTCGGATTTCCCTTAGAGATGCCATCAATATTGATCTTGATCCATCTAGGAAGGAGGGATCTCAAGAACACATACCGTGTGCGATGCAGCTGACAGAAGTTGCCTTTAATTCTTAGATGCCTCAAGATCACAAAGTCATGCTCGGTGTAGTGGCAATGTCCCTTTTGAATCAAGGCAACTTCTTGTATGGAAATGAGGATCCTCATATGACCAACATTTTGAATAAATGAGTAATAATTATGAAAAATAACAGTCCGATCATACTAGATCACATGGTGGAGCTCAGAAACTGCTATATGGAAGAGGTTCCTGATTTGCTGAGAGCCATATATTTCTACAAATTGTTTAAGCTGAGCTTTCATAGAGTTTAGACTCAACCATCTGTAGTAAAAAAATGACAAGAATATGGTTCCATAGAGCAGAATTAGTAGCGCAAGATTGAAAGAGGTGGTTAGAATCTTCCCAGTGATGATTACAGATTTTTCTTTTAGAGCAGAGCTGGATGCCAATGGATTTGAGGAAAAGTTCAATGGGCACTCTGTTGTGAGAAAGATGCCATATGAGGTTGAATCTCGAAGGTTTTATCCAAGGTTTGTTGAAATGTTTTAACCAATTGTATTCACTTTCAGATTTATAGAAATAATTTTTGTAGAAATGTTTTTAGTTGAGCATACCATTCTGAGCAGGTTCTCATGTTAATAAATTATTGGTGTGAGAGAAAGAGTAGTTTTCAATGACGTTCATAATAGTGTCAGGAAGGTGATCATGTTGAGAGTTTAATATTTCTCTGATTGTGATGTTGGTATTATCAGGGGTTTGATCAGGAGGCATCATGGAAATTAAAGGCATGACAGTCCAGTTATCCAACCAAAATTTCATGGAAGAGTCTCTGGAGACCATCCATCTAGAGTTATTCATAATATTGGTGAAGAAGTATTTTATAGAAGGCCAGATTGATGAGTTAATGAAGTTTGAATTTCCTGTTTTAAGTTTGTCAAGAAACCTATTTTTGAGAAAGGTAATAGCTTTAGTTGTATTGTGAAAAAAATTTCAAAGTGAATCTTTCTAGAAGGGCTTCATTAAAGTATTTGATATTTTTATATCAATACCACCATTTTCAATGGGCTTTCAACAAGTTGACCAAGGAACATTGACTAGTTTTCTTTTTAGAATGAAATCGGTCCAGATGAATTTCTTTATGGTAGTGTTCATTTTTTTAATGAGGCGAATTTTCCATTTAAATATCATCCTGGAATATACCAGCTTGGAGAAAATAGTGGATTTAACAAGGAAACTCCTACATACCATTGAGAGATATTAACCTTTCCAATAAGATATCTGATTTAGAACTTGGTCAACAATAGTCACAAAATGTCAAAATTTGGGTCTTCCCCAAAAAATGGAAACACCAAGATAGGGGAAAGGGAGTGTACCTTCTTTTAGAACCAGGTCACTGATAATGTTACATTTTATCCTAGAAGGGAAATTCTTCCCAAAGAAGATGCAAGAGTTGTTCCAATTAATGGTTTGACCAGAAACCTCTTCATAGTGTGAGAGCGCATTTTCGAGGTTAAGAATATTTCTTTTACCCACTAAAGGAAAAGGATGATGTCATCAGCATAAAAGAGATGATTAGAAGAATTCACATTCCTATAGACATGAATGGGATTTAGTTTGATCTGGTCCACCAGCTGATTGATCAGACGACTAAGGTAGTCTTCTGCTATCGAGAAGAGAATGGTAGAAATAGGATCACCTTTCCTAACACCTTTGGTGATTTTAAAATAGCCTTTAGGTGGTCCATTGATCATGATGGAGATAGACGCCGATTTAAAGAGGGTTTTGATTACAGTGATAAAATACGTGTTAAAACCATTCCTTGGAGGACTTCTAAGATAAAACTCCAGTCTATGGCATCGAAATATTTTCTGATGTCATTTTCAATTGCTACATTTCCACTTCTATTAGTTTTATTCAAATTATTGACACACATAGATGTGAGGAAAATATAGTCTTGAATGGATATTCCCGTTATAAAACCAAATTTGTTCTATGAGACAATTTTTTCCATGAGAGTGGAAAGTCTATTGGCAATGATTTCTGTGATGATTTTAAAAAGAGTGTTTATAAGAGAAATGGGTCTAAACAGATGAATCTCATATGTGTTATCCACTTTCGATATCAAGGTGAGAAACTGGGCATTTAGGGTGTGATGGAGAACCCCGTTGGTGAAGAAGGTTTTTACAATTTTACAAATATCAATATAAATTACATCCCAATAATGTTGGAAAAAACCATTGTTGAAGCCATCGGGTCCCAGAGCACTATCAGGAATCCGACTAAAGATAGTGTCCCCGATTTCATGATCCATCAAGGTGCTGAGAAGGAAGGATTTTTCCTCATCATTGATCACAAGGGGAATGACCATAGGTAGGAGTTCTTTGTTTATATCAGGACCACTGAAAATGGTTTCATAGTAGGAGATGATATGATGAGCGATGTCATCCTCATTGTCAAGGAGCATGTCCCCATCCATTAAGAGGTTTAATTTCTTGTTGTCCTTCTTGATTCTTTGAAGAGAATTTTAAAATTTAGTATTTCTATCATCTTCTATTAACCATTAATCTTTAAATGTTTGTTTTCTCATATTTTCTTTGAAAGTGAGAAGGGTGTTATGTTTGACCACAATGTTTAGTTCTTGAGTAGGATCGGTGTTGAGGTCATAGGTGGTGTTTGTGTTTGAAGGTCATTGAGATATTTCTCAAGAATCATGATGTCATTATTAATTTTTTTGGCTTTAAGGTTGCACTATATTTTTAGAATATATTTTAGATGTTTTAATTTTAGACTACAGTCAAGGAAATCATTGTTACGACACATTAAGGACCCAAAGTTTTTATATGATATGAGAGCACTCGTCATCAGAGAAACAAGCATTGTTAAATCTGAAAGTCATACTAGGTTTCATTTCTTTGGTGGAGACACTGACCAGGATTGGGTGATGATCAGATTTCAACCTATGAAGAGTAATACTAGAGATTGTGTCCCATTTATCTAAAGCAGGGACATTCTTGAAGGCTCTATCCAGCTCAAATGAAACTACTTTGTTGTAGTGCCTTCTATGCCAAGTATATTTTCACCAATGAGATTGATTTATATGAGGTTATTGTCATCTATAGAGGTTTTTAATTCTCTCATGGAAATTGATACCTAAGAGGGTCCAATTTTCTCGCTTGATTTAAGAATGGCATTAAAATCACCCCTAATAAACCAGGGTGCATTAATATTATTTCTAGGGTAAGAGAGGTCATTCCAAAGTGTTATTATTTCTTGGTATCTATTATTTGCATAAAACAAGATCATAAAATATGAATGTCATCAATATTAAAATTGAAAGTAAAAAATTTGATCAAAGATATTGTAGACACTAATATTTTGTAAAAAGAAGTGCGAGAAAATCCATAAAGATTATTCATTGAGGTTATTAGTGATTTCAACAGTAAAAAAATATTTTTTTGACATAAATAAGAGAATTTAGAGGCATAGTTAATTTTTGGCTCTGTAATAGCAAATAAAAAAGGATGATCAGTGTCACTAATTCCCATTAACACAATGAAGGTGTCAGAGTTAGCAATCCCCTAACAATTCCAAAAAGGATCTTCATTAAAATCTAATTTTGGGGTTAGAAACACATTTTTTCTTTTTCCCAGAGACTTTATTTTTGGAAGACCTTTTGACTTCCTGATTATCAGAGGTCTATTCCTGATTATTGCTAGATTTTGTGGTGTTCTTCATTGTAGGTTCTGGTATTACATTACTCATAATAGAGTCTGTAGACTTCTTAGAACACAAAAAAAAAATGGAAGTATGATTTTGAAACAGAGTTACACGTTTTTGTAACACATTCCTCACTATATATAGGTAGAGATAGAGTTATACCTGGAATTTGTGAGTTAACTACATGTTGTTTCTTGATTTTTTCTAGATCCGGACAACATTGCATTTGGTCCATTGAAGCATTTATAACCTATTGGGGCTTAGTTTCATGTACTAATATTTTGATACCATGATCAACTAATTTAGGTTCCATGACAACAATATTACATGGCTTATTTAGTATCCCAACACACCCAAAAATGGTAGGATTGCTTATAGTATTAGAGTGAGTTGGGGAAATAGATATTTGTTCATAATTTTTCAATTTGATTTCATTCTTTAGGCTAAGAGAGGTTCTTTTGTTTGCAAGTTGTATTGATCAATCCTTAAGGTTTGGAGCTGTAGGTTTCATGTTACAGGACATCGTAGAAATAGTATCGACACTACCAAAAATAGGTTGAGACCCATTAGAAAAGGTATTTGTAATAGTGGAGATGCCTCTATCATGTTCTTTTTCTACCCCAGGTTGCTTGACTGTTATCTGCTTTGTGAAACTTTTGATGTTTTGGGTTTGTGTAGGAACCTGTACTGAGGGTGGAGTTCCCTTAAAAGGGATGACAGATTCCAGTTTTTTTGTGACAATTTTAGTCATTTTAGTAGTAGTGGATTGTGTTGTGTCCAGAATGTCTTTCTAGGTGGTCATTAGTTTACCAGATTCTAAAATGTGTCCAGTGGAATTATAAGTTTTATAGAAAATAACAAATGTTCCTTGAGTGTGGGGGAAAGAGTTTAATTATCTTTTTTATTGCTGGATTCGATCTTTAACTCTAAAATATCATTGGAATTTACAAGATGAGGATTCTAGATCTGTCCAGTACCCGAATCTAGGGTGTGTTTCACTACATTTTGAATTGAAAAATATCAGGACAATCACCCTTATGTAGAGGTGCAGAATATGTGTTGAAATTATTATAATTAACTTGTTTAGGTGACTTAGCCCTCTTAACTAGGTTATGATCTGCATCTTGGATGAGGATATGCCTTGAGGTTTGACAAGATTATTCCTTCTCATTGTATATCCTTACAGTGCCTAAAACTATATTTTATAGTTCTTCCAAGAGGCTTTGGTTTGGAAAGGTGGTGTCTTACAATTCAGAAACATCTTCCCAGTTTATACCCAAGGTTCCCCCTATGTGTGTTATACTAAGTTTTTTGACCCATATTTCATCTTTATTTTTGGGAGGGTTAGATATCTCTATCATGGGATATTTATCTTTTTTTATTTCTCCTTAGTTCCTTCCAATCAATCTCAATTGGCTAGATTACATGCCTTATAATCACACTACAATTATAGATTCCTTGATGAATTATTTTACAAAGGTCACAAAAGGGAGGTTTCCTCTCATATTCAATTCAAATTTCAGTTTTTTATTCATTCGCAGTGAAGTTGATTGTGTTAGGGAGATTTGAATTAAGATAATTTCCACCATAATTATAGCAAAGAGCCCTATGACATCATTTAATGTTTTGTGGTCAATTTTCAGAGGAGTCCCTATGCATGAAAAAATGTAATTTAAAATTTCTGGTTTCCAAAAGAACCAGTTAAGGCTATGAAGTTTAACCCAAACTTATGCCATTGTATTTCAATATGTGTTCGGATTAAAAGTAGAGTCCTAGTGAGAAATTCTAAGAAGCCTCAACTTTAGATTATGGTTTCCAGTCTTCCAAACCTTCTCTAAACTTTCATGTGATTTTAGCAGTATGTGAAAGTTGCCTTTCCCTGTTGGAACCAGTTTCTAGTTCAAAACATTCCAACAATGAGAAATACGTGTATGCAATTTTGAAAGATACCAAGGATGATCAACATTAAGGTAGGAGATGTGGCCCATGATAGAGAATTTTCACATTTGTGTGCATTGATGAAGAGAATTTGGATCCACTACCACGAAGAACCCACCATCATCATGTTGCTTGACAAGAGTAGGCTTCATCATAATTTATGTGTTTGGATCAGTTCTCCTCAGCACATCCAGAAACGAGATCCCTTTGGATCTACCAAAGAAAGGTCGGGTGTATATATTATCTTCAGGGTAATCTTTTGTATGGACTTGCATGATAGAATCTTGAAAATGGGGTATCTTCTTCTTCTGAGGAGTCACAAAATAGTGGGATTCAAACTTCCCAGGCTTGAGTAAGTCCACCATGTCTATGCGATCAAGGGACTTAGGTGAAGGATCCTGAAGCACTCGAGGGTTCTAGTTTGAGAAGGTCTCCCATCTCTCCCCCAAATTTCCTCTTAACATCTTCCCATACATGAATATGAATAATTTCATCTTCATCAAATTTTCAACTAAAAGGTGGCTCGCCACAATCAAAAATATCTCTAAAAGGCAGATATTATGAATCCTAATACTACTTCCTCTCAACACAATTTCAAGTAGATGGATCAATACACAAGGAAAATAGTGTCATCATCTCATGCTCCTCCTAAAAACCTATATGCATATCAGTAGGCCATCATCTTTCACTCAAAACTAGACACCTAAACTTCCTAAGTAAGTTCCTTTTGGATCAACTCATCCACAAACATTTTTCACTTCCCAACTGTATAAGCTAGCTCAATGTCAAAAGTGTTCATGTACTCAACCCATATCCACTTCCAAAGAACCAAATCACATTGGGAAAATATGTAGTTAAGGCTCTTAACCTTTCTATAGATGAATTATTTTACCCAATAGATAATACTACCTATATTTCAAAGTATAAACTGCTAAGGGAAACTAGATATAATGCATAGGATAATTCCATTCATGTGGAATCGACTTCAATGACCCATATGCAATGACTTGATCTCCCTACATCAACAATTCCCCATGTCATATCCCAGATGCATCACACTATAGAGTATAATCTTAGGTCGTCTTAGATCAGGATTGGTGAAATTTCCAAATTATTCTTCACCTATTAGAAATCATTATCACTTTATTCTAACCATCAAAACCATATACCCTTGTTGGTCATTATCGGGAGTAGTGATTCCAATAATGAAATGCCTTTCACTGCCCTTTGATAATATCCCACCAATCCCAAGTGGATTCAGATATCAAAAACATTCTTGAGATTATCTTGGGATGAAAATTCTTAAACCTTCTCTAGGTCCACCAACACACATTCCTCAGAGATTATTTGAACCCAAAAATATATTCTATATCCATAGACGAAAGTTTGATAACTTTTAATATGGATAATTCTTTCTGAGTGTACATAGGATGATATCAAGATGTTGGGTGAGGTTATCATGAGTCTTGGAGGACACCAATATTTCATAAAAAACAACTACAAACTACTCCAGAAACTAGTGAAAGATTCAGTTAATCAAATCCATAAACATAGAGGGTGTGTTCATCACTATTAACAACATCACAATGAACTCATACAATCCATATCTGCTTCTAAATGATGTATATGGTATATTAGAATGTATCACCCCCATCAAATGATACTCTAACATCGGACAAATTTTACAGAACACATAAGAACCCTTCAAATGGTAAAAATATATTCAATGTATAGAAGAGGATACTAGTTCTTAGTTTTCATCTAATTAAACTTCTAGTAATCAACACATACTGTAAAGTTCCATCATCCTTGGAAAAAAATATAGATCCCCATGGGGATGTACTCATATGGATAAATCCATTGTACTGTAATTCCTTTAGCTGAGTTTTAGGCACTTAAAGATATGTTAGTTACATTCTATAATGTGGAATTGAAACTAGCCTAACTTAGGAATTATCTAACTCATGATGGACATAATTTTCACCTTTAGAAGATGTGAAGCTCACTCTCAAAATGTAACAATAAATGTGATATTGGTATGTAACCAAACATTCTAACCCTAATATCAAGAATAATCCTATCTTTTCAAGAACATAAAATTCCCAAAGAAGATGGTACCCACCAACCTCGAAGGAAAAATACATACATTGGTAGATACACTATGATCAAAACCCCAACGACATATAGATCGAAATTTGCCCAAACATATACTCCACTACCAGAACCAACCGACTTAAAAACTAGGAAAATATAAAATATTGTGAGTCTCTTATGTCAAATTGAGTTATAGATATCATATAATATATCGGAATCTCACCTCCAACAGCTGATGGTTTGGCCTCACTAACAACCTGAGCATGCTGAATAGCATGAAACTATCTTGTTCCCATTCCCTAGGATTGTGTTTGTGTACCATACACTATAATTCCATATTAATATGGGTGCGCCTTTTATAAAGTACCATGGACACTGGCTCGATTGGTACAGTTGATGGAACTCCAACTGCATGACTGATATGGGGCAGTTGATCCCCTATCAGTGCTTAGTGTTGATCTAGATCCTCGGTCACTACCTATATGCCGATTGTTCCTATGAAAAATCTATATATTAACCATCCTTCCACAACCTCAGTATTCTATAAGGGGTCAAAGGTACTAACCAAACACATGTAAATTCTTTCCATACTGATAACCGATCACATGACTACTACCCCAAGAAGTTGTTCCACTCCCCTAGTTACAATGTTCACGACTACCCATGTCATGACCCGTCCTCGGGCCCATGAAGTGACTACCCCAAGCTCACCTTCTATAGGCCAGTGGCTGAAAACTAGCACCGAAATGCATATACCAGTAATTGGGAAGGCATTGAATTTAAAATCTGCAACACACATAGTCCAAAATCACAACATGGAGTAACCACAAGTAACTACTATAGTAAAATGTGTTCAGAAAGTAAGGGCCAGTATACAAGCCCAACTAAAAGTACAAGTACAGCTGAAAGGGAAATAACTCCTGGATCATCCACTGGGAATCCTATCTGAATGGTAGGTACAACTCTCAATCAATTCATCCGTGTGGTATGTCTCATCTAAGTCCACCTCCGAGCAGCCTTCGGTTCATCACCCTTAGCATCGATCAATGTTGTTCTTCATCTGTACATAACATAACAAGGTGCGGACATAGCCCGTGCAGGGGTGAGTATAACAATACTCAGTAGGGACTTTTAGACCCCCAGAATGTCTCCCAAAATCCACAAACGATAAACCTAAAAAGTAAGATTACAATCATAAGGTATGAAGAAACAAACATACTTACTTAGGTGTATTCCCATACATATACCTAATTTTTCAATACTACACAGAGCTATATCTCCTGAGCCAAAAGAACAACTGTTCACGAAGGAAGAAGTACCATGAAGGTAACACCACACAGGTGAGTACCTCTTAGGTAACACCACATAGAAAAGATCCACAATGGTTTCACCAAAAATATTAGAGCTCAGCTCACACCAGGTATAACTTAGGTATGGTAGTAATGATGACTATATTTAATTACCGAATCATCTTACTATGTTGAGAGACAAACCCATGTAGGATCCTAAATCATCAGACCCATGTGGGATCCAAGTACAACAGACCCAAGTAGGATCCAAGAGTAGAACCATGTGGATTCTTAGAGAAGATTTATGTGGGATCCCAGAACACAGACCCACGTAGGATAACAAAGCATAGACCCACATAGGATCCCAAGGTACAGACCCACATAGGATCCCTTTATCATGTTACAACCATCCACAGGGTTCCCGCACTAAGCTTGCTTGATTCTGAGAGGGTCCTCTCCTCAAGCCAGAAGTGAATTCTCAAAATACCACAAAGTCCAATGAACAATTATCCCCAAAGTACCGCCACGTAATAGGGGTCTCAACGCAATAGAAAATGCATCAAACAGACACCCAGTATGTAAGTTATTGGCCTTTTTAGTCTTGAGGGCCTGGTTGGATTCATGTTCGATCCAACCTGGACATACATCAACTTTATTCAAAACTCATGTGAGGTATACCAAACGGACCGCCATAATCCATGGTTTCCAGCACCATAGACAGTTCGTCAAAAGAATACACGTAGCTCATGTTATGGCTGAAAGAACAGAAAGGGGTTGAAGCTGGTCCGAGTCTGGTCCGACCTGGCCAGGGACGGCCCGACCCAGTTCGGGTTAACCTGGTTCGACCTAAGTCCAGCCCAGGGTCTGACCCAGCCCGCGGGATCTGATCCATCCCTATGGGTCTGGCCTGCTGGCGTGGCCCATAGGAGGCTCGTGGCTGGGTGGCCCTGTGGTGGGGTCCAACCTAGACACCTACCAAGGGGGAGGCACCCCCTAGGTACCCTGAAAGGCCTAGCCGTTCAGGTTGGGTGGCCAAATGGACGGTGTCACGTGGTGCCGATGGCTGGGACGCGAAACCTGGGGGGTCCCACTCGGCTCCTCGGCTGGTCGGATGACCACCCCACCTCCGCAGCGCCGTCGCGCGCCGTGCCGCCTCCAGTGGTCGGCATTGAGCCGACCGCGCCCCCTTTCACCGTGGCTTTGTTCCCTGAGCCCTGAAAGCCTGGCGGCACGGACGTGCACCCCCCGCCCCCCTTCACACGACCGATCGTGCGCTGACCGCCACTCTTTCTCCACCACGACCAATGGGCCGAAACCCTCTTTCGGTGGTGCGGTCACACTGCCACCGTCATCAGGTCTATCTGGAGTGCCGACCACCACTCTTGAACCCTAATGACACTGGTTGACGACACCAATTGCCAACGACGTTCCTCGGGTCACTGGGTGCGCCTCGGTGGCCCAATCTTCATTTCAAAGACTCCTTCACTCGTCTCAGGATGTAGCCATCGATTCAAGACCACCACGTTCGGGATTCGCTCAACCCGAAAATAGGCTGCGAAGAACACCAAAATCTACAAAGGTTGTGGAGGGGTCTGGTCGTGTTCGTTTGGCCCGCACCCTCTGCATTAGAATGGTAGAAAGTGACATAGTTGATCTTAAATCAAGAAGAATGACAAGAACGGGGTAAGGGGTATACAAAAACAACAATCCATACCTCAAATATTCATTGACATCAGTGGGGAGAGGGAAAGACAGACATCGGTTCATCGTCTTTGAAGATGTTCCTCATTGGAGATCCTTCGACGGAGTTATTCATTGGAGAAATTTTTGTCGAAGGAGAAGAGTTCTTCCTCTAAGGGGGGTTTCTTCCAGCAATATCCTCCACCAATATTCTTCTCCAGAAAAAACCAAGATCCCAATCAAGGTGATGAAGAGCCTCCCCCTTAATTGATAGGTTTAATGACTTCATTTATTGAAGTCATTAAATGTTGGGGGTTTGGCACAATTAGAAAAGGGGTTAGAAGGGATCTAGAGGTACCCACAGATAATTCAAAAGAATTAAAAAGTTAAATAAAAATAAAATTAGTTTATTTTTATTTCAAGTTTTTGTTTTATTTTCCCATGATGGGTAGCAAAAACTATCTTCCACCCATGACCAACTGCAGTTGAGGTGAAAGTCTCCTTAAGAAACTATCAGCATTGTGAGATCAATGGTGCCATCATATTTCAATTCCAACCACAGGTTTAAAAGTTACAAACACCCGCTCACATGCTTACTAAAAGTACTTAAGAAACTTCAGAAAAATATTCCAGGCTCTCCAGGTTTCGGAATCAAGTACCATAAAAAACTGCTGACTTGAATATTTCCACATAATTAAAACAATTACATGGAATTTCTCGGTATTTACATTCTCCCCACCTTAGGCCTTTGCATCCCCAAAATCCACATCACAAAAACTAGGAAAACATGTTGGGGTACTGAGCACGAATCTGAGCCTCCCGCTCCCAAGTGCTCTCCTAGAGGTTTTCCTGCTGCCAACGTACACGCACCAAAGGTATCGATCACCCATGAAGAAATATCTCTTGTTGATCCTCAATCTCCACTAGAACCTATGAAAACGTCGCCCCATCACCGATGTCACACTCGCCCCAATCAAAGATATGTGTAGGATCATGAACATATCTCCTCAGATGGGATACGTGAAAAACGTTGTGCACCCGGTGCAACTAAGGGGGAAGTGCTAGGCTGTATGCCACCTCACCAAGTCTGCTGAGGACGTAAAAGGGTGAAATGAACCTTGGAGATAACTTTCCTCCCTAGAAAAATCTGTGCAAACCTTGTTGGGGTGAGACCCATAGAAAGACGTAGTCACTATCCTCGAACTCTAGAGGTCTCCGTCTTTGGTCAGCATAAGACTTCTTCCTTCTCTCTACAGTCTTCATCCACTCCTGGATGATTTGAACCTTTTTCGTGGGTGCCCGTGCCATCTCTGGTCCCACGAGTGTTGACTCCCCTAGGTTAGTCTAGCACAATGGTGATATGCAAGGTCGGTCGTACAGAGCCTCAAATGGTGCCATCCCAATTGTGGAGTAATAAATATTGTTGTATGCAAACTCCACCAAGGGAAAGTGATCCTCCCAGCTATGATCGAAGTGGAGGAAGCAAGCACACAACCTTTCCTCGAGGGTCTGAATGGTCCGCTCAGTCTAGCCATCTGTCTGAGGATGAATAGCAGTGCTCAAATGAAGTTGTGTCCTAAAATCCTCCTGCAACCCCTTCCATTTCAAGGATGTGAAACATGCATCACAATGAAAGACAATCATCGAGGGTACTCTATGTAGCCACACAATCTCTTGTACATAGAGGCGTCCCATACTCTCCACTGAACCCTTCTCTAAGATCGTTAGGAAGTGGGCCGACTTGGTGAGTCGGTCGATGATCACCCAAATAGAATCATGACCCCTGGATGTACGTGGAAGTCCTATCACGATGTCCATGGATATCCTGCCCCACTTCCACTCTGGGACATCTAAAGTATGAACTAATCCTACTGGTACCTGATTCTCTACCTTCACTTTCTGAAAAGTGAGGCACCAAGAGACAAACTCTGCTACTACTTTCTTCATTCTCGGCCACCAGTGCTATCGTCGGAGGTCCTGGTACATCTTTGCCACTCCTGGATGTACCGCTAAAGGGGATGTATGGAACTCCCTCAACACTTCCCCCCAAAGCGACACTAGTACCTTGGTATGTCCTCTTAAAAGGATGATGTGCTCCCCACTATTAGAAAATCCATTAGGTGCATGTACTATGAATATATAAGAACGTCAAGCCTCGTAGTCAGTGTCCCCATGATGCACATCCCTAACTCACTGAAGGAGTTGGAGAGTAATTGTAAGAGACTGGAGAAAAGTTTCTCCATATTGATCCACAAAGGATATCTGCAAAGTGGCCAAATGCTTCGTCAACTCACCTAGAAGCTGTATACCAGATCTCATGCTGAGTGCATCTACTAGAACATTCCACTTCCCATGAGTATAGACTATCTCGAAGTCATAGTCTAAGAGAAACTCAAGCCAATGTCTCTATCTCAGGTTTAGGTCCTTTTGGGAGAAATATACCTAAGAATATGGTGATCAATGTAGACCATAAAATGCCCACCCATCAGATAGTGAATCCACATATTCAAAGTGAAGACTACTATTGTTAACTCAAGTTCATGGGTAGCATAGTTATGTTCATGTTGTCTCAGCTGTCGAGAACCATACGTGATAACTGCTCGCTCCTGCATCTAGAGACATCCGAGCCTAGCCCCTGATGCATCGCAGTAGACTACATACCCAACTGCCTCCTTTGGAAGCCTCAAGATGGGGGCACTAGTCAGCCTCTACCTCATCTCTTGAAAACTCTACTGGCATATATCTGACCACACAAAGGGTTTCCCCTTCTTTGTCAATGCTGATAAAGGTGCTGTATCTCTGGGGAAATTTGGCACAAATATCTGGTAGTATCTGACCAAACCTAGGAAACTTCGTACCTCCGTCACACTCCTGGGTGTATCCCAAGAAAGTACCGCCTCATTCTTCACTGGATCCACCGCAAATCTAGCCACTAAGATGACATTTCCCAGAAACAAAATCTCTCGAATCCAGAACAAGCACTTCTAGAGCTTACCATAAAGCTAGTTCTCTCATAGTGTGTCCAGAACTACCTCCAAACGATAGGCATGCTCCTCCTTAGTAGCTGAGTAGATCAAAATATTGTCGATGAAGACTGCTACAATGTGATCAAGGTATGGCTAAAAGATCCTATTCATGAGTCCCATGAACACTGATAGAGTGTTGGTCACACCAAATGACATGACTAAAAATTCATAATGGCCATATAGACATCTAAAAGCTTTCTTCTTCACATTCTCATATCATAAATTGAGTTGGTGATAGCCTGATCTGAGGTCTATCTTCAAGAACCATCGTGCTCCCTTCAGCTAATCAAAGAGGTTGTCAATACTCAGAAGTGGGTACTTGGTCTTCACTGTAACCTGTTTTAGGCGGCAATAGTCAACACAAAGTCTCAATATCCCATCTGACTTATTAGAGAACAAAATTGGGGCTACCCAAGGATAAGCACTGGGCTGGATAAACCCCTTCCCCTATAAGTCCTCCAGCTGTACCTACATCTCACGAAGCTCCGCAGGAGCCATCCGATACACTGATGTAGATATAGGTGCTGTCTCAGGGTAAAATTCAACGTAAAAGTCCACCTCCCTACGAGGAGGTAGACCTGGAACATCATCAAGGAAGAAATATGTGTACCAGTCCACCACTACAGGATAGCTCAGACTCTCCACATCAACCAATTCGAGGGTAAGGCTAGCCAACTACTGAGTGATCAGATGCACTCCCCTCCGGGTAAGTCCATCATATGCTTCAAAGGCTCCCTTATCATAGGTGAAGGTAAACCAAGTCCCATCCTCGTGGATACACCGCACTTTTCTCCTAATGCAGTCGATCTAAGTAGACTGTAGATAACCAATCCATACCCAAGAAGACGTCTTAAGGCCTGGAAGCCGCTACTAGACGATCACAGACGAAGCTCTCACCTCCTAGAGTATGCTCACACTGCCAGAACTCGTGTGTAATACTCAAATCCTCTCCCATTGGAGTATTTACCCATAAGGATCAAGATACTAGCTCCACTAGAATCTTCTAGCTCCGAACAAGGGAAGTGGCAATAAAAGAATGACTGGAACCTATGTCTATAAGTATTGTATCTAAGGTGGAGTAGACACAGATTGTTCCACGTATCATCTCCAGAGTGCCACAATCATAGGCCTCAACTTCCTGGAGCTGAGCTTGCCCCTATCCACTTTCTCTCTGTGGTCGGGGTGGACCCCCTAGTGGTGGTGGTGGTAACACCTTGATTCATCGCCAACCGCCAGTTGCACGACTATCTCTTATGCCACGTTCACCGGCTCCCGGCAGACCTCCTCTGTTGAACCCCTATCTCTGCCTAGGTGATCTTTTGACCATCTGTTGATCATCCATACAGCAGGTCAAGAAGTCACGATCCATGTGACCCATCCTACCGCATACATAGCACTTCTTGCTCCTCACATGACTGGCTCTATCTCGGGTACCGCACAAAACCGACCCTGAATCTTGGAGTCATACACCTATAGGTCTGGTCCTCTTGGACCCTTGTGATATCTATCTTCTTCCAGCTGCAGAAGACTTCACTACGTGATGCCCGGTGGTGGGTCTCACTGCTAGTGACTACTCAGTAAGGTAACTCTCTACTAAGAGGGCTCACTCTAATACCCCACCTATGTCAGGATGCTGAGAGAAATCATCAAAGCCCTGATATCCCGCCTGAGTCCCTGCTCGAATGTTCGAGCCCTGAAGATTGAGTCCCGCACCATATTAGTGGAGTAGCACGATTTTTCGATGTACCTCCCTAAGCACTGATCCACAATCATGCTGCCCTGCTGCAAGTGAAGAAGATCTTGTATGCGCACTACGCGAAGGGTTGCTGGGATAAACTTTGCATGAAACAAGCTCTCAAAGACTACCCAGAGAAGTGTCACCTTATCGTGAACCTGTAGAATCAGGCTTCACTATATGCCTGCTACTACCTGTAAGATACTGGTGGCAAGGATCACCATGAGATCAGCTGGTGTCCCAACAAGTCGGAAGACTCTCACCACGGCCTCCAGCCAATCCTCAACCGCACGTGGGTCCGTCTCACCCCTGAACATGGGTATCCTCTTTCATTGGAACTCGTGCAAAGTGCTCAAGTAGCGTGCACTCTCTGCTCCTGGGGATGGTGGCCTTGGTGTCCCAATGGGTAATGGTACCGCTGGTGCCTCTACTGAAAAAGGGCCCTGCACCGAGGCCTTGTCACTCGGTGGGATTTCATGGCATGTTCTACCCTGAACCTGTGCTGGCTGTCTATATGGAGGCATCCTAAAAAGAAACAAGTGCCCCACAATCAGAAAGTTATACCTGGTGAGCTGACTCAAATAGCTCACAATGAAAACTTTTCAGAACACACACACAATCAGTTTCTTCGTGCACTGAGTCAGAAATCAGATGTTAGGGTCCTGGTGTATGGATACATCAGCCGCTGTACCAACACAGGATTCCCTAAATTGATAAGCACACTCATAACACTTAACACTATTACTGTTAAAAGAGCAAAGTCTAACTATCTATGGTAGAACCAAATCCTCTAATACTAATTTGTCACGACCCATCCTCATTCCCTTGTCGTGACTACCCCAAGCCCGCCTTCCATAGGCTAGGGGCTCGTGACTAGCACCAAAAGGCATATACCAGTAATCGGAAAGGCAATGCCTTTAAAATCTATAAAACACACAATTTGAAAACACAACAAGGAGTTACCACAAGTAACTACTATAATAAAAAGTGTGCAGAAAGTAAGGGCCAGTATACAAGCCCAACTGAAAGTACAAGTTCAACTGAAAGGGAAACAGCTCCTGGATCGTCCATCGGGAATCCTACTTGAAGGGTATGTTCAACTCTCGATCAAGTCATCCCTGCGGTACGTCTCGTCTAAGTCCACCTCCGAGTAGCCACCTTTCCATCACCCTTAGCCTCGATCAATGCAATCCATTGTATTCACAAGACAGAACAAGGTGTAGGCATAACCCGTGCAGGGGTGAGTATAACAATACTCAGTAGGGACCCTAAGACCCCTGAAGGTCTCCCAGAATCCATAAATGATAAACCTCAAATGTAAGATTACAATCACAAGGTACTAAGTAACAAACATCCTTAGTTTAGGTGTATACCCATAAATATACCTAAGTTTTCAAGATTACACAGAGCTCCATATCTTGATCCAAAAGCACAATGATCCACGAAGGAAGAAGTACCACAATGGTAACACCACACGGGTGAGTACCTCTAAGGTAACACTACACAGAGAAGATCCATAATGGTTTCAACACAAAGTAGAGAACTCATCTCACACCAGGTATGACTTAGGTATGGTATTTTTGATGATTAGATGTAATGACAAAATCATCTTTATCTATTGAGAGGTAGACCCACATAGGATCCTAAATCACCAGACCCACATAGGATCCTAGAGTAGCCCCATGTGGATTCCTAGAGAGAATACATGTGGGATCCTAGAACACAGACCCTTGTAGGATCCCAAAGCATAGACCCACGTAGGATCCCAAAGCACAGATCCACACAAGATCCCTTTCTCATGTTACAGCCAGCCACAGGGTTCCCGCTCTAAGCTCGCTTGATTCTGAGAGGGTCTGCTCCTCAAGCCACATGTCGATACTCCAACTACCACGAATTCCCATGTAGAAGTATTCCAAAATGACCACCACGTAATAGGGGTCTCAACGCAACATATGTTGTGTCAAACGAACACCCGGTCTGTAAGTTATTGGCCTTTTTAGTCTCGAGGGCCAAGTTGGATTTGTGTTCGATCAAACCCTCCCATACCCCAAATTTATCCAAAACTCAAGTGGAGTATACCGAAAGGACCGTCTCCGTCCATGGTTTCTAGTGTCGTAGATAGTTTTTCAAACGGATTCCTGAAGCTCAAGTTATGGCTGAAATAGAGGAAAGGGGTCGAAGCTAGTCCAACTAGGCCCGAACCAGCCTGGGCTAACCCGACCCAGTTCGGGTCGACCTAGTACAACCTGTGTCTGACCCGTTGGGTCTGGCTCGTCCCGCCAGCGCGGCCTGTGGTGCGGCCCACTGAGCGGCCCACATGAGGCCCACGACTGGGCGGCCTCGCATTGGGGTCCACCCTAGCCACCTCCCAAGGGGGAGGCACCCCCTAGGTACCCTGAATGGCCCAGCCATTCGGGTTGGGTGGCCAACCGGCCAATTCCACGTGGCGCCGATGACTGCATGTGAGACTCGAGGGTCTCGCTTGGATCCTCGAATGGCTAGAAAACCATTACACCTCTGCGGCACGGTCGTGTGCCGCACCTCCTCTGGTGGCTGGAAGTAGGCCCCCTGCCATCGCGACCTCGTGCCACGACCCCTGAAAGCCTGGTGGCACAGATGCGTGCCACCACCCCCTTCACGCTTCCGCCTGTGCGCTGGACATCACCCTTGCTCCAACGTGGCTGACGGCCCACGACCCTCCTCCGATAGCGCAGTCGTGCTGCCACCATCATCGTGGCTGGTTGGAGTACCGACCACCGCTCATGAGCCCTACCGGCACTAGTCAGCGGCATCGGTTTCCAGCGACGTTCCTCGGATCACCGAGTGCCCCCCGGTGGCCCGATCTTCATTCCAAAGACTCTCGTACTCGTCTCGGGACGTCGCCATCGATTCAAGACTAGCACAGTTGGGATACTCTCAACCCGAAAACTACCCGTGAAGAACACCAAAATCCACAAAGCTTGTGGAGGGGTTAGGTCGTGTTTGTTTGGCCCTCACCCTTCGTGTTAGAACGGTCGTAAGGGGCCTAGTTTTTCTTAAATCAAGAATAACGACAAGAACGGGGTAAGGGGTATACAAAAACAACAATCCCTACCTCAAAGATTCATTGTCGTTGGTGAGGAGAGGGAAAGACAGACATTAGTTCATCATCATTGAAGACGTTCCTCATTGGTTATCCTTCAACGAAGTTCTTTGTTGTAGAAATGTTTGTCGATGGAGAAGAGTTCTTCCTCTAAGGGGGGTTTCCTCCAGCAAGGTCCTCCACCAAGCTTCTTCTCCAGCAAAAACCAAGAGCCCAATCAAGGTGATGAAGAGCCTCCCCCTTAATTGTTTGGTTTAATGACATTATTTAATGAAGTCATTAAATGTTGGGGGTTTGGAACAATTAAAAAAAAGGGTTTGAAGAGATCGGGTGGTCCCCACCAATAATTCAAAAGAATTCAAAAGTTAATTAAAAATAAAGTTAGTTTATTTTTATTTCATCTTTTTTTTATTTTCCCACGATGGGTAGCAAATGCCATCTTCCACCCACGACCATCTGTAGCCAAGGTGGACGTCTCCTTAAGAAACTACTGGAACTACGAGATCAACAGTTCCCTCAGATTTCAATTCCTTATACCGATTCAAAAGTTACAAAAACACACTCACACACTTACTAAATGTACTTAAGAAACTTCAGAAAAACATTTCGGGCTCTCCAAGCCTCAGAATCAAGTATCGTCAGAAACTGCAGACTCGAATATTTCCATATAATTAAAAAAATTACATAGAATTTATAGGTCTTTACAAACCATGTGAAAATTCTAATGACTTCACTAAATATTTTCAGAAGATGTACTACCAGATCATCTAACCAAAACCATCTTTATACCACCATAATCCTTCTTCAGTTTACCCTTAAAAATGAGATCACACACCACCTCGGAAAACATCTTCAAAAGAATAATATTTACCTGGGACTTGATCTCGAATATAATTCCATCCTAAAAATACCTAACCATAGATACCTTATATCCTATCAATGTCGATGAAAAATGATGTAAGATAATGAATTATCTATCATAATCCATTACGGAGATATCCCCTAGGTCAATCACATGCACTCATCAACTTTCCTTTTCCTCTGGGCCTCAGGGTAAAAATTATCTAGTAACTTCTCTTGGAATTCCTCCCATGTAACGACCTCCGACTTCTCATCCCAAGACTAATTATCCAACTGGTGTTTTACTAGTCCTTGTAACCAGTAAGAATATAAATTGAATATCTTTTTGGAATGATTCTCTATGTGGTATATTATCATCTTGATGGAATCAATCTAGAACATATCTACATCATGTCCACCCTCTCTAGAAAATGTTGATGGGTAATGTAGTTGAAACTCTTTCCTTAGGTCAAACAAACTCAGGGAAGCCTACCAAGGTTATCTCTCTATAAACTATATAAAATAAGAAAATTTCTCATAAAACTATTATTCCCATTTATTACTTGAAATCAATGGCGGTTCATATCCCACTACTGGAGGAGTATTCTCGATGATGTCCCCTTACACCCAACTGGTAAACATCATCATGATGGAATCTCTTTATAATTAAAAACTCATGTCACTAACACATAACATATAATTTTCACAATTTACATAGAAGAAGTATCACAACTCGTCCTATCCAAACCACTCTACATACACTATCCTAATGGATAAAATCACACCACATTACTACAATCAACCATACATATCACAGTCAATTTTTGACATGGGGTAAACCAATCTTCTATAATCACTAGCCTTTCATTTATCACAATTTTACTATTTCACTTTCAAACAAACTAAATATTTCTAATTTAGGAATCATTTTAAACCCTTAAATGTATCACTTTTGAATAGATACAATTTTCGACTTTCTTATTAGGCACTATTTTCTTAAAGCCACAACTAAACCAGAAAAAATATTTCATTTCCATAACTCACTATAAATTTATTTTCCATCAATGCCTAATATGATGAATTCAACATAAAACTGAGATTCTAAATTGATGCTTACATATACAAACCTCGTTCCAAGATGGGCCAGGAAGAAATCCTTATAAAACAATAACATCACACAAAAGTGCACCACCCAAGGTGAAATAACATCCAATGGTCACAAAAAATATCGAGAACATCATTCTCACATTATGTACTAGGGTTTTCCCCTATACATGGGTTAGCTACTTCCATGCACAAGCTCATTTATAGGGTCTGAAACATCATAATATCTTGTATACCTTCCTAAATAGTAATTCAATATAAAATAAAACCGTATGATATCACTTTGTAACATTCGATCCTAGTTTATACTAAACATGACCCTCAAGACAGATCACCACATAAACTCAATCGTGCCTCCCCATTTTCTAGAGGATATCAATTAGTAGTGAGGTTCTAATGAAGGAAGTGGGGAGACTATACCCTCTTCACCAGAGTAATAAATTAGAAGAAATAATTATAAAAATACTCATGTCTCTGATAATCATTATCCAACAAAAACCATGTATCATATAATATACCTTGAAACAGGGTACATTCCCACAACCAAGTATGAAAAATATTCCATGTTCTTCTAGTGTCATGTTTCGTGAGAAAACAAAAAATAATACATGTTGAAAAAAAAATCTCAAAATGGGTATATATATCATCCCAGTCATCTCATCCATGATCCATCCCCAAATCCCCCCTCATCCATCTATAAGAGGGATTTACCCTTAACCTGATTGAAAACCGTGAAATCTACTCGGGTTCCCAATGAATAACTAAGATGGGTGTGAGTATAAAATAGTTGGACACAACTAATTGTTTCAATTACAATATTCAGTATATACATTCGTATGAAAGATTATTGATAATCGATAGACCAGTAGGTAAATGAAACAAGTTTTTGTTAGCCCTAGGGGATCTTGGTTCCACTATAGTACCAACACACCAAACATGGTTTAGCCTACGACGGATTCAAAACCATATATCAATGGGTCACATAATTTAATATGAGGATCAATAATCTGTGTGTTCCAACCATGGTGTGGAACACCATTCCCAACACCCAATCATGATGTGGACCTCCATGACAATTATCTTTACATCGGGATAGACCGTCATGATTAAAACTCATTCCTTAACATACATGGATATGAACATCATCCTCACCATGGTGTGGACCATTATGACCAAAACTCATATTCATTTAATCAATAAACACTTATGAGGGTTTAACACACTTGAAATGTTTTACAATATTAATATATCAAGGGGATAACCTCTTCCATTATTCACAATTCCCATGGTTCTTCACTTTCATTACAATTAACCCCAATCCATAACTATCCCATTTTACCATTTAGGAACAACTACAACCATTATAAATACTTCTTAACTATTTTATACAAGAACATACCCCCTTAAACCATTTATCAAATTTACCCACTTATGAGAAATAACTCATTTAACTTATCCAAGTTAATCCAAACACCCCTTAATTCCACATTTTCATTCTAAAAGTTATTAAAATTAATCTCATAAACCCTTCAGTTCATTATTTAAAAACTCAATTTCCATGTATAAGGGAGTGGTTCACCCCATTGGGTGGCCATAGCCTCAGTATGATCTTGAAAAAAAGATCCCACTAGGCATGTGAAAGGTCCAACATATCATTTAGACACCCAATTTATCATTTAAAACCAATAAATTAAATTCTTATCAAAAAAAAATAAGTACACAACCACATACACTTGGATAAATAAAAATACTGTAGGATAAAACTTCTAGAACAACTACCTTAAGTTCATTGACTGTTGTTCACTAAAACATATCCCTCGATTCAATCCCAAACATCTCTCAGCACCAAACCTAATAATCTACTATAATAACTAGGGTTTAGGAATTTAGAAGGGGATAAAACATAAAAATAAGGTCATTTAATAAAAGAAATAATAAATAGGATTGATAGACTGACATGGGGATTTGATTCATAATCAATAGTTCTTAAAATGACCCAAGATTGAGGTAAAATCATACATGGTGGAGTATGGACTTGGTTTGTAAATCAAGTCATTAGAGGTGGATAGTGGAATAAAGTAGTGTAAGTTTTCTTAAATCCCTAGTTTGAAAATGGGTATTTTACCCCTCATTAATAAGGAGCACAGTTTAGTGAGATGGTTGGCCAAACCATGCACCAACTGTGTGGAACCCTCTATTGAAGCGCGGGCCTGGGTCACACAGTTTTCTAGGGAACACGCGTGATTTTTCAAAATCTGTGGAGGCCATAAATCTAAATGATTTCAATGATCTTTGATTTCCAGGACCCCCCTATATAGTTTTTTTAACTACGAACCCACCCTTATAGGAAGCATGATTAAGGATTGTGGTTAGTACTAACTAGACGCCAATAAAATATCATGTATACTATGGCCTCTTTAGTTCCTCTTTTGCATCCTAAACCCCAAAGACACCCCTTAGGACCCCTCATACTATTGAGAATCATTTTATTAATCATTATAAAGGGATTTAACATAAAATTTAAATAAGAACATACCTCCCTGAGAGATTGGGATCTTACAAATATTTTGAGAGTTGTGTGTCCAAAATTAAAAAATTTGATGTGCAGACTCTTATTTATAACCCCAGTATGGAAGAAACTCAATAGATGTGTACCGTCAGTTCTCACACCAAGAAGATCCACATTCCAAGAACATGATTAAGTTAGTTTCTTCTATATTCACTTAGATATCTTTTTAGAATCGAACCATTTCAGGGCATGATTTGTTCTTGATTTTCTTTTTGTGTCCTACAACCCATGTAGTGTAACCATTTTTAACTGAGTGTAAGGCCCCTTTCTCTATACAAAAAAATAACATGTTTTAATTAATGATATTTTCATCCAAAAACATATAAATGTATTTATCTTCTATAAATTACATTTTAAAATGAACAATACCTTTAAATATAATAAAAAATTTAATATTTAGGAAAAATTACTAAATAATTAGTTAATCTTGTTGCATTAAATTTTAAAATATTTATGGATGAAATATAAATATAAAATATTCAAACAATTAAACCATGCTTATCATAAATCATATATATAAAAATAAATCACAAACCATAGGCATGATACCAATATTTAATGTTCAAGGCCATTAAAATCATATAATAATCAATGGGGTGATAAATTTTCAGCTCCACATTGAAATATATTTTCAAATACTCACTTTTCAAACAAAACCAAAACATCATATATTTGAAATTTTCTATTTTAAAATTGGTAGAGATTCTCCTAACATTAATTCAATATTCTTAATTTTTTATTTTTATGTATGGAAATCGGGATCTACATCACTTTAATTAATTTCTATCATTACTCATGGTTGGAACATTAATGGAGTTATAATCAAATATCAAGTATATTCTCCCTACTAATATTATATCATTGATTCTAAAATATCTACCCTATAAAGACATATTTCACAATTAATCAAGAGTACTTCACAATAAGGATCTGATGACTCTAATTTTTAGGGTGGTTGGTAAATGATATTGAAAAAAATTAAAGTTCAAAATGGAGGTTAAAATATAAAGTACCTTTTATGATAATCAAAATTAATTCTCAATAAATGTATATTTTATAATGAAATTTCCTCCACCTTCCAAACTCAAATTAGTATCACAAATATTACAATAAAACTTAATGATAATATTATATTATTTTTACTTTATTTTTTAAAGTTTTACCTAAAGAAAATCTCACCCCCCAAACCCAACCTATATATTATCTCCAAGTGAAACTAATTCTAATAGTTGTAACAATATAAAAGGTTGATATAAGTGTTATTTGTAACCTAAATAATACACAGACCATTTTTTATGAAAAAAAAATCAATTTTCTTTCTTCTATTATTCTCCTTATTTTAAATTTATTTTCAATATAGGTAATAATGAAATGTGATAAAAATATATCATGAACCATCCAAAAACCCATTAAACACCAATAACAAATTATCCTTAATGAATTGAATCCATTATTTCACCACAAAAACATTGACCCACACTTAATCCTTTGAATGTCATGAAAAACACCAAGAGTATGGGTAAGAATGGTTAATATAGGCTTGTGATGTGGTTCTTTCCAAGAAATATCATTCATTACTTCTATTAGATTGAAGAAATGTTTAGATAAAGAAATATTAAAATTAAAAGGTGGTTATCAATTATAATGGAACAATATAAAAATTCATTAATCATTTTAATGGTGATTTTATACAATTATAGCTATTACAATAAACCAACGCATGTTTTTTTATGGTACATGACCCAAGTTTTTCATAATAAATATGATTAGAAGGAAAGGAAAATATTTATTCTATAAGCCTTTCAATAATAAGAACATATGATATAGGTTCAATCACACATGGAATTAAATACTAATCTAAAAAATAATAAATATGAATTTTAGAAATTAAAATCATGAAATATTGATGGGAAATTTCATCTATATTTATCAAATGTCCTCCTCAAATCATGATTGATCAAATACATATACCTATGATTATCTCTACTAATTTAATCCTCAATGTTACTAATTCAATATCATTAACTATGACCTCAAGAACATAAAATCATGTGTCTCTAAAGTCATCATGGAATTATATATTAAGAAGATAGAAAATATCTTAGTGTCGGGAATGTATTTTTAGTTATAGACATAGAAAATTAATTTCAAATATATTGGTGAATAAAAAAAAATATATAAAATCATACTCCCCTTTCACCATGAAACTCTTTCTATTGTTTTCTTATTACTAATTTCCTTATTTATTTAGCCATAATTGACCTATATAAAGAAAGAAACTCATGAATTAAAAAGATCCATGCACATTAAATCTCAAATAGATAATAAGTCATTTAAATAAATCAAAATATATTCATAAATTGACCCATAGGAAATAAATAAAAACTAAATTCTTAGAAATAAATAAAAACTCATGTTTCCCACCATAATTACTTTGGTTATGGTATTTTACCTCAATAGGAATTTATTTAGATAATATGATAATGCTATAAATATAACCATCTAGGACTGATCCCATTCTCACTTTATTTTTAATTTAGGTTAGAAATTATCTTCCTCCTCTAGAAACTCGCCTTAGAACATGGTATAGGTGTGTGTAACTAAAATTTGGGAATCATTAATGTTTGGATAAAAAGTTAACAATTTGACTAGACCTGGTAATAATCTTATTCTTCTTAAATTTTCAAACTAATTTCTTTAACATACCTTATAGTATTAAAGGAAAATTCTTTCTCTTCATCTTTTTCTTCTACTTTTAGTTATTGTTCTAGATCTCAAAAATATCAATTAAAAAATCAGGAACTATCATCCCCTATTCTTATTTTTTTTTTCTACTTTGTTTGAGGAACTTTATTCTTCTTGTTCTTATTTCTTGGAGTAAAAATCAATTTATTTTTATAGAGGAAACCATTATGTCTACATAGTTGGATATTGATGATGGTTTTCTCAGGTTTCACAATCCAAGAAAAACTTATCCTTTTCTTTTATGGCATGTTCTACTTTGGATCCCACCTCTGAATCATCAATAATGAAGGTTTAATCCTTTTAAATTTTAAATTGAAGTTCATCCATGGAAGTTACCTAATTTTTATCCTTATCCTTGGTTCCTCCTTACGTACCTCGATGGATTTTGTGGTTGGTTAAGATAGAATTTCTACTCTTGACATGACTCCTTGGAAATAAATTTGTACCCATAGAGAAGTTCTTTATCCCCACTTAAGTATGATTTTGGGATTCCTACTCCTTGACTTAAGACCTTATCTTTGAGTTGCTTTATATTCTTTTCCAGAGCATTAATTTTGGTAAAAAGGCTAGTGTGTGCATCCATTATATAATTTTTCTCTACAACAAAAACATCGAGGATACCCAAATGTAAAACAAGAAAAAATTAAATAAACAAAAAAAATACAACCTTACTAAAATTAGTAAACAAAATAGAGGGAGGGGAAAGTATTTTCTAATTTATTAAATTAAAGTATTATTCAATAATTCCTTGGAAATAACACCAAAAACATGTCTAGTGCACAGGGTGAAGTTACTTCACACATCTTAACTAGTTTAATATTTAAGCTCAAACTATATACTAACTAACTACATTTATAATATAGCTAATGGAATCTTGAGAAAAAACAACCAACTAACTATAGGTATAGTATAACTAAACTACTTGAATTTTAAATTTTGATTAGTGGGGAAATAAAATTATAAATACTCCAGTCAGCCTCAAATCCTAGTACAAGACATATGTATTACAAAATAAATAATGAGAACTGATGAAATTATTGGAATTGAATCAAAGTAACTCCCATGGTTTGGGATGAAACTCTCCCTCTCATAATTTCCCATTATTGAATGGTCATGTACATTGATTTATTAATGAAAGAGGTAATTAAGAACCCTAAATAGTGTTTAATTAATCCAATGTTCATTGTGAAGACAAACACTCTAATTCATACATTTATAAGGTAGACCTTTATTCCACTAGAAATGAATAGTGAAAAGAAATAGAGATAGAGATAGAATAAAAGATTGATATATAAACACAATACAAATAATCATTAAAAATAAAATTCTATAAAAAAAATTCTCCATCATTAAAATTACCATAGAAAAATAAACTATCATTTCTATTTAGAAAAGAGAGGGTGATGAATATAAAGGAAATAAAAATAATACAAAATAATAGCAGTAACCAAATCCTTTTGTAGAAAATCCAGTTCTCTAGGCTTGATTCCTTTCTTCCTTATACGTTAGCCAATTCTATTTATAAATAAAAATTATCCATTGTATCTTAAAAAATATTCATTCAAATCTACACTGTCTTATTTATTTAAATCCATAAAAAATGTATAATAAATCTATCATGAAAATAAAATTTTATCTTCCAAGTTAGATCTTCAAAATTATCGAGTGGATAAAAAATATTTGGAAATATAGATACTAAATCCAAGAAATAGACATGAACAACTAACATTTTATTATCTTCCCTCACTTTATGTATTATACTCCACTACATCATCACTAAGTTTATCCATGAATTGCTACTATTTTATTATCTACATTCACTTGGGTCACAATTCACTACACTATATCATCATCTCCTTAGGAATTTTAGTGCTCATTTATAATATATTTATACAGTGTGTTATCATATTCACCAAAAAATAACTCCTTAAACCTTCATGCAACATCTTAAGTACCTTTATAGAACCCTTATACATGAACCTTTGTGTATCCATTCATCAAATTTATATATAAGAATCCTTATAATCTTTTGGATCTACCATGGCATAACAAGTCATGAATAAGCTCCCATACTTCCGTGGTCATTTCAATATTTACCACCATCACTCAATATTGAGAATTATCTTGGAATATGTTACAGTACATGCATGAATGGGGCATGGAATGAATGGATATGTTTTTTTACAAGGAATAAAACATGTCAAGAGAGATGAAATGATGGGATTTTAAAAAGTAATAAATCATTACAATAATTTTGTCTCAAACATTGAAAAATTATTTGGGAAGGATCTTGTTTATCACATAAAACACAATAGGCATTTGAAAGATCAGAACCATCAGTTCCCAATCAAAGATGGTCCTCATTCCCAATTCCTCGACATGCAAGGATCTCCTTTAGTAACTTGTTAATATTCTCGGCACTGTCCCGCACTAGGGATTTTTATGTTCTTGACTTTCCTTGTGTGTATTACCTATGAATATGACTCAAAAATTGTTATCCAAGTGTAAGGCCCCTTTTTCTATAACAAATAAAAACATTTTTCACTGAATGAATTTATTTTCAAGTATTATATTAACATATTTCTTTTTTAAAAATTATATTTTAAAATTATTTATTCCCATAAATATAATACAATATTTAATATTTGGTCAAAATAACTAAATAATTAACAAATATTATATGTTTTAAATTTTAAAAGTGTATTAAAGAAATAAAAATATCATAGTTTTACAAGTATGTAAAGGTCATGTGAGTTCTGTGGATAATTATTCTCCACAATATGTGTTATTTTTTTTGTTCTTTTCTTGAGCCTTTGGTGGTTGGGGGATGAAAATAAGTGTTGTGTACCATTATGATTTAGATTGGTGTTGATATTTAGGGGTCAAACTATGTCCATATATTACATCCGTGAAGTGAATTACCTATATTGAATCCACTTGGACCTCTAAGATAGGGTCCCATGGCATTTAATTCCTCCTTTCAATGTTT